>OU015531.1:32221334-32842584 GCA_907165065.1 Caprimulgus europaeus | reverse complement strand
AAATTAATATGTGAACCTTACCTTTTGTATTTCTCAATACTATAAATATTACAGTGTTAGCACCAAGCAGTATGTTATTACAAACTCTGGTTTTAAAGAGAGAACTCTTTACTGTGTTTTCTGCCGTGCTTCTATGGTTACTTTTTTACCAGATTCTGCAGTACTGTGGTCTTCTATTATTAAAAAAAAAAAAAAAAGAAACAAAACAAAACAAACCCTACCTGCAACACATGGATAAAATTTATTAAAACTCCTTAATTATCAAAAAGACTATTTATGTCTAAGTGAATTGAAATGCTTGTTTATATTGTTAAAATAATTTTCATTCACCAGTGTTTCTTATTGATGTCTATTAATTATCCTGAAAACATCCCTTTAGTAGAGGCTAATTATCTATGCATAAAATGTTGTCTGCATTTGTGCTGGAAGGATTCTGAAGCTGTACTTCAGTTATGAAAAGGAAAAAACATATTCATATCAGAACTAATGTTAATACAAATAGACATTTGCATGGTCTCTGTAAACAAAAAAGTCACTTTTTGAAGAAACCTAATGTGGAAAATTACTTTCTAGGGTGACAGGAGGGGAAGATACGTTAAAATAACAGTACAATGAGAATCTCAGTGCAACCTTAATTGTAGCTTGTTATGAGTATCAGTTAGTCTTATACCTCATTCAAAATATTACAAGCTTAAATTAACATTTTATTGTTATTGTTATTTTAAATATATTAATACAGGAAGCACTTTTAAACTTTAATACACAATATTCATATATTGTGTTTTAATTTGCATTGTTCATTAGGATAGCATATCAAATAATCAAAAGCATTTCCTAAGCATTTTGGTAGTGTTATCACTATAAAACATGTGGGAATCTTGTTTGTTAAAAGAATCTTTGTGTTTTTTATAAGAAAAAATTGGAATGAGACATTTAAACTAATGAATCAAAATCAGATATGTGGTCATTATTGGCTGATTATTACTCCATCTGCTCTGTGCTAACGTGAAAATCAATTACTGTGTCTCTTTCCCACTGACAGCGTATGTTGATCGGGCTGGCAAGGGATCTTCGAGGGATTGCCTTTGCACTAAACACAAAGACCAGCTACACCATGCTGTTTGACTGGATGTATCCTTATTACACGATGACAATACCAGCTCTGTGCACAGAGGGATACCAGGCCCCTTGCATTAGTTTAATAGTATGGCACAGTGGGGAAGAGGAAACAAAGCTAAATGAACTAATGTGTAATCAGCTAAAATTACAGCACAATGGCAACCATGCAGTTAACTGGGAAGGACCACAGAGAGGTCACTTTTTTGTTGTGTCACACTACTAATCTAGAAAACATATCCAAGTGGTTTTTGTTCCCTTCATAAATCTCTAATGTTTTCATTAAAAAAAAAAAAAAGCTGTTTCTTTAACTCCAAACACAACGTACCTACATTTGTTTTAACATCGAAAGTGCTTAAAAAAATACTGTACAAGTGCTGTCTGGGGAGATTTCTCTCTCTGGTATGAATCATGTCTTTAATTTAGTCAGTTACTTTCTATTTATGTCAACTCTATTAATACCGCAACACCTGCAGTCTTCTTGATCCAGAAGAAAATGGACATCTGAAAACACAAAATCTTTAGATTGTAGTTTTCGTCAATACGTAATGATAATGGAACTCTGTTTCAAATATTGTATATATTTTAATACCAACAAATACAATAATAATCATGGCTATTTTCTTAATACTACAGAGAAATGTTTTGTATTTTTATAAATCCAGTAGCTGTCATTCTCTCTTCAGGCACACAGTCATATTGGTAACAAACTGCTGAAATATATAGTAAAGTAACTATGCAAATATTTGTTTTATAATTTAGATCTCGTAAAGCTATGTAAGTTAATTATGTATTTGTTTTATAGACAGAAAAAATAAGATTCGA
Source organism: Caprimulgus europaeus (assembly GCA_907165065.1). The sequence goes on along the minus strand of OU015531.1, from coordinate 32,840,643 downwards.
GTACAATTACAGGCTTTAGTAGAAATCAAGCTTTTAACAATATTTTTATTTTAAGTAAATAATGAAACTCTACTGTTCACTAATAATATTCCTGGGAAAGAAAGAGGAATGCATCAATATAGAACTGCAACTAGGAAATTAGCCTTTAAGGACCGAAAAGCTGTCCAGCAGAGCTTGGTGTGATCTGATGGACGTCCTTGTGTGGTGGGTAGTAGAATCCTGAGGACCATTCAGATAAGCCCTGTTTAAGACGTTCACAAGCCTGCAGTGATTCTGTCTATGTGCAGGCTCAGCTTGCAGAAAGTAAGTCCAACACGTAAAGCAGTGTAATCTTTATTTCTCTTAAAATTAGTGTAAAGCATCCCTTAATTTCAGTTTTAGAGGACTGGAGGCGGTGGGGGCGGGGAGAAAGAAGACAAAACAAAACCACTACTGAGCCAGACTGTGAATTAGCATCTCATTTTCTAGTGGGCACCATTGGGTACATTTAACTTCGTTAGTACTGTTTGTGCTTGTGTTACCCTGAAACTTAATAATAAAATCAGAAAGATGTGTAAAAGCAGATCAGTGCTGCTTCCATTTCAAATTATTTTTACTTTGGTTTTTTGCTTGTACAGCATGAGTATCATGCTCTTCTGTGCAGAACTGCAAATCTCCAGTTGTAGGAGGAGGGATAACAGAGCAGAGACTTACCTCTTCTCCATTTGAAAGAAATGGATTCATCCATGGAGGTGTTTTTTGATACAAGGCTCCAGGATATGTAATCCTCAGGACCTTTTTTTTTTCTCATTAATTTATTCCTTCCAGTTTATGAATTAAGTTTATTTCAAATAAATAAAACCAGCCTCCAACTTTTGGATTTCACTATTCTGTATTAACAGTAAAAATAGATTGAAATATAGCCTTGTGTGGAATTCAAAGCCCAGACCTTCTCAGTTTCTTTTGCCTTGCATAGGTTCAAAATTTTTTTCCTTCCTCACCTTTGGCTGTAAAGGATGAGTGCATGCTTCTGTTCAGTGGCTTTCACCTCATTTGGCTGAGTCCAGGTATTGACCCAAAACATTATAGCAGAATAAGCTGCTATTATTGCAACTCTTATTTACTGTATATAAAGACAAAAAGATAAATGGGAGGAGAAAGGAAAGTCAAATGCCAATTTTATCATATAAAGTTTAAATATCCTTTGATTAATATATTTCTTTTGTAGTTTCAAATATATAATCAGAAAATGGTTTTAATAGCAAAGAAAAGCTGTTTTTCAAACAGGTTTTTTTCTGTTTGAAGCCCTAGTATTCAATATTGAAAGTACAGAATATTAGCCAAAATAAATCTAATGTACTTTCATTTGTTCAATAAATAAACAATACAAAGAGGCAAGGTGTAGGAGACTGAGCTTTTAACGTACCATAAGATGATGTTTATTTTGTAATGAAGACTGTCAGAAATAGTCACTTGTAAATGTTGGTAGAAGAATGTGTTGATAAACTTTTCAAGTGATTGCAGGAAATATTTTGGGTCTAAGCCCTGTCCATAACAAAACAAATTACACTCTGTAATTTCTCACCTGAGAGATTCTTCTCTTTTTTTCTGATTGCAATGTTTCAGATTTAAGTTTTGTCCAGTAGATGGCAAAAATGAGCAGAAATAATTTCTTTTAAGTGCTTTTGGTCCAGGGAGGGGAGGCGAGGGAGGCACGGGGGACACCTTTGTATCTTGTATTTTACCGTTATGATTGAGTTATTAGGATCGTGGTTTAGAGGTGTATCGTCAGGTATGCTGAAGCTGCACTAGGTTGCCAAATAGGGCTGTTTTGTAGCAGGCTTGCTTATACTAATTGAGTTTCTCTAGCAAATCAGGCTCCTTGGAAAAAGGCCAAAGGCTTTTCATAATTGTATTGACAAGAAAATGAATATGATAAATGGTGTTCATTCAGCTGAGACAAGATTTATAGTTTTCCTCTGGCGAGGGATGAAGAGAAAATACTTATAATAATAGTAAAATTTGTTTTAAAGTTGTATTGGGTGATGTCTCAAAAGACTTCATTAAAATATTTCCAAATATTTTAAGCAGCTTCAGGTTTTAAGTATAGCATCTTCCCAAAGTATCTGGTAATGAAAGATAAACATCACACAAATGAACAAACAAAACAAAACAAAAAACCCCAAACCCTGGATATGAAAGTCATTTATTCTTCCTGAAATATTGATATGTCAAGCTGTCAATGACGATTCCAGTACCACAGCTTTAGAAAGTTTATTTGCCTTTTGTGTTCATAACATGGGGTCTCTGTAATTTGTAGGTCAGTCCTGAACATGCAGGTGTGGCCTGAAAAAACATGTATACCAGTTTGAGTAGAATCAAAACCTGTCTTTCGTAACAGTGATGATTCTCCTTGTGTATTTCATTCTGCTGCTTACTCCAAGACTGCCTGGATGAAACGTTGAATGTTTAATCTGTTTTCTTTCATACTAATATCAGACTTTAGTCTAGGGTCCTTGGTCTCACAGTCAGATAGGTCCATGGAGATTCAGTTGTGAGTTCAGGGTAATATCCACTTCTTTGTTACTTTCATTTAGTGTTTCTTACAGTTAGGTGCTGACCCATAGGCTATTTTTTCTGTGTTCCTCCCAGTTGATTCTCAGTATTTAATGACTTCTGTTGTCTCTTTGAAAGAAGAAGGTTGCACTAAGAAAATGGGTTACAAGAATTAAATTATTAGATTGACTCAGAGTTGCAGTCAGCTACATAGCACACAATGTTTATGCGTGAGTGCATGAAATTGTCTATATAAAAATATATGTATAGATACATAGACACTAAGTTTATAGAAAAAGTGATCTGCCATTGAGATGTGTTACGTAGTGGTCATTTAAAAGCTCTGGTTGACCTAGATATTTGGATGCCTGATCTTATGCTGCTTCAGATGTGGATCATTAGAACAAGCAAAACAATCTTTTCACCAAACTACCATTGTTAACATATTTATCCAAATTTCTATCATATTTCTTAACAAAATAAAACCACGTGCAGCAGTAAGATGGCTTGTTAAAAATGATTCTACTTTTGAAGAACTAAACTTTAAAGTTAATATGTTTTAAGGATTCAGGATTAGGTGCAAACTTGAAAGAGCCCAACAAACAATTGTAGGGATTGAAGTTTCCTAATGACAAGAGAAGAGGAGAACACATTTTCTTACGAGACAAGGCTACCTGACTGGTAATCTGTTTGTAGTAGCTGTTAATGCTAGTTGCATTGATTCAAACCTCAGTATCACTTTTTGCAGTTTTAATTCCTTTGAGCTTGAACTGGTCAGGTTGAGTTCATTAATTAGTCAGATTCCTTGAAGCTTGTGGTTAAAAACATTTAGAAATAATATTATGTTTAAAAGCAATTTATTCCACTTTATTGGATTTATAAAATATAATAAATTGCTGAGGCCTTTCTGTTGACTCTAGCATTTATAAAATTTTACTCTAGTCTCCAGTCTTTCCTTGTTAATGAATGTAGACTCAGTAATTAAGTTTTTGAATTAAGATAACTGATCATATTGGATATCCTGTTGACTTAGTTTTTGATAGTAGGTTTTGGCTGACAAGTTACTCTCTTTGCCATGAAATCTGAAAACACATTTGCTTTCTACCCCACAAAATTCCTCAGTGGGGCTTTGCATCACTGCACTACCTCCCTTTTGTGTGCATGAGGCTACCAGGAAGGCTAAGGAAGAGGCCTCACTTAGGAGAATTAATAGCATAGTTCAGTTCTGTAACTTACATGTCATCTGCTGCATTTTCAGTATATTGACCATCCTCTGCTGAGGGTGAGCTGGATTGGAAGTCCACTGCAGAAAAAATGGAATTTACATTAGTGAATTTTTAAGCATATGAGGTGGCATGGATCATCTGTGCCCTTGGAGGATATTGTAAGCAAGTAGGATTTGAATTTTAAATCCCAGTTTATTACTGGATAACTCTCCATGGTATGTTTAACTCTAGTTTGTCTGATTCAAAATGTAAAGAACCCCATAAAGGAGAGAGAGAAACAAGGCCTAAAAGTATATTTCACATGTCAGCATCTTCCACTATATATAGTTCGTGCCTGCAGTGCCTCAAGCAGCTGGCAGCAAAAATGCACAAGGCGTTAGGTGGCTCAGACAGACAGCAGTAGCCAGAATGCCTTGTGTCTGTCTGCACAGCGCTGTCATTCATCGGTAGTGCTATGGCTGACGGCTTTAGCCTCCACCCAAAAGAGTTATAGCGAACTGAGCCATGACTGTGTCCTAGAAGTGTGTAAACCTCTATGTATTTCAGACTTTTATTTCACAATTACATGTTGAGTTCCTGGTCTATATTCTACTTTGTAGGATTGACAATAGTGGCCTTTATTGTCTGAACAGGCAATAGCATTTTCCTAAGAATAGTCTCTATTTCTCATGTGGTTAAATAAAGTAGAATTATATGACATGAAACAAAGTTTAAAATTAAAAACACGTTTATTATTAAACTAGATTAGCTAGATCATGTTTTAATAGCAAATTGTATAGTTAAAATCTCTTGATTCAATATAAAAAAAACGTGTTTAATTCTTTGCCAGTCAGGCTGTGCTACCTCATTTCCATTACAAGTCTGCATTCTTATCCTAATAAACTCTTTTTTTCAGCATGTTTGGAATACTAGGGGTCAGCTTTGTATCAAATCATTGCATTAAATATTTTGATACAGTCAGTAATTCATAAGATTTTTTTTTTTTAATTACATTGCAGAGTCCACTGACCTTTTTTTTCTGTATTGTGTTCTTTTAAATCCTGCTTTTTTAAAAGAACAGATATCTCTTGGGTGCTGATGAACAAACAGCTCTCCTGAAAAAGTTCTTAGAAGTGTAACTTTGCTGGTCTCCCCTACAGTTTGGCTGAACTATCTTCTTGAATGCTCTGGAAACAACTTCATACTATCAAATTGTTCCCAACCATTTGTATAGCAAATATAATACGTTATGAGACGGCACTGAACTTTGAGGCCCAGGACTTGCTAATATGTAAGTTTATAGTGGTGTTAAATTAAATTGCCATTTTTGACTTATGCCATTCATTAAACACTTAAGCTCATTTTATACATGTACTTACAGGTTAGCTTCACATACACAAGCTGCTTTCCCTTCGTTACAGCTCTGGTATATTAATTATTTCCCACTTAAGCATTAATGTTTCTAAAGGATTTGGTCTTCTAAGCAGAGACTTGATTGAATGTACAGGTTCTGGCAGTGCCTCTGTCAGAAGGGGCTGCCACGGTCTGTATCTGGCCCACCCACCTAATGGTGTAGTACAGTTTTAGGGGAAGTTGTTCGAGGTGTTATTTTATCAGTGTACTCTTTAACTCAGTTTGGTGAAGATACCCTGCATACATTTCTGTTCTGCAAAGAGCTATCGAACTGTGGTACCGCGAGCCTGCGTGTACAACCCCTATCTTGAAGCTGATGGCAGAATTCATGCAAAACAGGTAAGAAGCATGTGAAAATTTAACAAGTGATGAATACTACAATAGTATGTGTTCTCTGTTCCATCTTTCTACACTTTGCTTATCTTCATGATGTCTGACTTTGATTTTAAGACTGCTACTTTTTTATTTTGGAACAAAATTTGCAAGCAGAACACAGCTTTCAGTGTCATTGTATTGTTTTACTGAAATGGTAGATGTTACAAAATCAGCTGGTAAGGATTAATTACAGGAATATATATGAGATACTACAGTGACTTTATATTCAGTGCTAGTGGAAGTGTATGCTTTAACCAGGGATAAATACTGACTCTATAATTAAATATCAGAAAAATTATCTGCTGTCAAGATCTGCTGCAGGCTGAATTTTTGCCTTAAGCCAAGCAGCATGTGTATGTGCCTGTAAAAACAGAAGTCCCTTTACAGTTTCTTTTGCAACTCAACTCTTCCAGCCAAAATAGGAAAGAATGGTATCTAATACAGCAATATTTATAAATAGCATGTAGATAACTTCTCCCACATCTAAAATCTTCCGTATGTGCTAACCAAATCATTCTTGGAGGTTATTTCAATACTTGACATTGCAGTAGTTAGGATGAAACTCCTATTTTACCACAAGTAACAGAACAATTTATTTGGGAAAATTATCATTACATTTGGAAATATTTAGTGTACTGCCCAAAGGAAAAAAAAAGAAAAGGTTTTTTAAAATTAAAAATTGATAGGTAAAGTCTCTGTGCTGGGTATCTTCATGACCAAAGTAATTAGAGTTTTCAAAAAAGAAGTGTGTGTTCTCATAGTTTCTCATTTTACGCAGAATGAAAAAAGTTGAAATTTGGAAATTTGAAAAAAAAAAAATTTAGTTTAATCTAGTGAGAGGAAATTGATGCCTTAAAGTTCAGACCTGGCTCCCAGTCAAACGCTAGCATGTATGAAGTGCACTTAATCCCTGAACGGCTACACAAACCCTGGGGCAGAGTTCCCTCTTTCATGTTGGTGTTGACTTGCTTGCTGTGACTCCCCCTTTGGTTTGTGTAGGCTAATTATGTCTTTTATCCTGGTAGTGGTACAATAAATTACTGGAAAAGTTTAACCTGTTTTTATTCCTGATGCAATGCACAAGCAGTATACGCTAATAGTGCCGCAACTTATTTCAAGAAGATTGTTAAATCATAAACACAGAGCTCTAATAACAGTTAACAAAAGCAAAGAGGAGCTGGAACAATAAACCTTATGCAAAAAACAGCTCTTAAAGCTACTTTCCATATTCATGTTTTTCTTCTACCTATTGCTATTCAGAAAATCTGCCTTGTTCCCTTTGGAGAACATCATCTGGGATGGTGTTTTTTCACGAGTTGTGTACTGCATTAGCTTTTACAGGTTAGAATGCATTATACAATATACTTTGACATGGTTAAAATATGTTACAGAGTATCAGATTGTGCATTATGCCAATCTGGTACTGAGATGATGTGCTGGTTCTGGTTTGTTTTTTTCTCTGCCATCCGTTATCATTTTGTGTCTATGGAATACACAAATGTTTTATACAAGGCATGTTTTATTCATTTATAAACACCCAGATTTACTCCAGAGTTTGCAGCAAAGCACCCTGCAAACAGGGACTCAGACAACACAAGATTGGACTTGCAGCAAAGATACTTACTGCTGTCTCTGTGATAGGGGTGGTACAAGGATTCCACATTTGATCAAAAGTTGATGACTACCAAATAGGTCAGCCAAGGGCTACTCTGGTTTACCTTCCTCAGTGACAACTCCTTTTCCTTTCAGTCCCAATAAAAACTAAGGGTAAGTTTTGCTAAAGTTACTTAGAAGCTTAAGACCTATATTCAGATTTAACTTTTAGGCTTGAACTACAAGATAGGCTTCTTGATTACAAAGACAAATTGGAAAGATGCAGCAGGTACTTCAGCAAGGACTCTGTTGCATTTCCAGATTGGGAACAAAGTGCTTCTTGTTGGCTTTGGTAATACCTGTGCATCAGGGAAGACAGCATGGTGCAATCTTCTTCAGGTCTGAATGTTCATAAAAAGCATGTGTTACAATTTACAGTCAAAGAACAGTCTTGTGATTGCTACAGATTTTATGTGGCAGAATAACTAGTGGGGATTAGTTTATTTTTTAAAGCTACACAGATGCAGAAGCAGGGTAAAAGTCAGCCTAAGCACTTGGATTATGGAACCTTGGTAGCGTTCTCAACTGTATATGAGCAGAAAATGTTCACCGGTCACTGAAAGCTGTGTATGTATTGTCTGGCCACATTTCTGCTTAAAATTGTTTTGTCTTTTGTTATAGGATTGTTTCTTTGGCAACATACAGAGATAACTAGAGTGCATGTCATTGGACTGAAAGCTAGAATTAGTTTATCAAATAGTTGTACTTTGTAATCAGCAAATCTTTTTTTTATTTTAGGAATGAATCCTTTGCAGTTTTCTGCTTCGATGACCATGTGAATATTTTTGCTGTTATTTTTTAGATCACAACGTTTAAATTTTGATGTATCATCTCCAAATGGAATTCTTCTCTTCAGAGAAGCTAGTAAAATGATTTGTACGTATGGTAGGTATTCATTAATGTTTCCTCTGCAGTGTAATTCTTTGCTTGTCCTGTGATATAAAAATCCTGTTAGTTCATATTGCTGAGCACTGATGGATTTGTGGAGTATGTAGCAGGACTGTAATGTGCTACATCAGTATTGTCCCTTTATAAAGTGCAGAACTTACATGACAGACCTTTGGAGCTCGTTTACTTTCACAAATCAGGGTCCATTCATGTAGTGTTATTACTTGTATCGCTTTTTAACTTGAATGCCTGTCTTCTAGCAACCGTAAACCGTAAATGTATTTCAGCAAAGGTACAAATACTCATGAGATGTTTGATCTAGGCTTCTGATTGATAGGTGTGGGTTGATTTTATGTATTCAAATTATATTCTAGCAGTTCCAAAACATAATAGGACTATAACAGCTTTACCCTAGAGCGCTGTTAAAAGTGTTTATAATAAGTTGTTCGGTTTTACTACTCCCACTCATGCATGCAACTGCAACAGGTCTTTGACACCAGCATTTCATATTACACTCCAATTTTGTAGCTTGCAATTTTGCTTTCTAAATATTTTGAAAGGAACGTTGCCAAGTTTTTGTAGAGCAACCTAATTTGTAGTTTGTGTAAACAAGAAGAGCCATAAACTTTTTGTTACTTTTAAAGAAAGAAAATAAGTACATCAAATTTGCTTTTAATGCCTTCAAGTTGCTTTTTGGGTCTGGAAACTCTCTCTTACACAATTGTCTGTACCAAAAAATTTCAATTGTAATTTCACATTTGATCTGTAGGGCATGGAAACAGCATATGCAGAATGTATTTACTTATGATAGAAAAAATTATACTCAGGTAACTCTTACTCCTTGCAAAATAATTTTTCTTTTTCTTTTCAAATATACCATATAGTAAGCTGTTGCATTTTTTCAGCTGTGTTCTTAAATAAATTTGTTAGAACATTTAAGCAAAATAAAGGGTTTCCATGTATGAAAAGATAGAAGGTAAACTTTTATATTTTATTACTTGATTTCTGTTAGACTTTGTACTTAATTGCTGTAAGCTTTCTTTTGATGATTTTAAAAAAAAATCTGGTGTAGTCATGATGATGCTTCAAGGCTACTTGTCTTATGGTAGCTGATCCCACTAGAGTTCTATTTTCCTCTTGTTTTGGTTTTTTTTTTTCTTTTTTAATTTCAATCAACCTTTTCCATCTTTTCTGCACTTTCAAAAAACATACCATATTGTTGGGAATCCATTCTTCTCAGTTGTTGGCATCAAGCTTCTAAACCTTGCTGATTAACTGATTAAACTACACTAGTTCGTTTCAAACTGCTTCTTTCCTAATTCATGCCTAAAAAACACATTGTAAAGAAATGTTTTGCTTTCATTTGCAGCTTTTATGGTGTGTATGTGAAGTTCATAAAATTCTCAGCCCTAAAGTATTGGTAGCTCTTGCACATAAGGACCAGACAACATTTTCTGGTTTATGCTAGAATTTAATTATGCTCTGTAAAAGGAAATTTCAGGACAGTGGAGATTTAAGATTTAATATGAAGCCCTGGACCATATAGAGCCTGTGTCCAAACACCTCTTTGTTAAATGATGCTGGTTGTGAACGATACTTGGGAATACGTGGCATCTACTGGGAGATGTGTGCCATCGGAAGAAATTAAATTATCAGAAGAGCTTTCTCTCATGTTTGTTTCCTGTGTTTCATAACTGTTTTGCTATGGAAGCATGACTTTTTACTCAACACAGATTTAAGTAGCAAGAGGAGAACTGTTCTTAATGTCCTCCAAAGAAAAAATTAAAATCGCCTATCAACTTTAAGTGGGGGAAAGATGTAGAGGTGAGAGAAAGCCTCCAGTCTGTATATATTGGGGTTTTTTCCAGTTTTACTTTTAAAACACATTCATATTATAATCAGTGTCTGAAAGAGTCCCATCAGTGTTCTTTCCACTACTTAGTTGTGACAGTTAGAGGAATCATTCCGGTCTTCTTTTATTTGAGTGACTGCCAATATTTATTTTGAGACTGGACTCACTGCAAAATCAACATGAAAGACCTCCCAGTGCAGTTGGCTGAATTGGCCACTTAAAGCAATGATTTCAAATAATCCAGCTGGCTCTGCACTGGCACAGATGGGCAGCACTGGCCATCACCATGGCTCAGCTGTGGGCACTGTAATAAACATCCTAGATTAGCTGTTTCAAACTGCTGCAGCTATTGCTGAAGTGGTCATTGGCTTACAGTCTGGGATGGTTTTACTGCCCACTGTAAGTATTTCAAGATAGTACAGTTAATCAGCTTTGAATAATTGCTGTTAACATTTTTAGCTTTTATTGCCAATTACTAGTTCATGAGGTTTCCATTCCAGAAAGATATAACTCTTCTGGAAATGTGTTGTAAGGATTCATTAGTTCAGTTATGTTTAATCCTTTGAATATACAAATCCCTATAAAAATACTGTTATTAAGTGACTTTGCATTAATTTCAAATGCCTTTCTGAAAATCTTAATACCTAATTTGTGCTTTTAAGGAAAACTTTCATCCATAATACTCTATGACTGTTTTAAAATTAATTTTTCTTTTAAGCATGTATTATCTTGGCAAACAAGTAAACCAAGTGATGGTCATAAAATTCACTTGATCTTAATGAGCAATATTTCCAGCCCCACATTCTGAAAAATTGCTTGATTCAGTAAAAAGAATGAATACATACCCATCTAATTCTTGGGTTCAGTTCTGAAGTTTTCTGCTGTACTATACTGCAAGTAACTTTAAATTCTGAAAATAGTTGAGATTTTCACATTCAGCATGATTTTATGGCTGAAGCATTAAAGAAAAAATAGAAGACACACAGTAAATGTCAGGAGATGAAAGCATATGCTCATTTATCTTACCAGGTCAGTCAAACTTCTTGTATATGCCTGCAGCTCATAGTGAGCTCCTCAAAGCTGATCAAAAAGACACTTGAAACTCAAGATAGATTTGATTGAAATCTAAACTATAATAATTGCCTTTCTAAACTCAGAGAAACACAAACTAATGACATGAGACGGGGTGGGGGAATAAAAGCAAACATCTCTCTCTTTCATCACACTGTCCTTGTGGGAAGATCCTTTCAGTCTTGGTTTCAGTTAATCCCTTGTCCGAGTGGGTTGCCATGAATTTTGCCTGGCCTCCGCTCATCCCTGAGAAGTTCTTCTTTCCATCACCGGAGACCTGACTGTGTTTTCTCCCCTTGGCAATCCCTGTCTTAACACCAGGCTTCCAACTCTGCTTGTTACCTCTCACTTCTCCTCCTTGCCATGGCCTGGACAATGAGAGTTTCCTTCCCATAGCTCAGCAGCTCTTCAGGGAAGGACTTGGTCCCTCTCCTGCGAACAGTGTAGCCTAGCTGTGTTGTTCCTCTGCCTTAGAAGAAAATAATATACGAAAACTAAATGAAAATATGGCTTAATTGTATTGTACTTCCATTGGTAAGTAAAGTTTAGATTTGTTTTAGAACAGAATTTTTCCTACTTCTCTCTCACATGTAATGATTTACAGAAAATACTAGTAAAAGTATTATTTACAGAAGTTTCACCTGCACCAAACTGAACGTGGAAATTTCCAGTTATGGCTTAGATCCACTGAGAGTCATTTTGCTATATAAACCTATAAGTACATAAAAATGTGATCTGAAACACGTCTTTGTCCTGACAATGCTTAGACAAGGAACTGGTAAATGAAGGGAGGTGGCATCAGGTGATTCTTCTCACCAACATCAGAGCACAGTGCAGAGGTTATTCCTGACATGATGTTGATTTTTCCTAAGTCTGGGCTACACTTATCAAAGCAGTTTTGGATAACACGCAGATACTTTGCAAATACAACCTTCTTCAGGTGATAAAATAATCTAGAAATTTTGTGTGGATTTGTTTTGTATAACCCCTGTACTCTTGTTTTCATGGGAATAACTGAAACATTTAGTGACCTAGCATGTTGCTTTCTTTCCATCTTAAATCTTGCCAAAGTTTGTGATGTTTCTTTTTGTCCAAATGGTACCTCCCATTTACTATCTATATGTACTGTAAGATCTGTGCTTGGGCTAAAAATAAAAGGGGGAAGGAAAGGGGTGAACTGTGTTTCTGAGGTTTGACTGTATGTTAACGCTTGTGAGTATAGATGCTGACATCTCTTTAATTCTAGACTAAAGCATATACTCTCTTCTCCTCTAGACTGGCTTATAGTGATTTCATATGTTTGAGTGCAAAGCAGCAAAAAAAACCCAAAATGCCTATTTTTGGGATATGTAAGCATCTTCAGTTGTCACAGAATAAAATTTAAAATATGAATTCTGTGTATTTTCTAAAATTGGCACCTCAGCAAGTGCTTAATTCTGCTTCACAGATCCAGCTTTGTGATTAGGGCTGTACTAGTGTGTCTTGTCCTTCTGCTCATTTATCACTGATACTGATCCAGTGCTGTAGACAATTCTAAGATGTCTTTACAAATGCTATATGTTCGGAAGATGTAAAGCCTGGCATAGGATACAAAAAGCACTTAGATAGTCAATTATCCTTGTTAGGACTCTGCAGCTGCTTGGCAAGGGGTGTTTTGTCTTGTCCATTATGGCTAGAGCCAGTCTGACTGAGTGATAGAGTGATTTAAAATAAACAACTGAGAGAAGAAAATTGAAAGGAGTTGGAATAGTATAGTCCACCATTCTTCATCCCCAATATATTTCACTTTTAATTCTCTATCTACAAGTCTCCTTCCTCTGTGTTTTTGAACTCCCAGTTGTACAAGAATGATGTTTCAGTGCATCTTGGGACCATCTATTTTTGTTTTGTGGTTTCTTTACATTTTAGTAAACATCTTCTCTTTCATTACAGCAGACTGACATAAAAATAATATTTTCAATATGCTGTTTTTATTTATCTACATTCTGTCATGATATACTTTGATCTAAGTTTTTAATTTTGCTTCAGCTTTCAGCTGTTGTAGCAGTTACTGCTGAAGGTCAGTGATGAGGTTAGCCACAGTAGCACAAAACAATTTCCTGTTCTCACAGCCCAGGTAGCATTTGGATGTGGATTAAATTTTACCACATTTTCCAGTAGCCAGACACAATTATTTCTAATGAGCTTTAAATTGCTTCTAGAACATGTGTTTCAAAACTTTGTGTGGTAATCCATTCAGTGCCAGCAACTTCATAAGATAGCAGTTCTTCTTCAAAATTTTGGCTAAAGTGATTCTTACTGTAGAACAGGTATTTTTAATCAGCAGCTTTGCTTAGAAGTGCTCACTGATCTGGGTTGCTGTAGGTCTGCTCTCCTCTCTTTTTCAATAGTGGTTCCAGAATATATTACTCTTCATTACGAATCAGATTTCATAATCAGTTTCTTTTGGCAAATTTATCTTGGCTCTCTGCATGCTCATTGTGCTGATTTGAGAGGTTTTATGCATCTTTTTTTGTTGCAGAAGCTTTAAAAAATTAGTTGTTGAAGCTCGCTCTCATCTTTATGATTCATGTTTTCCTTTCATTTCCTATATATGACCACTTCTTTATACTGCCCTAGCATTCTGAATGCCTAGAAAGCATGCATTCAGAACCATCTTTATGGGGCAGTGGTGAATAATAAAAATCAGAAAGGGGAAAAGGCAAAACCCACTTTTTCTCTATAAATGTGATAAATTGTCACAACCTTTGTTTAATCTCACCAGAGTCTTTTTTTTTCTTCATCTCATTCACACATGTTAAAACATGATTTAGTTGTATTATTATGCATAGTGCTTATTGGACTGAAATCTAGAACAAGCTCTGCTTAAATGAAACTCAGCCATAAGGAAATCATCTTTGTATTATAGCTTCTACTGTAAAAGCAATTAAGGAGGAGAACTGAAAGGGAAGCTGCTTGTCCTGACATGCTCCCACATCTAGAAGGGAGTGAGGGAATGAGCTCTGCAAAGAGCTCTGGTGCATATTGCCTGTGGGATTCTGAGGCATGCTGATGTTATCTTGGATCAGAGCATCCCAGTTTGTTTTTTTAGCTGGCTTTGTATTCCCCCGCTGCATATGCATACTTTTTTCCTCCAGCTCCTTTGTTTATGTACTAAGGAGTCTCCTTCAGTAATGAAATGCTTAAATTGTCAGTCAAATTCAATTTCTTATTTCCTATCTAGCAGTTTCACCCAATATCTTTAAAAATCCTTTTCTTATTCTTGTCAGAATTTTGTATCACTTCTGGGACTCAGAGAGTTTGTAATTTTTGTAAGTGACGTTGCTGTCAAATGCAGAGCAAAAATTTGTTTTAAACGAAGTTATTGAGAATTTTGAAAGTCAGTATATTTTAAGATTATGTGATACAATTTATTCCACATTAAGAAGAAATTGGTGCAAGTTGGAATTTTTTTGTTGTTTATTTTTAACTCAGTAGTAACATTGAAACTTCACTGATTAGTCTCTACGGAGTTTTCATTTTGACAGGAGCTGTAAACTTCAAACACAGTTTTTAAATTCAGCATGTCAAAGGTCACTTTTATATTGATTTAATTTCTTTAAAATTTTTTTAACAACATGAGTTTATAAAATTGTATTTTGGTCCTCCACTAGGAGGATTATAAATGTAAGTATATCCTCAGTAGCTGAGGAGTTGTTCTTGACCTGATTCCAAGTACCTCAGTAAATTAGTTTATGTTCAGTTGTATCCATGGTGTGTAAAAATATTCCCCTGAAGCTCCTGCTAAATGTTACAAGGAGATCATTCTTTTTTTATCTGGTCAGGCATAGCACCATGCTTCATACTTTTTTTCAATAACTAATGCTAAAACACTAGTCTTTGTTCTAGCACTGCATCCCTTGAATCATAGGCTGATGGCTCGGGGCACTGGTAACAGGCACTGCGTGGTCTTTCACCTCTGCTGCTAATTTGAAATCAGCTGATCCCACTCTTAGGCCTTTTTAAAATGAGTCCATGAACACAGAACAGTTCTCTGTGGACTCTGTCCACTTGCAAAAAGCAGCTTTTAATCTTGCACTAGACCCAAATTCTTCTTAGTGTTTTCATTAGGAGGAACAGGTACCCAATTCCTCTTCTGCTGTGCCTGCCTGGGGTGAGGCAGGGTGAGGGAGCAGGGGTTGTGCCTTCCTCTATCAAATGCTTTATGCTGATCAATGGATTTAAAGTTTTAATTATAGGATGAAGTAATAAAAATGATAGAAGATCAGCACTAGTGTATACCTTTTAGAATTCATGTTCCCAGGCTAAGAGATTCCTAGTGTTTTTTCAACTTCTTTCCCCATCATTCTGTTTTTTCTGTCAACTTCCAATTAATTTCCATATTAAGTACATAATTGCCTTGTTGACAACTACTAAGCTCTTTCCATCTGTTGCATATTATGCAGTGCTTCAAGGACCTAGCATTGCTTGGATAGCTCAGCTGTTAACTCAAGACTGTTACTTTCTTGGATCCAGAACTTTGTCTTTGCTTATTTCTGAAGCCAGATGTAGATTTGTGTTGTTAAAGTAGAGATTTTCAGCAGAGAATTTAATAGTGGAAAAGACCAGATAAAGTTAGTTTACAGCACACTAACCTTTTTGTCTTGTTTTTACCCTGAGAGTTGTACAGTGTTTACACATTGGCTTTCAAAAATAGTGGGTGCTGTCCCACTTTATCTCACAGACAGAACTTTGTATTTCATTTTATTCACAGAATTTGAAATTCACTGATGAGCTCAGTAGCTAGATCTTGTCAAAATGATTAATGTTAATTAAGATTACCTGGCTAGGATATCTTAAATAAGGCACTGTAGGAAGCTAAATGGAGTTTATCTTTAATTTTATGTCAATGTAATTTCTCAGTAATTTAAAGTATTATAATAAATGAACAAGTACACTAGAAGACATTATTCTTTTTCTGCTATGTTTTACTTTTCCAAAAGGATCTTTTTTGATACCAGTCATTTTCAGCACAACAGACACTTAACACCATTTGGAATTAATTTCTATGCAGTAGCAATCACTGGAATTGTACCCTCTTCCCCAGTTACACTGTGTTCATGACTACAGCATTTGGGGTAGGGGAGGTGCTCCTATGACCTTTTACAGTATCAAAACTATTCTGTATTTTCATTCTTTTTTTTTTTTTAATTAAGAGGGCTTGATTTCTATTGTCAACATCTTTCCTACCTAAATATTAGAATCTTCTCCTCCCTTCCATGATTCTAGTGACGCCATTCCTGCTTCTTACAGGCCCCAGTTACTACTTCTAAGTAATCCCTGATTGTACTCCCAGTCTTCTTTTGTAAGCTTGCTTTTCCTTTACAACCTGATGCAGGAATTGTCTTGTACTTGCTAAAAGTGGTGAAGTTTTAAACAGTAACTTATATCTTTCCCTCTTTGCATTAAATGATACCAAACAACATATAATGCTAATACTTTGATGCATTGGGTATTTAGAAACAAGGTTTTCTCCTTAATTTTTCCAATTATATGATGTAAATTCCTCATTGTCAGTAATTAATAACATTAAGAGAAGGAATTAAAATAAATTAGGTATATGATTTGCAGGTGGGAAATTGCATGGATACTGAAGAGAGCTGTTTGGAGACAGACCAAGTTTAATATTAGGCCTCATTATGTGTTAAATAATACTACACAATCTTATGAGAGCTGCATCATCTCTAACAAGTTTTTAGGGGCATTTGTTCATTGCCTATGATGAAAGCAAAACTAAGTTGTCATAAATACCTCTCTGAACTGGTATGTGGTTGTTAATGCGCAGTTCACTTGTTGCTCCTTGATCCAAGGTATCATCATAGCCATGACAACTAGGTTAAACACTGAAAGCAGATGCACCAAGCATCTGATCTGCAGACTATTCTTCTTTTATTTGTAGGAATACTTTAAAAAT
Source organism: Caprimulgus europaeus (assembly GCA_907165065.1). The sequence continues at coordinate 32,823,698 of OU015531.1, read as the reverse complement.
GTAGATTTGTATTATTTACCGCTAGTTAAAATGACCAAGAATGATGAGTAGTAACAGCGAAGACCTGGCACTTGTTTTTTGTGCAGGCCAAGCTTGCCAAAGTCAACCTAGTAAGGTTACTTCATGGTAGAGCTGAAGTACTTAATCTTTGCTGTGTTCATTCTACTGTTTTAGCTCACTTTCATTAATTCAGTTTAAAAAAAAGATTTGTCAAGAAGACTAACTCGGGTGCTGTGAAGATGAGCATTAAATTATTACAAGGTATTTAGAAAACTTGGTAATGATGCCTTGTGAATAATTAGATTTGTACAGAGGATTGCAGTGGGATCTACTGCACTGCTGCACAGTGAATCCAGAAGTCCACTGCCCACTACTGCCTGTTAAAAGTAACAGCAAATATTTATCATTAGCTGTTATTTTTACATTATAAACATGGAGTTTAATTAAAAAGTCATTCCCATCTGTGACTAGTAAAATACAGGCTTTTGTAATGGACATATTTGTTTTCTGAGGGATATATTTAGTGTGTGTATACATCAGCAACCATCCCAAGAGACCATCATGGTAATGGATCAAAACCAGGCTTCGCTGCAGCGTGAGAAACCATGTGTTGCAACTCTGTTCATATTAAGGAATTCATGCTGATAGACCCAGTCATGGTCCAGCTGTACGTCAATGACAGGAATTTCATAGCTTATATTTTAAATTTTGCATAATAATTCTTTGATGGCTTTTGAGCTGTAGTCATGCTTACTGAACAGATCTTTTACATCAAATGCAGAAACAAATTTTCTTCCAAATAGTAATGAAAATAAAGACAAAAAATAAGTTTAGATAGTGCCATCAAAATATTTTAGATTTACAGCTGCTTATATAAGTTTCTTTCTTTCTTTCTTTTTATGAAAACAGGTAATCAGATCCTCTCTCTTGGGACTTTGTCAAAAGATCAGGTTTATCCGTTGAAACTCAAGGGCATTTCCATCTGTTACTCTGCACTCAAATCTGCCTTATGTGGAAATTATGTCAGCTTTGGCGTCTTCAAGTTGTACGGGGACAACCACTTTGACAGTGTACTTCAGGCCTTTGTCAAAATGCTGCTTTCAGTATCCCACAGTGACTTGCTAGTAAGCAATTACTCATCTTGGGAGTCTTTACGTGAAATATGAAATAACACCACCACAGGCTTTGTATTGTTATAATGAGACAGAGGGATCTAGAACAGCTCGAATGCAGTTTTCAGTTCAATTACTTGAATTTACTTGTAAAGTGACAGGTATAAAAGACAGGTATGACTGAACTGCCATGTGAAATGGGAGCTTCTCCAGAATTTTCACTAGGTTTGTTGTAAAAGAGGGAAATGCAATTTTTTTTTCTTTCCTATGCTTGCAAACCCGTTTAGGTTGCCTGCATGCACTGTAAAACATCCTCACATATTCAGCCACTCTGCAATTAGTTTCAATCTGTAAATTGTCACTGTGTATTCCCCATAAAATTTAAAACTTTAATTTTAAAGTACACCATGTTCCCACTTCTCTGTGGGAAGACAACAGATCTTGCACAATATCAGCCTAAATTTGAACTGTGACATTTTCTTCATGACACTTTAGTTCAGAACTGTCATTTTCTTGCAGAAAGGGACAAATTTGGGATAGTTAAAGTTGGTTAATACTGAGATTTATGCTTGCTACATAGAGTCCTTTGAACTGAAAAGTTGCTCTCAATTAAAATCAGTGTATTGGTTGTATGGTAAAGCGTGCATATTTGGCACAGTCCTAGCCATCCAACAATAAATGCTGTAAATAAGAGTCCTTACGAGTACGATGCTGATTGGGTTCAAGCAAGTGCCTTTGCCTGCACAGAGCCTATTACGGGACCTCACTTAAACACAACAAAAGTCTACCTCTGATATTATTTGGGGAAATCTGTGATAAATCTTAATAAGATTTCCTGAAGAAGGTAAGATATGGGCCGTAATCCTGTCAAACTGACACCCTGGACAGAACACTATACTGCATTTACTAGACCAATAGCTGTGTAGCATGTCAAAGCATGATAGCATTAATGTATTATCCTGAGCTTATTTTAAACTAATAGGGAGTTTGTATCCTATGGTAAATTTGAAAAGTTGAAATCTACCAAAGACAATAAAATATTTTGTCTCTATAAATATTCGGATTTAATGTCTGAGTTAGAATTTATCACATCATTAAAAAATATAAGACCATTCATCTATTATCTGTTAATGTTAATCTTGGCTGATGGTAATATCTGTATTTACTATGAATGTGTACTCTCTTTTTCAGCAATATCGAAAACTAAGCCAGTCTTATTACCCACTTTTGGAGTGTCTGACCCAAGATCATATGAGTTTCATTACCAGTTTAGAACCTCATGTCCTAATCTATATTCTTACCTCAATATCTGAAGGACTTACTGCAGTAGGTAAGCATCACTTACATTCAGCTAAAGAACAAATTTGAGTATTTAGGTATCTAGGATTTTCAAAGCAGCACATTCATTTCTATGTTAAAAAATGAATATAAAGTGACAGTGGAAGATGCTGGCTTTTGAATATTTTAAGAATATTACTATTTTGGTTAATAGAGCTAAGTTATTTTAAACATCTAACTGGTCAGTTTTTACAGATACTATTTTTAAATTGTCTTTTCTTACATGCCAGAATTGTTACAATTGTTAATATGCTTCCAGTAGGACTGTTCTGAAAATTCATGCATTTGTTATTCAGTGTAAAATGTATTAAAATGTGTACGGGAATCTATGGGGTTTTGGTTTTATTTGATAAACATAGCTGTTGTATAAATAATGGTTGTTCTGCACAGCTGTGATATGATTTGAGAAATTTAAAGGTATCTTTATCCATGGAAAAAAGAAACTAGTTATTCAGTATTTCTTGAATATGCTTTAGCAGAGAATGTAATAGAAGCATACTTGGAGTAATGATAAAAATGCAGCACTCTGATTGCAGTTCATTGCATTCTCTTGCATGGTTTAATTTAAGATTTATAACCAGATGACTGTCCAAACATTTGGGGTTTTGGGGGTGGTATGTGGTAGCCTAAAGTGATTTGGAGTATGGAGAAGGAGATTGGGCATTTGGGGAAAGAAAAAATAAATGATATAGTTACATTCTGTTCACCTAGAAATGCCATACGTTTGTATAGTGTTTGACTGAGAAGTTGTTCAAAACCTTACGGTGGTATTTATTGATTAGGGTGGTTATTAAGGGTGGGGGGGGGGAAGAGGAGAATAACATTAGTGTGTCTAGATGTTACACCATGATAGCTGGTGTTTCTCATTACTGCCAAGTGTCGGTCAAGCCCCATAGGAATGTATGAGAGTACTGACACTCAGAAAGCATTTGCTATGTTAAACGCATTCAGCAGTTTTTGCTGCGAGAAGGAGACTACTCTTAGAGAGAAAATGGGTAGTGAATAGCTAAGCAACAGTACGAAAGAAGTATTCAGATCATGTTATTATATAATGCTGAAATCCATCTTCTCCCGGATATTTTGAGTGCTTTGTCACCTGTAATGATGGTACAGCAATTTCTGCCTAGAAGCTGGTTCTGCTGGGAGTCTGCTTGCTGATCATTTGCAAATGGATATATTGTACTGAGTGTTAGCTTGACTGACAGCTACCAGTTTAACAAGCCATGTGCCTGGTCTCTGTTATCACTCCACATTACATCTCTTCCATTTGAGATATTGGATATATTCATTTTGAAAATTCACTAGCATGCCAAGTTTACTTGAGCCATCTCTTTGAAACCAAATTTGGATTCATGTAAAAGAGAGAGAAGAAAATGTAGAAGCTATATAAGATTCAGCTTTCATGCGTTATGTTTATTTTTCCCTTTCAAAAAGTGTTGATCTCTCAATCAAGGCAGTGAGGAGGAGTAAGAAAAGTATGTCTTTCCAATTACAGCTTTGAACTTTTGTGGTTTAAGTATCTGGGAATTTAATAATGGAAAATTACTAATTTTTAGGAATACAGAATATTGTTTTTAAGAGAACTTTTATTTGGTGGAATTCCAGATATTCTACTGAGAAAAGCATCAGCAAAAATTTTAACAGCTCACTTTTTTTTTTTAACACTTCATAAACCATAGACTTGCTTAGCCTATGCTCTCCTTCAGTTCCTCTTAATGTCCTTGAAGTACTTAAAATAAATAAAAATGTATGAGACTAAAACAAAGGGTGTAGGAATCTTAACTTCATGCAACTTCGTTGAAGGGCAGTCCATCAAAAGCTTTTATGCTCACTTTCATGTTCAATTTTTTCTTTATTTACTCTGATTCCTCCAAACTCGAGTAGTTCTTGAGTCTTTGAGACTTGCCAAACCTGTCTGTCAGTAAGACCTGGCTGTTTCCATAGTGCCCAGAGAGGATGTGGACTCTCCATTCTTGGAGATATTGCTAGATACTGGACAAGGTCCTGAGGAACCTGTCTGATACTGACCCTGTTTTAGGTTGAGGTTGGACTGCAGGGTGGTCCCATTTGGTTTCTGCCACCACCTCGAGGTGGTATTTTCCCTACATTTTTCACTTGCGTTCTTTAGCTTTCCAAAACAATTTCTTATTCTGACCAAATGGCTGTGCAGCTCCTGATCTCTGTAAATGTCTCTTGCACATTAGAAGTAATATTTGCTTTCCATGATTAGTGAGCTGGAAAATAACTGTGACCTTTCATGTTGGAAGTGATAAAGTGATTATTTTTCCTTAATACCATGTTTCTTAATACTGCATGTATCAATGTCAGCCACTAAATTCCTCATTTGTGTTCAAGTTTTATTTTTGGAGTGAACTAAATAATTTCCCATACTCGTATGATGACTTGTCCAGATGAACTACTCTTTGGTCAGTTTGTAGCTTCTGATGTTAATTTATTTATTTGTAATCATCTCAAGAGTTAGTTACCTGTCATTGTATTTTCTTAAGATTTGTTCTTCTAGATCCTTTATTCCTTTTAAAATTTTGGTATCTGGGGCATTGCCAATTGTCAGGCAGTGAAATACAAATTTATTTCTTATGTGTTACTTGGTCACATACATCCTTCTGCCTTTGGAAAATTGATGAGTAAATCCAAGCATTGCCGTTTTCACTGAATTACATCAGTGCCACAAGAACATCTCAGAATAGTAGGGCTCAGGGCTATAAGCCATCTAAGGGGGAATTGTCTTTTAAACTGATTAGAACATACAAGTCATTTTCAGAAATGTTTATAAAAATGAAATAGCTGTCTTTTTTATTTTAAAAATTAAATACCAGGAGATCACTTCTGTTTCACAGGAAAACAAGTATCTGACTTTTTTCTCTGTTCCCTTTACATATGTGAAACCTCTGAGACTCTCATTGTTGTCAGCTGTAGGATAAACATTCCCCAAATCCTTATTTCTGAGGAGCATTCATTCTGTTGTTGAGTAAATATCTTGATTCCATTCTTTATAAACACCTTGAAAGAACATGTATTCCTTCGGAAGCACCTAGCTGTAAATCAGCTATAATGGAAGTCTCATCTAAGCTTTTATTGTGAGGATAAACACTCCAATACTTCTCTTCTAAAGTGTTTACCTGGCTTTTTCGCAGCTGACTCAGTGGATCAGAGCCTTTTAATGAAGTCTGCCTGGCACGTTGTCACTAATCTCTGCAAAGCTTTTCTAATTCTCATATGATTAATAGTATAGTATGCTATTCATTGAGGAAAAAAGTAAAACACTTTTTTCTGTCTTGCTGCCTAATTTAGATGTTAGATTGCTAAATCCATTTACTTTTCAGGTTTGGTCTCAAAAGCAAATAATGCTAGTATTGAACTGTAAGCAATTGATGGACAGGGAAAATACCACTTAACTCCCTGTCCTTGCCTTTATGTGAAAAACAGAACAAAATCTTTTAATTTGCAGAGATTTAGCAATGTCATTAAACTGTTGAAAAATAATTCCCCTTCTGTATGCTGTTGTCATATTGTTGAGTCCAAAAAGTATTCTCAAGTTGTTTGGGTTTTTTTATATAATATAGCCCATTCTAACATAGGTGCTCAACTTCCAGTTACTTGAGCTCATGGCTGATTGGAATTGTCTACGTAAGGCAATAACATAGATAATAAACAAGCGCATGTAAGCTTAGCTCCCAAAACATGAAATGAATGCACACTGGCAAGGAAGAAACAAAACCAAAAGAGCTAGTTTAATGTGATGGTGGTTGCTGCCAGAGTCATCATCCTTGTCCCCTGAGTGCCACCAGCACCTGCCTTGCCAGCAAGGCATTCCAAAGAGCTTGGTTTGGTTTGACAAAACTTCTGAGCTGTTAGAGGATCCATGCTGATGCACACAGAGCTGTTTTTGGCATGTTCTGTAACCATGGCCTGCCTGCTTTGTGATCCAAATTATTAGTTCACCGGTGATAGAGCTGAGTTGACTAAAGAAATGTGGTTTCACTGCATTTTTCCTGGTTATCTCAAGCTTTTATCTCAGTTTATTTTATTAATCAATCTCTATTCTGTCTTCTCCATCCATTTCTTCTATCCATAGCCCAAAATCAGTAGCTCCTTGTTGCTCTCATTTGTTCTATTTATTTGGTTGGCTAGCTTGTCTTGCTAAGATTTAGTGAGAACACTATTCTTCTCCAGCACAAGGTTCCATGTGCCCAGAAGAGTAATTTAAGGGAGTTTGCTTGACGCTCCCTGTCTGTTATATCCTTGCAATCAAAAGGAAAAATGAGCATAGGGAAGCATATTTGATATATAGTTATGGGCAAATTTAAGTAGCTCTTAACACTCATATCAGATTCTCATGAGCAAATGATAGCATAGACCTGTCTGCTGTCCTGCTAAAATCACTTACTGTCGAATGTAAAATATCTACTTGTACAGTATCAGCATGTTTAGAACTACTGCTGTTTTGTAAACTGATGATAGTGATTTACTTTGTATTATTCAATTTAAAAACAAATAGAGTTAAGCACTGGTTTAGAAATACAGCAGAGCCCTCCTATGAAATATGTATTTTCAAATCTCTCACTTGTTGTTATTGATGGTGATTCAATTCCACCATGAATTGCATTTCTTGTTTATATGCAGGACTGTTTTGGTTGAGAACATGATGAGTGCCAGATTCTGCAGTATGTACTTTGGCAAGACTCCTAACTTTGAACTCAGCTTTGTTCAGGCAGTGTGTCTTAAGATCCTGCCTTGTTGCACTCAGTCCTAGGAAGCCCACTGGTCCAGTGAGGACAGAGTGGAGTTGCTCCAGCTCATTTCTGTGAGCTGTGAGATCACTTTCAACTCCTACTGCTTAGTCAGCTGGTTGCTTTGGAAGATCAGGTCTTAGGACATGACTTGTATCTTCTTTCCCTGTTAATGTTTCTTCAGTGTTTACTTCAAAACATTTGTAGCAAAATACAGTTAGTATTTAGATGGCAAAGGGTTAATAGTGTCAGCACAGAGCTTAAGGAGTTAAACAGACACAGATCAAAATACTTCATTGTCTACAGGGATGTGTTTAAATGAACACTGCAAGGTTGGCAGGCCTCCAAATTAGCATAGTTTAAAGAATTCAAGGTGCATTTAATTGGATCCTTCTAATCCCTTTTCCCTCAGAATGAGCATTTTAACAGTTTAATTCTTTTTGCAACCCCCACACATCCCTTACTCCAGTGGCTCATCTAAAATAAATACTGTGAACTGTAAAAGGCCTGGACATGTTCTAGCTGAAGCCAGTGGCAATGGGATGGAGTCCTAAATGCTCCACTCAATTGGATCGGATGATTGAAATAGCAGAGAATATCAGCTAAACCTTGCATCCAGCAGGTTAAACGGCTGCATGGATACAAGGAGCTGCAGTTGGTGTTGGTATCATGAGGAGCTGTCAGTTGTTTGAACATCTGGCTCCATCCAGGATTACAGACCTGGAGCAGAGAGGCAGCACAGCTGTAAATGTCCAAGTCGCAGCCACCGGTCTTGGGGCCAGGGAGTATCTCAGGTGTCAGGAGCTAACAGCAGCTGCGCGGGGGAAAGGGTGCACCACGGTTTTCAAGAGGAAGAGGACAGGAGAGTGCATGGGAACCGAGGACCAGTACGCTCTTACCATGCATGGTAGTGAGCAAAATCCTCTTTCACCACAGCAGCACAGCAGGCAACACCTAGCAACAAAATCACTTACATAAATCAGACAGACAAATTTGCAAGTTTAAGCTGTTAAACTGCCTTACTTATAGAAGCAGTAAGTCAAGATATGAAATGGCTTTTGCTTCTGTTTTTCAACAGTATCCTCTGCCATCATGACTTTCAGTTTTGGGGACATTCATGAAGTATTTGTCAGTGACCATTGTTGTACTGTTGCCAGCCATATTTAATGTCTCTTAACTTAATTGAATTATTAGTTGCTAAGCAAAATTACTAACTGGCTGTTCTGCGATCATCCTTTTACTACCTTTAATGGCCCGTGTTCATTGTTTGCCACCTGACATTGATTGTAAGCTATTTGGGGCAGAGAAATATTGGGAAACAGCTCTACTGATTTAACCTTGGCTTTTCTGTAAGCAGATCAAAACAGAATTTTAGTTTCCAGGAATCTGGAGCCTTCTGAATGTAAAACTAAATACCAGTAAAATTTCCCCCCTGATCCTACACTTCACAGTACACAGAGGGGAGGCAGCATTCATACAGGAGTAAATGAAGTTCACTGGAGTTCATAGGATTTTTAGTACATGGAGCTATCCAGTTACTCAAAAGTGCAGGTTTAATACCACTGTGTGTTAACAAAAGCAGTCTTCAAAGCTGGTCAACTTGTATCAAAAATAGTCTTGTCTATGTACCGATTAGCCTAAAGTCAAAGAGATTATTAAAGCTGAGCTCTCAGAGTACTATAGAATATCATTATTAATTATTCTTTTATGGAAACAATTTCAAAACTGTTTATTTTTTTACACAGATACAATTGTCTCCTCCAGTTGTTGCGCTAGTTTGGACTACATTGTCACCTACCTCTTCAAGCACCTCGCTAAAGAAGGCAAGAAGACTCTAAGACATAGAGAGATTTCACAGGATGGACAGAGATTGCTTCATTTCATGCAGCAGAACCCAGAGGTTCTACAGCAGGTGAATTAGCAGTCTTTTATTTGGGGTATTACTACATTTCTGAATTTTCCTCATTTTCAAACCTTGTGATACTGAACACCAGCATAGTGCTGGCTATTCAGTAACAGAACAAACCTCCCTACACTGTTATTCAACCATGAGTAGCTTCAGCCGTGTTCTCCTGACAACCAAAGATTTAACATAATTTTTTGTCATACTGAAAAGCATAGATACTATACTTGACTGTACAGTATCTTAAAACCTGGTGTTTCATTTTTGCTCATGAAAGGAGGTGTGTAAGATCAACAATACATTTTTGTAGACAAATGGGAAGGAAACTCTCTAAAGTATTTTAGGAGGAAGAAGAACAAATTCTAGCATTGAACTACACATTTTGTTAATGAAATGTGTAAAGTGAATGGCTGTATGCTATCGAGTGTGAATATTTTATTTTGCAGTAGGTGAGCCAGTGGGATCTTTTTCTATTAAAGGTAAATACAATAGAAATTAAATCTCATGCTTCTGAAAAGGAAGTGGCTGCTACAGTGCTTAGGAGAGATTTCCCCTTCCCAGCTCCATCAGGTTTATCATAGGCCAGTACATTATGGGGAGATCAGGATGTTCATAGCTACATATCTCCACATTTGCTCTGTGCCACATTCCCTTAAAATCTCACTAAAATATTTGAAAATGAATGTTTACAAGAACCTCTGGATTCCTAATGCAGTTGCAAATATGCTGTTTCAGGAAACGTGTTTCACACGTATGGAGGCTTTTAATGAAACGGGAAGTTATTAACAAAATGCAAATGACTAGTATGGTCATCTTTGTGTTTCCCTAATAGGTACATTGCCATTTGGAAAAAAACAGTCACCACAGTACTTGTTGTCATTTGTTTACTGTTCTAATTGAAGATGAAAAGTAACTAATGGTAGCTAATATATTCCTGGCAGTATACAGCATATTAATGATGTTTATTATTGACATCATTATCAGCATATGATGATTCCCTTGTCAATATTACAAGTTCTCATGTTTTACTTGCCTAATAGGGGTTTCACAGAAGGTAGCAGTGAAATCAGCATTTGGGTATGTCAGATTGCTCAGTATTGTACAGTGCCTGCAACGATTTGAACGTAAAGGGCAGAAGAGGAACCTGGGCTCTGGACTTTGCTCCATTTGTGGCAATCTTGATGGAATATCTTGTCTGTTAATATCTTTCACTTCACAGCATATGACTAGGCGGTGATCTGTCTTTATTAACTTCATATTCTGCGGAATACGTTATATTTATTTTGAATGCAGGCTTTCACATACTCTTTTAAATATTAATGGCTGGTCTCCAGTAGTCAGCATAAATATGATTTGCATTAGCACTAGTCACATCATATTGAGTACCTCTGATGTCAACTACTCAGTGTACTAATACCTGACATCATCTCCCGAGGTCACTGACAACTTTGACCTTTATTCTCATGCACAGTTTCTGTAGTCTCAGAAGCTCTTTTGAATTGATTTGAAATTTTGACTCTTCCCTTTATGAGGCAGTAAAATTGATAATTATTCAGATGGGAACTGAGCACTGAGTGAAAAATCAATTCTACCCGCTCTCTGCTGCGTATAAAATTACTTCTGAGTCTGCTGGACTGAACGGATGGCCAAGGTAAAAGCAGCAGGCAGAAATAGTGGAGAGGATTAGCTGGACGAAACTAATAGCCTAAAGGGATGGCTTTTGAGATGAGGGAGTGGGCCGGTTGGGGGTTATTATCAGCAATGATGGGACTCATTGATCATATGTTTACATCAGGTTTCCATTGGGTTATAAATCAGCCCTGAATAGAAGCGGAACCCAAGGCCTCGAGTTTTACCAGGGGGACGGTGTATTAGATTATTCTCACTTTCACACTCGGATGAAAAGTGAGACATTGATTATTCATCGGCTGGCCATTAAACACTGGTTTTATAGATGATTTGACTATCATGGAAGCTAATGAACAAAGTTGCTGCTTCATAACCAGCGGTTTCAGTTTTCAAGACATCTGTGTCAGTTAAGTAATGCATAACCCTATTAAAAGGAATGGGTTACAAATTGCTTAACAGTACTGAAAAACTGGACCCTAATGACTAATTGTGCTTTGAGTTTAGCGGGGTTTGTCAGCTCTTTAAACTAAACTGATGCAATGATAACTGCAATTATTTACTAGTTAGAACATTTCTTCCAAGTTGGGTAATTAAGATTTCCAGCAGCACTCGAGGAACAGCCCTCCTCAGCTCGGGGCTGAGCGGCTCCCCTGGCCCTGTTCTCTCTCTCTGAGGACAGAGACGTGTCTCTGGGCTTTTCAGCCGGGCGCGGGACGCGGACTCTCCTGCGGACGGTGAGGGACGGGCAGCAGCCTCAAGCGGGAGCCGCTTCCCGCCCGGGCGCAGCTGCTCCGGTGCCCGCCGCTTCCCGCCCTCCCGGGCCCGAGGCGGGGACAGCGGCCTCCGCGGCAGCCGGGCAGCTCCGCCCGCACGGCACGGCAGGGACGGGCCGGTGCGCGCGGCCGTCGGGCCTGAGGAGAAGGCGCCGTCGGAGCGGGGCGGGCGGTAGGTAGCCGGGGCGGCGGGTCCGGGGCAAGCCAGGCAAGACCTCGGAACGGAGCGGGGTGGGACTCGGTTCTTTGCCGGCGGGGCGGGCGCGGAGGGCGACCCGGCCATGTCCCCCACCTTCTCTCGGGACCGGCCGAGCCGGGTGACCAGCGGGAGAAGCAGCCGCGCGGCGAGGGAGGAACCGCCCGCGCCGCCCAGCTGGCCCGGCTGGGAGAGTGTGCGGGGGCTGCCGCAGGTGGGCGCGGTGCTGGCTCTGGACGGTATCCGGACAGCAGCAGGGCTGTTTCCGCGCTGCTGTGCCGGTGGGCTTGCGGCCGAGCACTCTCTCGCTGTGGAATGAGGCGATTCGGCGTTGACGGCAGTTCAGTAAATAGGTGTATGTCTGTGACTGAGGCTTTTGTCTTCTTCAGCTTCTAGAGTAGCAGAGTTATAAAATTAAACCCTGTTAATTCTTACCTTGTTTGCTTACACACGTCCTATAGCAGCTCCGGTTTTTTAATAGGTTGATGGGACTGTACACAGACAGGAGCAATAGAAAACAGAAGTGAAGCAACTTGTTAACATTTAAGCACAAGTTATGACATCCTCCTAAAGTGTAACAGTGGCTGTTTGCTTTGGCCCTGCTGTTTGCCCGAGTGAGCTCCTTAGTCTGAGCTTAATCTGCAAACAACTGCTTCATGATGGTGTTTTACAACTGAACTGAATTAACATATGTAAAGTAATTTCAGATATATGGATAGAGAGTGGTATTATGTAACTTGCTGTTACGTTATGTTGTGTTATAAGCACTTTAATAAATAATTTTAAAAGGCTCCTACTTTTCTATGCTGTTACTCTGGGATTGACAGGTAAAGCCAGTGTTTACTCCCAATTCATAAATGAAAGTGTAATTTTTGTTTTTAGGATGCTACCCTTATCTTCCGTTAATGCTTATCTTGCTGAATTGTACGCATTAGTCTGTTAGTTCAGTTTCGGTATGGTAAAGTACTATTCGTGTTAGTTCTTTCCAAAAATTCAATCAGTTTTGTAGCATCTTTTGCCCATAGTTCTGACAAATGTTCTTGAGACATGCATGATGGGTAAAGAGCTCTGTTTGCCTGGCCATCATTGAAATAACTCTGCAGTGGATGTGGAAGGGGATAAACGGTTGGTTGGTTGAACAGAAACGGGATTTCAGTGACATTTCTGTGTTGACTTCCTTATCCTGGGTGTCTCTTGGAGAGGTGCATTAGGGTAACAGATGAGGGAGCTTGTTGCATGGCGACTACAGTCGGTGTGTCTTCAGGAGGATCATGTGGCCAAGAACAAGGAGGGGGTTTTGGTGAGGTTGAAGGTTGTACTGATGTTTGGGTTAGATCCACACAGTGCCTGCACCAAGACACAGCGTGCAGCCAAAGCAATCTCTGACTTGCTGGAGTGGGAGCGGTGGTGAGTGACGTGCCTCCGCGTACGGCCAGCCGGCAACCAGAAGGCACTTGCCTCCTGGCCAGCGGTCCAGCCGGCTGGCTGCTGGCAGGTACACACCGCTCCTCAGCCCAGGCAGGCCCACTGCAGGGAACAGTTCTGGTGGGCGCTTGCTTTAGAGCTGGGTGGCTGCAGAGTGAGGCTGTGTCTGTGCTGAGCCCTTCTGAGGGTTCAGCATTTTGGGAAACAGGAGGGGAAAAGCAGCAGGGATGTGGGAAGGGCTGGCGTTTATTGCTGTAGGGGAACATGGAGGAGGAGTATGTGGGCATGAGAGGGATCTCTAGGAAAGGAGTGTCACAGTAGGTAGATGGGAAGATATGTGGGTGAACGAAGAAGTTTGAGGGCATGGGTGATGCTGAGTGTGGTAGTGCTGAAAAAGGCAGCAAGGATGGGATGGGCAGTACTGCCGTAAGAGGAGGACACGTGGCTTGATGGTGATGGGTAAAACCTTGCCAGGCTGCTCATTGGAGCTGAGCGCTTGTAACTTAGAACTCCATCGAGTGACGAATGTGCACTAAATGAAGCAGCACAGCAGCCCTGCATGGTAAATGGAAAACAGCAAGTAAAGATGCCAGTTGCAATGAAAAAACAAGTGACATTACTAAAATAAAAGCATATTATAAATCGCTACTTTCCTTTTTTTCCCCTTTTATGTAGTAAAATCAGTGATGTTTTTGTTTTGCAGATAAACCTCAGTGCCATATACAGCTAGTGTGGAGTTATGCACAGTAATTGAAATAAAATCCTGAAGAGAAGATGTGTTTATGTGCTTCATGGCCTGTGCAGACGCACTTGCGTATAAACACATCACAAAAATAAATCTGAATTGTACTGACAGAGGGCAGTTGTGCAAGCTGTTGAGTACCTGAGCACCCTGAGCTGCATATGTGAGCATATGCTTAATTTTAAGAGCAGATCAAACTCACAGGTGTGGTTGTTCTTATGCTTAAAATGAAATGTGTTTAGAGGCTCAGCTGAATCAGGACCACAGGGCTCAGCTTTTGCCGACTTGAGCCTTGAAAGGTTTGATACAGCAGTGAGAGGGATTTTCATTGGGACATCTGTTTTCAGCCTCTTAGTACAATTTAAAAATGTTATCCAATACTATCATAACTTTCTTTATTAATTGAAAGAGATGGAGATATACCAGCTGTAGCCCAAGCCAGCAGAGACTTGGGTGGCTAAGCAACGGAAAAGGCACCGTATTGAGTGAGCCAAAATTCAGTCTCAAAGTCATTTATTTTAACCGGTGACAATACGTTTAGACCCTAGTGTTTCGATTTGATTGATGGTTTAATATCATATATAATTTTTTTAATGAAGGGAACCTATTTAAATATGTTAACATTTGCACTAGTAGTCTCTCATGTACATAACTGCATTTAATCATTACTCTGATTATTTTTGTGGTTGTGTAATTTGTATCAGCAAAATAACTATGTCAAAGCCATCTTATCTTAATTAAAAACACGGTCACTTCTCTTTTATACGTACTTCCTACTGCACATGTATAAAGGCAGTGGCAGCCTCAGTCTCAAGTATATTGCTATAATGTATAGCTATCACATGAGCACTGTCAATTAAGAAATCAAAAAAATTAATGAGCTTAGTGTCTTTTCTAATTCTGCTTTGTTTAAAGCCTTGTTGTGATCCGTTGTCATGTGAATCAAGTAATTTAATTTTAAGACTTTTAATGTTAAAATACATCATCATTAGTGATGTGTCTGAAGATTTCACGCTCTTAATAATGGTGCTAAATCAAATTGGGAAGCTCCTGTTAATCATCCAAGCTGTGCTATAGTTTACACAAACAGTTTTGGGGCTGGAGAGAAGTTTAGTTCCACGAAGTAACAAGTATTGTACAGAATTAATGTATGGAAACAAAAAGCGGCGATTCGGCTTGCAGCACGAACTGCTCGAGGTGTCAGTGGTGGATGTGCACCCTCGGGCTAGGCAGCTGGTGTATGTATGCTTTTGTTTATCCGTTACTGGTTTATGTAGCCTTTAGGCCAGCACATGAAACAATCGTTCCTACAGGGTCAGCTGCTGGTCAGAAGCAAAGTAAGAAAAGACTTTGCCTTAAAACGCGTCAGCCATAATTTTAGTGCAGCTGGCACCTGCTACTGGTGCACAGCGGGAGGGTTAGAGGTCAAAGAGGCAGTTGTTCTAAACTCGGTGATGGCTTAAAGGGACTTGTAGATTAATCTGCTTTATTAACTTCTGTATATTAGATAACTATTGCAGTGAATGACAGTCCGTCTTTCTGAATAAGTCCCTTCACCTCTTTCTCTTTTAAATTGGCTTTTGAGTAATGAATATTAAATAGAATACATTTCAGGGTAATTAAATGAAAACATTAGGATGATGTTGTTTTACAATCACATCTATAAGTTTCTTGTGTATTTTTCTTGCATTATTACTGTTCATTGCTTTTTGCTAGCAGAACAAAAAGCATAAATGTTTCAATTAAAGAAGAGGAATTGGCTGTATTTCTCAATAACCTCATGTCTTCTATGCTGCATAAATATTTTCAAGAAGCAAATAAGTTTAAGGGGAAGTATAAAAATGTTTTATTCCTCGTTTATTCAGTACAATGTAATACTTTACTTGGAAATGTTTGATTTCTGCTGGCTGTGGTTGTTCTATATAAAACACTAAGAGGTGCCAGTTTGGGGAAGGGCAAAAAATATTGCCATTCAGTAGAATCTAACTAGTGATATGAATAGCACCAATAATTTTGTAAAGTTCACATTATAATTCAAAATCCAGTTAGAAGTGATGCTTGCAGTCTGGAAAGAAAGCAATATCTTTACAAAATGGATAGGGAAAGGTAACAATCCATTCCATGATCTGCTACTGGCAGATTTGCTATGTGAGTAATGAAACTTGCTCTCAGTGAACAAACACCCTCCCCTTCCCCCGTTTAAAAAAATAAAATCAAATTTAAAATTCTAGAATAGCAAGATGTTAATTAGTGTTGGATAAGATACCAGTGGCCCATTGAAGTTTATAGCGGGTGAGACGATGCTTGTAGAGGTCGGTGCTCAGTGAGGCGATTGCTGCGGAGTTCTGACCTAGTCGGTGCTCGTTTTGAGCAAACGGAAAGGTACGCGTCAGGTGAGAAGGGCTGGCTTGTTGCCGAAAACTTTCTGATGACTGGCATACAGTAAATACCTGTGCCACTTAATCTTAGCAGATTTCCAGTTTTCAGGACTCTGGAATTGAACCTCAAAATCCACCTTTTTCCTAGGCTAATAAATTGCTGTCATTTTTGTTTCTTTGTGATCATGAGAGATGTTTGTGTTCTTAGAGTGTCTTCTGAAATCATGAGATCCAGAAGCTTAGTTTGTTGGGTTGTTTTCCCTGATGTTTACTTGTTTGGGGTTTTTTTACTGAAAATTGAGATTCTTGTGTATTTACATGTCTCCAGGAACCTGGACAGTTTAAAAGTAAAATGAAATACATTTTTAAAAAATCCCAGTATCACAACAGATTGAAGAGATTTGGGAACATTGATAGTTTATCTCAGCTTGGTTTAGCATAGTTTAGGTTAGCTTAGTTGAACTTGAGCAAATCCTCCCAATGCTTTGCTGGGCACATCAGAGACAAGACAGTTTAGCTACTGAAAGAGCACTACGCACAAAGGACTACTACACAACATGGGATTTGACCTTTCAGTATAACCGTGTTTCTGAATTCATTATTTGTTTCCCTTTAAAAAAAAAAAAAAATTAAATGAAGTGTGTGCAACCATTCTTTAAAATCTTTTTAGTGTGACAAGTAAAGTAATCTTCCATTGATACTTAAAAGTCCATCTGCAGAAATGCAGGCAGAATGTTAGAGAGACGCAATATCTATTGAAATGTTGAGTGTCAAACTGCCAGGGTAATGTATTTAGTATGAAATATAATATTCAGTGCATTTTGTTTTGATGACTGCATGGAATAGCCTTGTGCTCTTATCCTTTGTTGTTGTTGTTGTTGTGAAAGATGATATTCACTGAGAAGTGTTGGTGACTATTCAGGACACAGTAGCAATATGCTTATTACCATCTTTATCATCTGTCTTTTATGTTTATTTGCAATAGTTTTGGTTACAGTTCAGATTCTCAGGATAACAAAAATACTTTTACTTGTTCCACACAAGATATTAGAATCAATTATGAACAGTTTGAAAATGGAAAAGGCTTGAAATCTTAGGCAATCGGGAATTAATACTTGCATTAGGCTTTTTAAGTTCTACACTAGTATGCTGGTCTGCTCCAGCAGAGCAGAATAGGTCACTTCACTTTTTGGACAATCCTTCAATAGTGGTTTGAGCCAAGCTTCTGGGTTTCTTATACTCTGATTTCCTTCAAGGTGTGGCTTAAAAGCCCAGCTCGGCTCCAGTGCCTGCTGATTATCTCCATATCAGTGCTGAACTAAGGTAAATATGGGTAAAATAATTACCCTGGTTCTAATTTTCTCTGTAGTACTGGTTACATACTCTGGGGGGATGCTTCTGGGTCTGCTGCTGGCAGACATCCGCACGGTTTGAGCCTACGCTCAAGCTGCTTGCAAATCCCAGCTGCCTTGCAGCAAGCAACATCAGGTCTCCTGTAAAAGAGATGTACAGATCTCTTAGTGTTTCTGCAAGGCCAGGTGGATTATGTGATAGGTGCTGGGTTGGACTTGACTTGCAGGTGAGTGCAAGCTTGAGCCCAGCTTGAGGACTTGCTCCTTGGCACATGGGGTTTGTGTCCCTGAGGGCTGCACTGAGCACACTTCTGCTCGGTGTCTAGTTCAGCATGAGTCTAGTTCACATTCAGTGATAAACCCACACTCAGTTTCAGATACTTTGAAGTTCCTCAGACAAAGGATTTAGAGCTGATCTCATGCTCAGTCTTTTCCTCCATATGCAGCTTTTTACATTTTTGGAACATTTCTGTAGATTGAGTTTGAGATTAGCCTTAAATTGGTTTTAGACTAAATTATTTTATTTTTCCAGTAATAGCGTTTTCTGACCTTATCTTCCCCCAGTGTGGCTGGTAGGCTTTCCTGTAATAGAGATTTCAGAAAACTAATGATCCAGCAGGTAAAGTTCCTAGTTCCTATGCTGAAATCCTGGTGCAGCATTGAAAATCCCCATCTGCTTTTGTACATCAACTCCCAGCACTTTATGCAAGGGAAGGCACCCATGAATTTCTCAGGAGCTGGAGACAAAAAGAGAAGAATGACAGCTCACATTTGAGGAATTTAAAGATGAGGCACACTGTAAGTCCTAGTGTCAGTTAAGGAGAAGACTGAACAGTTTAGACATAAGACCATTTACATTCCTGAAGATAGACTCTTGCTGGAAGGTGTTGGTGTAGGTTAAACTGCTGTTCTATCCTCCCAAGAGGATTAAATAATCTGTAAGCAGTCATTTGGTCAGAGATGCTGGGAGTAGGCACCAACTTCTTCCTGTATCATCTCTCAGATAAGAGTGCTGGGTGTCCAAGAAAGGGAGAGGCTCTCACCATGCAGGCTGGAAAAAAATGCATGGGGATCATCTTCTGAGATGAGACTAACTGGGTTTACAAAGACCTGATCCTAGCTCCTTCTTAATATACTGCTAAAAGAGGGACATATGTATTAATTTTTAATAAGATTTTGAAAGAGCTCAGCCTTCTACATCAGAGTAACCTGAAGTTTGTGTAACAAATTATAGCAAGTTGTGCATTCCAAAAGTCCCAGTTAATCAATAGTTCAGTCATCTTCAAAAACAGCTGTAACATTGTATAGTCATAACCCCTTGTTTAGATATGGCTGACTCTTAAATAAACAGCTTAGGTTAATTTAAAATGAAGCTTCAGTATCTGTAACTGAAAATCTCTGAATGCTACCAGCTAAAAAATGCAGATTAAGAGTTGATGTCACAATCTTAAATTATTCCAGCCCGAGGTGGAATAACTTGCTGTCTATCAGGGAGCACAGATGGATAGGCAAAAAGAAACTGTGCAAATAACACGAGTTTGTAAACATCTGTCAGCTACACCAGATACCCAAATACAAAATCTAGCACTTCAGGCAGCATATGAGTATGTGACATTCAACAGAGGGTTTACATGAAATTCAGCACAGGCAGAAGCAAGTCAGCACACTGTGGAAGGTAGTAATTAATGAAATGTATCCCCTCCTCCCTGCAGAAAGAGAAGGTTTTTCATTCATCAGGTATTTTCAGTGTTGCTGCAGTTAACTGTTCCACTTCCAGTGTTCAATGTAGGCAGCCCTTAGACTAGGCAAAGCTGCTCCGTTCCATGAAACTTACTGGTTTACTGTAGGTGAGTCTGTAGCAGCAGCTGGCATCTCTTCTCCATCCCTGATGGAGGCCAGCTCACCTAGGAGCACAGGCTCCCTTAGGACAGATGGACCCAGTTCTGATAGGTGAGGCTGGACCATGTATCATAGTCCTTCACATAAAAAATTCAGATGCAACTGTAATTGGAAAATAATGTGTTCTGTCGTGTTAGAATACACTCTCAAATTAGAGGGAAGAGATTAAAATTGCTTTTTGAAAACGTGGTAGTGTAGGGTGAAACCTTCCTCTGTGAACCGCTTGTGTGCAGAATGTAGCTGCTGCCCACGTTCCAGCTCTGCTGTCCTTACTCGCTGGCATAGCACTAACATCTGCTTTGTGGTCCTGTTGACTACTTGAAAGGCAGTGTCCTGCTGGCTAAAGATAGGACATAATGAAAGTAAGCCTTAGTTTTGAAAAGTCCACTTGGCACTGCTGGTCTGTTTTTTTGTGCTATTGACATACAACAGTTCATTTTAACAGTGAAAAAAGAAAAAACTGCAGTGGCTCTGGTGTAGTGAATTTCGTGGGCACCTTCCAGGTGGTTGTCATTAGCATTGAGCTATCATCCTAAATGTATCCTTTTGAGTATGTGCTCGTGTTTCTCTTTCAGATACAAAGCCAGGTTTGACATAGTCTTATTTTATGATTATTTCTGCTGTCTCATGATTTGGATCTACTTAAAGTGAATCTACCGTACTCGGCACTTTGGCCAGTTCTAAAGACATATCCAGGAAAATACTGAGCTCCAGGCTCTCTGCAACTGTTCCCTTTTCACATCTATAGCCATCCCTTTTTCATCCCTTCGGAACATGGGGAGAAGACTCTCCCAGCAGGACACAACATATAACTGATAGGAATACCTTGTTAAATATACACTTAAATCATATTTCAGTCCATCATCTGCAGGCTTATACTCATTCATGGTGTGCAATGTATCACCCACATGCCTTGTCCTAGCATCAGGATTGGGTTTTTTCAATCATTTATACCTTAATTTTTTTGTAAAAGGAAATAAAAAGGCCAGACCAAGTTGAACTATTCCAAATTGACATACAAGATTGGGTCTTTTACAATTTTATTAAGTCGTGATAATTCCTGCTGCTTCTTTAAGCTTCAGCTGTTGAATCATGAAATTTTAGTTACTAATGTTTATTTACATATATATATTGGAAGGATGTAAAAATAGAGTGAAATTCTGTTTTCTGTCAACAGAAATCTGGAGGAATCTAGCCTACATAGGCTGAAAGAAAAGCGTGGTCTGAGGGTAGCTTAGAAGGCTTGGAGCAGAAAGGCTGTTGAAAAGAGCTCTGGTTGCGTTCGCTTGGTTTCATGGACTGCCTGTGTCCTCTTCTCTCGCGCCGTCCCTCCTTCCACAACTCCTCCCTTCTTCCTATATGTGTGATGAAAATTAGCAACAGGACAGGGGAGATTTGAGGAGATGTCCATAAGGAAAGCTGCTCTAATGTAACCCAGCGCATTATTCGATGCTGGAGGTCGAGGCTGCCCACGTCAGCTGCAGCACCAGCCTTTGGTGCTTCTGCTGCTCTGGAGCAACTCATTCAAAGTTCTTTGTAGGTCTAATGTAATTTCATAATGCAGAGGGGCAAGACGTGTGATTCTTAAACTCATATATTGCAAATCTCAACTGGTTTCCTGTTTCTGACAGTTAAATATTATTTCAGGAATAATGGGCTGGTTCTCACGTTCATGATAAATACAGGCTTTAGTTTTCTTATTTCATCTGGAAATTTTAGCTTTGAACATGGAAAATATCAATCTGAAAGTTAGGCTTTTTAGTAAAATAAATATTTTAAAACAATAGATTAAAATTTAAGGTATTAATAATCTTAGAACATTTAAATCTTCCTAATATTATTAGTAAATGATGATCCATTTATTGATATAGGAAGAATTGATTATAGCCCCTAAATTAAGAGTGGACTTGCCTGAAGCTAGAGCTATAAAAACGTACCAACTTTCATATGCTAAACAATGAAAATCTGAATTTTTTTCAGATCTGAATGGGAAAAAGGGGTGTTATTACTAGCCAAGTGGTTGGTTAAAAGCTGTGCATGTTCTTAGATCATCCTAAATCTTAAGTAAAAGAATACATACTGCTGTCATTGGTGTTAACATAATGTTCTTTATGTTAAAATGTGATTAGTAGCAGCTGAATAAAATATTTATCCCAACATATGGGAGACAAATGAGTTACAGGACCTGCAAAGATCCAAGTGCTCTCTGTTGATAACATGGAGGAGCAAGAAGAGCCTTTTTAATGGCAAGGCAGCTTCTTTTATAGCTTCTTTTAGAAACAGTTTTCATGATGAGGGTTATCTTGACCAACGTATTCCTCCTCCACCCAAGAAGGAAACAGGTTCTGAAGGCAAAGAGGCTCTGAAGAATTAATTTATTGGAAGAACAGTTCTTTATTCTTGCCTGTTCTGTCAATAGGTCTTTTTGTAAAGAACAAATGTGCCAGGAGAAACATTATTGAACCAGGTAAAGTGATGCCCTGTGTTTAAGATAAGAGAATGGAGGCAAGGTTACTGTTTTGAACTAAGTAGGAAATAGATTATCTGCTCTCCCTTCCTTTTGAATATCTCTCTCCCCTTGAGACCTTGTTCTCTGCCTGAGTCAGCGTGAGAACTCAAGTCTGTCCCACACCTCAGGTTCTGCCCCGGCTGCCGGAGTGCTGCTGCACTGCAGTGGGTCTGTGGCAGGATCTGAGAAGTCCTTTTCCTGAAACCAAATGTTTCAGTTTCTATTTTCTACCTAGAAAACAACAACAACAAAAAAGTCTGTATATTTGATCAGTTCAGCTCCTGTGCTCTGGGCTTTGTTTTACCATTGAATTGCTTTATGATCTCCAATTACATGATGAGACTTCTGGCAAAGGTAGAGCAAGGAGGATGTACCATGGCAAGGGTTTCCCTCTGATGCCTGCATACTAAATACATGCAAGTCCACCTGAACCCCACCAGCTTCTTCTGCTTCCTGGTAAGAGGGAATGCAGGTCACTACCAAGAGCATACCAAGGTTGAGTGATGGTTGGAAGGAGCTGAAGAAGTTGAGAGGGTGCCCCAAGCTCAGTCTGTATCATTGTGGCTTTGCATCCAGACTTCGTTCCTCAGTCAGCCCCTCTGTAAAATGTGATGGCAATGCTGATGTATCTCAGTGGCACACTTTGAAGCTAACTAACATCTAGAAAATGCTCTGCAGTTCTCAAAAGGAGTGAAACAAAAATGCAGACAGCGCTGCTGGTGTTGGCTGCTGAACGCTTGGTCCAACTGCCAGCCTGGGAGCAAGCAGGACTGCTCTGGGGCAGTGGTGCTGGCCGGGTAACTGCGTTTATCTCCTCCTTTTTAGATGGTATTGGGCAAGATCTTATCTTCAGAAAATGGCGATTATCATTTCTGTACATTTTGCTATCATAAATACAAATATATGTAAATGTGTGTCAGCAAATTAAATACAAAGAAGGTGCCACATTATTCAGGGCCTCCTTCAGAAGCTTAAAGAGTCTCTGTTTCTTTATGACCTGAACAACTCAGAGAAGCAACAAAAATGGGCATATACATGGAGCTGTGTGTCAAGTATCTAGAAATTCTTTCCTGCATTGGTCGACCTGTTTCTTCTGATTACAACAGTGAGATCACTGATCACATGAGGTCAGAAGGAGAAAGCTGGGGATGTCATTTGTCAGTGTAGGAAGAAGCTGTTCTATATGATGTAAAAATAGCAGAGAAGGGGGAAAGGGAGAGTTAGTGAAATTAAATGAAAGCTTGGTACCTCTGCCCAAGAAAGAGTTAAGTCTGGTACATCACCAGCAAATGTGCTGTTTGCTGAGGCAAAGCTTCATTATAAAGTGGCGTGAGGCTAGTCTAGACGAGCTCTAGCGCCTCGCGGATGAATCTGTGCAGGATGCTTCCCTTAGACAGAAGTTCTTCCCAGCAGGGATGGTCTCCTAGCACTTGTTTGTGGGCGCAGTCTCTCTTGGAGTGTGTCAGCAGCACTGTAAAACAAAGAAGGATCTGGAATGCAAACTGCTCAGTGTAGGCTCATGCAGAAGTAGCACAGGAGACCAAAGCAACAGAGTAAAACAAAGCAGCAGCAATAGTTGTGATAGAGAACACGATAAACAGGACAAAGAAGTTTAAGGCTATTATCACAGATTTTGATGCCCTTCATTTTGGTGGAATTAGGCTCAGTAATTGCTGATTGTCTTCTGCCTGTGCCATAATGCACTCCTGACAACCTCTGACAGAGGTCTTGACATGATAGTTTTGCCCCAATCTTATGCATGTAACTCTTAATGCCAAGCTGTACACCTTTTTTTTTTTTAATCTTTGCAAGAAGTGGAATGTCTAAGACATCTGCAGAGACAACACAATAGGATTCTAAATTGTTCACCTCCACAAGTAATAAACTTACATAACTCCATGAGAGGCATTAATCAGTGTTGCAGAGAGCTCACAGGCAGATGTTACACAGCCTTGTTCACATCCATGCACTGGTACCACTGGTCCCAGGAGTTCCTTTAAGCAGAGACAACTTTGTGTGGAAGTGTTAGCACTTGGTGTTGTCACTGTCTCATTTAACTGAAAAGAATGGGTTGACCCATGAGGAAAAGGGACATACACATGTCCAAGTATGAGACCTAGCTAACTCTTTAACACAGTGTTGTTCCCTCCATGACTGATGATATCTAAAAATGTTCTCTTTTGTTAATCCTCAGAGTCAAAAATGGGATTAAAAATGTTTGACAGTAGGATCTTGCAAGAGGAAAAGCATGGGAGTGGGAGGGAGGCTTTTGCCATTTCCTGCTCTGGTTGGCCAATACCAAAGCACACAATAGTTACATAGATTGCTTTATATTGGCTTTGTCTTTATGAATTGTAACTTTACCTGCTTATTTCAGTGCTGTCTGTACTACTTATGCACAGAGACAAATAAATGTTTCCCAGGTGAATATTGGACTTTTTGGTCTTCCACATTGAGGCCAAAAACTTTCTTAGAATATTTGTTTTGCAGTTCATTTACAATTCTGGGTTGGAGACCTTGAAGACATCCTCGTGAGTTGTTTGATAAAGCTGGAGTCACTTTCCCTCCCTCTGGGTTAGTTGTGAACTTGTCGCTGAGCGTGCCCGTTATAGATTAAGCATTACAGTGAAAGGCTTTCTGTGTTCATTGCACTTTTTCTAAAAAACATGGATATGTCAGTCATGGTGCTCTAAATCACAACTTGAGTGAGTTTGTTTAATTACTTTTAAAAATGCTTCTGTCCTAATAGCTGGCTTTGTTACACGCTGTGGAAATGAAAACGTGGATATGAATGAATTATAAGAAGTTGTAATTATTGTTCTTATTTGGAATACAAGCCCCTACTAGCGCTTGTGCAGAGGTTTTGAATTGTTTGCATTAGTTCCAAAGCAGTGTAGAACTGGTTTTGTCCTATGAGTAATGGAAAATAGTTTGCCTGATATATAAACTGTGAAGCCAGGTGAAGAATTGGCCTTTCCCACACCAGACCGTATATTCCTAACCTGAAAGCTAAAATAATTTGTGGATATCTCCATTCCAGGTGATCTGTAGTGCTCAGATTCATCTTTTTCATTTAGGGAAACATGCTGTTTGCCTTTGCCTTGGTCAGTTATTACAGGCAAGTTTGCAGTGTGGCAGCTCTCTAGAGACCCTGCTTATGGTTACTCATTGGCCTAGAAGAAAGGATTTAATGATTTTCTCCTTCCTCTATGTTTGGTTTTAGGGTGTAGATATTTTATAAATGTGAGTCAAACTATTTACTGGTGACATTTTACAAATTTTCACTCCGTTTAATTTCTGAGTAACTTTTTTAGGTTTGTATATGTTGTGGCCTTTGGCATTTTGGACTAACGTATCTCAAGGATATCTTAGAGCATTTTATCTTTAAATGGATTCTATAGTTATCTTCTAATTTCTTTTTAGAAAAGTTGTGCCAATTTCTAAATAAGTCCTGCCCTTCCTAGCTACACATACCAGAGGGACAGAAGCACAGTAAGACCAGAAGAGGCCTCGGAGGGAGAACACTTGGTGTGGCCATTAGCTGAAGGTTCTGGTTACATGCCAGCCAACAAGCAAAGTGAATTATGTACCTCTGCTTCAGGTGCCCATGGAACTTAATTGTATGAGCTGATAGATCTCAGTGGTTTATAAAGTTGAGGAAGTGGCTTTATCCCTGCTGTAGAGCACCATAAAGTAAATCACAGAAGTAAAGTAAAATGTCTAAAATCAGAGGCTGGATTTCTGACTCAATGGAAATGGTATAGATTTGTAGACTGCTTGCTGCAGTGAGGATTGCCTTCATCAAAACAGGGAGTGCTCTCTTCAAATGCCTTGCAGTGTCATCCACAAAGAAAGGTGGATGTGAGAAAACTAGAATCTTAAAGAGCAGCTAGGGATTGATCTGAAACTAATACAGATTACTGGTCGCACATGGATTGCTCGCCTAGAAGTAACGTGACGATGGGGCAAATCCCTGTAAGCAGTGTCAAAGCCTGCACCTTAAATTGACACAGCTCTGAACCTTAGTTCGTATTTGTTTTAACTTGATCATTTTCTTTAGAGCCGAGCTTTAACATTCATTTTCTTTAACTTTATTCACTTGGTAGTTCTGGTTATGGAAATACTTGTTTGGAAGAATTACTTTTCTAATACCATACTTATATGTGAAATCTCAGTGATTTCAGCATGGTTAGTAAAAGTTTCATTAATTTTTCCTTCTCACCACATCACACAGTATAACAACAGTATCCGTATTCACGTAAACTGAATTTTCTTGCAGATGATGTCAATCCTAATGAACACCATCATTTTTGAAGACTGCAGAAACCAATGGTCTGTGTCAAGACCACTGCTTGGACTTATACTCCTCAATGAGAAAGTGAGTATTTAAGAAATTCCACCAGATTCACTCTACTCATCCCCAAATAGTTGAAATAATTATTTAATATACAACAAAGCTGCCTGTTGTCCTTCGAGTCCCCCATCTCTTTCCTTGGGACCTTGCTTCCTTATGTTCTCATTAGGAGTGGAGAATAGAGTTCTGCTCCTGTACTGTGTAGTTATTTTACAGATCAGTTTACAGAGGCTGAGTGGCTTTATTTTGTTGAAAAATCCTCTCAAATCTTTACCCTAACTTTTACACTCAACCTTAGATCATGCAAGTATATAATTAATCTTTTTTTAATAAAATTTACAGAATTAAGCAGGAATAGAAGTTATGCAGGCTCATCTGGCTTTTAGATAGAAATATGAAACAAGAACATTGTGGAAATCACATCAGAAAAATTGCTTCCTAGAAAAATAGTTAACCAATTTCTTTTTCTGAAAGGTTTCACAGGAACAACTAGCTTTGGGGGGTATTATCTGAGCGCTTTCACTTAAGTACTCGCGTTGATTGCAATTTGGATTGTGTGCATCTGTGGCAGATTCTGTAAACCAGGAAATACTCTGCAATTTGCCCTTTCAATAAAATCAGAAGCTATGAATTTGGATATACCCATCATGTTTCCCTGGTGACTTAATAGAGACAATATTGTCTGAAATGGAAACCATCTGAGTAAATGAATGTGAGGTGATCTAAATGTGTGCATTTTTTGTATGGCAAGGCATTGTTTCTGAAGATATTGACCTGTTGTATTCTCCATGCTTCAGAGCTAGCTCTAACTTTATTCTGAATTGCTTTATCTCTTGGGCAGTCACAAGCCTCAGTGTATTACTGCTTTGGAGAATGAATTGTCTATACAGTAAGAGGGTGCTGGAAAAAAATAAGACACTAAGATTAGCAGCAACTGCATACATTAAAATTCAAACTGAAATCCCAGCTATGGAAGGAAACTAATAGAAGAAGAAAATATATCAAGAAGAGAAGCGCTGTCTCATCATTCACCTGTGCTGAAGGATCCAATTTTAGCCATATCCAATAGCACTGTCATTCATCTTCTTGGTGTGTTATTGTGATTTAAATCCAAGCTCTATAAGAGAGAGCAGTTCTTTTAAAATGATTGAGAGGGAATAAGGGCAAATTCAGTGTTTAGGAAAACTTTATGACATCACAATATTATACTTTACAGATGGAAGCAATATTTCCTACTTTGGAAGGAAAACTAATCATTTTCTATCTGCTCTGAGTCACTGCATCATTATAAAAGTGGGAAATAAGTAGTTTTGTGCATTCCCAATCTTGTTCAAGAGGACACTTTTGTTTATATAATGCTTCTGATTTATAGCGTTTAAGTATTAGCCTGACTACATATTAATTATGTGGTTTTGATGCTTCAGTATAAGAAGAAATTAAATATTTCACTTGAAGATAAAACCACGGAGCTGTAAATCATGAGGAATAAATTTGTGGCTGGCAGAATATTCTTTTTACTGAAATTAGACTAGTTCTAATGATTATGTGTTTTGCTTAGCAGACATGGATATGTACAAGCACCTTCACTTAGGAACGAGCCTTTTGGAAGGGTGGGGAACAGGAAGTAGAATTTACAATGTTTGTATTGCCCCTTTTGCATCAAGGTTATTTATTTCCTGTTTGGAAAAAGTAGGACACATACTTATATATGGCTGTAAAAGTCATCTTTTCTTGGCTCATTTCAGTGCACTGCTGGTTTATTTATTGGAAATGAGTTCCTTTATTTCAGGTAGTCTCTGTCTCTACAGTTCCTGAGATAGCAAGCACACATTTACCATGTTTTACTGCCTGTTCACTTCTTTTGTTTTAATGAGATCTTCTTTGCTTATAATTCATCTCAAGAGGAAGGCATCAGGTTTACTTGGGGGACTCAGAAAAATTGGGATTTATACACGCTTGCACCAATAGGGGTAATTATGCCAAAATGAGTATTGTACTCAGAGTCCACCCTAAAACAAGGCTAAATCTTTTGAGACAGCGTCAGCTTAGTATGAAGTGGGATGGCTGCAGGTGGCTCCTGACACTGTTCCCATACTGCAGTGGAGCAGCAGGTTGAATTTAAATCCTAGGGGCAAGAGGTTGCCAGAAAAAGCCCTCTGCATCCTGATAATGTAGCAACAGCATCTCCTCCTTGCTGTTGTCCTTCAACCGAAGAACAACAGGCCTAAGCCTACAGGCGAAAGTGATGTTATTGCAGAGAAGCCATGGAAAGCCCTGGGCTCAGAGCATCTCCATAGTGCTGACACAGTGATGCCAGGGGAGTCTTCAGGCAGATGCTGTACTCATTAACAGTAGGCAGAGATGTTACTCCCTGCTGTTACTTGAGGATGCTGTTAATACTTTCCATTACGGGGTTGACTGAAGAAATTCTTGGAATGCCTCTTTTCTAAAAACAACATGTGGACACTGGACAAGATCTTGGGATTGTGGCCTCCCATTGAACTCTGCATTTTGTCACCTTGAAACAGGGCTTCTGGGAATGTGTTTGTTGCAGGCAGATACTTCATCTTTCACACCAGCTCCCAGGCAGTGTTCAGTTTTGAGTTCCTAGGTGGTTTTGGACCCAGCTGTTTGATCAGCTGCAGTCTTCACTTCCAGTACTGCTGCAGTGGTCAGCAAAGATGCGTAATACAGGATGTTTCTGGTTTGAGAGGAACTGGATTGAGGGCAAGTAATTGGCCAAGCAGATATTAAAGCAAACACTTCCTATTATTTTATTGAGTTGTCAGGGCTTAGTGTGAGAACGCTGTGGTTTTACTGCATTTTCTTTTGTCATCCGATATTTTTTCATGTGTACAAGAGAACTGTAGTTTTGATGGAAAAAATTGTGTGTGTTTAATTTGAGGTTTGTTTAAGGTTTAAACAGCTTTAAAGCTGCTAAAGGCTTAAAAAACCATCTAGCAAGCAAATCACAGACTTTAGTGCTTTCTGACACTGTACAACAAGCTACAAGTTCCGTTAACTTCAAAAGTTTACTAAATTTTGCGTGTTTAAAACGGATTTTCATCCTTCTTTTAACAAGTTCTCTGTTACAAACCTGCAATTGGGGAATACTAGCAATATTATTCTTGACTGCAATATCAGACTGCTCAGAAACTCTGCCAAGTACTTGGGCACAGGTTCATCAGAACAGTTCATTCTCCTCTGAATAATTGTATATATCAGTGCTTATACCATGGATGTGCTTACGCCCAAGGCCATAAGACTTTGACTTACACAGCCGATATAGTAAAGACTAAACAGGATTATGTGACTTGCTTGGCTGTGGTCGTAGGATAGTGAATAACACTGGAGGTCCCCTCCTATTCAGTATTTCTAGATTAAACCTAGATTTTTCTAAGGTGATAAGAAGTTCTATTCTAACTAGTCTGTAAATCTGCCAGAATATAATGGGACTAGTGTATAGAAAATAATAAAGATTACTTAGCTTCTGAAGAAGCAAAGATGAATCTGTCTCAGCACAGCACTGAAGTGATTAGAGCCCACAGAAAAGTGCAGAAATTTGCATCATTCTGAAAAGACTTGAAAAGTAGTCAAGGATGTGTCTGTCACCTCTCTTAGGTGCCTTTCTGTAGGGGAACTGTTTAAGTGGCCAACACCTACAGGTAAAGTGTCATGTCACCTGTTAGCACTAAACTTCAGTTGTGATAGCCGATAGACCTCTGCATGCTGTTTGCCAAACTCCTCTGACAGAGGGCTCCCTGTGAAGCACACTTGCTCGAGAGTGTTCCAGATGCAGATGAGTAACTCTGCCTTTAAATTTCCAAACCTCATTTTTAATATTCTCTGCTTTGCTATCATAGTACTTCAGTGAACTAAGGGCAACCTTGATAGCCAGCCAGCCTGACAACAAACATGAAGTCCTTGACCAGTGCTTCAGGAATCTTATGGAAGGAGTCGAGCAAAACCTTTTGGTAAAGAACAGAGACAGGTAAGTTCATAACACATAAGTAAACTGAAAGAATAGAAGACAAGTGGAAACTTTTAACTGGAAAAAAACATAACATAGCAAGTATTCTTGATAGCCTTAAACTGCATTTCCTTTTGAAAGATAATATCCTATCAGAGAATTAATCCCTGGACTTAACAGTTAGAGCCTAAACATTTGATAATTATGTATTTTCTTGGTCAGAAATGTATTCCCTATTTTAATCCCGAAGTCAAGGTTTGCCAGGCTGCAATTGCTGCTTTTTCACTGGGGAAAAACTGCCTTATTTCAGCAGGTGAGCCTCAGAGATTCTTTTTTCCAACCTTAAGCCCCTCTAATAAAACATTTGCTTCAGCCTCCAGTGATGCTGTTACTCTGACAGAGCCTTTTCTTGCTGCTGTTGGGGTTACACAACTGCTTATGGAATGCCAGAACAAGAAGGGATAGAGTGGGACCGCTTACATGTTGTAGACAAATGAGGCAAGGATTTTGTTTTTTTAACATGAATCACAAATTCACACAATCTTGCCCTCATTTGAAAAACAGAATAGAAGCCTTCACAAAAGAAATGGCAAGTTTGTCTGCATTTAATGTTCACACTACATTTTGTTACTTGCTAGCTGCATTTTCTCTTCCATGTGCATTAGTTAGCCAAAGCAAACCTTGAAAATACAGAGACACAATCTAAGTCCAGACTGTGGAACTTTCTGGAAAGCATGAAACAAGTTGGAAAGGGGCTTGGAGAGAAGTGATGGCTAAAACCATTTGGTCATTTTATTTCTCGGACTTCTCTCTTTGTTGGTGTGAAAATTATGTTGAACTTGCTTAATTCTTAAATAGTTTTGCATTAATTATAGTCTCCACAATTTTATTCCATTTTCCTATTAAATTTTGGTACTAAAGGTGTAAGTTCCTTGTGGTCTG
Source organism: Caprimulgus europaeus (assembly GCA_907165065.1). The sequence goes on along the minus strand of OU015531.1, from coordinate 32,792,425 downwards.
ACTGTGAATGATAGCCAGAGACAGGGGAATTTGGAAGCAAACCCAGAGATCACATCTGTGGCACTAGTCAATCAGACAGACTTTCCATGTAACTTGTATTATGGATCAGCAGAAGACCTGGGGAAAAGGCAGAAAGCCACTGGGAAGGAGGAGAATACCTGTTAAAACAAAGAAAAACTGAGCTGGTAGTGGAGAGCTGGAGGACCTAGTCTGACCTTAGAGCTGTAAATGCCAAGAGGGGTCATTTGACTCAACAGTCCTTCAGGATTAAAAAAACCCTGTGTCTCAGATTAAGGCAGCTCAGAGAAACTTCACATCAAAATATATTTTTATCAGAAAACAATGTTATCTTAAGGACTTCTTGCTTTCAATAAGTATAAATAGATAGGGAACTAAGAACTAGCTCAGGCTGAGGAAGGCTGGAGGGCCGGGAGGCCAAGGTGGTTGGGCAGTCTGGGGAGCCCTGCTCTGCTGTCTGTGCTCTCCCTGTTCAGGGCATGGACAGAGGCTTTTATCACTTGGGCTGCCAGCAAATACTAGATTTAGCACATGTTTGATTCAAATATCTGTAGATTTAAAGGTGATTTTCATCTCCAAGTGCTGTGGGGTGGTCTCAGGTAGGCAGTGGTGCAGAAGCTCTCAGAGAGTTTTTGTGGAAGTGCAGGCGAGGAGGGATGGGTGGAGGTGTGAGAGGGACAGAGAGAGCTTGGACAAACGAGCAGCTTGTCTGTCTCAATAGCATCCACCTGTCTAATTTGGGAAGACTTTTAAGCCATTGCTTCCCCAACAAGCAGCGTGAGTTAATACGATGGCTTATACGATTATCTGTTTTCAGCTCTTGATTTGTAATCTTCTCAAATTTATTCTGTGGAACAGGAGGCTTCTTTTAACTGTGATTGTTTAAAATTGAGCAGAAATCAATTTCCATTAGTAAGGAAATAAGCACAAATGTAAAAAATTATGAATAGAATAAAGAATGAACTCATAATTGCATCCTGTATTTCCACACACACACTCCCCAGTTCACCACACTGCTGCAGATGAACCCATAAGGTACAGTACAGTGGAGGCAATCAGGAAGGATCATTACCCCTGGTCCTGCAAAGAGACCTTTGCTGAGATCCCATCAGTTCTGCAAGCACCCGTCCACCAGTCCTTTGCAGGAAGCAGCCCTGAGGAGCCGTTCTTCAGGAAACTTTATTAGCTTTGTTATAGTGAGCCAGCAAAGTGACACAATCAAAGTGAAGAGCACTGAGGCAACCACCAGAAGAACGTTTGGAAAACCCTAAATGGAGGGTGCAGTATATGTTTCTGACATTTTAAATAATTTCTATGTGGTTTTTTGTTGTTTTTTATTTAATACATACATGACGTGATAAATGGCAATTCAGCTCTGCATTTCAGGGAAGAATAGACCAAGGGAGCAGATCAGATTTGGGCTGTTGTACAAGCTGAGTAAAAGTTGTCATTCAGTCTCAGGTGTGATGCCACCAAACAGACAGATTTCTTGTCCTACACCTGCCAGTAGAGAACTGTTGGGGAATATTTTTGTGTATTCATTCTGTGCCAGATGGGCAGTGGTACCACGTTTCACTGAGACAGGTTGAACTCTGACACCACCCATGAGAGAGGAAGGTAGGTCTGGGAGCGCCTGGCCTTGATGACCATCTGGACGTGTCCCAAAGAGCCCTTTGCTGGAGGTTTGGGAGAAGGGACATGTTCTGAGTCATGTGAAATGGAAGGGTTTCTCGTTGCATTCATGTCCCAGCTGACTTTTAAAATGTTTCACACTGTTGGTAGGCGGAGTTCGTAGTGCTGCCCATACGTGTTTACATGCTCATTGTTGTTTTGTAGGCACACAGTGATTTTTTTTCTGAGTGTTTCTCTGTTTTTCTTCCCATTTAATTTACATTCCAGTTATTCTTTTTACCAATTCTTGAAATACATCTCTCAGTATCAAGTCTCCTTTAACCAAACATCTGGGTTTTGTTTTTCCCAGGTTCACTCAGAATATGTCAGTCTTTCGAAGAGACATGGCTGAAGCTCTGCGCAGCGAAGGGGCATCGGATGCCAGCAGTTTAGATATGATGAGTTGACGATGACTTTGGAAACAGAGCACAGACTAACAAACCAACTCTGAAAGCTTCGGGAACCTTTTAAATTATTAGATAGATATTTGACCCTTGTGAAAACTATTTTTTTAAGATATCTTCTGCCTTAAAAAATCTCTGGCCTAAATGTAAGGATTTATAATAGTGAAAACAATGGAAAGTCAGCCTTAGTTTGAAGAACATTTTCAGCTTTTTCTTATCAAAATTTGTTATCCTGTTATTTTATCTTTCTGAAATGGTGTAGGAACAGTACTTAACCAAAGAACAAAATAAATATGCATTCCTTCTAAACTTGTATCAGTTAATGATTCTCAGTTCTACGCATAATAGTAAATAATATCTCATCAATGAAAAATGCCGAGCTCACTCTGACCGAGGTTGTATCTGTTTGAAAATGAGATGAAAGCCAGTACAAATTTGATGTGACGTCTTTTTGAAATAATAAAATTAATATTTTTCTACAAAATGTTATATATTTCTTTTCAGGTCTGGTGGTTAATGACAATGTGGACAACAAAACAGAAGTCTAAAAATTAACATTTTAGGCTATAAGTATAGCAAGAAAATTGAGAATGTTGCACATAATGAAGTAAAAGATGATGGAGCAAGCCTTAATGAAGTACTGATAATATTTAAATTTCACAAGTCCACATTTTCCAGGTCTTTGGAAGTTGAAAAAACAGAAAAGAAAGTTGTTAAAACACTGTATAAAAAGGAAAAAATCTATCCACCACTACAAAAAAGAAAGCAGATAGTTACAGAGACTTACGGCCTGTATTTAAAGGGCATGTGGCACGATGAGGATGAATGCGTGCACCTGAAATAGCAAATGCAGCAGATTTGTCTTCACCTCTCGGAGGCTGTTAAGCTGGGTGTGCACCAGAACAAAATCCCTGCGCCGGTCCCAAGCTCACACTGGCCGCTCTGGTTTTGTGGGGAGCAATGGCCTTCGTTCTGTGGTAGGCAGGAGGTCCTGTGTGGGCTGAGGAAACGCACAAAGTAATTGAAGCAAGATCTGACAAAAATTAGAACTATTTAAAAAAGAGGCCAAGTAGTTAATGATGTAAAAAAGCTATTATGTGCAATTACCACCTATTGGTATTGGTTTGGAATTGGATTGGGTTTTGGGGGTTTTTTTCTTATGTAAATAATGGATTTTGTGTGTTTTTCATGCTTGCATACATTTGCATATTTAGTAATATTTCATCACTGTTTAAATAAGAATGTGAATTTTTAATTGTGGCCAGCAGGGAGGAAAGGTTCATACCTGTGTTTCTTACAGCTTTTTTCCGTTTTTTTTCTTTGCAACCATTAACTTTTCTGCACATTTTTAAATTGCGGGAACTAAATCTGAAAGGAAGTAATTTTGTTAAGCAGTTTTCTGTTTACATTTAAGCTCAGCTGAGAAAGTACTTAATCTGCAGCCAAAGGCTCTCATTTCCAAGAGTGCTGAGTACTTGAGAAAATAGTCGGCTGAGGTTACTGAAGAGCCGCAGATTTGGGGTGTTTCTACGTGCAGCCCGATGCTGTGTGCTGAGGTTTAAAAACTTTGCGGCAAGTCAGTGATAGTTACCAACACACTGAACACGTACGAATCAGTGCAGTCATTTCTTTTCCATTTTGGTCCTTGAAGGAAACTGGAATCTGTGCTGCCAATTCAGATTTTAAAAGCTGCAAAACAGAACTCCTGAGCGCACGTGCAGGTCTCCAGGTGAGCTGGGCTTGGGAGTGGGTTTCTCCATGCCACCCTGCCGAGGGGTGCAGAGCTCTATGCCCAGCCGTGCTGCCTCCTTTCTGGCTCTATAAACCTTCTGGAGCATTGCGGCTCCACGTGTAGGCATCAAAGGCTCAGGCAGAAGCTAATGACTTCTCTGACTGTTTTCCTTGTTGTATGGTTGAGTATTTGTGAATACTGGTTTTGTACCATCAGCGTGTGCTCACCACCCAGTCGCTGTACTGGTTAAATTAGCTAGAGGTTGGCACGTTGGAAAGGAGAGGACCGTGTGCCCTTGTGTTAATGTACAGCTACAGACCCCCCGGAGTGCTGAAGTTTCTGAAATGTCCCTCCTAACACATCCCTTGGCATAACTCACAAGTGAGATTCTAAAGAGCATCTTACAAACTGGGCAAACTGGAGGCACGTCTTTGAACAGCGTTTCAACCTTGGTTAACAATTGACAACAGGAGCTTATTTAGAGTAGCTGGTCATGTAAATAGGCTTGCTTTTAGGTTAGGAAATGGATTGCATGGCAAATAGAGAGTGTTTTATGACTCCAGATTCTTTGTTGAGAGTCTTTACTGTCAGCTTTTTAAAAGGGTGCTGTCAAAGTGGGTACAGCCCAGAATTTCCTTGTGTTTACAGAGCACATGTAACGCCTTAGATGTTTTTTAGAAAGATGTAATTGCCTTAAGAGGGTTGGAATTTTTTTTTCTCCTTTAAAAAAAGTGGAAACAATGGAATGGGAAACGTCAGAAAGGAGATGCCACTCAGACCCTGAGTGATTTCATCTCAAGAAACCCATGCGAGCCTGTCTGGTGATGCAAACAACTTGGGATTGTAAGAGAGGTCTGATCCTCCCCCAAATGCTTTTTGTGACAGTGAAGTGACAAGAGCTGAACCTCAAGAAAGTGTCTGCCCCTCTGCGAGGGAGAGCAAACCCCCGAGAGCAGCCTCCCACGCCTCAGGCTCTGCTCCTGGAGTAGGCAAGGGCAGCTTTCTGGGGAAAAAAACAAAGTTTTAATACCCTTCTCTGCTTGCATAAGGAGCCTTTAAAGAAACGCAGGCACCAGTATATGCACACCTTACAAAATAATTCCTTAGACTTGTTAATGTTTTATTGTAGTACGAGTTTATGATGACAGCAAACCTTTCAAACTAGAGGGATAACACGCTTCCTTGCCCTATTAAAAAATAATGTTAGTGTAGATTTTATGTACCATAGTTTAGACTGCTGTTAAGAGGCACTTCTTTGACAACATTCTTTTGAGGTTTACAGAAAGCATAATAAAATATGTAAGTTACATTTCTACAAACAAAAGCCATAACATAAGTTATTTATAAGTGTGAGATCCAAACACTATCACGATAAATAAACCTTAATGGATACCTGCGGCATCCATCCTAATGTAATTTGCCCAACAAAAGTCATATTTAGTAGAAAAATCTGGCAGCAGCTGCTTGTTGGTGTATAAAATAAAAATAAAAGAGAGAAGGAAGCCACACTGAAACAGCGGCTGCTTTCCGGGGTTTACGCACAGACCTGCGATGCCTTCCAGCCTTCTCCGTCAAACTGGGGCTGGCACTGCTGCTCAGGGAGACCAGATGTCTTTGCATCTTTCAGGGTTAGTCCCCAGTACCGGGATGTTCCCTGTCGGCTTTGCTGCAGCCTGATTTTATCAGACATGGCAGAAGGAAACTGAGCCCCATCTGCCCCTCGTCCTCTGTGAGCTCTTCCCTTTCAGCCATGGTTCCTTCCCCGGCACTTTCCTCATACCCTCCCCATCTCATCTGCTCTCAGGAATACGTGGACTGATGCACAGATTCTGAGCTCAAAGTTTCGGCTTTTTTAATACAATGGTTAAGGTTACCAACCGCATAAAGATGTGCTTTTGAAATATTAATCGAAGCTACTAAGGCACCTTCCTCTGTCAGAGGCTGGGAGCCACCTTTGCCCATGTTCTCTGTGAACTGGGTTTAACTCACTGGGACGCAGAGGACAAGGAGGTTTACCAGCCTGGTCAGCCTCCGCTCACAAGGCAGCTGCCTCGAGCTCCTCCGTGGAAAGGGACAGGCAATACACCTCAGCTGACAGGGAAAGGGCTGATGGAGGTGACCCTCAGCCCCCCAGCCCTCCCCTTCTGCCTGCACGGGGGCAGATCTCCCCAGCTGGAGCCTGGAGAGGTGCAGCCTCCCGAGGTTAGAGGAAGGGGCAGAGGGGAATGACCTTTAGACTCCACAGGACCGGAGCTCTTGCCTCAGAAAAAGAGAAGCTGATTTAACCCTTGTGGGCTGACAAAACTGCTGCTCCGCTCTGCTGAGCACCGAGGGCTGAGTGCCCGACCCCAGGGAGGGAGCTGCCGGCCCGTGAGAGTGTGGCCACAGCCGTAACTCCCAGCCGTCCCTTTCCATCACCAGGACGTCGCAGCAAGGCCAGTGCTTTGTCCTGGGACCCATTGGCCACAGTGGCCCACACCCAGGGGTATTCAGTCCTGATGGGGAGGACCCATAGTGTCTCAGAAGCATAGAAATATTTAGATTGGAAAAGACCTTTAAGAGGTCCTTTAAGCCTCACCCCACAGAATCCATCTAGAAAAGGCTGTGGAGAACAGAGCTGGCCTTGCCCACTCCAGGATCCACTGCCGAAACCAGGAGCTACAGCAGAAACATCCCAGCACCTGCTGCTGCTTTCTCATGCAGTGAGATATCACCGTTCCCTGTCACTCCATGGGAAGAGACAAAACCTGAAGCAAGGGTGATGCTTTTAGGGGATGGCACATCCCCGCAGCCGCTGGTGCCTCCTGCAGCCCTGAGCTGGGTTCCAGCAACAGTGGCTGCTCACAGCGGGTTTGGGCTCTTGAGGATTCCCAACTGCCAGGGACAGAGACCAGTTCCCCACCTGTGCGTTCCTTGATGTTAAAGGAGAAACTGAGGACAACAGAGGAGTTAGATAAGTGAGAGATGACATGGCCTTTAATGTCCTTTAAAGAAAGAGGATTTATTTGTGGTAGTGTGACAGCCCGCAAGGCAGCATGAAGACGCTGCTGAAGACCAGAGCTGCAGGTTAGACACTGCTCAAACCCCTCTCCCTCTAGGCAAAGGCTTCCAGCTGTCAGGCAGCATCTCAGGCCAGCGTCACTGTGGCCGTCGCTGGTCCCAGGCCCCAAACGAAGGAGCCTTTGGAGAAATCTGGGCATCTGGAATACACAGGACAGCATGCAGGGGGAAGCCTAGAATGTGCACAGCCAGGGGGTCAGGGATGGGACAATGTGAGGAGAGCTGGAAATGCAGAAACACAGCTGAATGGATGCGCTGGGCTGGGTAATGCTCCATGGAGCTCCTCGAGGCACTATAAGGTCCGATGTTTGGCTGGACCTCAGCCCCATGGCAGCAGGTGACCAATTGCTGAAGTATGTGCTCAGCATTTCCGGGTGTGATCCAACACCTTTGCTGCCTGGGCTTGCTGGAGACCCTGAGACTGTATTTTCACAGCTTTGTCAGAGGCAAATTCAGTGCTGCTGTCTCCTGGGTTGAGCGATGTGGGCACCACTGGGCACCTCAGCCCTGGGGACAGTGGGGACACTTCCTGGGCACCACCATGACCAGTTGGGTGTGCCCACAGCACTTACACCTCAGCCCCCACAGCCACACCACACAGAGAGCGGCGGCAGGCTGTATGGCTGTGTGTGGGGTGGACAGGTCCCCAGCACTGGGGCGGTTTGTCCCCTCTAGCTGGGCACAGCATCACAGCCTGGGTGTGAGGAGCCACAACAGGCACAGGAGGGTTATTAGCAGCCCTTGCCCTCTGCTCAGCCTCACTGCTCAATCCCAACCGAGCATCCAAACAGGCCCCCTGCCCCTGGGTTCCCTGTGAGAGCATCAGTGACGCTGCAGCCCCGGCTGTGGGGCGGCTGCGCCGGGCAGCTCGGTAGGAGCTGTGCAGTAATGCACCATCAATTAACCGCCCGTTATTATAAACCGCTGCCTCCTGCTCTGACAAGGCTGGAGGAGCCCCGCAGTGGTTTCTCTTGGTCTTGTGCCTGGAGACCTGTCCCTCTCACCTTAGAAACAAAATGCCTCATTTTAAAAATAATTAATGGTAAACTTTTTTTTTTTTTTTAAGTGTAATGGATCATTTGGCCCAGGGTAAATTTTGACAGTAAACATTTTAACTGAGGCTGCTTTAGAGCAGAGCAGCTGAGCTGCATAGGGAGATGCTGTGTATGCCAGTTGAGGCTGCACATCTCCCCCTGGCCCTTGGGGCTGAGCCCAAACCTGGGGGGCTCTGCCCTGTGTTGGGACTGGCACGGGTGGCATGGGACCCTGTCAGGGTACAGTTAGATTTAAATCAGTGGCTGCTCAGGGTCCTCTGTCGCTGTCCCCAAGGTGGTGGGAGGACGGCAAGGTGGGAAGGGTGACAGGGCAGGAGGGATGACAGGATGGGATGGATGCTTGAGGCTGCTATGGGGAATGGTCCTTCTCTGTTTGTTTTCCAGCTGCTCAGTGCTTAGTCTGGTCCTAACGGGATCACTTGTCTCTGTTCCTGTGTGCTGTGCTCATTCCTGGAGAACCTCCCGAGGCCCTTGGTGGGAGGGAGCTGAAGTCCCCCTGCATGCCATTACCCATCAGCCCGTGCCACCTCCCTGTCCTGACCACTCCTGGGCACTAAATAACATCCTGGCACTGCCAACCTCCTCCCAGTGGGGATTCCATTTTCCATGGCACAGGGACGAGCAGAGGAGAGGGGACCATCCCCGTCACTCCTCTACTTTCCAGGAATGGCTGTGGCTACCAGAGCTGCAGCCCTGTTTCTTTCCCTTTGCGGTTCAGCCCGTGGGCCCGGCTGTGGATGTGGCACATGTTGCTACCTGCCGCGTGGCAGGAGCAGGTGCCAGCAGTGGCACAGCTGGGGCCACTGGTGCTGTGGGGCTGCCAGGCCGTGGGGTGTTGGGGGTGCATCCCTGCCCAGCTGGGCACTGTCCTGCTAGCGCTGCACCCGTTCGACCCCTTGTGCCTGGGTTAGAGGTGACACTGCAGCCAGTTGCTTGCAGTTGGGCACTCGCATGTTGGCTTCGTGCCGTGCAGCGCCGTGCTGTGCCGTACCATGCAAAGGCCGTGCCATGCAATGCAAAGGCCAGGCCATGCCCTGCTGTGCCATGCAAAGACTGCTGTGCCCTGCAAAGACTGCTGTGCCGTGCTGTACTATACCATACCATGCCATACCGTACCATGCCGTATCATGCTGTGCTGTGCCTGGGGCCTGGCTGGAGCCCTGACGACTGCAGGGCTCTTTGCACTCAGCTGCACCCCTGTGATCAGGAGCTGCCTTGGCACAGGGCTGTGGGAATGCATCGCGGGTGCCCTGTGCCTGCCCGGAGGTCTCGCTGCCTCCCCCTGCCCGGCGGGGCCGGTCCTGAGCTGGGTCGGGCTCCCTGATGGCGCGGGGCCGGCCGGGTTGGGCGGGCCCGTTCATCTCCGCACAGCTGTCACCCCCGCAGGCACCCCCCCGGCCCCGGGCACTGTGGCCGGTGGCAGCGCTGTGAGGTACCGGGGGGGATCAGGGGACCCGGCTCCGGACCGGGCAGCGCCGTCGGGATTGCAGCTCTGCTCGTTCCGCGCCGGGCGGACTGGGGGTCCCGGCGGCGGGAGCGGGGCCTGGGCCCCAACGAACCGCGGCACTCGGCAAAGCGGGGGTGACTTTTGGGAGCGGAACGGGGCTGCGCGGGTCTACTGCGCGCCCCCAGCCCGTAGAGAGGCGAGGGGAGAGGAGGCAGCTGCGGGAGAGCTGCATTTAAGGATACCATACGTCCCGGGTTATTAATTATAAAACATAATTAAAGTAAAACTGCAGAACGTCAACATATTAAATTTAAAAGCTAATATTAAAATAGAGTTAATATTTAATAAGGTAGCTGAGCGTTACAAAGCTGTACGCTGATACTCTATATTTAACTGTGTAAAACCGGGAGAGTTTTCCCAAAGAAAAATGTATTGTTTAGCTGATTATCAAAGACTCTGTGATATATTATCCATTTCACAAAAATAATATAGATATCTTTTTAAATATAGTAATAAAAACATACTAGCGCCTTTTAAATATACTATTACTTACCACCCCTTTTCATATTGTACTATCACAGACACTTTGGAATTGGTTTAAAAGCACATCATTCATTATTCAAAGCTCATCTTTGCATATTATTCCAGCTCAAGTCTGCCAGGCTCCCTGTGAAATCGTTCACAAAATTGATAACAGCAGACACACATGCAATAAAAAGATAGCCTTGGGCAGCCCGAGTTCCCATTATGCAGATCAAGCTGCAATTTTCTCTAACAAAGCCTGCCCTGATTCAGGACTGGGTGCCACTTTATTTATTTATTTATCCGCCACCGCTTGCCTTCCCCCCCTCACCCCCCCCCAGTATTTTTCCCCTCCTTTTCTCTCTTTTCCCCCGCCCCGCCGCCTCCCCACCCTCCCCGCCGGGCCGTTCGGAGCAGAGCCCCGAGGCCCCCGGCTCTCTGCCCGGTGGCACTATCTTGCCGGGATCGCCTCGATCCGATTAGCCCCGCTCCGGGGGAGCGGTGACTGATGGTGGCTGCTCTCGCCCCCACCGCACCGAGCGGGGACAATGTAATGAAGCTGCCCCGGAGCGGCACCGGGTGGTCCACCCGGGGTGGGGGTGGGTGGCTAAAAACCATGTTAATGACCCTCGGGCTGGGCAGGGGTGCCTCCGTGCCAAGAGCCGGGGCAGCCCTCCTCGACGGCCGCCGGCAGGGACGCACCTCCGTCGGGGCCGCCGCTTCCCGCGCCGGGCCGGGAAACTTCAGAAGGGCAGCGGCCGTCGGGGCCCCTCGGACCCCGCGCCCCAAGTGGGGCAGAGCGAGGGAGGGACAGGCACCCCCGGGCCCGGCCTTGCTTTTGCTGCGGGGCCGAGGCGGCGAGCAAGAGCCAGCGGGGAGCGGGACCCGTGGCTCGGCAGGTCGGCCCGCGCTCGCCGCCGCTGCCGAGGGAAGGATCGGGCGCGTGGCGGTAATTGAATCCTCAGGTTTAAAAACTAATCGAGTCCCTCCTGTCGCCGCCCGGCATCCCGGGACGGCCCTGCCAGGTGCTGATCAAATGCCATTACATTCTATTAACGGGGAAATTCTATTCCCCGTTTTCATTTCCCTTTATAAGAGGGAAACTAAGTAAATGCGGCGGAACGTTATTTAATTTTTAACGCCTTTAGTCCCATTTGGACGTTAGGGAGCGTCTGCAAACTCGCTCGGCGGCCGCGCCGGTCTCCAGCCGCAAATTAAGCCCAAACGGAATCTCGCCCCGTGGGGCCCCGGGCACCCCGAGCTCCAGCCTCGGGTTCCCTCCGTCCCAGCCCCGGGCATCCCCAGGCCCGGCCCCGGGCTCCGCCTCGGGACGCCGCTCCGCGCTGCCGTCGGGGCGGCCGCCAGGCCCCGCCATTCAAGCGTGGGGCGCCGCCCGTCCGGGCCCGGGCAACTGCGGGGGTCCTGACCGGGCCCCTCCGCGCAGAGCCGCCCGGGGCGGGCACCGCGGAGAGGCCGTCGGGGATCGCGGCGCCGACGGGGAGCGAGGGCCGGGGGGCGTCGGGCGGCTGCGGCGGCCCCGCGGGGCGCGGGGATGGAGCGGGACGGCGGCCTCGAAGTGCCCCACGGCCCAGCCCCGACGGCGCCCCCGCCGCGCCGCCCCCGCCCGCCACCGCGCGTCCCCATTGTTCGTGCGCCCCAGTGATGTCACCGCGGCGGCGGCGGCGGCGGCGGAGGGACCCCGCGCCCGGGCTCGAGGCCGGTGCCGAGCGGCGGGAGCCAATGGGAGCGCAGAGGCTGGGCGGTGGCGGCCAATGACGGCGGCGGGGGCGCACGCGGAGCGGGGCGCGCGGCGGCCCCGAGGAGATGACGGGGCGGCTGCTGGGGCGGCGCGCGCTCGGCAAAGTTTGGTGGCGGCGCGCGGCGGGGCCGGCCGGGCCGGCGGAGCGCGAGGCAGCGGCGGCGCCTTTATAGCGCGCGCGGAGGGGCGCGCGGCGGCGGCGGGAGGATGGATCCGGCGGCGGGAGCGCAGGGCCCGCACCAGCACCAGCACGAGCCCATCAGCTTCGGCATCGACCAGATCCTCAGCAGCCCCGAGCAGGACAGCGCTCCCCCGCCACCCCCCCGGGGCCCCGACGGCGCCACCTTCCTGGGCGGCCCCGGCGGCCGCGGCGGCGCGCCCTACCCGGCCCTGCCGGCCGCCTTCCCGGCCATCGCCGCGCCCTTCGAGGACTCGGGATCGTACGGCGTGAACCTCAGCCTGGCCCCGGCCGGAGTGATCCGGGTGCCGGCGCACAGGCCCATCCCCGGGGCCGTGCCACCGCCCATCTCCAGCGCCATCCCGGCCGTGCCCGCAGTGCCCAGCCTGGGCAGCCTCAGCTTCCCCTGGATGGAGAGCAGCCGACGCTTCGTCAAGGACCGGTTCACAGGTAAGGCACCGGGGCGGAGCGGGCCTGTGGCCGCCCCGGCATGAACAGCGCGGCGGATCAAAAATAGGAAACGAAATAGCAGCATCGCTCGCGCTAACAGGGACAGCCCGGGCGGCCGGTGGGTGTTTGCGTTCGCAGCGATCCCGAGGCCCGCTCTCTGGCCGGGCGGACGCCCCGGGGGGCGGCCGGGCCCCGCTCGGCCCCACATCTCTTCGAAGGAACGTGGCAGCGGGAGCTCGGGGAGACACTTTCGCCTCGGGGTGCGGCCGTCGGGGGGCGGCCATCGGGCAGAGCCGCGGCACCAGCGGGGCGGCTGGCACAGTGCGGGCGCGGGGCTGACCCTTCTCTTCCCATCCGGGCAGCGGCGGCGGCGCTGACGCCCTTCACGGTGACACGGCGGATCGGGCACCCTTACCAGAACCGGACGCCGCCGAAGCGCAAGAAGCCGCGGACATCCTTCTCCCGGGTGCAGATCTGCGAGCTGGAGAAGCGGTTCCACCGGCAGAAGTACCTGGCCTCGGCCGAGCGCGCTGCCCTCGCCAAGTCCCTCAAGATGACGGACGCCCAGGTGAAGACCTGGTTCCAGAACCGGCGCACCAAGTGGCGGTGAGTCCCGCGCCCCCGGGGCCGCCCCGTCCCGCCGTTGCCCCCGAGGAGCCCCGGCTCTGGCTGGGAGGGCCCTGTCGCCGGCTCCCGGCAGCAAAACGGTCGGGGAAGGGGGGGGGGGCGGAATTTTTATTGTTATATTATTATTGTTGTCGTTATTTATTTTTATCTTTTTTTTCTTCTCTATAGTCCCCCATTCGGAAAAAGGGGATTATTCGTAAAAACGGGGGATAATTCGTAAAAACAGGGGATTATTCGTAAAAAGGAGGAAATATTCGAAAAATGGAATATTACTTGTAAAAACGAGAAATCATTTGAAAAGTGGGGAATAATTCGAGAAGCGGGGAATTATCGAAAAACGGGGAATTATCAAAAAATTGGGGTAATATTTAGAAAACGAGAGAATATTCGGAAACGAGGGATTAATGAGAAACGGGGGCTTTCCCGGCGCTCCGCGCCGCTCGGCATCTCCCCGGTACCGTGCCCGGCCCCGGGAGGGAGCGCCGTGCCATGCCATGCCGCGCCGGCCCGGTCCCCGCGATGGCAGCGAAGCGCTCGTTGGTGGCGGGGCGGCCCGAGCTGAGCGTGTCCCTCGCAGGCGGCAGACAGCGGAGGAGCGGGAGGCCGAGCGGCAGCAGGCGAGCCGGCTGATGCTGCAGCTGCAGCACGACGCTTTCCAGAAGTCGCTGAACGAGTCGATCCAGCCCGACCCGCTGTGCCTGCACAACTCGTCGCTGTTCGCGCTGCAGAACCTGCAGCCCTGGGAGGAGGAGAGCGGCAAGATCCCCCCGGTCACCTCCCTAGTCTGAGCCCGGCAGGCCGGACTGGCCCGCGGAGCTCGGGCCCCGGCTCCCCGCAGACGGGACGGGCGCGGAGGCGGCGAGCGGCGCCCGCGGGGCCGGGACCCGGGAGCCCAGGGCCGGGGCCGGGGCCGGGGCCGGGGCTGGGGCTGGGGCTGGGGCTGGGGCCGCCGCGGTGCTTCCCCGGGGCTGGCGGCCGGGCCCTGCCGGAGCGGGGCCCCGCGCTCCGCTTGTATATTCGTGTTGATGTTCCACTAGGAAGGAAAATATGTCACTTTTTGTAAGAAGTGTTAATAATTTAATTTATTTATGCATCGAGATTTTGGGCACTATTAATATGGAATTATATAAAACCTCGATTATTTATATCGAAATCTGAACATAGGTATTTTGTGTTGGCTTTGGAACAAAAGGCTATTTTTTTTTTTCCTGTTCTGAGGATATTCTAAAGAAAAAAAAATACCTATCACTTAGCGGAGGGGACTAAGTGGAGCCGCTGATCACTCATTAGCTTCGGAAACCCTATTAAGCTGAAAAGCGGTAGCTTCCATCTGTCCCAGGTGAAGTTAATGTCAGCTGTAATTTATTCACCGTAGTAATAAGGGCTCCTTACAGGCAACACACCCTCCGTTTTGCCCTCACCTTTCCCGCCGATCAGCTTTTGCGCACTGAAACAGCCCCCGCACCCTCTTCCCCTCGCCACCGACTCTAGAGAAAGCGCCTTATGTTTCATAACGAAGAAGATTTGGGGTTGACACAGACCATGTATAATACTTTGTACTTGCCGAGACGTGTAAATAAACGTTTTCTTTACAAACGCCGCTCCGCTCCCTCGTCTGCCGCGGCGCCGGGGAAGAGCCGAGTCCGCGGCCGGGGCCAGTCGCTGCGGGGCGGGCAGCGGCGGCCGTCCTTCCGCCGAGCGGAGGTGAGGAGCCGGGGCCGGGAGCACGGAGCGGGGTCAGGCGGCGCGGCCGGGAACGGTGGAGCGCAGTGCTCCCGGTCGCTCCGCCGATGCCGGTGGGAAGCAGCCAGAAGAGCCTCACGCGTGGGACAACAACGGCATGACCGGGCGGGACGGAATGTGGGGGTCGCCGGTCCCCGGTCGTGTTTGCCCTCCAGGCCCGCGGTACCGAGGCCCTCCCGGTAAGCACCCAGCGGGTTTCGTTTTCCCTGCCTTTGCTCCGCACAACCACGCGGGCAGCGGGACGACGTGGGGCCGGGGATGTATCCTGCCGGGGTGCGGGCGGTGATTTTTTTTTTTATTATTATTTTATATTTTTTTTTAAAGAACAAACTGCGGTAGTTGTGCGGGTCCAGGTGACCGCTCCGCCAGCAACGAGGGGTGGGGGGGAAGCTGCAAAAATGACATTTTCAGACGGCAGCGCCGATCTGGGTGGGTTTCCCTCAGCCACGGACGGGACCGCCAGCACCCCGTGAGCGCCGCGGCCGTAGGCTCTGCCGGTCCCACGGTGGCCGAGCGCAGGAGGCTGGAGGCGTTCCCGTTCCTGGCCTCACTGTTCCCCCGGCCCCGCTACTGCAAAGGAGCATCGGTCACGCAGGGTGAGGCATGAAGCAGATCTTCCCTCGGCAGTCAGTCCTCGTCTCGGCGGCAGCCGGGCACAAGCTCGGGGTGCAGCCGGGGTTCGGTTTGCCGGGGGAAGGTTGCGGCGATGCAAAGGCAGGGCCAGATCCCGCCACGCCGCGGGGGACTGTGCCGGGACCGTGCGGCTGCTCGGCTGGTGTCGTTCAGCAGCCAGGAACTGGCAGCCTGAGCTCCAAAACCTCGATTCAGGGGAGGCGTCTGACAGGGAAGATGAAAAAACAAAAAACAACGGGGAAATCTCTCCTTGGCTGCAGGGTCTGGAGAGACCCGCACTCCCGCGGTGCGTGGCCCTGTCACTGTCCCCCCGCAGGGCCCCACGCTGCTGCGCATCAGCCAAAGCCTTTCCCCGTTTGTTCCGTGCCTTTCCCCGCAGCCTGGCGCTGCGCGGCTGGTCCCCGCACAGGGCTGGCGGGCTGCAGCGGGGCCGGACCCCCACGCCGAGTTGCGGGTCCTGCCCGGTGTTCTGCATGGGGTCTGTCGCCTGCTGGTCCCTGCTCCCGGGCACAGCGGGAGCAATGCTCCGGGGGGGACCGGAGCACCGTGCGCGGAGCGGGCGGGAGAAACCCGGGTTGGGGCTGAGTGGGGAAAGCCCAGCTCTGGATAGTGCAAGGGGCTGGAATGAATGGGCACCCGTATTCACACTTTATTTGTACCCTCAACATCTCTAACCTGCCTTGTTTTCCAGGCAGCCCTATTCTTTAACTATTTCACTGTCCCATGACCATAAACTGCTGTATTCCCGGTTTCCCTGCAGTTTTTCTCCAACTGCTGTGTATTTGCAGAGAGCACGACGACACTGCATGCTGCAGTCACCAGCTTTGTGGTGGGCAAGGATGTAGTGTGAAGCCGCGGAGTGTTTCCAGCCCTGTTATGAAAAGCAGCGCGAGTGGGTCTGAACTTGGCGATGACAACCCCAGCAGGGCTGGGGCTCTCCCGGCCACTGCAGCCGTGGGCTGTGCGCCAGGCAGTGGGACCAAGCCTTGGAATGCACCAACTTTCCAAAGGACTTCAGAAACCTCCATTTCAGCCATCTGAGGAGTCAGCAAATAGTGGGGCTGATGTACTGGGAGCTGCACGCTAGGGCTTGCTGGGGTTCTGGCTGGTGTCTTTGTTTTGGAGGTGCTGGTCTCGAGGTTTTGAGATGTGCTGAGTACGGGAGAGATAGGCTGCCTCGTGCATCCACGTCACGTAAGACGGGACTGTGTGGGTGGTATGGGGGTGCTGATGTGAGTGGTCATGATGGAGGGGACAGAAGTGAGGGTTACCTCCAGTTACTCTGCTGAGTAAACCCAGTGTTTATAGGAGCCTCAGGGAAACACTGGTGGGAAGAAATAAAGAATACTTCCCTCTTGGTGGATGAGAGCAGTGTTCCCTGCCAGCCTGATTCAGCGTGACAGGGTTGTCTGATGGTCCCTGCTGTGTATCTCTGAAGGTCCATCAACAGACAAAGCCACCCATGGGCGCTTGCATGGACTTTAGACCCTACCAGCTTGAGCCTCTCCATCCCAAGGACTGTAATCCTGGGGGATGTGGGTGCTCCGTGGAGGAGAGGGCACCTTTTGGGGGTGGGCTGGCTATTGTCCTTGTCCTGTTGATTGTCCTGTCCTCATACTGCACTTGGGCTATGTGGTGGACAACTCGAGTTGGGCTGTTGTGTACAGGTGCCAGTTTGACTTCCCAATTTCTGAAACAGCCTTCTTGCCGCATGGGCTCTGGCTAGCTGTGGGGGAGCATGGTTTATCCCTCACTCTCCTGCTCATTACTAAACACTCTGTTACCTCCATGGGAGACTTCTGATAACACTCCAAGTAACAGAGGATAGAGACCAGAGGTGTGCAGGCAGTCCGAGGGCAGCAGCAGCTCCTGCAGCTGTATTGCAGCATGGCCAATTCTGTGGGGGCCATTTGAGCATAGGTAGTGTGAATCTTGCAACAGAGATGTGGTCTGAGAGTGCTGAGAATGCTGCACACCCCATCAAGCTGTGTTTTAATATGTTGATGCTTGATGCTGCTATGAAATTGATAATTCTTAACATTTGGATGATCTTTCTGAAGCAATTTTAAATCTGCAAGTGAAACGTTGTCTTGGTGCACAAGCGCCCTTGAGAGTCCGTGCTGTGTACTGACATTCCTTCCTATTCACAAGTTTTAAGCTTAGGAAAACTTGTGTTTGCCAAATAGGAACAGAAAAAAGCAATGAGAATTAAAGATTATGGAATTATCAGTGGGATTCAATTTGGGCAGGTCACTTTCTTAATATTGTTTAATGACGTGTGTAAGTATTTTCCCACGTAGGGCCGAGCAGCTAAGGGGGTGGATGCACAAGGCAGAGCTCAGGGTGACTAGAGCTGTGTGGAGGAACATCAGCCGTTTCCTCGGAGTCCCTCCTGACTTTTGCTTTAAGCCTGAACTCAAAGCAGCCCCCATACCACGCTCACATACACAGGCACAAACCCTCTCAGGATAAAAATGGCTCCATAATTTGCATCTCTCAGCATTATTTTGTGCCCAGGGTATTAGATGTTACAAAGTAATGCACGGTGATCAGATCTGTATAGGCAATTCTTTTCCTAAATGGGCCTTAAAATCAATGGGTTCTTAGCTGTCCTTCTCCCCTCCCTGATGAAAGCCTGGTGTTGTTAAACATGCAAACTACACAATATTTGAAGCCCTGGTTTACAAAAGTGTTTTGCTCAGCTAGGTCATAATTTCTCATTTATACCTAATGTAAATAATACTGAGATTTACACCTCAGGCCCATGAATTTTCCTTGAAGAGTGTATTTCTGCACCACAGCCATTACTACTGCTGATAGGGGGCAATTCAAGGGCTGCGACTCACCCGGGTGAGTGCTTGCTCCTACAGCTGCTCCTTCTCAACTGGTAGAATCCCTCCTCTTGTGTTGCCTGAGCATGTTGGACCCAGTGGATGGATGTATTTGTCTTCTGCACAGGTGGGCAACTTTAGGAGTGGGGCTGTACACACCATTTGCTTCAGGCTATTTGGGGCATTTCCCTTCAGTGCTCTGTGTTTCCCTGCCCACTCTCTTGACTCCATTAAACTCTTAACTTTTATCCTGACTCACAGCAGCTGAATAAATATTCCTACTTGGTGCCCACTTGTTTTTGAGGATTTGAGTTTGACTCCTGGAGGCACCCAGTCAGCTTTGATGGGCAGGGCTATAGTACAACTGATGGCTGTTTGGCACCTACGTGCTTTGCCCCCTTTTTTGGGAGGGTCTCTCTGCATTTCTAGACATTTCAATACTCTTAAAAATCTGCTGCTAAGGCTGGAACTGTAATGGTATTTAGACATTTTACTCTGTGAATTTTGTTTAAGGCTAAGAGATAAAATACTCTTTCCAAGTCATAGTGGAAAATAGGAGCTAGCTGCCTAAATGCATTTCTGCATCGTGCCTTCAGAAATGTCCACGCATCCTTTGTAGGATGTGCCCAGAGCTTGAAATGCTGGGGAGTGTGGAGCAATTTGAGATGGGTCTCACACTTTTTAGGTGGCACAGATGAATGTTTTGTCACTTCTGTGGGAGTGATGTGTTGCTGTGGTCTGAGCCTGGTGAAATGCTGCGATGTTGGCTGTCCAGGCACTGTGCTTCACTGAACGGTGGCCTGAGCTAGCTGGGATGCTGAGCTGAGCAGTCTTTAGACACCCCCACAAATCCAGACTGTGGGGCATTCTTCAAAATACCTTCAAAATTTAAAAAAGTAATAATATTTTTTTAAAAAAAGGTGAAAACTGTCTCTGGATTGTGGAATCCCACAGCAGTTCTCCTGGTAACCTCCAGAGTACAGACATCAAGTGTACCATCTTGACCTTGGTGTCCTCAGTCAACTTTCCAACCTGAGCCTGTGAGTATTTACCCCTTGTGTGTCCAACAGAGAGTTGCTGCTTTGCTGTGGAGCATCACCCACTTTCCCATAGGAGAGTCAGTGGGAGCAGGACCTTCCTTATTACCAGCACGTGGTGTTTGCTGGGTCCTTCACTGCTGCTCTGCCCCACAGCAGAACCACAGTGATGAGACCCAGCTGCTGCTGTCCCCGTGGCAGCCAGGCCTGCGAAGCTGTACCCATGCTCGTCCCAGTTTGGGCCTGTTTCCCAGAGTTTGGGAGCAGTGTGCTGCAGCGCACAGGGAGGGAATGGGGATGGAGGAGAAAATCGCCGTGCCTCCAGCTCTGTCACTCATCTGAGCTGCTTGAATGAGTCTCTGCACCTCATCAGGTAATTCTTTCTGTTGTATGTTGGCAGGGAGATGTATTTCCCTCATGCTATGACCGGCTTCCTTCGGGAACTAATCCGCATAGGAAGAGAACACCGTGGGAAATCGGTGTGGGCCCCATGGCCCAGCTTAGGTGTTCAAGCTTAGCAGGAAGGTTGGACTGCACACACACAGCCAGCAGCATCTGGTCTGTCATCTGTGCACCTGAACCTACAGCTCCCTGCCCAGGTGAATCTGTATTTTTATATTTTTTTTATTAAGGACACCAAGCATAGTCTCATTGTCTTGGTTTTATTGTCTTTTAGCTTCGGACTAAATAGCAGCTGGAGGGAGGGGATAAAATTCATTGTCATGTTTTGCCTACAGTATTACTAGGCTTCTTCAGCCTTTTGAAAATGGAAGGTCATCAACCCTTGCCAAGCTCCTTAAATGACTTAAGCTTGATGCCACAAGTGTTGCAGAATGCCCAAACGATCCCATTAATTTGGCATCCAGTGTATGCTGCATTATACATACCGGCTTCCATTGGCACATGCCACATCCAATCCATTAGTTGTGCGCAAATGCACTTAAGATTTTTATTGCTCTTAGTTTTGTGTCATCAGCAAAGAAAGGTAAAGTTGATCTTCATCTAAATCACTGACATGGATTATTGCAATTGATTACAACAGAGAAAGAGCTTTTCAAGTTTCAAAGTTATGTTGTCTTTTATTTCCCCAAGTAGTAATCTGTACTGTTTAAGTTATTGCACAAGAACAGCCTCTGTAAGAGCTGTCCATATTACATTCCTCATTGAGAGCATTTGTGTTAGTAGGCTGTTGTGATTCCTCCCCAGTTCTGCACAGCACGCTGCCTTTATTCCTTTTGGTGGCAGAAATGCACTAAGTGTTCTTTATTCAAGCCAGCTACAGCAAGAGAAAAGGAGCAAGTAAGCTGTGTGCCTGCTGAAGCTAATGTATACGGGTGTAGGAAGTTGTATTTTAATGTGAGAGTAAATTATCTATAATTGGAAAAATATTTATTTATAAATAAATTAATAATTCTTATATTAATAACAATTATTAATATAGTAAATAATTATTTATAATTTAATGCGAGATGCTTCTCAAGCTTAACTTCTTTGTTAGGCTGGCATGTTTAAGACACCCGGGTATCCAGAGAGGAGCAGGACACAAGGGAAGGATGTGGTCCAGCATCACACAATTTTTCTGCTCAATGATCAGTTATATACAACTGGAAAAAAATTAGGAAAGCCTTTAGTACATCCTTCCAGATCACCCTGCTTGCCCTGTGCCAGAAATGCTCTGTGTATTCAGGTAGTACTTTACAACTGAATGATCCCCAGCGCTTATGCTGTGCCATCCTCAGCAGATGCTTGCACCCAGGCTTACCTTTGCACAGCTCAGTAGCCTCGAGACTGCTCCAGGAGGCTGGTCAGGTGTTAAAATCAACTCTGTTTGCAAGAGAAATGCCTCAACTTGAATTAAAGAAATCTTGAGGTGCTTAATTGCTTTCACAGGGCAATAGGTGCCAAAACATTTGTGAAAGGACCCTCTGCGTCTCCAGGGGCTGAAGCCCGGCGCAGTCTGGCAGTGCCTCTCCGCTGCTCTGCTCCCATCACTTCAGTCTCTTCAGAATTCCCCACCTGCCCTAAGGGCAGCACTTCTTAAAATATGACGGTGAAACTTAACTTGAAAAACTAATTATGAGTTAATAAAGCTTGTGGTTTATGGACTGGAGTGATAGCAAAGCCTGGGCAGAGTAGGAAGCTGTTAAACACCAAGGCTGCTGGAACGGTTCGGCTGTTTTAATACAAGCGAGAGAAGGCCAGCGCTTCGTTTGGTGTAAATCAGTAGAGATCCATTAAGTTCAGTGGATGTCATCTACTTTACATCAGCTGAGGACATGACCCCAAATACTTAATTGGTGGTATAATATGAAGACATTAGATTCTCTCCTCTAGTTCATCTGCACACGTTGTTCCCATTAATGGTAATGGGAGCAGCCTGTGAGGGAGCGTGGAGCTGCGGATGGGTATGGCTGGTGTTGGTCCCGTGGCCGGTCCCATCAGGGCTGGTGCTCTGTCAAGGTGCTCTCTGGCCTCCAAAGAGCCCCTGCTCTCAAGTGGGGAGGGAAAACAAAGCAAAACTGTTAATAATTAAAGAAGACTTCAAATCTTTCCCTTGGACTGAGGGGAAGGAGGAAGAGCTCTGAGGATGCCTGTGTTGGGGCTTGGCATGTACCACAGCCCTCGCTGTGCCAGCATGCTGCCAGGAGGGGCTGGGGCTGGGTGAGGGAGCAGCATCTCCTACCCCACTGTTGCAGGTAGCTATGGCATGAGCCAGGGCGTGACCTGTGTTTTCCTTGGAAATCTGGAAAATCGGGAATTTTGCCACAACAGAAAATGTTTCTGAGTCCAGACAAAAGGCATCCCAGGAGCAGCCTGGGTTGAAGCCTGTCTGCAGCCCAGGGGCAGGGGCTCTAGGCTGTGCTGGTCCTCCACACCAGCTCTTCACTCGTCTTCTCCAAGCCTGTGCCCAGCGCTGGCTCTGCGAGCAGAGGTGAAGCCGAGGGGACAGGGATGCTTTAGCTGCCACAGAGCTGCAGGTCTGGGAGAAGACAACCGTGCTCCCTCATGCCTTTTTTGTCAAATCTCCAGTCTTAGACCTTTTATACCCCCAAGGTTTGCACACGGCAGGCGGGAGGGTGCACTGGCAGAACATGGCTGGCTGCAGGGTTGATGTGTAGGAGCTGGTTCCTTCATAGGCAGCAAAGACCTGTTGGTGATTCATCTTATTTTGGTTCTGGCATCTACATCAGGGGAGCTGCAGTCCCGCACCCTGCTTCATAGATTCTCCTAATCTGTGCCCCTGAACAGAGCTTTGGAGCGGTACTTTGCCATGTTTTTTCCTGTAATTTCTTAAAATTCCCTTTCTCCTCCTCATGCTGTCTGTGTCTTCTGCAGGTGTCCCATCTGCATGTCATCTCTTCACTCCTGGCTGCAGCATGTGTTGCCCTCTCTCAGATCACAGTCTGAGTCTTTCTGGGCTTGTGCAGTTTCTCAGCCTTTATTTTTGGTCCGTCCTTTGATAGCTGCTGAGCACCCTGCTCCCAGCTTTCCCCTCTGCACAGGTACGTGTTTGCTCTCCACCTGGAGCCAAGAGCCCTCTTAGCATTTCACTGCTAAAATGGCACCCTGGCGTTGCTCTGTCTCCTTTTTGTAGGGTTACGGGGGTGGGGTGGGGGAAAGGGCTGGGGGGAGAGGAAGGGTGGGATGTTGTGTCTTGCCCAGAAGAGGCTGAGATGGGTAATTGATTCTGAAAGCAGTTTGCACAGTTGGGGACTCGCTCACTGAAGCTGTCGCATTGCACTGGGGAGCTTTGCCATTTCGGTGCTCCAGCGGAGCAGCTGTTGTACCCGGCATCGCTTCCAGCTTGTCACGAGCTGTGGAGGTTCCTGTGTCCTCAACCTGTTCATCAGGAATGCTTTGAACTTGAATTCGACCCCTTTATTCAGCAAGAGGCCAACAGTGAGTGTGGGGCTGGTGAGTAAGGAGGCTTTTCTGTGCCTAATTTGTCACATCAGGGTTAGTGGTTTCACTTTGAAACACCATTTTAAAATCACTGAGCCCCGTGTGGCAAGAGGAGATCGTGTCTGAGGGCCCAAGCAGGCAAAAAGCCTTTTCCACCCCTCCCAGGCTGAAATATTTTTGAATATCTGGTATAAGTGTTCAGGAAAAAAACACTTGCAGGACCTTTTTGGAGATGTGAAATGTGATCCTCCTCTAAACTCATAAAGGACAGAAATTGTAGGGGTTTAGGGTTGGGGTTTTTTTCTGCCTTGTCATGCTTGTGGCTTTCCTACGTTGATCTTTATGGAGTTGCCCTTCTCTGTTTTGATCTCTGCCAAGTGCTCAGAGTGGAAAGGATGTAGTTCTGCTGTGAGGGGGCTGGAGTAAAATCACTATGGTCATTTCACAGCCATACTGAATAGGGAAGGGGAAATAAAGTAGCCTGTGTCTCTTCCTCATGTCAGGGACTCTTTCAAACTGCAGATAGTTGTCCAAAAACCTTCTTAGATGGAGCTTCCAACCTCCTCTGCGTGATTGACTCTCAAACTGCTCCTAGGGAGAGGAAGCTCCTGCCTGACACAAACCTCCTGTTCCCCTGTTCCAGCTTTTATCTTCCTGTGCTGTTCAAAATTCACACAGACAACTGATTTTCCCTGTCTACTCTGACAGGTGCTCTGACAGATCTGTGAAAGCAGTTGTCCTCTTTATGCTGCACACAGCAGAGTCTGTCAGTCCTTTGTCTAGATCTAGGCTGTGGTCCTACAGCTCCGGTGGGATTTCCATGAGTGGGAGCTAAACCAGAGGAAACAGAGTCAAAGTGCACAACACAAATCACTGTTTACTGTTTCAGGTGGAAGAAATGAGAGCCTGCCTCAGCCTTGTCCATCTCAGTTTACTTCTGCATCCTTGCTTGCTTTTGGTGCCAGTCTGCAGCTTTCCAACTGCAAACTGAACCTCTTCCCATAGCGTTGGTGCCTCTTCACAAGGGTCTTTGTTGCTTTGCTCTTCATTTTCTTCTCTGGCCAAGACTTCCTTCTTCTTACTTAAAAGTAAGAGAGGCGGAAATGCACATGAGGTGTGATACATGCTCTGGCCGTGTTGGTGATGGCACAGTGAGTGAGGTGGGAAAGCTCTGATGGTTGGAGGATGGATGGAGCAAGAGCTGGTGGGGATGGAGGGCAGGGAGCAGTGTAAGTTCCACAAGTGGCAGAGATGCAGAGGAAAATCAGCAAGAGGAGATGTCACAGACCTCTGTCCATGTATGGAAACCTGAGAAGGAGGGACGAATCAAGGAACGGAAATAAAGAGCAAAGCTGGAGGTGAGAGTGATGGGAAGGGCTGGGAGAGAGCAGGGGAAGGGCTGTGCAGAGCCGTAGTGGTGGGGAAGGGACATGGGGCTGCCTGGAGTGGTGGAGAGCTCTACTGTGGGACTCTGATGGACTTTCAGCTGGAAAAGAAATCTTTCAGTGTTTGAGGCCACAGTGCAGTGGGGCCATATATGAGCATGCAACGAGGTACTGCCCTAGAAATGGAGGTGGTTTGGGGTGAGTCCATACCGAGGGGCAGGGAGGGAGGAATTTCTGTGCATAGTGTTCTAGGGTGGCATCGACAGCGAGCTCTGGGACAGCTCCGTGGTGAAACCACCGTGTCACTGAGCAAAGCAGAAGCCAGCAAACATACTAAAACACAACAAGAATGGCTCAAAAATCCTGCAGGTTGGAGAAAGCAGTGGTTACAGCAACAGCAGAAGAAGGTGGGTGGAAAGAAGAGAAAGGGTGCGTGAGGAAACCCAGGCAAATGTCCCTCCGAACAGCAAGATGCTGCTAAAAACAGCTCCGCCAGCGACTCGCAGCGACGGCTGGAGCACGCCAGGCAAAGCAGGATGTGGGCTATGGCTGCCCAGCCGACATCTGTGTTTGGTGACAATAGCAGGGCCTGACAAGTTCATTGTAGCTCTGCACGGGGCAGCAGGTGGGAGAGGCAGTGTGTGCAGCCACCTGCTCAGCCGCCTGTGAGCCCATCCCCTGGGGCTGCGGCTGGGCTGGATGCTCCGCTGCACCCTGGCCCCAGTGGGGGGGTGGCTGGTGGGCTGCCCCAGGTAGGGCGAGGGGCTGGCACCCCCTGTCGGGGTCTGTGTCAGTGGGGAGCTTTGAAAGTAGCCGTGGAAGGGCTGTGCTTTTACCTTTTGAAGCTTTAATCTGGTTAAAGCGTGGTATGTTATTTTTTTTTTTCTTCACTACCAAAAAAAATCTGTTTTAGGATAATGTCTGGAATTTAGCAATGTGTCATGGTAGGCTCAAACGTGTGTGAAAATAGATGAGGGGGGAAAAAAAAAAACCAAAGCTGCCAAGCCAAATCCTACACCTGTAACTCTTCCTGAACCCATCAGGCAGTGGGAGAGCTCAGCTGCTCTTGGCGCTTGGCGGGTGCAATCTGAATGTCATTATTGTACAACAGGGTTTGAGCTGAATTGGCACCGTTCTTGCTGGGGAGTGAATGGACTGAGAGTGACTGAAAGCAGCCGAGGATCCAGCCTCCTGCGCCTGTGCTGAGTAAGTACTTGTGCAACAGTCAGCTCTGGTTTAGAGTCCAAAGTCAATTCAGAATAACACCAATAAACCTGGGCCGTTCACTTCAGCTCGGCCCTGCCAGAGCTCAGGGAGAGCCCATAGGGATTTTTTTTTTACCTCTCTCTCTGTAAGTGCCAGCTAGGAACAACAGGGACTGTCTGATTTGGGGTAGGACGAGGAACTCGCTGTGTCTTGATGTTTGCTGTACAAGTCTGTTTTCAGAGCTCATTGATAATTACTCATACGCTGGGACAGAGTGTTCATAGAGCTGTTCCGATTTACTGAAAATCTGGCTCCCGGGTACCATTTAACAATTCTGTTGGTTGCCAAATGCTTCAGTGCACGTTTCTGGTTTGAGTTTTCATCTTCATAACTGCATGCATTTCATTTTCCTGATTTCCAAATGCTTGGCTAGACTGACAGCCGTCTGCAGCAAGCCAGGATGGGCAGTGGGATCACAGCTCTGGCTAGGAGGTCAGACTGAGCTGGACATTTTTGGCTGGCTGGGCTTGCACCTAACCCCCTGCGTGGGCTTTGTGTGCCACTCGAGTGCGGTGCTGCTGATGATCCCTTCGGTCTGTACCATTTACAGAGGCAGTCAGTAAACACAGACCTGACTGCAAAGATACTGGTTCTGTAGTTGCATTAAAATAGCAGGCTTGCTTCTGAAGTGAGAAGCCAAAATGTCTACTAATGTGGAAGAAAAGAGAGTAACTGGAAATGTTGCTGCCTTTGTGCAAAAGCCAAGCTCCATATTGCTGGTTTCAGTGCCGGATAGTGGATGGCAGAGCTGGTTCCACTGGAGTCACTCCTGCTGGGAGCTGAGGGTGGTGCAGCCCCTTTCCTGGTCCCTGGGCAGCCTGTCTGTCCGTCCTCCTGTCCACCTGAGTCACTGATCTTAAAAAGGGATGCAAGACTCACCCCTTCAGCTGAGCTTTCCCAGCACATCACTTGAGTTCTCTGGTTAAAAATGTGTTGCCAGATTTCAAGGAATCTCAGTGTTAGAATTTTTTTGGTACCTACCTCTGGTGTTTTAAGATGTCCACTTAGAACAACAAGATTTAAATGGATGTTTAAAAAAACCAGCCTAAGGTATCTGGAGATTTGCTTTTAATTATGAAGAGTAAATTAAAATATAGTTGTTCCGTGGCAAGTGCCTAATAACACAGGTATTACGTTTCTCCCGAATAAAGCCTTATTTAGGCTAAGAGATGCTGTTTAAAAAGTAATCCAGTCTTGAATGAAAATCGATTCACCATCATCTTCCTCATGATGGTGAATCGATTTGAAATTTAATTGCCTAATCACAGTCACAATCAAAACAGATCTCTTGCTCCCCCCTTCTTTTTCTTTTTCTTTTTCCTCTTCCTCTTCCTCTTCCTCTTCCTCTTCCTCTTCCTCTTCCTCTTCCTCTTCCTCTTCCTCTTCCTCTTCCTCTTCCTCTTCCTCTTCCTCTTCCTCTTCCTCTTCCTCTTCCTCTTCCTCTTCCTCTTCCTCTTCCTCTTCCTCTTCCTCTTCCTCTTCCTCTTCCTCTTCCTCTTCCTCTTCCTCTTCCTCTTCCTCTTCCTCTTCCTTTTTCTTTTTCTTTTTCTTTTTCTTTTTCTTTTTCTTTTTCTTTTTCTTTTTCTTTCTTTTTTTTTCTTTTTTCTTTTTCTTTCTTTTTTCTTTTTCTTTCTTTTTTCTTTTTTCTTTTTTCGTTCAATGCTGCCATTTCAGAGTCCAACATAGGAGACTCAGATTAGTTTCACCTTCTAGTTTTCCCTTTGTTCAACCCAACGAAAGTGCTTCTATCCTCTCCCTTCACTTCCAGAGGGGTCTCTCCCACTGGAAATGTGCTTCACTGGGGGCCAGGGCAAAGTCCTGAAGCAGAGGATGCTCATGAATCAGTGTGACACTTCATCCTCTCTTACATATTCTCTTGTTCAGCTTCAGGTTTTGTGCTGAAGCTTTTCTTTTACTGGTCGAATTAACCTTTGCAACATCAACACGAAAATAGCACCAGTCTGTTACCAGCATGGCTTGTATTTTTTTCTTCAGGAAATAACACAAGTGACCTTGTTTTTATTTTATCATCGGGATGGTGCACAACCACATCACATCCCAGAAACTACTGGGGAACAAACTGGAGAGCTGAGACTCCCAGCGGCTCTGGAAGCACGGAGGAGTCGGTTTGGCAATGTGGGATAATGACTGTAGTTAGATCTTGATTATGCTAAAGTGGCCAGGAGTGAAATAATTAAAATATAGATATTTGCTTTCTCCCGAGTTTCCGAGTTAACAACCCATTCTACCAAGTAGGGAGACTTCATGTGTCAGGGATCTCGGATGCTGCAGACAGGGAAAGTCGTGAATATTAATCTCTCTTACTCTCGAGTCACAGGATTAGTCCGAAAACAATTAAAATAAATTTTAATTCTTGAGCTCAGTTTGTTGGCAAATTCAGTGAGGGTGCGTGTACAGCACTGGCAGGGTAAGCCTGTGCTTGCAGCTGTTCAGCTCGCTGCCCACCGGCACGGCACGGCGCGGCACCGGGGGAAGTGGGCGTTGGAAAGAGATGCTGCGGTGGGTACCTGGGGGGCCGGCGGCTGCCCGGGGGCTCGGCTCGGACACGGCATCCCCCGCAGCCCGGCAGCGGGGAGTTTCCCCCAAACGACACCGGTACTGCCGCTCGGTCAAAGGGGCTCTTGTTCTGCCTGGCCAAAATTTATTGGTGCGAGGGCTGATAATTGATAGCTCTGAAAGCTGCACTGTAGGCTGCTCTGTCGCCGGCCAGGAGGCGTGTTAATGGGGTATTGTACGGGCCGCTGTCATCCTCGGACACTTTGTCAGTCGGGAAAAGTTAGCAAGGAGAAGCCTTGTTCCTCCGGCGCTGCCTCCCTCTGATTTACTGCCGCTCCCCTTCGCTTCGGAAGTGCCGCAACATTCCCCAGTAAATAGGGATTTTTCTCTGGGATTTTTTCTCCGGGATTTTTTCTCCCTCCTTTTCCTCCTCTTCTCCGCTCTTTCCAAATATGTAAACTCGGAGAAAGCTTTATTCTGCTTCAATGATCATTCAATTGTCTCTAGACTGTATCTTTTGGTAAATTTTTTGCTGGCTATTTAAACTCGCCCCTCACCCCCCACCCCCCCCCCCCCCCAAAAAAAACCCCCAAAAAACACAAAAACCAAAACCAACAAACAAACAGAAACCAAAAAAACCCCAAACCCAACAAACCCTCAAATGCCTTTTGCATATTAACACGTAACTCTTGTTCCTGTCTGCTCAGTTTGGAAATGGTTGGATTGCTTTTATAAAGAAAAAAATGGCTAATAAAATTGGCCTCAGCACCGTTGCTTTGCAATTCTTATGAACAGTAAAGTGCTACTTACAGTCATTGATGTTAAAAGCTATTTCTAAATTATGGTGCCATTTATTATCTCTAGTGTCCAAAGTAAGTTTAAATGATGCTTATAATTCATGTTTTACCAAATTTCCTTTTCCCCCTGAGGATACCTCTGATTAACTTATGCACATTTAAGCGCTTTTTAAATTCTTCTTTTATTGCCATTATGCTCTGAAAATCTCAGTGATTCTCAAAAATGGGTAATAAACTTGAGATAAAATGCTGCAGTTTTAGATCAATGCTGACATATCACTGTGGTGATTTCTTCAGAGCTAAAGTGATAATGCTTCATATTTACAGAATATATACTAGGTTATTACTACAGTATTACCATTTTGTTCTAAGATGAAATGAGTAATTTACCAATTTATTAAACAGTTACATTTAAGTATTGCTTAGGACATTACCACACCAATCTGTTTACTTAGCTTGAAGAGTTACCATTAAGAAACCCTGTTTATTTAGGTAAAATTTGTAACGATCATGCCCTCCATTAAGAAACTTATTTTTTTGCAAGCCTAATTGCCTGGAAATGAGTTTCTCCTTATTTACTATGGTGCATTCTGCTAAGCCAGCTGAAAACGTCACCCTCACAAGAAGTGCTGGAGAAATTAATAATACATATATGGAACAGTTTTAATTAGGATAATACCAAATGTTAATAAAAGATTTATGATCCAGTTAAAAGTTCTAATGATCACGACAGGAAAATGTCTGAAATGCGGCAGTGGTGATCTGTTAAAAATTAAACAAATGCTGCCAAATTCTCAAAATTGAGGATATAGTAGATTTGTTTTTTTCCCTGCTCTTATTCTTACACGAGTCCTGGCTCAACGATGTAGGGTCAGGCTCTGACTCCAGGGAAAGCTGAGTAAATCCACAGTGACAAGGGGATAGCCGTGGGGGGTTATCCTGGTACGGTGGGAGAGGGTGGAGAAAGAAGCCCATTGCAATGGAAGAGCTGCATTTAAGCCAGTTGGTGGCACTGAGGTGTGAGCAGGCAGCTCCTGCTTGGGAGACACAAACCACGGCTGGCCCAAGGTGGCTCTAGCAGGAGCTTCGGCATTGCTGACACAACCAGCTCTAGGAAAAAAGTCCATGTTTTGAGCAGCTCAGGCAGCCGGCGGTGGAGGATAAAGACAGAACCAACTTGGCTCCAGCCAAAGGTAGAAGTAATAAGCAGTAGCTGAATTTCCAGAGGTTAACTCTTCTAGAGGAGCACATCAAACAGTATCTCAAGTCACAAATATCTTGGGTTCACCTTGCAGCTTGGTCTCATGTCACACAGGGACAGTCTCTGCTGAAGGCTGAGTCTGCAGCCACCCAGAAGGGAAGATGGACACATTCTCATGGAGTTAGGCTGGTTGCTGCTGATCGGGTGAGTGTTGGAGAGGGGAGACACTGGATGGTCCCTCTCAAATAGAAGTCTTCTAATGTTGGAATGAAGTTTTTAAGTGTATGATCCTCTGTAGCCATGTGGGCAGTGTGGCAGGGACAGGAGGTGTGCTGGGTGACATCGAGGGGTGTCAGTGTGTTAGTCAGATGGGTGTCATTAGTCAGATAAATTCAGATTCTGACTTAAACTCCCTGGAAGGTACCTGGCTAGGACTCTCACTGGGGTCTTCAAGATGAAGTCCTTCACTGTAGTGTTGGAAACATTAACTTCAAGAGTTGGAGCTTGAGCCATTCTCCGTGCCACTGGAGAAGGCTGAACTGTAAGCTGCTTCCCAGTGCTGTTTCTTTAGACCAGTATCGCTCTGTGTCCCTCATTAGATCCTGGAGGGTAGATCATGAGTAAGAAAAAGCACTAAATACTCTGCTGCATCCAAAAGTGCCATTGTTCTTGGAAGTCCTAGCAGAAATGCATATTGCTTGCTTGGATATGGGAGATTTGAGGGCAGGAGCAAGCACTGTGATCTTTATTCTTTTTTTCTCAGATGCTGCCTGGATTTGGCTCCCAGCAGGACTGACAGGAGGGGGCTTCTCTCTTCTGGCACAGTTTGGGGATACTCAAAGCAAGTATCGAAAACCCATCTTGTCCTACATTCCATCAAGGTGATCAAACTCAGATTGCACATGCTGGCTCTTGCTCCCTGCGTTTGTCTGTCAGGAGCATGGTGACATGGCATGGCACCCTGCACAGAGGACTGCTTATCCGGGGTAAGTTCCAAGCAGGAGCCAGGAGTGTGACCCTCACTCAGGGGCAGCAAGTGCAGAGAGGAGCCAGGAATGAGCTTTCCCAGTGGGTTTGCTCCAGCCAAAGGTCTGCTTCTGTAGGATGAATGTGTAAGGTGAATATGTAGGATGAAGAACTTGCTGGTGGGCCTGGGCTTCTTCACTACATTGGGTGAGGCCAGTACCCCAGAACAAATAATTGGTGGAAAATTTTCCATAATGAAAATGGATGTCCCATGCCTGTCCCTCCTGATACCTTTTGCAGCAGTGAGTAGGTTGAGCTGGGTTAAATCAGAAGCACTTTGTCCCTCACTTTTGCTAGGGTGCTGGGCTCTGTGCCGCTCAGGGAGGTGCTGGTTACGGAAGCACGGGGGTGATGCAAGCTGTGAACAGATCTTGTTCTCCAGTGGTAAAACCCTTCCTTGCTCAGGGTGCAAAACCCTTCATCTTGAGATTTGGGATGATGAAGTGGACGTATCTCTGTGCTGGGGGCTGTTTCCTTTTTTTAAATTCCTCTTAGGAAGCTATTTGTGAAAAATTTGAACCAGAGTCCCAAGCTGAGTGTGTGGGCGCCTCCTGCCTAGTGCCCTGCCCGGGGAGGTACTTGCTCTGCTTTAGAGAGCAAATGAATGTCAGAGATTTACTGAATTGTCTGGGAAATGTGGAGATTTTATTAATTCCTAAACTTCATAATGTGACTTTCCTTATTTGTTCTTTTCAAGGCCAGAAAAGGAAACACCATATTTATTCCTGCTAATGTAGCAATATTGATTAAGTTATAAAGCACACACAAATACATATTGACTCGTATTACATTAAAGTATCTATCACTTACTACTTATTCCTCAATAATACTGTAGTTATGTAAAAAATGCATTAAAATTGGCATTACCTCAAGGCAAGTAGGATCTGTCATCATTATTAATACTAGGTTTTGGCAAATAAAAGCTTTAAAAAGGATGCAAGTGTTAAAAATGGAAAACCACCTCCCTTCTTCCCCAACAGTGACCAGATAGTTCTGGCTGTACCAGTCATTCAGGCACGGGTCCTGACCTTTGCTTATTGGGTCAGTACTTTAGTTGGAAAACTTTGTTGTGGGTGATGTCCTCACTGGTGGCACAAGAGGATGGGTATGTCTTCAGCATTGGCATGTCCTCTGCAGAGCAAGGACTTCCCAAATTCACCTCATGAAGGTACTGGCTCTGTAAGGCAACAAGTGTTTAGAGCATCCTTCAGAAAACAGGGTCAAATTTCTGTTGTGATTTGAGCAGAAGAGGGGCTTCAATCTGGGTCTTCTAAGGACAGCACCACTTCTCTGTGTTTTGAGGGAGGAAAGTGTCACATGGTTTAGAAACATGGGAGCAGGGAGAACAGCCACAGCCATCACCCCTGGCAGGGAGGAGCAGACTCCTCCCTCCAGCGAGGACTTAAGAGCTTTGGTGCTTTCTGCTGCAGCTTTTTCCTCCTGGGCAGCTTCTGGCTTGGTAGACTGGATTTTGTCTCCTGGTCTTAGAAGTTAAGCTTTTTCCCCAAATATAACCTGAGAATGAAATGTGTAACATGTCAGGACAGCCAGCCTGTAAGTCTTGGGTTATGGGGCTGAAGGATGGTGTGGTTGCTGCAGAAATGATGCTCAGTTTGTGCATTGGAAGCCACTGAGTGCAATGGGAAGGGGGACATGTGGGTAGAAACCATCCAGCTGGTGGACAGCAGTGGGAGGGTAAACCTTATTTCTAGGAGTGCAAATAGGGTAGAAATTGCAGGAAGGGTGCTTGGCTTCTTGCTGCTGAAAAGTAAGCATCTTTGAACTTCTGGGCTGGGCAAGGTGACTCTGGTGAACACACCAGAACTGGCAAGAAATCGAGTGTACCCGGTCTCCAAAAGTGCTCAGGAGCTTCTGTGGCTGCACAGAAGAAGGAACTTGGCTGTGGTGAGGGGGTGAGTGGGAGGTGTGTGGGATGGGCTGTGCTGCCTTGCTCCTTCTGTTCTGCAAAGACTCTGGGACCTAGAATTGTGCTGCAGGTTGATTGTGCAGAGATCTAAAGATCAACAAAGTAATAAGTGACAGGACAAGAGGAAATGGCCTCCAGTTGCGCCAAGGGCAGTTGAGATTGGATGCAAAGAAGAATTTCTTTGCTGAAAGGGTTCTCGGGCATTGGAAGGGGTTGCCCAGGGCAGCGGTGGAGTCCCCATCCCTGGAGGGATTGAAGAGTCTTGTAGACACAGTGCTGAGGGGCATGGGTTAGCTGGGGACTTGTCAGTGTTGGGTTAATGATTGGACTCGATGATCTGAAAGGGCTTTTCCAGTCCAGGCAATCCTGTGATTCTGTGATTTCTGTTAGGTTTAAGGAACTTGGTCCTTATCAGGATTTGGCTGCTGCTTCACACAGCCTGGAAGACCACATGTGTGCGTGCTGCCTTCTTACATACAGTACTAAATGGATAAAACCAGAAGAAGAATTTTTTAATACTCAAATTTCCCTTTTGCAGAATGTGTTTAGCCTTTTTTGTGCAAAGAAAAAAATCCAACAAAATACTGTCCACATGGCTATTTTATGCTTCTGCTTGTCTTTTCTTCTCTTTATAATTAGCCTAATGTGATATCTGATCCCTGCTCTTTTTAGTGTTTGTGTGCCAGTCTGACAGCACTAGCGCTGTTATTTCTTAGATAAGCTAATCACTTCTTAATGACTGGACAAGGTATCTTTATTTAACTGCATAAAGAGATTTAACTTTTCCCGTTAAGATATGACCACTGGTTTATGTTTTGTTAATGACATGTAACATTGGTGTAAGACTCAAGTGGTACATATGTGTCAGAGTGGGCTTGGGCAGCTGGTTTTAGAGAGGCTGTGAAAGGGGCAGGGAGAGGAGGAACTTGTTCTCTATTAATCAGAATTTATTAAGCAAGCCCTCTTGTGAGCCCAGTGAGCTGCTGCTGCACAGCCTGGTGTGTGGCCGCGGGGCTGGTGCTGCAACATCGCAGCTGGGGTTAAGTCCCATCACCTCCCTCGTGCTTATGGTTGGACATATACAGAAGTGCTTGTTTGTAAGATTATTTTAAGTGCTTGCTGTCAGATTTTTGTAAGGGCTGACTGAGAAGATGAAACTGCATTGTGCAAGGGGGAAACTGCTGTCCTCGCTGTCATGATGCTCATGGGGAAGGAGGTCTGTCCAAGCCAGGCTGGTGTAAGCTGGAGTCTTGGTGTGTGCTGCTGGTAGCAGGGTTGGGCACAAGATGGCTGGATTTAACAGCTTGACCCTCTGTGCCCTGAGATAAAAGACCCAGACACAGAACAGACTGTTCAGCCTGTTGTGCGAAAACGTGCTTTCTGGGCAAGGTTTTCTCTGTGAAAAAATGAAAGAGGAGAATGAGGCCAGTGAGACTAAATCAGAACATTTATCTGAGCTCCGAGAAGTAACTGGAGATTTGACCAGGAGCAAAACTCCCAGCACCTCTGTGCTAAGAGCTGGTGATATCTCCTGCTCTAGCTCCATGAGCCTGCAGATGTCAAGATAAACTGGCATTTGAATTGGTTTTGTCTATTGACACCCTGTGCACACGTGCTTTCAAGCTCTGGATGCAACCACAAGCTCACTGCAATGCTTCAAGGCTTGCTTTCTCTAGCATTATTTAGACCAAAGTTTTTTGGAAGGATGCAGAAACACAAGATGCTTCCAGCGCCCAGCCTGTGGCTGCTGGTGCCTCCCTGGGGCTGGGTCCTCTTCTGGGGCAGGAGGACAAGTGCTGAGGTGGAAAGCCAGGCCCTTTAAAGCATCTGCAAATGTTCTGCCAAAACTGAAGGCAGCAAAAGCCCTTTCTTTCTTTATTTGAAAGTTTTGTCCCTAACATTTATGAGTATCTTTAAAGTGTTAGTTTGGCAGAGAATCTGTATTCCTGCCTGACAAGAAAAGGGCCAGGCCAGTCCTTGGGGTTTTAATTTTACTGGCTGACTCTAATGTCAGTCTTATCAATGATATCTTTTCTTTCCCAGTAGCATGTTCTAATAAGAATCTAAATCACGAAGACAAAAAGCTTCTGGCATCTCCATTTTGTTGGCTTCTACCTCCATCTATGGCATGTTTACAAGAAAACATTTATCACTGGAGCACTTGTCTGCAATAAGGGAAGAGCTGATAGCAACATCTTTTAAGCAGGGTCCTACCCGCTGGGCTGGGCAGGCTGGAGTGCCCTCTGCTCTGCTGCACAGCTTTGTCTCCTCGGGACCACATCTGGACCAGCGCTGAGAACCATCCCCCTGAGCTGTCTTCCATCACGCCAGGCTTTTGGCAAGGAGTCACAGACGGGTGAATCACTTTGGAGGAGTGAGGCTGTAGATTTGCGAGTGGGTTGTGTAAGTATGGAGTAGAAATAGGTTTTCTTGGTAGGATTTGTAAGGGCTTTGCACCCAGAGCAGTGTGCCTGGTAAAGTTGTCTGAGTGACTGAAAATCCAGTGTGTTTCAGAAATATGGACTTAGGTTGTGACTGGTCCCTACTGAGGGCAGAGGTATGCAGCAGCAAAGGAGAAAAAACCAAACATTTGACAGTGGTTTGCATGGTAAAGAGCTCTCCAGGCTCTCCATAATGGGGTATCTTACGGTGTTTTTATGCTGCATCATTGCAGCCCCCAGCCAGGCTGTGAGCAGGGCTCGAGCAGCCCTGGCAGCCCTTGTCAAACCCAGCCACGTCCCCTGGACTGCCGGGATGTCAGGAGTGTTAATACCCTCTTTTGCAGATCAGAGAATAGGAGTAGCAAGAGGTCAAGTGGCTTCATTAGGCCCCGGAGGATTTCGCTGTTGGAGCTCAAAGCTGGAGCGTGGCGTGGTAGCCGGGGCTTTGTCCAGCGCTCTGGGCTTCAAAGGCCTGTCCCTTGTAAATCCTCGCATGCTTTCATCTCGCACTTCAACTTGCAGTTACTTTGTCCCTTGCAGTTTTTGCTGCTGGTGCAGCAGGCAATGATGCTCGAGACAGCAGGCTCAGGGGGGAGCTTGGAGCTCCCTCACCCTGGGGGTCTCTGCTGAGGGGAACGCTACTGGCCGTGGGGGGATCCAGTGCCCTCCCAAATCCCGCAGGGAAGCCAGCAGCAAGAGGCATCTCTGGGCAATTCTGGCATCAACTGCAATAGTAATAACAATTAGCAATTATGCAGAATTATATGCCTTTGGTGCCTATTACAGGCATCAATGAGGAGTTCTGTTTCTGTTCTCTACTTGTAGCTTGGCCCGATGCTTGCATTTTAATAGCAGATGCTGTCAGATAATTAGAGCCACTGCAGATAACAGCGGGGGTGATTCGCTGCCACACGCACTGTGGCGTGGCCAGTCAGCCTTCCCGGCCCCCCAGCACACGCCAAGGTTGTTGTTGGTTAAAAGCCATGTGCCGATAGCATGGTTTCTGGGGGAGGAGGGGAAAAATTGGGAAATGGTTTCCACTGCCCACAGCAGAGATATCCTGGGATCCATCTCTGGGTGATGTGCTGGGGATGGGGTGGTGGGGACCCTTCCAGAGCCATGGGGCCCCACAGGGATCGGCGCTACCATCTCCTTACCTGGTGTGCTCTCTGGAGTCAGAGCTGCTTGAAACAAACTGGGAAACGACAGCTGGGAGGCTGCAAAGGCTCCCGCCAGGCTCCGCCGACCCGCAGCGCTCCCTCTTCGCCGGCGCCGGGGAGCAAACGTGCTTTTACCGAGGAGATGAAATGCAGATCTGCACTTCAGCTTCTCCTCCGTTCCTCCAATTCCCCTAGAAAAAAAAATGGTTAATGTAATAGTATATCAGATTGGACTCCAAGGAGCAGAAAGCCAATTTTGGGGGAATGTGAGCCAACCTACATTTAACTGGGATGCTGATATTTACTGTTGCAGTGATCTGGGCCTGTAGCATGGGTGAAGTCGCTGGCTGGGGATTCAAAGTCCAATTAGGCAGTGTGAATAGAGGAGGTGGTGATGCTTCATTGAGAGAAATTACCAAAATTGTACTTTTAGGACAGTCAATTAGCTGTGTTTTGACAAAGCAACAAAAAGATGAAACTGAAGCCCCTGAAAAAAGAATGAGAGAATTCAGAGGGAACATGTCTGTTTGGGGAATCCTAATATTTTTTGTTGAAATCATTAAGTGAAATTAAATACTATTTTAAACCAAAGGGATAGAATATCTAATTAAGATAGAAAAAAGGTTTGGGGAAGGGTATTGTTGAGGGGATTAGAGAAATAGTTTACAATTCATGTTGACTGAGGTGGGGCCCCCTGAATATATTAGGTATATTAGTAACGAGGATGGGAAAAATCTCTTGACAAGCTGATCTGAAGTTCAGGGAGGGTTTATTTAGGGTGACTCCAAGGCTCCCAGACTCCAGGGTGAAGCGTGGGAGTGAAGCCAGGGAAATCAGGGAGATGGAGGATGGGGGGTGTTTTTGGAGCCATGTTGGGGCTGCCAGGGGAAATTGGTGGGGTAGTGCAGACCGTGGGTCCCATGGGGTACAGCGTGTGTCCCCAGTGGCTGCAGAATGCTGTAGGAGCCCATCCTGAGCCCTGGCCAAGCTGCTGACAGGTCCCCCTGGATGATGTGTGGCAGGATGCTTGGGTGCCTTGATTTGTTTGCTGTTGATCTGGTTGTATTTCTTCTAAGACCTACATCTCTGCTTTGTGATTATGTTTCCAGGAGTTGGTCTTAGACTGCTGTGTTCCTCCAGAACAGAGGCCAGGGTGATGGGCTGGGGGACCCTCCTGGCCATTTCTGTGATGGTTTGTGAGATCTTTGACACCACCGACCCCTTGAACAAAGCCCCAGTGCATGGAGAGGGCTGGCCCTGCCCTCAGGAGGGCACAGGCTGGCCAGGAAGGGTGGGAGGTTTCTCTGGCAATTTCTCTGTAACTTGGGATGATTTTGGCTGAGCAAACTGGGGTTGTTGAGCCTGGAGAAAAGGAGGCTGAGGGGAAACCTTCTGGCTCTGTCCAACTCCCTGAAAGGAGGGTGTAGAGAGGTGGGGGTGGGTCTGTTCAACCAAGGAACAAGTGACAGGACAAGAGGAAATGGCCTCAAGTTGCACCAAGGGCAGTTGAGATTGGATGTGAGGAAGAATTTCTTTGCTGAAAGGGTTCTGAGGCATTGGAAGGGGTTGCCCAGGGCAGTGGTGGAGTCCCCATCCCTGGAGGGGTTGAAGAGTTGTGTAGACACAGTGCTGAGGGACGTGGTTTAGTCAGGGACTTGTCAGTGTTGGGTTAATGTTTGGACTTGATGATCTGAAAGGGCTTTCCCAATTGAGGCAATTCTGTGATTTCTGTGATTCTGCATCCAGTGCTCCAGAGGCTCCCCCTCTTACCACACGGCTCCAGTAAAATTTCTGCCTAAAGCCCTCTCCTAAAGAACTCAGTTTTTGACCTATATCATCATATTGTTTAATTCATTTGATATACAGAGACAGTTAGTGAAATATGCATGCTATATTATATTAAAGAGAAATGTAACCTTCAATTGGTATCTGATGTGCACTTTGCGATAACTGCTATTAGTTGTCTGTAAAACTTCTAGACATCATTTGATTTTATTACCGTTATATTATTTTACTTGGGAACATATAGAAGGAGTGGTGATTGCAGGTCTTCAAGTGCTTACTGGGAAATATTTAACACAGAATGTTTTATTTATTAGCATAAAGAGACACAATGGATTGTTGGTGATTAAAGTGATGATACTGCTGCCATACTTGTCAAAAATATAGACCTAATTCAATAGAAAGGCGACAGTCAGTCTCCATGTTGATCTATGCTGAAGCAAACTGCCTCTGAAAGCAGTACAAAGCCTGAATTGGCCTCTTAATTTTATGCTCTAGGGCATAGTATAAAAAAGGGAATTCTTTCTAAGTGCCTGTAATTGCATGTTACCGGAACCTAAAATATAAGCCAAATTTTTGAAATTATAAGTGTTAAGCTTTCCATTTCAATTCCTTCCCCTCCTTTAAAAAAAAATTCAAAACAAAAGAGACCTTTAAAATGCCTTGCTATCCCACATCATTAATAAAATATACAGCATACTTAGCCTTTAATTGCAAATGTACATTTTAAAAGAAAATACTTTTTAAAAAAATAAATTGTTTTCCATCTCTCCCAGCCGTCTTATGCTGGAGCCAGGGACCCGCTCACCCCAGCTGAACGTGCTGCCCTCCATTTTAAAGTGGTGTGTTTCAGACAACAGCAAGTATCTCCTGCGTGTTTTAGGTCTCCTTGTATAGCCTGGAATATTGTTTCCCTCCCTTACACGGGTAAGGCTTTGAATTAGGTAGGTGGTGGAGGTCAGATGGGCTGTGCTAAAACCCCAGGTAACCAACAGGAGGGAGCCCAGCACCCCCCCGCTGGGTTTGAGGTCTGGCCAGGCAGCACTGGGACAGGCTCTGCCCAGGCTGGCCACGGTGATGCTCGAGAGGTTAAGCCAACGCAGTGACACCAGTGAGGTTTGTCAGCGAGTCCAGACCATTCAGGTGGAGCAGCTTTGCAGTGGGATAGACACAGTGCAGCATCTGCCTTGAAAAAAGTCCAGTGTTCCCCCCACGCGTCAACCCCGCCCTGCTGCCCTTGTGTGGGTCTGTGTTTACAACTTCACTCCTCTGAGAAGACAGCAGGAAAAAAAATTTAAGATTACCCATTTTGTACACTTGATGGCTTCATTGGACAGGCAATAAATCAATGCAATTGAATTGGAGAAGATAGTGTTCCAATGCTATTATCTGTCTCTCTGTTATTGAGCTGGGATCCTCGGACTGACTTTCAGAGATCCCTCCACCTCCAGGATTCCCTTCCCCAGAAAACCTGTGGGATTCAATCCGCTCCAGGGCTTGCCCAAACCCACCAGGCAATCCTGCGCTTTCCTGCAGATTTCATCCTTTTTGGGTTTGTTACCCAAACCCCACCTTTTTTAGGTTTGCTGTTGCATGGTGAGGTTGTTGGAATGCAAGCAGGAAATAATCTTAAATGCTAATGCTGGTGACAGATACTGTACTCATAAGGGCAGTGGAGAAATCTGCCTGCAGAGCCGAGGGTGGCAGTGCCGTGTGCCCCAGGGGAGGGTTTCCAGGTCTCGAAGCAGGGGCTTTAGAGAGCTGATCGGGTCCTCTGCAAACTTGCTTTTCCCTAATAGTGGTGAGATTGGCAGGGAAGGTCTGGCTGCCGCAGTTCCTGCAATCATGGGCATTTATTTATCTAGGGCTGCTTGGAGAGCACAGGGACTTGAAGGAATCTCCTGGTGCTCCCTGCCTGATTTGTGTGCCTGCATTTCCATAGCTTTCCAGGAAAGACGATAGCACTCTGAAGTTTGTCTTTTGCAGAAAAGTCATCTCACTAGAAACAGTTTAAGACACCCAGAAAGCCAGATGTGATGTTGATTAAATGTGTCTGACTCCAGCAAAGTTGCTGCTAAGTTATGCCTTTTGCAAAGGAAAGGTAAATCAAACCACAGCTTAAACACTGAAAGGACCAAGGACTGATGCTGATTTCAAGACTTCAAAAATGTTTTGTTAGCAAAATATTCTGTGTTTCTCTAATACAAGCTTTACTATTTTAAAGCTACCCTTATGTCGTGGCATAAAGGTTAAAAATTCCTTGTTTACAGGTGAAACCCACACTCCTGCTATCCCAGATCTTTTCCCAGCCCAAATAATCTGATCATTTTTTCCTTCTCTATATGTAATTTCAGAGTGCCCTCTAGTGTGTAGTCATCTCCAATGCACCGCCCTCCCTCATGCCCCTTCCCTCCCACAAATCCACTGGCTTCTCATACTTTGCAGTTATTATCCCTGTCGCCTTTCCTATGAAGCGGCACTAGACTCACATGCAAGTCCCCGTCCTGTAAAGACACCGACATCAACTTTGCCTGAGGACCCTGGGAGTCCCCAGACTCCGCATTAGTGTCCTGGTGTTTAGCTGGGACAGAGCTGGTTTCTGTTTAGCAGCTAGAACAGCGCTGGGGTTTCTTACGACAGAAATGTTGATAACATACCCATGTTTCATTTTTGTCACTGTAAGTCAAGGACTTTGTGTTTTGTCAGTCTACAAGTGCAAGATCTGGGGGGGGGAGGGGGTGAGGAATATTTAAATGAATCAGCTCAGTTGGCACTTGGCTCTGCCAATGGGCTATTCCATCTCCTATCCCCCATGGGCAGGACATTCATGAGGGGCTCTTCCTCTCTTGCTCTCTCTGGCTTTCGCTCGGGCTCTCGCTCTCCCGGGATTGTGGTTTCAGTTTGGGATTGTCGCTTCTCTGGGATCGTTATCTGGGAATGGGCTGGGCTTGGTTGGTGGGTGGTGACCAGTTGCATTGGGTATCACTCATTGGCATATTTTAGTACTATTATTATTATCATTATTACTTTACTATCATTAATATTTAAAGTTTTGTTTTATTTCAATTATTAAATTGTTCTTATCTCAACCTACAAGCCTCCTCACCCTTGCCGCCCAATTCTCTCTCCTTTTCCCTGGGGGGAGTGAGTGAGCTAGTGTCTGTGTTTGGCTGCTAGCCAAGTGAAACCACCACACATTAGTTAATTAAGGTTCTGCCTATGTGATCGCAAAATCTGAGCCCAAAACCAAGATGAAAACAGCCTCCTATTGCCACTGATGAGAAAAACACCTGGAGTTTGGGTTCTTGGTTGAGTTTGGGAAGCGGTTTGTCTCAGTGGTGACACTCCTCTTGGTCTGATGCCATCAAAGTCAGCGAGCCTCACTGCACAAACGTGGCTCCAGAACTAAGCCATGTTTTCCAGTGTATTAACAAGAAATAAGTGAGCCATAATAATCCTTGCTCTGTCTCGCATGGATTTAACAGATCTGTAGGATGAGGTTCTTACACTTACTAATGACATTTCTATCTGATCCTTTTTTCATTACATGGAGTGACATTTTTTTTCATTTTTTAATCTATTAGTTTTGGAAACATAAGTCTACAACGACGCTATGTCTTGTAAAACAAGCCAGAGCAGCCTCTGTGAAGCAGAGACTACGCATCCTTCAGCACTATGGGGAGGAGCAGGTGTGGTATGGGATGGTGCTGGAAGGACCAGTGAAGGAACCATGGGTCTGCAGGGACCTTGGATGCTGGCAGCAGGTGATAATAAGACATGTCAGGGCTAACAAGTGGTTTCCTGGGATCCCCTCGGTTGACTTTTGCTCCCCTGTGGCCGACATGTACGTTGTGGGTTTGCAGCTGACTGCGGCTGCTTCCGTTTAGATTGGTTTGATGTAACCTGTTGGTGGATGCCACAATGACTGTGACAGAGCAGAGAGTGACAGCAATGTGGACCTTATGGACCTAGTGGAGCTCATCCACCTGGTCTCCTGCTCACCTCCAGCAGAGCTGGGTGCTGCTTGCTCTGAGGGATGCCTGGGCACATGGGAGGTGTCCCTGCCATGTGCCAGTCCTGTTTGCTAGGCAGGAATGTACATGAGTGATGAACCATCCTGCAAGGGAATGCAACACAGTGACAGCACATGGGCAACACCATCTTTAGGAGTGCCAAGCACTAACTGATCTGTCAACAGCTAGCTATTAAAGGCATTCCTGGGACAGACCTTCCCACCTTGAAAATCCACTGGAGAAGAAGCTGGAGGGATTCTGGGCTCTTGCTGAGGTGACAGAAATGGCAGATGATAAGTGACGTGACTGACGAGTGCTGCTTTGTAATTAGATATTAAAAGGCACCACAACCAAGGTA
Organism: Caprimulgus europaeus; assembly: GCA_907165065.1. Next base: position 32,749,482 of record OU015531.1, on the reverse strand, counting down.
AATTAAATTGATGGGCCCAACCTGGCAGCAGCAGGAAGCTGCTGAGATGTGTGCAGTACATCTAGTTGTGTCAGAACAGTTAATGTTTTTAGTTAACACAACAAAGCAAAGATCTTGGCAAAGAAGCAAAGAGCTCCACAGAAGCTTGTTAGAGATTTACAAATAGAGAGCAAAGCCTGAAACATGCAGTACAAGACAGATAGGAACTCTTATTTTGAGGTCAGCATTCAAACTACCAAATTTTAAATTAAATTGAAGAATATTAAAAAATCATCTCTTTCTTCTGCAGGAAGCTGGAAATCTTCTTTCTTGTAAAGGAAATTCTATGTTCTTTTCAGAACTAACATCCCGTAGGACCCCAACCACAGGTAAACCCATCACCTGCTTTTTAAAAGTCTGAATCACACAGACATGCACCATTCATGACCAGTGTTCCCAACTAGTATAGGAAATGCAGAGAATTCAATAGGACGTTCATGTGGTTTTCCTTTGTGTCATCCAGGAGTCCAGAGAGTTGGGTAGCTTTGCCACTGTATGTAACTGCCCTGGGGATTAGTTTTCCCCACTATAGGATGAAGCTGTGAGATGAGCATGAAGACAGTCACATGAATATTTTGTCACCTTTCCGTCTTGACCTGCTGCAATTTACCACCAGCAGTAAAACACAGAGACTTCATTTGAAGTAGGTTTCCAACGATAGTACAAGCATGTAGGAGCTTCTGCCATAACCAAACAGTCTTCCACTGTAGGATTGTCAGAAATGGCTACATCTGGATGGAAATAGCCAACCAAAATACCATAAATCTCTGCTGCTAGACCTGAAACCCCACTGCAGTGTGTGATCAGCCTCAAAACTGAACTCAGTTCTGGATCTGGGTCTTGTAACCAGCACTGCAGTGTATACTGGGCTGGAGTCAAGCCTGGGTTGGAGGGCTCTGGAGCTGCAGGTCTGCTTGGAACATCTGGCACTAAGCCTGCGCTGAAGAGCACCTCACCTCCTCCCTGTTTGGATCAGACAAAATGCTCAGCCAGCCCAGTGTCTGTCTGCCAACAGTGACTGGAAGAAATGTATGAGAGCAGGTTAAGATTACAGTGACATTTTCCCCAGAATAACTTCTCAAGCTCTTCAAGGGCTTGTTGAGCCAGATAATGTTGTGTTTTATCTGTCCTCATAGAATCACAGACTGGTTTGGGTTGGAAGGGACCTTAAAGATCGTACAGTTCCAACCCCACTGCCATCAGCAGGGACACCTTCCACTAGACCAGGTTGCTCAAAGCCTCATCCAACCTGGCCTTCAACACTTCCAGGGAGGAGCATCCACAACTTTTCTGGGCAATCTGGGCCAGTGTCTCACCACCTTCACAGGAAAGAATTTCTTCCTAATATCTCATCTCAATCTCCCCTCTTCCAGTTTAAAGCCTTCCTTGACTGTTTTTTCTTTTATGTGTGTTTCCAATGCACATAAAATTCTACTGTCCCCAGCAACCTGTGGCAGTGACTTCCATTGTTCTGCCACATGTTGGCTGAGGATCTGTCTCCTCTTTTTTTTTTTTTTTTAATTTAATCTGCCACCTACAAGTTTCATTTTATGCCCTCTATTTCTTGTATTAGAAGAGGTGGCAGACAGTTGTTCTCGCTCTCCATGCTTCTTGTTATTGAATAGCCCTTTATTTAGTGGTTTTCCACAACAGGACTATTGCTACCTATAGTAGTCAAGATGCGTTTGTACCGTGCACTAATACACAGACCTAATGATATTTTCTGTTTCTCTCCCAGTGATTCCTAACATTCAATTTGATTTTTTGACCTTTGCAGTGCTTCAGACAAATCATAGAGCTGTGTATTACATCTCTAAAGTCACATTTGTGATCAGAGATCAGACCACAGCCCATTGTTTCATCTGTAAAATGTTCACAACTGTAGTTTGAAAATGTGATAAATGTTCATTTGATCAGTAAATGTCTTTGTCTAAAAGCCTCCAGAAGCCTATAAGCATATAAGCATCTATATATATAAGAGTATAAGGTGAACTGAGGATGCTTTGTGTGCGGGAGCCAGTAAACCACCCTGGAATGCTGCTGCAATGCTAAAAACCCCATCCTGCTGCCCCATCTGGGCAAATATAACCCACAATGCAGAATGATTTAATATTATTGCTTACATTAGATAAGCTCAGTAAAGTACAGGAAAGAAATGTATTTATGGGGATGGCTTTAAGCATCCATCTTGTTCTTTTTCATGATTTGGAAGCGGTTTCTTTTGAAAGACATTTCCAGGCTTGTCTGCAAACTTGAGAGCTGCAATCCAGGTTGGCTCCAGATTCCTGGCCTCTAAGAGTGTCCTCTAGCACAAGCTGGGAACATGGACCTGTACTCGGCACTGGTGAGGCCACACCTCAAGTGCTGGGTTCAGTTTTGGGCCCCTCACTCCAAGAAGGACATGGAGGTGCTGGAGTGTGTCCAGAGAAGGGCAACGGAGCTGGGGAAGGGTCTGGAGCACAAGTGTGATGAGGAGTGGCTGAGGGAACTGGGGTTGTTTAGTTTGGAGAAAAGGAGGCTGAGGGGAGACCTTCTCATTCTCTCCAACTCCCTGAAAGGAGCGATAGGATGAGAGAAAATGTCCTCAAGTTGCACCGGGGGAGGTTCAGTTTGGATACTAGGAATAAATTCTTCTCCTAAAGAGTGGTCAGGCATTGGAAAAGGCTACCCAGAGAGGTGGTAGAGTCACCATCCCTGGAGGTGTTCAAGAAACGTGTAGATGTAGCACTTTGGGATATGGTTTAGTGGTTATGGTGGTGATGAGTTGACAGTTGGACTGAATGATTTTAGAGGTCTTTTCCAACCCATTAAGGTGATTCTGTGATTTTAGCCCAATGAGCAAACAGAAATATAAGTACTCACCCTATGTATGGTTTTCCTGGTCATGACCTTGACACTGGAGGAAGGAGATGCTTGATGCATCAAAATTCCTTACCATGAGCAGTCAAAGCTTGGGGTCCTTCCATTTCCTTCCCTGCAGCATCTTCAGCCTGCAGGATGCCCTGATGGTGAGCCAAGGAACTGAGAGAATGCAGTAGTGGAGAGGGTTGAAATTTGCACATTGTCCTGAATGGGAAAAAAAAAGAGGCACGAAATGATACTGCTGTCAACACAACATCCCTCTGTCTTCATACCCAACATGGAGGCCCTGGAGACTGTTCTGGAGAGGGTGAAATGCAGCAGTGCAGGAGCTGGAATAATAAGGAAACATTTGCCTCTCCAGGTTTGTGCATGGATTCTGCAGATTTTTTCTTTTCTGTGGGTTTTTTTGCTGGGAGGGGTGATGGGAAGAGGAACAGAAGGGCTCGTTGCACGCTGGAGATGAGGAGCTGCCTGTCTTCCTGTTGTTCTAAGTTGAGAGATCAGAAATAATGTTGGCCATGCTTTTGGCTCTCTTGACATCTGTATTATCTGCTGTGTATGCCAGTGGGATCTTGGGGACAAAACGTGATCTTTGACTGGTGTGCTTGAGGTCCTTACAACAACATGTGAGCAAGATCAAACACAGTGGAGAAACATAGGAAAGATAAGGGATTATTATTTTCTTTCCTGAGCACATTTCTTTTGAATGTGGAAGCTGTGAGAGGTGCCCAGGAAGGCAGAAAAGATTCTCACTGAACTAAATGGGGTCTGACACAGAGCTTGGTGATGTTTCTTGGCCTGCAGGTTATTTTGGATCCTGTCATCCCAGCTCTGAGGTCTGTGACTGTGGCTGAGTGCCCTCAGCCTCCACCATGCAGGACCTTGTAGTAAGTTATTCTCTACCAGGAAAGGTGTAGACAGGAACAGACCGACAAAGCTCATCTGGGAGACCGGGAGGAACGTATGATGTGGGAGATGAGGCAGACAGGTGTGAGGAAGTGATTTGGGGTCACTAGATGGTGCTGTTGATCTTGAAATGAGAACAGAGCGCTGAGAAGATGAGGTCTCTCTCCTGTACTTGCACTCAGAGCACCTGCCCAAAATTACGGTTGGCTGTCAGCATCTTACATGCTTCCTAAACATCAAATGGACCTGCGCTTCAGGCTCTGACAGTGAAGCTATGGAGATGAAGCAGTACAACAAACACAGGAAAATCGGGAACTGGAGAATCGTGTGCTGTGGCTGCACCCTGTGGCTTTGGCTCTGCCCTTCCTCAGCCTGCAGGAACCATGGGGCATGGGGGAGATTATTTTAAAGTCTGTACTGCAGAAGAAGTAGATGTGAAAGTGACTACCAAAAGAGGCTATTTTATGTGGAGTACCATTCTATGATTCTATTCACTCCCATCTCCATGGCCTTGGTCACCTGTAGGTGGTCAGCAGAGCAGGGGTTGGCAGAACATCATTTTGGTATCAAGTTCATTGAGTTTAACAAGCAGAGAAGTGCAGCAGGCTAGCAGCAGGTATAGTAGTAGTGTACAGCAGCAAATGATATTCCAGGTGGAGGCATTGTAGACAAGCTCATGGGGCAAGGGCAGCTGACTTCATTGGAGCAGAGGAGCTGAAAAAGTTCTATGTTGTCTCCCTCGCCAGCTTTATGTGTACATAGCTCATAGAGCTCTTCACTGCCATGCTCCTTCCTGAAACATCACAGCCCCACCAACTACAAACTTTTACTACTCCTTCTACTGGTCTCACTGTTGGGACCAGCAAGGCACAGAAAGTTTCAAAGTATGTTGACTTTTAGGGCAATTTTTTTCCAGGAAAAAAATCCAGAAAACAGTGCAGGTGGAGAAGCAATCTTGTGCGTAAGGCATGCCCTGGAGTCATGGTTCCCAGGGGGGAAACAGCACTTCGGAGTGCTGGTAGGATCCTTGATCTCAGATGTTGCTGCAAAGCAGTGTATGTGCATGTTGCGGGAGAGTGGTTGAGGATCCTGCCAACTATGCCAAATTGCCGTGAATGAGTGATTTAGATCATTTAAAGAATCACCATCAAAGATATTAGCAAAAGTGATTTTAATATGGATTTGTAAAAGTGTGACTTAACAGAGTTCAAGTGGCAAGGTTCACTCTATTACTTACTACATGGAAAAAGCATACAAAGGGAAATCGAGTCAGAATCGGGTTAGAATGATTTACACAGGGATTGGGGGAAGTGAAGTAGAGAGAGATTGGGGGAAATTGAGTCAGAATTGGGCTGGAGTGATTTATACAAGAATCATGGAAAAAAAGATAAGGGAAGCCCTCCTGTTAAGTCACACAGTTCAGAGCAGCCCCTCTTGCTTTCTAAACTTCTCAGAGAGGAGTCTAGGTGCAGCTGGATCCACTCTGAGTCCCAGACTTGATCAATGGTTTATGTCTAAAGGAATTAGGGGCAGGGATTTCAGTAGTAGTGATTCAATATGTTATTATGAGTCCCATGTAATTTTGGGGATAGCAGCAATTTAAGATTCATTAACACTATTATGAGAAATCCCAGAATCAGATGGTGTGATTTTCTGGCAATACTTAATCAGTAATCAACAATCAGTATAATTAGTACAATGACTTTGTTAAAGATTCAACAAAATTCCTTAAATCAAACTGCACACACACACACAGAGATATAGAGGTTAACCTATGATTAAGATGTTTCTTTCTCTGCAGATTTTAGTAAATTCTTGATATCCAATGATCCTCAAAACATCTCAAAATGGAACTATAGTGAATTACTCACTCTTTCCTTTCATTGGCTTTTGTCAGCAGATGGTTCTTTTCCCTTTCTCAGCTTCTGTCAGTGACTGGTCTGAATCACATCACAAAATCTGCCTTAGAAATCATGAAATCTGCCCTGAGAGGTGTCCCAACTTGGGATGGGGAATACAGGGTTGCAGACTGCTACGATCCCAGAGAGCTCAAAGGGCCTCACTTAGGATCAGTATTATAGGGTTGCAAGATGATTGACTTTGGTCAGTACTTTTTCATTGTGGCCATTTTTCTTGTCAGGTCATCTGGCAGCTTTCCGACTGGCCTGCAATGCGGACAGGGGGCATCTCAGGTACATTTCCCAGGTAACAGGCATTCCAGGTGTGGCTAGGGAATACCTCATCGTCCCAACGCGCGGGACTTGTACCCAGGACAGGAAGGAACCTTGAAAGCTACATGCAAGAATAGAGAAGAGGTGGAGCAGCACCAGCATGTGCTGTCACAAGCACACAGGCCAGGTCATCAGCCTTCCTTGGCTCCCCTTCCAGTATGCATCCGATGATTGCAATCCCCTGCTATTTCAGATTAAATTGAAATATTTAGATTTTCAGGTTTGAAATTAATCTTTTTGATGTGAAGGAAGGGTAAGTGTTTTGATGCCTTTTAAGATTTTTGTCCCTGAGTTCATTGGAGTGGGAGTTAATGACTGGTGAAGGGAGGAGGAACCTGGTGAAGATGATGTGTGACAGCTATGAGGTAACACAGCCGAAGATTATATCATTATGCTACCGTGTAAATCAAGATTGCATAGGAAATCTTTATTGTGTCTGTAGTTTCTGGTTGCTTGACTGCAACTTGCCACTGCTGTGGCTTTAACCGTGTTTAAAATGCAATTTCCTAAGTTTTGTAAAAGCTTACTAAAAAGAGAATTCCATTAAGGGAAACCATGTTGACTCCGATTCCTTCCTCAGTTCTCCCTCTACAGCTATTTCTAATTCACTTGTAGGCTTTTTCAGCTGAGCTGAGTATTACATAGCATAGAGTTGAGCAGAGTAAAATGATCGATATTGTAATGGACTTCTCATCCTAGTACATGACAGAAATAATAAATGTCATGATGTATGACAGCCCTTCTAAAGCCCTATGGAGCCAAGCGAGACGCAGTAAGCATATATCTCCTACTTCCTACCCCTGTTTTGCTTCTCTGTGTCTGTCCTTTGTTTCCTCCCACATTTATTTCCCCAGTAATGGAAGATTGTAATTGAATTAAAAGTGACTCTGTAGGCACAAGAACATGCTGTGGCTGCACTGCTCCCCTTTGACAGCACTGGGTGGAATTCTGTCTCTGCAGTCTGCTTTGCGAGCTGCTAAGTGCTACGTGGAGCAGGTTTTTGGGTGGTTTTGACCAGCAGCCATGTACTCCTGTTGGCATTACACCAAGTAAATGTACATGCAAACAGCTGCAGCCTTTTTCACTATTACCATGTAGTATTCACCTTCCCGCTCCAGTCTGTCATTCAGGTGATGCCAAAACTTAATTTTAAATTTTTATACTAGTTCCCATTTTCAAGCCAAATCAAACAAATGTCTTCTCTCCATCTGAGAGATGCCTTTCTTCTGCCAGTGACACCAGCCACCACACTCATGGGTTTCCCTGCCTCTGCCGCTTCACAAATCCCTGCGCGTATCTTTGCTGCATTGCTAAACTGCCACTCTTTCTACATTAAGAGCCATCCTTAGAAGTAATTGCTTCTTAAAGATAATATGAAATGAACCAAACCAAAGGTTAGAAAATTAAATAAACACTCTTCCTGTTTCCTAGGGAAATTTCAAGTGGAGTAAATGGGAAGGATGGTTCCTGATGCTTAAGTGATCACTCTGCTCTCCTCTTTCTTGACTCAAAATCCATCAGGGTGTTATTTCCATACATACAAGCGGTGCACAGGTTGCAAATTAACAATGTCGGTACTATAGAATGCAAAGGAAGTATAAAAAAGATTGTTAGTTTTTCTGGTTTAGCTTAAATACTTGGCACACGCTACAGTGTGTCACCTTGTATTTAAGTAAAGAGAAGAGCTGGTAGGGGGATGAGGAGCGAATTAGAAAAACAAAACAAAACAAAAACTAAACCACTAATTTTAACCCACAGCAGCGTTTCCAAATCAGCTGTAACCAGTATCAGTTAGGTCCTGCAGCACTGTAGCAAACTGGCCCAGACAAAGGACAGTGACAGAGCCCTGGCAGTGTGACCCGCGTTGGTGTCAGGGTGAGCCGGGTGCTGGACCAGGGAGCCTCCAGAGGTGGTGAATTATCTCTCTCAAAGAGGGCTCTGACAGAAACCCAAATCCCCCCTCCTCACCCACCTGGTAAGCTGCACTACTATTTATTTCTATACCTTGTTTTCACGCCCAAGCGAATTGTTTTCATATTCAAGCGAATTTTATTATTATTGTATTTTAGTTAGCCTGTGGCAACCCACTCAACAGCACCTCAGCAGACAATCTGCTTTAATGTCAACAGGGTTGTAGGGGGACGTATCCAGGTGAACCCATGGCTCATGTAACCTCGTATTTGGAAAACTAATTGTAACTTGCAAATAGGAAACTTTCCACTTCAAAAGAAGCTGAATGTATATGTACTGTGGAACTGTATTTACTGTTTTTCAAAGGGGTGAGCTTTTGGGAGAGTGAGAAAGAAGGTGAATGTCATGTTTTGAGAGGTAAGATTCATTTTACCACTGTGTCAGTTTTTTGTTTCAGTTTGTCTCACTTTCAGCAACAGAATTTCTTTCTATTTTATGAATATGAATACAGATATTCAATACAGAATTCAGATATTCAGATTACAAATACAAACTACACATTTCAAATTAATCATGAGACACGAGCACTAAGAGGCTATATAGTTTTACTTTTGAAGAGTGTGTGTTCAGGTAAAAGAAATTTTGAGATTAGCTAATTTACAGCACTCAACACATCCGACTTTTACAGATCAGCTCCTGGACATGAGGACAGCTTGGAATGGTAACTCGAAGGTGTGCCTTGCCCAAGGCCAGCGATTCCCTGTGGTAATGCATATACAAGCCTTTCCAGGGCTTGTGGCTCAGCACAAAAAACCCCAAACACCTGATTTTTAATTGTGTTGTGATGCGCGGTTCCTCACGTGTCAGTTGAGGTGGAGTAGTTCACTCCCATCACACATCAGCTGAAGGGGGCTTCCCAAAATATTAAGCTTGCTGGTGCTCAGAGCCCAGTGGCACAGGGAGCAGTAGCTCCGAGGCAGCTCATCTTAACTGGTATGGAGATGTGAAAGAGGGGCTGGGTTTTTTGTGCTTTTGTTTTTTTTTTTTTTTTTTTTAGCTGATGGGGGTTGCCAGCCGGTGGCACGCAGCGTGGAACAACGTGTGCAGAATGTTTCACTGCAACGGTGCCGCCCTCTGCACGGAGGAGCAGAGGCAGTCGCAGCTCCTCGCCTTGCTCAAGCTCCCGCGTGGCTCAGCTCTATGAGCCGTGACGTGCTCACCCACCCACCCACCTCTCCGCAGCTGACTCTGACTTTGCTCACAGCACCAAGCCTCTTGTTCCCCTGCGCCCTCAGCGAGGCCCAGGCCCGCAGGGCGGTGATGCAGCCCCCGGGAGCGCCCCGCGAGGGACGCATCTGCGGAGAGCACTCTCGGGTCAGCGGCCGCGAAGGCACCCGGAGAGAGCGGCGGGGCGCAGCCAGGCAAGGAGCGCCCAGGCGGTGCCTCCCCCGCCACGCAGGACACTCCTCTGTCAGGCTGTTCCCGCCCGGCAGCCGTCCGCGCCCGCGGACAGCCATCTCGGGCCATCGTCCGGCCGCTCCCTCCAGGCTACAGCGGCAAGCGGGCACCTGCCCGGGCGGCGCTCGGCGCCCTTTCCCCGCCGGGCCTGCTGGCGAGGCCGCGCAGGCCCCACGCGTGAGCAGCAGCCACCCGCGGGGGGCCCGGAGCCGCCTCCATCTTGTGACGGGCGCAGCCCCCCGCGCGGGCAAGGAAGTCCCGTCCGCTCGTAGCTCCTGCTCCGCCTGAGCACGCGGCGGACAGGACTGGACAGCGCATGCGCAGAGGCGGTGCGGCGGGGCGAGGGGGCGTGTCCGGCGCGGGGGTCTCGCGAGAGCGCGCGGGCTATATCTGGGAGTGGGCGGGCAGGCGCCTTCCTTTAGTGCGCGTCCGCCCGCAGCGTCGCAACCCGTCCCGTTCCTCCCGCGCGAGCAGGCCGAGAAGATGGAGGACAGCGCCATGGACATGGAGAGCATGGGCCCGCTGCGCCCTCAGACCTTCCTCTTCGGTAACAGCCCGGCGCGCCCCCGGGGCCTGCCGGCCCCTCCGCCCCCTCGGGACTCGGCGGGAGGCGGTGGGGCCTGACTGGGGGCTGCGGCCTGGTTCTGGCCTCACGCTGCGGCTCAGCGGGGTGGGGGGGGCATGTCGGGGGAGGGGGCGCGCGGCGGCCGCGGCCGTTACCACCGCGCGCGCCCCACGTGGCGCGGAGCGCGCACGTGGCGGCGGCGCGGCCTGGGCCGGCGCCCTTTTGTTTCTCGCGGCGGCCGCCACCTCCCGGCCCGTTCCTAAGGACGCGGCCGCGCTCGGAGCGCCCAGCCGGCGGGCGGCCGCGGAGCACATGGCGGCGCGGTGGAAGGTGGAGCACGTGGAGGTCCACGGGCCGTTCCCGCCTGCCTGCCTGCCGCGCGCCCCGGGAGAGGCTCGGCCGCGGCACTGGGCGTCCCGGGAGGCGGCATATCCCCGGGCAGTGCCGAGAGCGCTGAACGTGTGTGGTCATGCAGCAGATGGGCTTGAAAGCACCTCGCTGGGGGCTGCGTGGTCGGTAGTAGGCCGCGGGATCGCCTGGGATTTTCCCCGCCCCACGTGTTTCTCTTGTTTGCCTGCGGTGTGCCGTGGTTTTCTGGGCAACTACAGAGCCTTGAAGCAGCAAGTTTTAAAATAGCAAGCGGTTAGCAAATACCTATGTCTAAACAAAATGGTATGCTTATAACTGAATGGTCTTTTTACAGGCTGTGAGCTTAAAGCGGATAAGGAGTATCAGTTCAAAGTAGATGATGAAGAAAATGAGCATCAGTTGTCTTTGAGAACGGCAAGTATTATTTGGTTTTCATTTTTAAGTAGTGGTGTGCAGTGTTGTGAGGAGTTTTTTAACATGTCTATTTATTTGCTGGGACCTGTTTCTTTTAGGGGTAAGTTTGTTGATGTGATAATCTGCTTGAATGGTAAGCTCTTACTGTGAGTGGAGCATACCATGCTGCTTGAAATATTTGCTGTATTGAAAAAAAGCTTAAAATATCCACTGATGTTTTGTCATTTACAGCAAGCAGTGCGGGTCTAGAAAAGTTAAAAAATGAATTCACAGTAGGTTAATGTATACTGAAGGAAGTTAAAGGCCAGAATATATGTGCTGTAATCTGTAATGCAGTAGTTAAGATCCTCTAGGAGGAGGACAGATTTATAGGAATCATGCATGGTCACATTTTACTAGGCTTTAATAGAAACTTTATTTTGGAAAGCTTTTCCATATATTCCCCAAACATAATTCCAATGGGTTTTTTGCATAAACAGCTAATAACTAAATCTAAATGGGGGAGTGGGTTATGTTTTGATTTATTGTCCTAAGTGTTGCTCTCTAAGGATGTATTGGGAAATACTGTCTTTCATTCAGATAATTCATCTAACATTCTGCTAAACGGGATACTCCTGGAAATCAGGATCTGTACACTGAGAGTACTTAGATATGTTCTTAGATTTTTGCCACAGCAAGCAAGACATGTCACTTCAAGGCTTTTGTTCTGGACTGAGCATGTTAGCTAACTTTTGGTTAGCAGAAAAATGATATGCCAGAACTTCACAGGAAAGGAATTGAAGAGTTGGAGTGTCTCTCTACTTTGTCGTTTATTACTGAGATATCTTTGATACCTGGAAACAAGAGCCTTAAAAATGTAAATTACTTTCTACAGCACAACTGCTTCCTACAGAAGACTTTCATAATAATGCTCTCTAAACTTAATTCACAGTGATACTTAAAACACTTTAATATAGGCATTAAATAGTTTTTTCACAAATCATGTGTCTTCAGTTCTTGCATTTTATGAAAATTACAGACTACACTTGACAATGACTAATTTGTTCTTAATTAGAATTTCTTTTGAGGGAAGACTATAACAGAAAATATGTATAGGACAAGTTCATAGTTATCATACCTGAATGTTTGTCAGGCATATTGAATTAGTCACTGAGTGATACCGCAGTTGTATGTCTTTATCCAAAGATGCTGGTTTTTGACAGTTACCTGATGCTGTGTGCTTTCCCTGGGGGCTGAAGCAGTTTGAATGCATACCAGTGCTTAGTTTTTAGGGTTGTGGGGAAAAAAGCCTAATTCGATAGCCTGTCTTTAAAGACAAAAGATATACAGGAAAAATGGGGATTGAAATAACAAATGGCAAGATGGAAATGTCTTAAGAGGTTTGCAGTATCTTAGACATAGCCACCGACAGAAAATACATTGGCAGGCAAAGAGCTGATGGAAGATAAAGTGTGAAGGCAGCGAATCTGTGCACCTGATAAAAGACTAGATACATAAAGACTGACTGACACGTGTCATTTAAGATACAAATGTGACGATGGACTTTGGGTATGAGGTGCAGAAAGAAGTGGGGAGGAAAAAAAAGGATAAAAGTGAAAAAGAAGGAGGATTGATCCATGCAGAGGTAGAAAGTAGCATGAGGGTTTCAGTAAATGTGCTAATGAGAGCTGAAAACATAATGAGGGATGGTCACTGCTTCGTTACCTATTTATTCCCCATGTGCATTCCTTCAGTGTAGGAAGTAAAGCACATGGATGGATACTTGCCAGACACTCAGTAAACAAATTAATGGCAAGTACCACAGTATTGCTTGAACTGGTGCAAATGGTAGGAGTAACTGGGGTGGAGGCCATACTCTTAAATTCTTGTCCTGGTGGTAGTCCCACCAGCTGAATGGTTCAGTGTTGTTGCCAACACATTTGAGAGGCGAAATCAGAGCAGCAGTTTCACCTATTTACAGTAACAAAACGCCAGGAGTCATGAATCCTATCTCCTGTTTCCCAGCCTTCAGTCTGATACATCTTGCCTGGATGGCTAACAGCCTGCCTAAAACTCAGCTCTTGGGAGAATGGAAATTAGAGTTACATGCCTCTGCCTGAAGTGCTTACACCTACACCTTCCATGAAGGGTGGAAAGCTTTCTTTTCATGGGCATTGGGAAAGGAAATGGAGCCTTGTTCACTTGTCTTGGTAATAATTGTAATACTTCAAGGGATTTTTAGTTTTCACTTCTCTTGCACATAATCATGACTCAGAGAACTGGAATTTCAGGTCTGTCCCATGTCTGTCAACTCATTTGCCTCCCTGCAGCTATGATTTTGGGTTTTTAAATGCTCTGGGACAGGAGTTCTTGGTGCTGGGTGAATTAATGCAGAAGGTATATGCATAAATGACAGTACTGAAGCGAGTAGTTGTTCCGGCTTAACTCCTCATTGAATGTCAAGAAAGCTAAAAAGTGAGTAGTGTGATAAAATGGAGCAATTGGCAGATGAGACATGTCAGGGAGGGAAGGGATAAGGCTGTGATTTTGTAGTAGTGGTGGCAGTTATTACCCTTCATCTAGGCATGAGCTTGTACTTCTTCCCCTGGGCCAGCTTCAGTGCTGACTGGACTTGTCAGTGACCCATTTCAGTGGAGTAATCAGTAGCAAAAAGTCTGCTTTTCACTTTCATCACAACATGTGCCTCAAGTTTCACCTTCCAGGTGCCAGTGTTGGAGGGAAGGAGGCTTTTGGCTTGGGGAGGAGTGCAACTGAATCATGAGCAGTCATAAATACAAATTTAAGTCTTATGAGGTGCAGAACAGTGAATGGAGTTTAAAAAACTTCAGAATATTTGGGAAGATTTTCAGAATATACACTTTACTTTGCAGGTTACTTTGGGCGCTGGAGCCAAAGACGAGCTACATGTTGTAGAAGCAGAGGCATTGGACTATGAAGGCAACCCTATCAAAGTAGTACTGGCGTCTCTGAAAATGTCAGTGCAGCCTACGGTAAGTACAGGACCTTGGAACATTCTCCTGTAAACTGTCTTGCGTGAGAAAGACAAATTAGAAAAGATTTTGGTTGACTGAATTTTAGTGAAACTGCAGTAGTCAGTGGGTTCAGAGAAGTGTCAGTTTTGGCATGTGTAGTAAATACAAGCTAAATAGGAATGTATTTTTTTGTGCCTAGTAGATTTGCTCTAGTCACCTGGAGGTTACAGACTTGTGTTCAAATCATGCATTTTTTAAAAGAAGTTATAGCAATGATATGTCATCTCTATGTGTACAAATGTAGGTCTTTTGCAAGCAGATGTATCTATTGTCTGTGGTGGTTTTTTTTGACCCTGGGATGAGAAAAATCTAGTTTTTCTACAGGCCCCAAGCTCTTAAGAGGTTCTAAAGATGACTACCTTTTTTGGTTTAAGGTCTCTGTACTTGTCATTCCTGCCATAGAGTTTGAATTGGTGGTGGTGATTTTGTAGCAGTGGAACTGCACAATGCTGGGGGCAGGTGTGGTAGATAATGCTCAAATTGGCATTGCTGCCAAGAGGAGTAGAAACAAATGTGGACTGGTTTGGCTTTGAAAAGTGTGTTTTAATTATGATAAACAACGAGAGTGCAGTAAACCCTGTTGTGGCTTATTGACCCTGATTTGACTCTAAATGTGTCTGGGATATTCTGTAAGATGAAAACTTGGAGTAACTCTATTTTTGGAGTCTACAGATGATGGTTTTATTTTAATGGATTGTCTGTTAAGCATGCTCTGCCTTTATTTATATTTGAATAAATTACAGAGCTTTTTTCCTTAGGTTTCATTAGGTGGCTTTGAGATCACACCACCGGTGGTTTTGAGGTTGAAATGCGGTTCAGGGCCTGTCTATGTCAGTGGCCAACATCTCGTAGGTATGTATTACTCTGGTGACTAATCTGTGATCTTGCTACCTGTTGGTACCAACAGATCTTGAGTGATGTATCTGATACCTCTCAAGGAGTACTTCTTGCTAGTACTGCTCCTCTGAATCTTTAATTCATTGTGCTCAGAGGCATGAGGTAACTGTAGGACAAAGGCATTCAGAGAGATACTTGCATGCCTTTTCTTGCCTCTCGTTCTGTATGGATAAGGGGAGTTTTTCAGCCTTGCAATTTGAGTTCTAATTTCTCTCCTTAAAAAGGGGTGTTTCACAGCAGAAAGCTGTGAGCTTTCTGCTTATCAGTTGAGTGAGAAGACTGCCCATTAAATAGTTTTGAGTTAGCACTAAAAACTAAGCCAGGACTAGCCTTCTCCTCTGTAGAATTGGTCTTGGAACTGATCTTTCTCTCTAGAAGTTCTTAAATGTGTCTCCTTAGAAATAAAGAAAATTTTATTCTTGACTTTCTATGGCTGTTTTTCTGTAATGAGTGTTATAGGCAGTGTACAGCTGGTTATTCACCCGTTTTGGATTTCTGTGTACAGTCAACTGGAAGGTTTCTGATCTCAGTGGTTAGATTGCTAGTAGGAAGTGTTTGTTTCTTACTGGCAATATTGTTTTAAATATTGTTAAATGAGGTGAGTTTTTTAAACATTGCCATTATTTTGTCAGCATTAGAAGAAGAACCAGAATCAGACGATGAGGAAGATGATACAAAAATTGTGAACACTTCAACAAAGAGACCAGCAAGTGGAGGAGGAGCTAAAACACCACAGGTATATATACTTTCAGTCAGCTTGTCTGCAGAAATGTCTTCTGGTTTGGTATTAATGCTGCCTCTAGGTGTAGGCAGTTAGATGGCTTGCTGGGTTTTACTTAATATGTGGTCTGTTGACATCTGTGGGGAAGGATTATTTTGTCCTTGGGTCTTGACAGGTACTGAATTGTGGAAGTACGGGTAGTTTCCAAAGCTTTGCCGGAGGGTCTAACATGAAGGCTGCTTTGTGTGAAGTTTTATCCACTATGTTAACCGAGTGTGTGTACATTCTAGTATAAACATCGGTGTACTGCAAGAGTTTAAATGCTGATTTAATCTCTCTAGTGTAGAAGGAAAGGCTCATGTGCTCAGGGCATGCTGTAAATGTGTCAGTTGCTTTTGACTTGTCAGCTGTAACTTGTTGATTTTTAGCTAAATTGATGGAAGACAGCCTCATAATTATGCCACAAATTGTTTTGAATCGAGGTTGCTGTTTATTGAGACAAAATGGTATTGACACTTCATGTATCTTTTTTAAGAAAAAAGCAAAATTATCAGAAGATGATGATGAGGATGATGAAGATGATGAAGAGGATGATGAGTATGTATTCTTGTTTTGATAATGTATTTTGAAATAGAGTTAACTGCTTCAGAATAAAAATTGTGTGACATAACTGAATGTTAAGTGAGCAAACTATCTTGGCTGTAGAAAAAACAGAATTACCTCAAGTTTATCTCTGCAATGCAATCTAAATTTGTGTTGTTCAGATGTTATACTGGGTTATAACACTTAGTTTCATGCAATTAGTTAACTTTTAATAAATTTAGAATTTCTTTATTAGTAGTAGTGGAAATCTAAAATACATGCCTTCAGTATTAAAGCAGAAGGGAACACAATTAGCTCCTTCAACAACAGTAAGTAAAGTATTTGGCCTGATACCTTGTCATGTGTTAGAATAAGGTATAAAGTAGACTTGGAAAGTTTTATTTCCTTCCTTTGTGAATAAAAAATTGAGGGGGAGGACAAAGACAAATTTCTAATGTGGTGTCCTGGTTTTTGCTAGGATAGGGTTAATTTTCTTCTTAGTAGCTAGAAAGCACTGTTTTGGTTTCAGTGAGGATTGTTACAAGAAGAAATGTTGATAAACTACAAGGACACTGCTTGGGCAGTTTCCAAGAAGAGAGGACTGGAAGGGGAGGGGTGGAGAAGTGTAGTAGTTAGTAAAACCCAGAACTGACAGTGCGATATGCCAGTAAGATATTCCATATCATATTGGGTTATGTTTAGTATATTAACTGGGATTGACCGGAAAGGAGGAGATTCTCTCGGGAATCGCTTGGGCTTGCTGTTCCAGGATTGCCATTTTGGTTTCAGGGTTCCTTTTCGCTCCTCTGGGATCGTTATCGGCAGGTGATGCAGAGCAGTTCTACTCTGCATCACTCATTATTACTCTCATTTTAATTTGATTTTACTCTAATTACTAAATTGTTCTTATTTCAACCTACAAGTCTCCTTACCTTTACCCCTCCAATTCTCCCCGATTCCTTGGGGTGTGTGGGGAGGGAAGGGCGAAGGGGGCAGGGTGGGGGGCTGTGTCTTGTTTGGCTGCCAGCTAAGTTAAGCTATCACATGTATTTAAAGCTGTGAGTATGAATCTTGAGTTACAGTGCCTACCTTTATAATTATAGTGATGATGATGACTTAGAAGATGATGAGGAAGAAATAAAGACACCAATGAAGAAAGTAAGTGATAAATATACACACTCATTGTGACTCTCTTCACCCATGAAGAATTAAACTTCCTGTTTAATGAACTTGAAAGGGAGTGATAACACCAGATGGACTTAATATCTGCAGCTAAGTTTGTTCAGAGCGGAGGAGCAAGTGCTAACACCTCATAACTTACTAGTAGGTGTTAAACTGTCCTGATTTTTAAGTAATTTTTGAGGATTCATATGAGGACCCCTAAAGCAGAAGGAGAGCTAGCTTCTTAACAGCATGCATATACACATGTGCAGTTCTCAGACTGATATGATTTAGTGTATGGCTGTTGGGCAGCAAATACAATCCTGCTCAAGGATGTGGATTGTACTTTACCATTTCAGTTAGTCCTGTGTGCTCAATTTAAGAAGGAAGGTCCAAATGTGTGAACCCATTGGAAAGGTTCACTTCAGGCAGCCAAGTGCTCAAAGGTGAAATTACATCAGCCCTTGAGTGCCATCTGGTGGTAAAATAAACTAAGACAGCTTGGCAACTGCAGAGGTAGAAGGTAGTAATTTTTTTAAACTATGTACTTTGGCTTGAATTTATATTTGCATACCTGCTATTTAGAAGCAAACATGTAATGGTTTACTTCACTATATGCTGCTCTAACCTAATGAATTTCTATAGGTGATAGTGCACAGTAGTTTAATGCCTGGTAAAGACAATTTGAACTGCAGATTTCCTGCCATCTCATTGAAACTAGTGTGGCTGAATGAAATGGTCCTTTGATTTATATAGGAGTATAAGAATCCAAATTCTTTAATATACATATAGTATTGCCTACACAAATCCTATATGGTATTTCTGCATGAAATGTCAAAGAAGAGGTGATGGTTGTGTTACAAAAAAACCCAAATCTTGGAATTGCAGTGCCATCTAGAATTAGTCTTGTGCAATATATGGCCCCAGAAGTCTGCATGGCAGTGCATAAGGAAAGATGTAATATATGAGGAAAATGTACTGGTGGTCCCATATAGTTGTATGGTATCATAACAAAACTTGATCTTGATTATATTATGTATTGTCTTGACACCAGTTTTTCATTTGTGTTCCTGTATAGCTTGCATGCTTTTTGCTTAAATGATGAACCTTGATCATGTTGCACGGGCAGTGACAGTGCTTTTTTGTTTGTTAAATAGTATGTATTTGTCACCAAGTTTTGAGTGTTATTTTAACGATCTTAACATTTAGTAGCAATTTTTTGTCAGATGAACTTAAATGTTTTGTTTTCAGCCTGTCCGTGAGCCTTCAGGAAAAAATATGCAGAAAGCAAAGCAAAATGGAAAAGACTCCAAGCTGTCCACACCAGCACCTAAATCAAAAGTGAGTGAAGACAAATGAGTAAAACAAATGTTTACTGTAGTGTGGAAGCTTAAGGGTAACTTTAATGAAAGTTAAGTTAGCTTTTTGAATCTTAACATGATGCCTGTTGGGGATACTGTTCACTGCTTCATGTTACACTGTGAAACTCTTTAGTGATCAATATACAGCTACAATAGCCAAGATCCAAAATCAGACATGCTGTCCCTGGGGTGGTAGTTCCATGGATTGGTGATTCCATGATGTAAAATACAAGTCTGTATTATTTGTGCAACTGTGTGTACAAGAGGATGAGTGCCAACTGTGTTGCCAGTGCAGTACAACAGGAGGCTGCTGCTGCTCGTGAGGAAGTCTCACTTACCTGACCTGTTGGAGAACTAATATTTTTCTTGTTCAGTTGCTTTCTAGTTGTCAAGCTTCTTTACGTAGCTTTTCCTTGTTGTATTCAAACATGCATGCAAGGAAGATTGATACAGAAATTAGTGTGGGATGAGTGGATGGTAGGATAGCATCTGAGAAGCAGTGCAGATGTGTGCCTTCTGTAAAGCATGATTTAATCTGGCTGCAGTTGTGGAGTAAACTCTAAATCACTGAATGGGCTATTTTCGGTTTTATTTCTGTTGGGAGGAAGCTGTGTGGGCACCTGCCCAGTAACATAAGATACTGGCTATGCTAAGTGCAGTAACTCCAAACTTAAATGTTGTTCTTTTCCTTTTTTCTGAGGAATGTGTTGGAAGCACAAAATTTTTAACTTTTGTGACCTTTTGAAAACTATCTAAAGTACCTATTTGATAACTAGTTTTTTTGTTCCATATAAATTCTACAGTAGATTTTAACCTTCTTGTTTTTAAAAACTTGATCTTGTATACTAAGCTTTACATATGCACGAGTTCCTAATTAAATGAATAATTTTCAGACTCCAGATTCCAAGAAGGATAAATCTCTAACTCCAAAAACACCAAAAGTCCCTCTGTCGTTAGAGGAGATTAAAGCAAAAATGCAAGCGTCCATAGATAAGGTGAGTTTTTGGAAACTTCAGATTTGTCAGCCTTGTTTTTACAGTTCCACAAATTATGATAATTTGATGTTTTTAAGAAATGGTTACATGCCACTGGTTTCTCTGCTGTTATCAGAGTAAGCTGATGTTGAAACTCGGAGAACTGAAAATGTGTTTGGGACAAAAAGAAGCCTCTGTATTTACAAGAAACAAAACCACCTACTTTGTTTTTGTATTCCTTCAGTACTAATCACAGTACTGCAGTGATTAGTAATTTGGTATTTAACTGTCTCAGTTAATGTTAAAAAAGTACAACAAACTTGGGTGATATTTGTTCTAAAGTTGTCTTAACTAGTGTACACTTTTTTTTTAGACAACTAGATTAAAGCAGCGTTCTTCACATGCTTGGAATTGCTTGGTCTTAAAGCACTATCGAGTTGAGAGATCTCAATGCTTGTAGGGCTTTGTAACTTCCAGAAGGGGGAGATAGGTGCATGTGATACACACTAATGAATCAATGAAGGCTGAAAGCATTTGTTTTCTGAACTGAAGATGTGGTGTTAATTGAGTCTCCCCTCAAAGGATGTTTCATCTTTTGAAGGTCACAGAGCAGATACTCAGCTTTTGCTTGCTATCAGCTTCTACTAGCACTCCATGGCTATGTGTGTATTATTCTTTGCTGCTATTTAAGTATAAAAAATAAAATTGCATTTTAGTTGTAGGCTGGTGGGGTAAAAGTGTAGCAGGTAATAACAAGTCTTTCCCCCTTAGCAAAGCTTGGAAACCTGTGCACTAGCTAGGGGTGCAGTTCAGTACACACCTGTGCTGCAGAATAGGTGCTAGTGGGGACATGACATCTAGACTGTATAAGTTCTGGTTTTATTTCACTAGCTCAGAGGTGTGCTTTGAGATCACACGCTCATTTGTGACTGAACCACATTCTGTGTTGGAGACGTATTTTTGACTAAAGCCTATGCTGATTTCAGTGCTGTGGAGAATTACAGTTTGGTCTGAGATGATAAAACTTTTTCTACCTTACGTGAGCAATCAAGTAATCTAAATAATTGGGATTATCTTTTGCTCAGATTCTTGATATTTTGAGGCAGTTTTGTCCTAGGAATGCAAAATGAAACAAAAAGTGTTCCAGTATAGAGTGGATGCAGAGCGAGCAATAACAGCTTGTGATTGGGATCAAAATGCATATTCCTAAAGTGTGAACATGACAGTGATGGATGGATCATTCTGCTAGGTCAGACTAACCTCTTGGATCTAGTGGATGATAGGATGGTTTTCTGCATGACTCAGGAGCCACGATCAGTCGTGTTTCTGCAGTGTAAGCAGAAGTAGCTGGGCTGCTCACAGCAGACAGATATCCCTGTGGAGGGAAGCATACAGAGTGGATAAGTAGCAAGTCGCTTTAGAATATACTTTCTGTTGCTGGAGAGTTTCTACTGGGAAATGCTGTGTAAGCACAAATATGTAGAAGCATGTTTTCCAAGATGATGCTAGAGCATACCTTAGTAAGACAAAAGGTTTTTGCATTGCTCTATACCATGGCACTTCTAGGTTACAGCCAGCAAATTAGCAACTTTAAAAAAATAACTATTATTTTACTAAATCATTAGAGTGAAACTGCTGTATTATGTAATAAGTAGCTGTCAGCAAGCTCATAGAAAAGCATCACCACTTGACAGAATCCAAAGGTAAGACATTGTCCAAATCCAGGCTTTTTCATTGCAGTTTCAAACATTCTTAATGTAGCTTTGTTTCCTTTGAACATTAAATTGCTGTCTTCTGCCATGTGTACCGAGCAGCTAAGTGTACTATTATAATTGGCTAGGTATATTTTGACTTGAGTAGTTGAAAAATGGGAAAAATACTACTCATGGGGCATGTGAGAGTAAATTGATGACTCATTGCGCTGTATTTTGCGTGGAGATAGGAGAAGACATGAGGATAAACCTAGATCCATGAATTACTGAATCCGCTTTGTACATTTGAGTATGTACAAAGACAATTTCATAGATACAAGCAAATGTCTCTAGAACAGTTTCATAGAACTAATGTATTGGAGTGAGTCTTAAAGGGTAGGTGCGAGATCAGGTAATTTCTTGCTTTAGAGAGCTGAAGTAGAAAACCTACCTGTGAAGGATAGTAATGTCTTGAGTTGTGTGCTGTAGTAAGAACCATAAATATGGAATTGGTTCTAGTTTATCTGAATAGCATATGAATGACTACAAACAAGGAA
The DNA here is from genome assembly GCA_907165065.1 of Caprimulgus europaeus. Next base: position 32,727,751 of record OU015531.1, on the reverse strand, counting down.
GGTTAAGTGGTGAATGCTTGCTGTAGTGCTTTTGAGCATGAGCAACAATGCTTGTACAGCCATTCTGGTGTGTAGGCACTTGCTCCTGTGAGAATTACCTGGGTACTGCAGAGAAGCAAACTTTTAAAAATGGTTTAAAAGCAGGTTGTTTTGGGATGCTGCAAGGTGAGTTCAGTAAATTTCCATGTGTATTGCAAAGGGTTTAAGCTTCATAAGTTAGTTATTGGAATCATTGAATGACCTGCATACACTAAGGCTTGCTTTTTTCCGAATAGGGTTCTTCCCTTCCTAAGCTGGAACCCAAATTTGCCAACTATGTTAAGAATTGCTTCAGGACGGAGGACCAGAAGGTAACTGAATTTATTGGAACTTGATAAAGTCCAAAAACTTTTATAACCTGACTTAGAGATTCTTTTCCACTTCTTAATCTTTACAAGCTTTGGACTGCTTCAAAGGGCTACAAACCACGAACAATACTTCAAATTAAATAAATGGGAATGGTTTTAAGGGTTTAGTTGGCTAAGATAGGAAAGCTAATATTTTATTACATTTTTCCAGCTTTTATATGGTTGGTAAATTATCTCTTGCTTACTAAACCCACAGAATTTTCCTTTTGGCACCATATTGGCTAAGGAAATGAGTTGTGGTTTTCCTTGCTGCTGAATTTGGCCACCTAGGACAGTCTGCTGTTCAGCCTTTTGTTGGGGAGGGTGTCTGGGAGGGGGAACTGTTTTGTGATTGAGATTATGGCTTTCTTGCTACATTTTCTCCCAAAGTCAACTGAACTCTTGTAAGAGGGCAAGCCAAAAGGTGGTATCAGGAAGCAAGTTTCTGAATTGATTATTACTCAACTTATACTAGGCTGAAATGTGTCTTAGATTTCCCAATCAAAATTCCTGTAAGTTAAAACTTTCTTCCAGTGACAGAATTCCTTATGCTTTCCTGCTTCATTCAGTGGTTCAGAGTAAAAACCTGTCTGATAGACAAATTGATAGGTTCTTGAAGGAATGCTTAAAAGCAGTTAGACTCAGCTACTGGAGTTGGTCTGACATTAGCCAGGGTAGGCAGAGTTCAGCCAATATTTGCCTAGCTGGTCCACACCCATCCTCTCGCTTACCTTCACTGAATTCTTACTGTTGTGACTTAGAGTGAATAAGTCTTCTAGCAGAAGGACCTAATGTCTTGCTTTCAACTTGATTTTCTCTGAAAGGAATGCATTTTTTGTTTTAATTTAATGTCAATATTTTGTGGAGTAAGTGGAGATAGTAAACTGAAAATAATTAGAAAAATGGATTTCAATTTTTTAATTTTTTGTGTACACTTCCAGGTCATTCAAGCTCTCTGGCAGTGGAGACAGACTCTGTAAGAAAAGAAAACAGTTTAAACAGTTCATTAAAATCTTCAGTCTTATTTCTGTAACCATTATTTGGCTGTCCTTTTTACAAATGCTGAAAGAGCTTTCCCTACCGTGTCTGATAAATGTCATCCAGAATACCTTGCCAAGAATGTGTTGTCCAAAATGCCTGTTTAGTTTTTAAAGATGGGACTCCACCCTCCGCTTCCTTTTAAGTATGTATGGAATGTTTTGATAAGGCATGGTGGTGGTGGTGGTGGTCAGACAAATGGAAATGGTGGGGAGACTAAATGTATGTGGAAAAAAAATAAAATTTAGTATTTTAATAAAGTACTATCGTTTCTTTTTTTAATGGGATGGGGGTAGTCTGCATACTGAACCCGGAAGATAAAGGGGCTTTAAAAGTTCTCATAGGAACTACTGCCTAAGTATTTTAGCTACTTCTCTTTACCAAGTGCACATCAGATACTCATTTGCGTTGTCAACTTCAAAAACAGCTTTACTACAATTCCATGAGCTTTACAGCTACGGAGCAGATGATTGGTGAGAAGAATTAAGTGGTAAGCGGGACTTTATTCTTGTCTGGAAGTGACCACTAATTATATAATTGCCTAAAACAGCCTTTCCTGCATCTCGATTTCTGACCCGCTTCATTGCTCTTTGGTTTATGGTTTCTCTCTAACAACTGAGTTGGTAGGGCTTGTGACTCCCCTTGTAAAATGTAATACTTTTGATTTGGGAATTGCTGGCTGTGCTGCTCCTCTGAGGGGCTACAGTCTCTGAGGTTGTCTCATGTAATGACTCCTGATGAGGGTTTAGTGGGGAGAAGAGAATTAGCTTGAATGCTGTAGGGTGTGCCTAGAGATCTTGCTGGGGGAGATCAATGCCAGTGGATAAATTCCTGAGAATGATGAGGAGCTAATTTCCAGCAAATCCCAAAAGCTCAGATGGGGAGGCAGTCCTGTCACAGTTCCTTCAGTCTTTTCTGATTATTGCCTACCAATGATACTGAGTTAAAGTTTTGGACCATTTCTTGGTTGTCATATAAAGTAGAAATGCCAAAGTACAAGGGCTGTTTCAGATGAAGGGGAAGGGAAACATGGATATCATGGCTGGCACTGAACTCTTCCTCAAAGCTCTTGTATAAATGCTGTATCACTTGAAATGCTTAAATGCTATATCTGTGTAGTAACTGCAGTAATGGTATGAAGATGGAAACAATACTTAAACATTTAAGCAGTTGTATGGTAACTATTAAAATTATTTAATCCTTGCTGTGTGTGAGAATTAATGCAACTGGCTTCTATTTTTCACAGCAGAAAAACCTTACTTGAGAACAGAAGGGCATTAAAGCAGGCTTTAGCAGGTTGAGGTTTTTCCACTTGAAGGACTTCCACAGTTGGCATCCTCCAGTGATTGCCTTCGGAAAGCACGGTAAAAACCCATGTTGGGTTGTGCTAATTGGCCATGGGATCTTTGTTTTTTTTTTTTTTTTACTGGATGTTCTTTTTTCCCCAAGTTGTTATAGAAGCAGATTTTATAATTTGGTTTGCAAAATTATCACTGGAAATATTTTTTTAAGGTTTGCCATTATAAAAACCTTAATTTCTATAGTTGAGATTCTGGGCATGATGGAAACCAGTGCAAGTCTGCAGAAGCAGATATTTATTTTTGGAAAAACAAAGCCAAGCAAAGTGCATGGTAGAGAAGTGCAACACATCACAAGTCTAGTGTCAAAGATTCATTTAAGCTTGAGTATAATTGCAGCATGTGAAATGGTAGAGTGTAAGGGTTTGAAATGCCTGTTTTGGTGGGGTTATGTCAACAGATGATGTCATATGCACAAGTGAGAGCAAATTTCCCTGGTGAAATAGAGCTAATTGCACAGACAGGCTTATTTAAGCAAAATTGCCCTCAATTTTGTCTGAAACAAGTGAAAATAGTACAGTAATTTCAGTAAGAGGCTATCCAGCCAATAAAATATTCTGAGTATTAAGCTTTTAAGAAAAGCCAGGGTGTTGGCTGTCTATAGGTCACTCACCAAAGCAGGCTGGTGGGGTGCAGCCACGCTGGGCAGGAGGATTGTATGGGCATGATGGAGCGAGCCTACGTGGGCAGTTCTAAAGGAAAACCACTCTTGTCCTGGAGCTGAGGTATAATATAAGTCGTCAGGCTGCCACTGAGCATCGTGAGGCATCTTTGAAGTATCTGCATCATGGCATAAAAATGATAACTTGTCCCCAGTTAGCTTGCTCACTGTTTTCTGCCAGTTTACATTCTTGCAGCTCCAGCTGTGAAAAGTGGTTGGCATGGCTGGCTGCTGCCCTGCTCCAGGCTGCATGGTGGTCCGAGTGTCCCTCCCATGGACAGACCTTGCCCATTCCTGCCAGTCATGGCTCTAAGCACTTCCCTCCTGTTGGGACTGGCCATCCCATAATTCTGCTGGGGCTGCTGGCCTGTGCTGCTCTGTCCTCTGGGATATTCACCTCCAGCTGCTAGTTATTCAGCTGTTTTGAACAACACCTCAAAGGTTGAATTCCGGAAATCTTAGTTTAAGCTCAGATGTGAAAATACATGTTGAAGAGAAGATAACTAAATAGCAGATGTGGGTTATTGAAGTACTGTTCTTGACTTCCTGTAGAATTGAAACTTATGTTTAGCATGGTAATAGTGGTATGGTTGTAACAAAGTTATAATGTTTTGATAGCTGTGTTGAGGGTTATAAGCCTGTGTGATACTGGTCCTGGAGGATGACTTACTTGAGAACATGGAGGTATGTAATCAAGTGCATAGCTGCAAATACAAACTTTCCCAGACTCGCCTTCCCTTTACAGGATGGTACAATGCCTCTCTAGGTGGCTGTCCCTTGACCTCTCCTTTCTCCATGAATTTCTCCCCCTGCTGTCTTTCCAGTTGCAGGATCCTTCTGCTCCTTGCTTTTTCCATGCTTCATTTCCTTTAAGTGTTTCATCCCTACAATGAGCAGGTAGCCAGTGGTGTTGCCCTGCACAGGATGAAGCTGTGCAGCTGAGTGGGTGTGCAGCAGCACCCTGCTCTGCTGCACAGTGTGGGCTGCAGTTAGAGCTGCTCCATACGGATCTATTTTGTATGTCTCTGGTATTTCTGGACATCTGATTTCAGAGGAGGTGATAGTAGATGGATACGGTAAAACAACCTCTTCCAGGCTCAGGAGGTCTTGGACTGTGTCTTATTCCTTGGAGTATTCAAGAAAAACACTTGTGGCTGGTGGCTGCCTTAGGTCTGTCTCGGGGTTCTTTTTATTTTTGTGAATCAAACTAGCTTGCCAAAATGGTGTCGCAGACACAGAGTGCTACGATGAGTACGGGGCTCTGTTATTTTGCCTGTGCTCAGCAATTGTTGTGGCCTTTGGAGAGGAACAACTTGAGGATGGCTGGCAGGAGGGTGAAAGGGAGTGTGTGTGGGCTGAGGTAATGGGAAACAGGACCAGGATGGGTGGTGGTTCTGGGCTTCTTGCCACCCAGACAGTCCCTTAGGGTCTTAAGTTCATGCTGGAACATGATCTCTGCCCTCTCTTTCTCTAGAAATCTTGCCCAGATACCCCAAGCTATGTCCTGTCTACTTCCAATGTGCCATTACTGACTAGCAGCCAAACTCTCCCAACTTCTTCCCTGTGGAAGAAACACATTGATCCTTATTCCTCTTGCTATTTTCCCAAAGGGGAATTAAAGACTGGATCCTGCTTAGGAAATGTCTTAGAAAAAGCTGCAAATGACTTGGGGTAGTTTGGAGCTAAGTGTTAGATGGAGTGCCTTAATTCCCTGGCCTTGTCTAATGGGCAGTAGGTCCTGGCAAGTGGCAGCAAGTGCAATTGGTTGTGTTGAATGAGGTTTGGAGGTTTTGTGATCTGGTATTTATTAAGGGTTGCTTTGTCTGAGTCCTGGCTCTCATAGTCTGAATGAGGAGAGCTGAGCTTGCATGATTGGGCACAGGAGAAGTGGTACAGGACTTTGAAGCGTGTCTGAAAGGGCCTGACTTGTCCTCCTTTTTGCAGGGAGCCCACTGGTCTCTTCTAATTGTATGCATGCATGGTTGTGGTTAGTTTTGTGAGGATAACTTTTGCTCTGCTCATTGCTTTCATCAGAAACTTATCCTCTTCCACCACTTCTATCAGCTCATCCTAACCAAGCCAGAAGAACCTTTATAGGAAAAAAGATACTGGGAGAAAACAAAGAATGAGAAAGGGCAATGAATCAGAAAAAGAGAAAAAGGTGGTTGAAGGTCAAAAGTGAGAACAGGAAAAATTGAGACCCTCAGTGGGATGCTCAGCTGGGGACTTCTAACAGTGCCTTCCACTTCCAGAGATGTCCCTGTGGGCAGTGATGTGCTGCTGCCCAGACACTTGTCCAGCTGAGAGAATGGGAATTGACATACTTAAAGGAGCAAATGGCTAACGGAGGGAACATAATTAGGCCATGAAAAACAGAATTCATGTGCCTGGTTCATCTTAGATTTAGTGTCTGGTTTATGCTGGTACTAGAAACAGTCTTTTTTAAAACTGGAGGCAATTTTGTTAGAAGAGTCCTGTGGTCTTACTGAGGATCCCCTCAACTAATTGCTGGGGCACTGAGCCTGCTGAGCCTCATCCAATTCTATTGATTTATCTGTTATTTAAGAGAACGTAAGTTCCTCTCGAGTGAGGAAAGCTGTCTTCAAATTCAGACAGATTTTTTTAAATGAAAAATAATTGCAGGGTAAGTTGAAAGTATATTGTAGCTTGTTGAGATACTTAACATCTCACTGCTGTAGCCACCTTTATCTGTACCTCATTTGTGTAACTTCGTTCCCATTACTCTTTGGATTTCTCCCAAAGCCTGTAATTGTGATGTCTTCCCAAGTTTGTCCTTGCTGAAAGACTATAGTGACACAAATTGTGCTATATTGCAGCAGTGGTAGTGTGTCTTATCCCAGGGTTGCTTTGAATGTTGCTTCCCAAAGTACCTGCTGCTTTTGCTGCTCCCTGCGTGTAAATATGTCTGTGTGGACACCGAGACAGTGGACAACTGCAGCTAATAGATAAAGCTTTCCATTTAGTAATAAGGTCACCTCTGGCCTTTAGGACTCTCCCCTGCCCGTCAACTCTCTTGCACATACTTTTAAGCATTTTCTTCAAATTTTCCTTGTCGTGATAGCTTTTAACTAAATGACACCACCACTCCCCATAGCTAAGGGCAATAACATGTCATGGGATCACCATAATGAAGAAGGGGACCCAGCCCTTGTGGTCTCCAGAGATCACAGGACAAGGAGATTGGGGGATCTTGGCTTCTTTTGTAGGGTCTCAAACTAGGAGAGATGCTTCTGCTTGTTCCCTCTAGCTTTATGGTTCTGGATAGTCCCTTCCAATTCATTCCCACTTCCACATCTTCCTTCAGCCTTCTCCATCACTGCTCCTTGGGCTTCTCTGTCTCACTTCTTTTGATCCCTGTCAGTTTCTCGTCTGGTCTGATCAGTCTTACTCTCAGGCTCTAGAAAAACCTTGACTGTCACTGCAAACCCACTGCTCCTGCCTGAACCCGTTCCCCTTCTGTGTTGCCTGGCTATAGTGTGGCAAGGTGTCCCTGTGAGCGCAGCAGGGACTGGTGCCCTCATTTCTGCCATGGTGGAGAATGATGATGGTAACAGCCCTGCCTGTCCTACTCCTGCGCCTGTGAGTGGATGGAGCATTCAGCCTCACCTGCTTGCAGGACTAGGAAAAGGCATGTTTGGGTATATTTTTGTGGAAACAGCAAAGAACATGACCCACCTATCTATGATATTTTTTTGAGTTCTTGTTCTGAAGCCAGGTGCAGCCTGTGGCTCCTCTTTAGAAGGACCAGTAGAAACATAGAGGCTTTTTCAGCATTGTTTTCAGAAAGAGCTGTCCTGTGTCTGTCTCAAGGCTCAACTTGAGGTGCTCCAAGTTGCTCATTCAGTTGTGCCATCACTGAGAACAGTCACAGGGAGCACTGAGAAGTTCAGGACATCACCAGTTGATCAGTGCCTGCAGCTGCCCCAGGGGTGGCACATGCTAGCTGTGGGGACATGTGTGGTGGTGCAGCCTCCACGTTAGGTCCTGCCTGTGAGATAGCAACCAGGGCAATGCAGAGGCGGTGGGCAGGAGCCTACAATGGTGACATTGGGAGGTCTCGGTCATTATAGAGAGGAGGAGGCTCCACAGGCAGGGGCCGAGATGGTGACTTGCTGGAGACAGCTTAGTTCAGGAGACTTGAGTCAAAGAGGTTTATGTTTAAGAGCTGTCAAGCTGAAAAGCTCCAAGTTAAGGAAATACTAAGTTTTGAAGCTTAACAGCTTGTGATTTTTTTTTTTTTTTAATGAAACCATGGAGGAATATAAATCCAAGAAGCAAAGCCCTAGGATTTAATGCAGTGCAAAGGCTGGAGAGTTTCCCATTGGTTTGTGTAGGGTTATCTGCAGAGGTTTGTCTCTTCTTGCCTCCCTTCAGAAGCACTCAAACACCTGCTGTATGCTTTTAGAGGGAAGCTGTGATGCTCCTGGGTGGTGGGACCAAGGAAAGCCTGTGGGCATCCTTCCTGGGCAGGACAGAGAGGACACCAGAGCAGGGGTGGCCAGGCTGGGGGACACGGGGTGGGAGCATGCACTGGCTGAGGGGCCCTGGGCACTGGAGGTGGTCTACCAGGGGAATGGTGTATTGAACTAGTCCATTTGGCTCTGCTTTTGCTTGAGATGCCCATGATTTTCAGTGCTTTTGTCTTCCTCATTCGTCTACTGATAAAACAGATTTATTCTGGAGCTTTCAGAGGAATCCAAGCTTTCAGTTCCCAAATCCCATTGAAATTCAGGAGGTGTTTCAGTGGAGAAAAACCTTTGCAAACCCTGAAACCCTGGCTGCTGAGTAAGAGGCATTGTTAACTTTGTTTTGTTTTTTTTTCTTCAGAAGTGATAATACACATCAGAGTAAGGGTTGTAGCAGTTGTCCCTTTGCCATAGTGCCATGAGATGTGTATGGTCTTGAGCTGGAAGAGACACAGCTCTTGCCTCAGTTCCCAAGAAGTCTAGAAAGGGCTGCTGGATCCAGGAGCTCTTGGGAGCACTCTTGTTCTCTCTGGAGCTGGGACAGCCTGTCTGCAGTGCTGGGTTGGCTGGTGGCAGCTTTTGGGATTTCCTGACCGCTTCAATCCTCCCAGGACTTGGTGCTCTGCCCTGCCCCAGCTTCTTCCCTTTCTTTTCTATAGAAGGCTGTCCCAGTTTGCCCCTCTGTGCTACAGAATGAAAGCTGCCATGCTTGATATCCTATTATTTGTATTTCTTATTGTATATTGTTCCATCATTATGTTACTTTATGTTTGTTTATATTTGGCATGTTATGTGCTTTTTCAGTCTTCATTCTCCAGGGCAGGAGTTCCTGGTGCCCAAAAGAGGCTACCCCTGGTCATGGCAGGGAAAACGCCAGCAGAACTGGGCAGTATATCTGTGTGAACTCTCGTTCACCATTAGGGGTCTTCAGATCATTCCTCACACCTATTCTCTCCTTAATGCTGAATTATGGATGTGTTGTCTTTGTTTGGGCTCCAGGGACCTTCACCTCTGTCCAACTGGGCTTCCAGCAGCTATTAAATAGCAAATAGTCCATGCCAAAAAGATGAGATCATGCCTTATCTGTGCCTCAATAGTGCCAGTCTTCAGGTCTCTTAGGACTAAGACCCTCATCCACCCAGGTCCTGCGTCACCTCATGTGGGATTAACGTCACTAATTCCTGGTGCTGTACCCACTGGCTGGCATGGCTTGGTGCAGTTCACGTGTTCCAGGTTGGCATCTGATTTGTGGGGCTTATAAAGCACAACTCAATGTTCACAAGCTAAAAACTCATTGAGCATAAGGCACCCAGTAGCGAAAGCACTATTTTGGGTTCTTTTTTTTAAGTGCGGTGAAGGAAAGTTCTGTTACACATGTTCTGATACAGTGTTCCAAATGCTTGGTGTGGGAATTCAGCATTTCTGCTTCCTCTCTATTTACGCCTTTGTTCGGTGTTTCGGTTCATTTCCTGTGCCTCCATGTGTTTTCAAAGTCCAGGCAACCACCAGAGCGATGGCAGACACATGTGGGGTCAGTGCTGATCTCCCTGGCTCTTCATCTCTCTTGGGTCTTGGTGAAGTCCCAGTATAAAAGCTGATGATGAATGGTTTGGGTTGCTTTTGTTCTTCCATGCACGGTTTGTTTATGTTCAGGGAGAAACTTCAGCATGGTAAAACTTAAATTCCATCTGGAGTTAACTGATAAGTGAGCCTTCCCTACACCTTTTGGTATGCAGTGAAATCTGGGAGCTTCAGGGGCTGAGCACCAGCACCCAGCAGCTTTCCAGCCTGGCAGCTGCTGTGTGATGGCTCGTGGTGAAGCAAGGTGCTGGGGACCCACCATGGGTGCAAAGCACCAAAATTGCTAAACAGCAAATCATTGTGTGTTGTTCTTGTGTTCAAACCGTGCTGACGCAGGGGTACAGAGCTCTTAAAACCATGCTGATGCGGCGGAGGCATCGCAGGGTGTGTTACCAGGGTTAGTGTCTGAAGAGAGCTACGGAAAGTGAACAAAGCCGTCCATCTCTGCTCTGACCTGCCCCCACCTGAGCACCTTTTCTGTGCGGTTGCTTGCAGGGCTCTGTCTCAGGGGATGCATTTTTGGATTGTTTTGAAGTGTTTTTTCTGTTAAATGGCAGTAACTGCAAAGCATCCCCTCCTGCCCTGCCTGTCCAGGCTACGTGGCAGAAGTGTTTCTAAAGCCCCTTCTTACCTTTGGATGAAGTTGCCTTTTTGTCTGTAAACTGGATAAAGACAGAACATGCACCACAGCCCTTCTACAAGTCATCTTTCGTTTTACTGAGGGTTTAATCCTCTTCAAGTTGATTTTCAGTAAGAACTGCTTATTGAAATGACCCAAGGCTGGAGCTGCAGGAGATGACAGGAGCAAAAGGTGCACAGGTTCACTCACCAACAGCAGGGCTGAGATGTAGAGCTGAACTTGGTCTTTATAAAAGGTCAACCTCTATTTTTTATTTTTTCCTTCAAATCTCAGATCTAAAGGAGAAAAGGCCCTGGTGGCATGGCATGCCAGGTGCAGCAGGGACGGATCTTGTGCTGGCCTTTGCTGATGGCTTCTCATTCACATTGGAAAGGGGCATCCAGTGGGTGTGAAGGTTTCCCACTCAAGTATGCTGCTAAGTCCTTGGCCCCATTGAATGGGCTTCATGCTCTGAAATGTCTGCTCACTGGGTGATGTGAACCACTGAACATCGAGCTCTTGGGAACACACAGTGTCAGCCCTCACACCCTGAGTATGCTGTATGGGAAATAAACAGCTTAAAATAAAGGACTTCATTTTCCAGTGGGCAGTGGCTGTTGCCATGTGTTGGGAATCGGATCCAATAGCAGCCTTCAGCAGTGAAGCAATGGGCATGGGTGCTGAGCTCTTAGTATTATATCTATGTACCCATACACACATATATTCATAACAGCATGCAGTTCAGTGGTATTTCTGATTTTCCACAGATACATGTGAGCTGCATCATCTATTTTCTGTACTCAGTTGTGTTCTTCAAGGCTGGTAGCCTGAGATTTACTTAATGTTGGTATTATTCTCCAGGTAACTATTGAGATTTCAAAGATCACAAGTCATGGATTTAGCTTAAATAAAGACCTCATGTTTGATTGCAAATGAAATGTTTCCATAATTGAAAAAAATAAAAATCCAATGTGTCCTCTTTAAAACAACCCCTGGGTGTTGCCCTGGCAGTTCTCAATGCTGCCTCCCACCTCTGTGTCCCAGCCAAGGCTTTGGCTGCCAAAGGGACTGGATCTGCACAGAGCAAAGGGCAGCCAGACACCTCAAACAGTGAGGAGGTAGCCTGAGAGCCACCTTGGGTGCTGTGTGATGTCATCAGCTGCTGTCTAAGGAGCCTTTTCTCAGAGGTGGGTGATGGAGCTGCCATGATGCAAAGCACTGAAGTGGTGGGGTGAGTGCTTGTGGCTGCTGTAGGGACTTCCATCCCTTCCTCAGTGCATTGCCAACAGCATTTCTGCATCAGACTAGTTTTACGAAGGCAAAAAGTAGAGAAGCATGAGCTTCCCTTTAGATACCTTTGCATTGCTGGGGTGTACAGGTGTAAAACATCATCCTACTTAAAGACCTTGAGGTCCTCAAGGCTAGCCTGTGTGTTGGTAATGTAAAGCAGCTGATGCTTTCAGTGTGTTGAAAGCTCTGAGGGTGGGGCAGGTCATGTTTGGGATGCTCTGGATTCGAGAAGCTCACCAGAAAATCCTGACTTCCATATTATGGTTGCTGAGTGTTTTATGTTCTTGTGGAAGGAGGAAAACACGATGCTTTCAACTGGCACCAAATATCACCTGTATGAAAGGTTGAGCTTTGAGACTTGGCAGGATGAATGTAACACCTGATGGTAAGAGTGTGCAGCAACTTGCCACCATCACAGCAAGGATGGGGACCAAGTTCCAGGTATGTTTTCTGCATGGATCCTGCTTCCTCAAGGGTAACTCTGAGGCCTTGAAGAGAAAAAGGTGAGATGGGCTATGGTGGAGCAAGAGAAATCTGGTTTCAGCTGAGGATGACATCGATGTGGTCTGTGGGAGATTCGGTGGCCTTTTCAGGAGATCTGGTGGATGGAGAGGCCATGCAGGCTTCCCACAGCCAACCTCTACCATCTTCCCTCTTGGCGTATGATTTAGGGCAGATTGATTTAACAGCCTTGGATTTGTGCCTGAAGAGTTGAAGGGAAAAAAATTACCTAAGGCGGGTCAAAGAAATCCATCAGCCTGACTCCTGCCCTGGGGCTTTTCCTGGGACAGTTCAGATTAATTTTCTGATTGCTGAGCTTCTGTGGATCAAGGCTCATGATTGCAGATGACTATGAGTAGCTGTGGGTGTTAGGGAGGAGTTACAGCCTTCTGGCTTTGCAGAGCTGCTGTGTGTTGTGCAGGGTCTCCCTGGGCAGTGGATACTGGACTTGGTGGGATGATGGGCTGATGGATGTGGAAATACTGGGCTTGACCCCATGCCGTGGGGTGCCTGAGCAATGCCCAACGGCACAAGGTGGTGTAAGCTGGGTTCCTCCCCACCGAAACTGCTTTGAGGAAGAGAGACATTGGTGATGATTAGGAGTATATTGAATATTTCCACATCTAAGCTATATGCTCTCATCCTGTGAGTCCACAAATTCCGTTTGTACCATTTTTGCATCAGCATGTTGATGAGCTCAACTTGCAGGGCTTGGGAAGGTGGCTCTGATGGTCTTGGCCATCCTTGGAAACAACCTTCAGCTGTGGCAAGGTGCTGTGGGACAGCTCTGTGGTGGGGATGCATGGTGCCACTGATACTGGTGGCATCAGTAACTGACAGCAGTTTGGATTTTTTTTTTTTTTTTGTGACTTATGAATCCATAAGACCAGAAGTGTGAAGCCCATTAGATACATCACTTATGTTTATTAGTGCTGGAGGTTTTATAAGAACTTGCTTTGGTCACTGTTTTCAAACTTCTTAGTGCCTTCTGTGCCTCTTGGGCCTGAAACAGTGGACTGAAAACCACTGTGATTTGGTGTCTGAAGGGTCACCAGTGAGGAGCTCCAGGGATTAAAGATGCTGCTTGATTTGTGCCTAAGAAGACGGGGGGAGGAAGTGCTGCGGTCTCCCCAGGTGTGGGGGCAGCAGGGCCTAACATGCTGCACCGATGTGCGCTGTTATGTGAGTGGAGAATTTGGAAAGCTCAGAGTTATGAGCTATGGTTATGTTCTCACTTAATAAGGTGTTAACTGACGTTCGGCTCTCTTCGGAGAGTTCGACTGTGCGAGGAGGTTAACAGTTCCTGGCACTTTGTCTGCTATAAACGAGCTTGCGGAGACGGGGAAAGAGTTACCGCACGCTCCCAGCGTGTGAATTTTTTTTTCTTTACCTAAAAAAAGAAATAAATAAGGAGGGGGAAGCCCGTTGGGTTGTCCAGGGCTGCAGGAGGGTCTCGGCCGCTGGAGGGCAGGCGAACCGTGCGGAGCGGAGCGAGCAGGGAGCGGGGCCGGGCGAGCCCCGACAGCCGGACCCCGCTGGAAGCGTCCCGCCGGGGAGCGGGGCCGGGCGGATGGACCCGGGCCCGGCGCTGCCCTGCCCGGCCGGCGGGGGCGGCTGTCCCGGCCCGCGGGGGCTGCGCTGGGGCTGGCGGGGCCGCGCTCCTGCCCGCCCCGAGGTAAGAGCGGCCCGGCCTGGGCCCCCGCTGCCCCCCGCCCGGCCAGCGCAGATCGGGAGCGGCCGCGGCCGACACGTGTCGGCGGAGGAGCGCGGAGTGGGGCGCGGAGCAGCAGCAGCCGGTCTGTCGGGCTGTCTCTCCTGCGGTTCGGGCGAGCAGCGGCACCGCCCGCTCCGTCGGAGCGGAGGGGACTGAAGCGGCGCGGCAGCGCTCGCATTTAACATTTTCCCCGTTTTTTAATTCTTATATATATATATCATTATTTTTTTTTCCAAACCACCTTTCCCCGCCGCCCCTGCCCTCCCGGTACCCGCCCCCGCGGGTCCCGCCCCGCGCATCGCCATGCCGTCCGCGCCGTGCAGGGTGCGGAGCGAACGCGGGGCCGCCGAGAGGCTTTATCCGGCTGTCGGGGTCGGGGCGGGGGGGCGGCGGGGGGGCACGGGCTGATGATCGGAAGTTACTGACAATAAGCACCTTCATCCCCCCAAAGGCGGAGAGAGGGAGAGGGAGAGGAGGAGGAGAGACAGGGGGAGCGGAGCGCTGATGCCGACGCGAGTCACTCGGAGGAGGCAAAGCGGGCGGTACCACAACTTCTCGGCGGCGCGGAACAGCGCGGAAGAGCGCGGAGCGGCGCGGAGCTCGGCGGGCGTATCGCTCCCATGTCAGCGCGGCGGTGGGGGACTGCACTCCGCTAGCGAGCAGCCGCTGACCTGCCCCGCTCCTGCCCAGCGATGTATTCACTGCTCTCCGCCTGCACTTGCCTGTAAGGATTACGGCATATTTTTAATTATTTTTATTTTAAAATTATTTTTATTTTTCTAAAACTTTCATTTTGGAGGCTCTGGTTGCATTTTCCTTGCAATCAGGTGGTAATGGGGACCCGAGCCTTTTTCTAAGCAGAGCATCGCTCTGCGCCCTTTAAAAAAAATTGCAAACAAAACCAAAGCAAACAAACAAAAAAAAAAATCAACTTTAACCATTTTACCGCATCATTTGATCTTTTGTTGCCTTTTTTTTTTTTCTCCTCTCCAGATGTTTACATTTCCTGCTGCTGTGCTTTCAGGTACAGGTACGTGTCCTTTCTGTCCTCTTTCGCTTTTGGTTGTAAAACAGAAACAAAGGCGGCGTGCTGACCTCGCAGTGCCAGCCACTTTTGGCCGGGGCTTTCACTTTTTTCCCCTCTAGTTTTTATAGCTGTTTTAAACCCATCCCCGCGCCAGATGCTGGAGTGTCACTTGCCCTGGATGGGGGCTGCCCCTCTCGCTCCGCTCTCTTTCCATGACCGCTTGTGCCGGGGCTCGGCGGGCGCAGCCGGTGTGGGTGCTGGGTTGGCCGGTGCGGGCCCGGGCACAGCCGGTGTGCCGGTAGCCTGCCGGAGCGGGATCCTCTGGAGTGCATCAGCCTGGTTAACGATGTGAGAGGGAGTGCTGGACTCTCCTCCTTGCATCGTGTTGATTGATGCACTTGCCTTGGAAGATCAGGGGCTCTCCTGCTCGCCCTTCTTTTTTGATTTTTTTAATATATATATATTTCTTCCTTCTCCTAGGGAGCTTACTCCCAAAAACTGATACTTTGAAAAACATGAGTTTCCCTAGCCAGGAGAAGGAGGCTGGCTGCTCCCTCCCCATTATTCAGTAGAAAGCCATCCAAGTCGGATCCTGCCTTTGATCCTGCCTCGGCAGGAATGAAGCCGTTGGAGGAACACCCTGGGCGGGAGGCTCTGCAGCTCAGCCGCCCGCGGGATGGTGACGGTGGCTGGGGATACCAGGGTGGCCGCTAGCCCCCAACAGCCCCGGGGCTGCACATCTCCCCGGGATGCGGATTTTCGCCGGGCATCCCGGACCTGAGCCACCTGCGAGGCCGGGCAGAGCAGGTGCCGATGTCCCGGTGACTCCAGCCCACTGTCCCGCTGGGGCTAGGGGCTGCTCCTGCCACCCCCTCGGCCCCACGCAGTGCTTTGGCTGGGATTGCACCTGCTCGTCCTCTCGCAGATACCCAAAGGCAGCGAGGGATGGTCCTGAGTGAGCAGAGCCATAGCCTCAGAGGGGGCTCCATCCCTTTGACCAGGCTACACCCCAAACCAGCCCCTTCCCTGGCTCCCCCACCCCCTCAAAAATTCCCCGTTACATTTTTTTTTCTCATCCCCTCTGAAAACTGCATCTTGAGCCTAACACCAGCAGAGCCTCCCCTCGGTGGAGCAGCTCCTCATCAGGAAAGGATCCACAGCTGTAAATTACCCTGCGGTTAGAAGGCGTTTGCTGTATTTCTCTGGTGCGTGGTTGTGTTTTTTCTCTCTCCCTCTCTTTCCCCCCCCCGCCCCCCAAGCCCAAGGAATAACAGGCTGCGCAGGGCTCGCAGCGACGGCACCCTCCGCAGTGGAGAGACATTTTTTTGCGCTTGTGCGGTAACTGAAGTTAATCGGCTCTCCAGCCCCCTCCCTCTCCCCCTCCCTTTGGTGCTTTTAGTGAATCAGAAAAAGTTTGGCTGGCTGCCTGGAAAGCACTTGCTAAAATCTGATCTCTTACTTCAGCAGCCTTAAAACTTGGGAAGTTATTGGCATTTATACAGTTGGAGCTTGCAGGCTTCCAAAGCAATAAAATAATAATAAAAAAAAAAGGTAAAAAAAAAAAAAGGCGGCTCTGCGCTCTGGTGCTATTTGAAACATACTTTGTTCCATTTTGTGCTGATTTTGCAGCATTTTGTGGGATTTGAGTCTGGGATTCGCTGCGGATGAGCGCTGTGGAGGTGTCCTGGGCCGTGGCTGGAGGGGCGGCGGATCTCGCTGGGTGTTACACGGCGAGGCGAGCTCTTGCGGTGATTAGCGTTGGGAGCCAAAACATTAGATTAGTCATACTCAAGGGCCTTCAAGTGAGTGTTTACAGTATTAATGGTAGATGAAAAGATGTGAATGCTGTAAGTTTTTATTGCCCATTTTGTTACACTTTCTTTCTGGACTTATTCACAGGATTACATGTTTTGAGCCTGAATGGGAGCGAGGGATTATAGGATTTTTTTTATAATGATCAGTTTGGGTAGGAGTTAGCCTTTGGTGAACTGGAGTAAATTAATGCATCACTTAGCTTTAATATTTATTTAGGCTAAAGGAAGTTGTTTATTTTTGCTTTAAGGGCTCTGCATTGTATTGGGAAGATTTAAGAGTGCCTGAAATGGATTATATTCTAAGGCTGCCTTTTGCCCTCCTGTGCAAGCCATGATCAGCAGATCGTCCCATGGGTTAGTCTTAGAATTATGCTCCTCTGTTGCCAACTGTTAGCCTGTGGCTCTGCGTGCAAAGATAAAAATCCCTCCAGCATGCGTTGGGGCTGGGGATATTTGGGGATGAAATACCATGGGTCAGGTATTTTGTATCTTATATTAGGTCCATGTGTACCAAGAGTTGGATACATTGATTTGCAAGTTGTAACCATACCATAGGTGGTATGGTGGCTCAGCTGCTGGCTAAAAGCTTTCTCACAGACCGTGAGCCGCTCTCTGCAGCCGCCCATAGGTGACACAGTCAGGTGCAGTGTCCCCATGGGTGGGTCACGGCAGCACCAGAGAGGTGTTCGCTGGCCCGGATAGTGGGGAGGTCGGAGGGATATGAGTTTTCAGGAGCAGGATTTAGACTCACAGACGAGTTAGACTCCTGCAGGGCTTTGCCATCAGGTAACACTTCCAGTGAGGGACACCAGGGAACAGCGTGTGGCTGATCAGAGGGGAGCACCGCTGCAGCGCAGGCGATGGGTGCTGGCAGCTGTCAACCGGTATGAGCTGTGAGGAGCTCAGCTCATTCTCCCATCCCTTTCCCTGTGGCAGCAATGTCGCAGTCTTGTTTTCTTCTCTTGAATCTTGGGAAGTTCCTCTGCTGGTTGGTGCAGCAGAGACACTGGATATCCTTGGGGACACTGGGGAGATTAATTTATTTACACAGGTTGTTCTGAGAAATGCCCTTTCACTGCTGGTTACTAAACTCTCTATCACTTATCTTTAGCATCCTTCAGTCCAGTTCTCCTGCTGCCTTTCCACACTTCCAGGAGCAATTTATCCTCCATGTGCTTTTTCCCCTCCATATGTCCCAGAGCGGTTTCAGGTTTGGCTCTTGCATGGATGGAGAACGGCCGTGCTGGCTCTTGCTCTGCCAGCTCTGGCAGCCCTGGTGCCCCTTAGGACATTGAGGTCGAGGACCTGGGACCTCAGGTGCTCAGAGGTGCCCCATTGCTGGGCAGGTGGGGGCTGGAGACAGCTTTGGTGTAGGCTGAGCGTAGGATGTAAGGTTTTGGGCGCTGCCCTTGTTTGCAAGAGCTTTCAGCTCTTCTGCCCCCAGGCCACCTCCAGTGCGTCGTCAGCTGGAGTATGGAGTGACGCTGGCATGGTCCGCGCCGGATGTGCCATCGAATGGAGGCAAATGCTGCCTCAGTCTCTTCCCTGCCCTGATAAAATTCGGCGTGTTCTTCTCTACATGAAGTGCATCTGTCTTAGATTAGGAAGAAGTCCCTGATAGGGCCAAATCCTTTGCTTTTATGGCTCTTATAGGTTAAGATCCAGCTTTGGAATCTGATTCAGAAGCAAACAGGAGGTCAGAGGAGCGCACGAGGCAGCACCGGGCTATTTTCACATCTGCTGGTGTTGTGTAAGAGGACGGCTGCCGCACGCCATGCCAATAGCAACTTCTGTTTCTCCAAAGCTCCTGTGCAGCAACAGACAGTTATTGTTTGGGGCTTTGTAAAGCGAGACAGAGAAGTGTTGCTTCCACACGTTCAGTGAGCCAGATCCTGCGGTCTGGCCAGGCTGCGCGCAGCACGTCAGAGGCGTGAGCCTGCTGAGCAGCTCCTGCCCTTCTCCGCATCTGCTCCTCTGAGCCATCCTCCCTGGGGCATTCAGATGTCAGTGCCACCAAATGGTGATGGGGACACTGTTCTGGACATGCCAGAGCGTGGTCCTTGTCACAGCCCGCCCAGCTCACATTGCCATGGGGCTCTTGGCCATCCCTTATACAGCATGAAGCGGTGCTGGGGCCAGGGGTCCATGCTTGCCCTGCACACGGTAGCGCTGGTGGCTCCCATGGCCCCAGAGGGGTTCTCCTCAGGTCCACCCTCTCTGTGGGTGGGCACCAACCTGCCCTTGCCCTCCCTGGGTGGCACAAGCATCTGTCTCGACATGGTGGCCAAAGCTGCATGTGCTGTGAGTGATGGGGGCTCTGGGGTTTGAAGCCGACGCCGTGGGACAGGGTGGGTGCTGCTTTGACGTGGCGTACGGCTCCGCTCCTGATGGCAAAGCCTGTGTGCTGAGGCTCAGTGGGGACCCAGAGCTCCATGGCTCCCAGGCTGGAGATCCTGCTCTTGCCGCCTCTGCTCAGCCTGGATTGGGACCACCGAGTCCTTGGCACGGTGTCCCCATGCTGGCACCTGCCTCCAGCTCCATGAGAGCCTCTGAACCCCTTCAAAAGAAGGTTGTGCTTGTCTGTGAAAATGCCTGAGGTCAGGTCTGCTTTCCAGCCATGCTGCAATACTCGCTGGAGCTTGCCCACCCTGTGTGAGTTGTAGAAGTGATGGTGTGAAGCATAAAATCTGGCAAAAGTGGTGCGAAAGGTTGGGAAGCTTTCTGTTGATTTTTCTGGTCACAGCCAACTCTTAATTATTAGGCAGTGGGAAGACAAGAAAAACTGTATAAGCAAGCCCTGATTTAATTAGAGGAGGAGCTCAGCGATGTTGATGAAGTGCGTGACCCCATTGTGGGCTGGAGTTGATGAGATGGTCCATGGCTCCAGGTCTGTGCTGCTGCCAGACTTGTGATGGGGGATGCAATGCCTGCTTGCATGGCTCTGCTAGTTTGTGACCCACAGAGGCAGGATTTGGTTGCATATTAAATAATTTGTTCCTGTTTAAAACCCCTTGCTCTCCAGGAAACAGCCACAGGGGAGTTTTATTTTCCCCCTGCTGACTCATTGCACCAGTCCACAGAGTGTTGTGTCCTGGAGCTGCCTCTCCTGCCCAGCTTCTGCCTCCCACTCTTTGGGGAGCTCGGGCTCGGGGAAGAAGAGGAGGCATCGTGGAGCAGTCGCCTGGTCTGGAGCAGGGAAGGATGGCCCCTCTCTGATTCTCCCGTGGCAGAAGTGAGATGAGATTATCAGGGCTTGAGTGCAGGTGTGGGTTTTGCCCCTATGCAGATGGGGGTACGCAGCCCTGGGGCAGCTGTCGGCTGCCTGCCCCGCGCACACTCTGCCTTTGCTTCCCACAGTCCCTAGCCCTTCCATGTGCTAGGACAGGTCCTCTGCCAGAAGACCCCTCAAATACACGTTTAGTAGGAAGATTCACCAGGACAGAACTGCTTTCCAGGTCCCATCCCAGTGAGGCAGAAACAAACGTGAGCTCCTGTGGTGTTGTGGGACTTGGTGTTTTCTGGGTGCGTTGTGGCGATGGGCAGCGAAGCAGAGCTGCTGCTCGGAGGCTTCAATCCGCACACCTGCCTGTGCTGCTGTGTGCATTTTCAAAGCTCTAGGGATGTGCAAGATGCTTCAGAGAAACAGGGGAGGACTGAGCCGTTGTTGAGGGCATGTAGAAGGGTATAGTAGGTGTAGGTTTCAGATTTCCCCTGTTTGAGGTAGCTGGATGCAATGTAATTGTTATATTTAAGTCATATTTTGCCATCCTTATCTCACCTGGCATGGCGAAGAGTGGGTGGAGGCGAGTCATGCTGAGGGTGGAGCAGTCTTGGGTTTCACAGGAGGGATGCCAGCTCCAACCCCCCTTGTTTTCTGCTTGTAGAGTAGCCTGTCCATAGTGTTCTGAGGTGTGTGTGGGGGGGGAACCAGAATGGCTAAAAGGTGACACTTCTCAAGTCCTGTGGTTGCATTTGTGATGTGGTGATGCAGCCGGTGGTGGCCCCTTTGGTGAGGGGGTGGCCACCAAGGGCTTCTCAGGCTCAGGTAAGGATGAACAGCATCGGGGAGACTCAGGTGGCCACTCAGAGTATTTGATTTTGCTGTAAGCTGATATAGCTCTGAGCTGGTCAGCCAGGCTAGCGGATGTCTCCCTCCAATGCGGGAGTCTGAGCTCGAGAGAAAGACTCCCCTGGGGCTGAAATTTTTTTTTTTTATCTATAAAGCTACTTCCCGGATCCTTGAGAGTATTTTTATAGGTTTCTTCCTTTCCTTAGTTGCTGGGAAAAACCCTGTTGTCTGCTTTCCTCTCCTCCCTCCACCCTCGCTAAGAAATAACTGCTTTTTCCCAGATATGGAAACTTGTAGCTATCAGTTGTGATAAGAACAGGTGAAAAATGTGTTCAGGGAACAGCGTGATTTAAAAAGGAAAAAAAAAAGGAGAGGCTGTGGGCAGTGCCTGGGCAGGGGTATGAGGATGGACACCTGCTGCCAGTGCCTTTGCCTGGGATCTCTGCAAACCGCTCCAGCTCTGGGAAGGCTGGGGTAGATCACACCACGCGTGCTGGGTGTGTGGAAGCCTTGGGCACAGGGAGGGACTTCCACACCCTCTGTACTGGGAGCCCAGCATGCAGCCCCGGCGGGGCAGGCAGGCGGGAGCCCCCAGGATGCTTTGGAGAGGGATGATCTGCTGCAAAGCATGACCTTCCCATGCTTTGCTGCTGATACCAGGGGGCCTTATTTTGTTTCTTTCCTTCCTTGGGTGTTTGTATTTTGATCACCTACTGTGCCATAACAGCAGGTACAGCCAGAGATGATGCAGAGCTGTGCATGACACTACCTACCTGGTGTGTCACTTCTGTGTCCTAGTACCTCTCCGGATATCTGTGGAGGATTAGACATCCAGTGAAACAGCTGAAGGGAAAGTAAGGAAAAAAAAATATTAAAAAATAGAAAAGACTGTCTGGCTCTGCCAAAGTATTTTCCTATTGGCATTCAGCAGCCTCGCCATAGTATGAAGAGAAAGAAAGGGGAACAGAGAGAGGAAGGAGGAGGCTTAACCTGTCACGGTCTGCATGTTTCCTTTTGTTCAAGCTCCTTGCCACACCGGGGGCTACGGTGGGTGGGAGCTGAGGTGCCAATCTCCCCTGCCTGGCCAGAGGACTGTGGGCTTTGTGCCTCCTGTGCTGGGCTCACCAGCTCGCTTCGATGCGGGACTGGGCTCCCTGGGCAGCCCTTTGACACCTCTCTGCCTCTTTTGCCTGCACAAACAGCTGGATTTCAAGCTAAACCACAGGGCAGCGTTTTCCACATAGCAACAGCACATCCTCCCCGGCACAGCGCTGTGCCCTTTGCCAACCTCCACTTACCCCTCCTTGTCGCCTGTGGTCGCTTTCTTATGAGGTGATCTGCTTTATTCTGCTGCAGCCAGTGGAAAAGGGGTTGTGCTGCTGGGAAATCCAAAATGCCTTTAACATACTGACCTTAGAGTGCAACTTCAGCATCCTCTGGCACATGGCTCCTGTCTCGGAGTGCTGCTGCTCCTGCTGCCTGGCTGTAGCTGAACGTGAGCCGGTTGAGCCTGCTGGTGATGCCAGCTGTGGTGTGCCAGGCTTTGGAGGTGAGGGTGAAGATCTGCAGCTGCAGTGTTGGGTGATGGCAGCCCCTGCCTTGAGGGCATGAGGGGGGATGAAGTGGGCAGGGGGAAGCTGCTGGGCAGGTCCCACTCTGCTGTATAGCTGGCAATGGTGGGAGAGGAGACGGGGCCCCAGGCTGAGCTGGAAGGTTGAGGCAATGCTTTCCTGGGTTCACTGGGGCAGACTGGCAGTGCTGGGACTTGGCCAGACTTGGGGCCGGATCCTGCAAACATGAGAGGAATGGTGCTGAGGGGAAGCAGGGTGGCAAGGGGATGGGTGTGCCCTGTGGTTCAGCTGGTAATGTCTTATCATCTGAATGATGATGTTGAGACTGATGAACACTAAGCCTTGGTGAAGGTCCCGGGGAACTGTGTATTGCACAGACATAGCACTGAGGGACACGGGTTAGTCGAGGGCTTGTCAGTGTTGGGTTGATGATTGGACTCATTGATCTTACAGGGCTTTTCCAGTTGAGACAATTCTGTGATACAAATACAGGAATGTGGCAATTAATTAATATCAGACTGCTCTTCTTACAAAGTATTTCCAGCATTCCTCTCAGTTCCTTTTTCTTCTGCTGCATTTTTCAAATCCCTTTCTTTCCTGCTAAAATACTGTCTTTGGCACCCTTTTTAAGGACAGCTTGTTAAAAAGCTGTTTTATCTTTTGGAATACCCATCTGCAAAAATCCAGAATTAACAGAAAAAGGCAGCGAGACTGGTAAATAATTGGGCTTGCAGTGTGTGTGCTGGGTGACCGTGGACATGGCTAGTGGGATGTGAAGCCCTGGGAATATAAGTTAGAAAATGGGATGATGGACAATATTGATAGAAGGGCATTTTGCTGCTTCTCTGTTGTTATTAATCCATTAGAAGAGAGGGATGCTCTGGAAAGCTAGTACTGCAGTGGGATGCTGGGCAGTCTGCTAACCCTGCTGCTCCTTGTGCTTCTCCTTCGAATTATCAGATATGAACCTGAGCAGATACTGATATTGATTTTCCCAGGTTGGATTCAAACCATAGACAGAATTTAACTCAGTTACACAAATGGACAAACTAACAGTGAGTGGGCTGCATACTCCACTTCCAGCCATGATTTCCAACTGGAAAATAAAAGCTGATTTTTGACCTCCTTAAGCTCTCAGGTCTTAAGGTTACAATCCTGCACAAGTAGCGTCAGTCCCTCAATGTGAGGCTGTACTGTAAGATTGCACAGTGCAGTATGGTATTGATTATCTGTAAAATAAATTATGATGTATGTAGTGCAGGTTTCTGACCCTGTGGTCACGACCTTGTGGTGATTGGGGAGACTTCCGACCAGCTGAGATCAGAATAGCAAACAGCCCCCCAGCAATCAATAGAAAAATCAGCAGGTCTGATTGTTGAGGCCTTTTACAGGAATAATATTTGATGCCCCGTACACATAGCATTTGTATCCCTGGGAGCTGGCAGTTCTACAAACTTCACCTAAAATTAGAGGTGAAACTCTGTGTTGGGTGTTCCGCTGTGCAGCAAAGCAGCCTAACCGCAGGATGGAAATCTTTGTGGTGCAAAAGGGAGCGTCTGGGTTTCTACGTTGGGGTTTTCGGCACTCAGCAAAACTGGTACATCTTGGGTTGGAAGGGAGGAGTGAGGACGGCTCTGCCCGGCCGTGCTGACCGGCCCCAGCCATGGTCTGCAGGGCAGGCAAAGAGGGTCTGCCCTGCTTATATCGTGTATTTATTTTGTGAATTTGAAATAGCGTTATCTCAGCCCTTACAAGAGAACTCTTCTGACCCACAAGCCAAACTCGCCTATTTCTGACAAAACTGGTGCCTAGATTGCAGGGCTGAATTTTGAGAGATGTGCAGCCACCCGCAGATGTGGGTGTGATGAAGGAGGTCCCTGCTCCGGTGCTTTGCTGGGGTTACCCCCCTAATCTCGCATAGGTGCAGCTGAGCCACCAAAGCACTTGTGACAAGGTGGGGGTCAGGACTGGACTGCCCCCAAGGCACCCCAAGAGCATCAGCCTTGCTCCTGACCCTGCCAGCCTGAGCATCAGGCAGTGCCTCCCGCTCCAGGGTCAGCTGGGCTGCGTTCGCTCATTTGGAGAGGGAGCAAATAAATGGGAATAGGCTGCCAGAGAGGCAGAGGGCTGGCTTTTGTGCTGTTTGTGTTGAAAGAGTAGGTAATATTAATTTATTTGCCATTTGAATTTAGCAAGCAGTAAAATGGCGTTTTTTATTTGTGCAGTTTTCTTTCTGGGAGCCTGGTTTCCCCAATGAGCACCATCACCGTGTGTGCCAAGGTGCTGAGCGCCACCAGGTTAAGTCGTGGGGTTTCGCTTTGAAAGAAAATCCGTGCTAACTCCAACACAGGGCTAGCAAGGCTGAGCTCCCAAAGCTCCTCTGTTAGCCAGGCAGTGGGCCTGGGGAGATGGGGAGCTTGAAGCCTTCCCAGACCAAATGGGGAACTGTTTGCACTGTTCCATTGGCACAGTTCCTGTGCCGGGCACCTGCAGGGCTCCAGCCTGCTCCTGAGGTCCCTGTGCCAAAGGATGCTGGGAGCGCAGGGATGGGGACAGCTGGACGCAGGCACTTTACATCATCCCATTGCTGGGGACATGAATGTTGGTGGTTCAAATAAAGGACTGTTGGGGAATCGCCACCTTTATGCCATAATGTCTCCTTTCTATGTTGGCCTGAATTTCCCCCCAGCAACATTTTTTCCCACTGCTGGTGACTGGTGATGGATGCAGCAAAGCACGTTGGGCTGGTACCAACAACCTGGTACCTGCAAGCTGTGCAGGGACAGAATCACAGAATTGCCTAGATGGGAAAAGACCTTTAAGATCATCAAGTCCAACCATTAACCTCACACTGCCAAGTCCCTGACTTTGGGCAGCAGCCCAAAACCTCAGAAGGTTCCTTTGTGATTGTAATGTCTCTTGTTCTGTTTTTCCCCAATTTAAAATGTTTCAAAAAGGACTTATTTTCCAAAACCATTGAGAATTGTTCCCTGAAAATGGGAAACCTGCAATCTGAATTAATTAAAACCAAATGAAACTTTTCCCTAACTCAAGAAAGCAGAAAGATAAGCAATCCTATTTGTCCAGCATTTGCAGTGTAAAGGTTTCCACGCAGGAGCACAGATAATAAAGATCAGTACAAATCTTTTATTAGAAAACAAACCGTGCTTTTCATTTCTGGCCCTAGGCTTGCATGTTTGTTATATCTGATCCTGAAGGCAGATTGACAGTTTGGTTTGGATTAAATTCAACACATGGTTTATGCCATACTTTTGATAAGGCTCAATATTATTCTGATTTTTTTTTTCTGTGTGATCTTTAGTAGATGAGCAGCAGAATTGTCCATTCCTAGGGATATTTTTGCAGTGAAACCATTGAGGAATTTATTTCTGGAGGGAAGATGAAATTGCTAATTTTAAAAACTCTCAAAATCCCAAGTAAAGTTGAAATCCATTAACTGCAGGCAGTAAGCTTGAGATGACCCGGACAGATTTAGAGCTATTTTATTAACTGATATAAAGAGCATTTTCTTTAAATATCTTTGGAAAAGCAGCAGAGGAAACTGGCTCAGGCAGAGAGACGAGAGCATGTTCTTGCACTTTTACTACCAGCATCAGCTCATGGTTCTGGTTAGCCAGGAATGAAGATCATCACTGGCTGCACCTGTACATGCTCGTGAGCTTGAGTTTCTTCATGGGAATAATGGGTCTATCCCCTGGTTCCTTGAATGACCTCCTGTGGTACCTCCCAAAGATGGGTTTTAGGTATACTGACCCATTAGGTACAAGCAGTTATTCGTATAGTATATATTCATTCTGTTTAGAATTGAGCTTCACTCTCCAAAGCTTTTGTCACTGCTCTGTTCTCTAGAAAGAAAGTGGGAGAAAAAAAAAGTAGAAGAATTTGGAATTGGAAGGACTGAAGGAGAAGAGGCAAAGGAGGAATTTCTTGTCATCTTTGAATGCTGTGGCTCAGCAGTGGTTTGCCTGGTAACCTGGCTGCAAAGCTTTGTGTCTGTCCTTGCTTTAGGATTCAGTGATCCATTGTGGATAATTCTGGGACCACCTACCTCTCTGATGCGAATGTGGTGGTTTTATCAGGGGTGAAGTTGGTCCTAAAGCTTGTCTTTGATGCTTGAAGATAACTGGTGCTGCCAGGACCGGATCATAGAATCACAGACTGGTTTGGGTTGGAAGGGACCTTAAAGGTCATCCAGTTCCAACCCCCCTGCCATCAGCAGGGACACCTTCCACTAGATCAGGTTGCTCAAAGCCTCATCCAACCTGGCTGATGGTTGTACAGTGCTAGAACCACCGGGCACTGGAAAAGCTCTGACTTGACGGTGATGCTGAAAGCAACTGAGATCCTTATCCTAACTATATATTAACTTCATAAAAAATTAAATCAGTGGAGATGGAGGTGAACATTGCCTGGATCTGCATTCATTTGAAGCTGCCTCCTGCAGTGAGGTGCTGAGGTGAGCTCTCCTCTGAGTGTTGGAGCTCCTAGGGTGCATGTCTCAGGGTGAAGTCCTTATTTCTCAGCGAGACAGTGTGAGTTCCCTATATCCATGCATGTTGGGTGAGCCGGAGATCTCCAGCCTCAAATAGAAAATGTGTGTTTGCACAATTAGCATGGCCCCTTCCTTCCCTAGGAGCAGAATGGTTTATTGATTTCCTTGGCCCACTCGCCCCCACCTATTCAGCAATAATGACCCTTCCACCCCAACTCTAAATCATCCCAGCCTGCTGCACCCATAAGCCCTCTAATCTTTTTGGGTTGTTGTTGGTATTTATGCTCGTGGAGGTTTATGATCTGTCGGCACTGGCTGCTGAAATGCTTTATTTATCCATACGCTGGGCCACACAGGGAGCGTCCTTATTCTGGTATCATGTTCAGGATGCTGTAGTTAAGGTTTGTGTCAGCACTTCCATGCACAAACCTTGTTATTCAGGGGTTTTGCAACTCCATGGAAAAGAAAACCAGCAACCTGGCACGGTGAGAGGAGGCTCAGAGGCACACATGAAAGCCCAACAACCAACTGCCCATTTAGGGATTATTAGATGGGCAACCTCTTTCCTTGAGGAAAATGGCCAAAAACATCCTTCTCCTTTGGTTTGACTTTGTAAAAAGAAAACCCTCTTTTGTGTGCTTGGATTGATGTCGGGTGGGGAAAACACAGTGAGGTAGGACACAGGCTGGAATCCTCTCTGGATACTTAAAAAATAAACATCCGGCCAATGCGGAACAAAACTGCCTTCTCCTCCCAACAAATGGTGTGCTGCGGAGGGTTTGGGGGAGGCAGCGGCTGCTCCCCGCCGCATCCCTTTGCCCAGCCCCGCGGCTGGCAGGCTCGGCACCGCAGCCCTCCCAACAGTAGGCAACGGGCTATATAAATGTGATTTATTGCCCTGTTAGCGCAGGAGCTTGTGGGCTTATAAATTACATGGAGATTTCTCGATAATAGAGGGAGTGTGGTATAAACAGAAGAGATAATAGGGCTTGAGAATGTTTTTCAAAGAACTTTTGGGGAAGGAAAAGCTTCGTGGCTGTTGGTAGGTATGGGGTGATGGCTGGCTGTGGTGGAGGAAGAGCCTTTACAGACCAACCCAGCCAGGATATTTTTTTATTGCTCCTTCTTAATGGCTGATGGGTTTTGTGGGCGTTCCATGGAGCAACCTGGAGCAGAGTTGATAAGTCAGAGTGAAAATGCTGGCAGAGCCCGCTAGCCCATGGCAGCAGGCTGGGTTTGCATCAGGGGTGACTCGTTTAAGCAGAATTGCTCAGCTGCTTGTGTCTGAGGCAGGAGCAGGGTGTGGTGAGGTGCCTTCCAGCTTCCTGGGAAAGGGAACACTGTGCCAGTAGGTTTTTTATAAAGCAAAACCAGGAGCAGCACGTAGATGCTCAACACTTTTGTGAGCAGGTACGGAGCTGGTGTGACTGGCAGCCTCAAGTCACTGCTCCAAGGCCATTTTTCTCGTCTCTGGGATGCTGCTGGCCATCCTTACCACCACGTGCAGCCAAGGGGACTCTGCCACCACGCATGGCAGTGTGCAGCAGGCTGGAAGCAACAGTTATGGTACAGGAGCATTGTTTTGGGGTTGGTGTTAGTGAATTGGGAGGTGCAGGAATACACCTCCTCAAACGTGCCCTTGGGCTGGGGCAGAGAATGCCCAGCATCGGCCCTTGCCTCCTCATCCTGGGTTTGCTGACCATCTTTGGCAGGGCATGGGGGGAAAGGGTCAATGGCAGCTCTGCAGGCTTGTGAGAGCATCTGGCTTGATGAGGGACATTTTGGGTGATGATGCTGAAACAGAGGTGGTTCCCATCTCTTCTGTTTTCCCTTGAAGCTTTCGGAGCTGGCTGTATGTTTTGTTCACTGAACATGAACTTCTAAGCCATTTTTAACATCTTGGTCTGACATTGGGGATGTTTTTGGTTTGAAGTGATGCTTTGCTGATCATCCCTGGAAGCTCTGCAGTGTGTTACTGTGCGGCATCTCAAACCATGGCTTCAGGTAGGGCCACTCTGGAGAAATGATAGGAAATGGAAAAGGTTGCTGTTAATGATGACTTTAATTGAGCCTTGCTAAATAAAAGTGGGTCTTCCCAGGTTAGTTGATTTGAAGAAGTTTATTTAAATAAGTATCAGGTTTTCAAATGGAAATTGGTTCTGTCTACCTCCTACCTCAGTAGGGCTCCTGTGGTGATGCATTTGGGGTTCAGAGGACATCCAGAGAGCTCCATCTGGCCTTACAGTTAATGACAGAGGTTTTGTAAGGCAAGCAAAGCATAGAGCAAAATCAAAAGGAAATATCTCCCTTGCAGATACAAAGGAAATTTTGCATCTTATGTTTCAAATAAGTGAATTACTGATCAAAATAATCTCTGGAAAGCCCTGTTCCAGAAATAGCTTGCAAGACTTTTGTAAATAAAGATGTTTCTCATGTATGTGGTAAGAGAACTATGCAGGAACAAGTCTAATATTACAGGTGCTTGGTCATGGTAACTTGGGGAGAGGAAAAGGAAACTCGTCAGCAATGTGTTGGCAAAGTGTGCAGCTGGAATGGGGAAAAGCCGTTTGAAGGACAAGACTGTGATTTCACAATTTGTCATTAATTTTTCGGTCATTTGCTGACTTGCTCTGCTTTTCACCCTGCCTGCTCTTCCTCAGCACTGTTACCCTGCCAAGTCAAGGCTCCTCTGATAGACTACTTGGATGTGGTGGGTGAAGTCCAAGGATATGCCATTACATATTACCAGCACCATGGATGAGTGGGAACTGGAAGGAGAAAAGGAAGTGCCCAGTGGTAGCTGGTATTTTATTGGGTTTTCAGACCTGAGGAGAAGTCACTGTCTCTGTGAATCGTAGCTTGAAGTTCAAAGAGATCTTCATCACATATAACTCCTTTTCCTGTTTTGACACTAAAAGCTTTGGACCAGCCTGGCAGCTGGGGAAGGGCAGGTCCACAATGACCCCTCATAATGCTGCTGTGTGTCAGCCAGGCTCAGCAACACCAGCCCTGCTGTCACAAGCTTTATTTTACTGGGTGAGTATGAAGAGCCTGCAGAGGCTGTCCTCCAGGCATGGCATCTCCATAGGGTGCTGTAATTGGGCTTTGAAAGAGAGATCAGCCCAGAGAGACAGGACTTTACCCTCTCAATAACTAATGTTGGCAAGCTGGTATTCAGGAGACATGTAACCACTGGGGCTGCTGTGTATTTACTAGTTTCCGGTAATGTTTTGGTAGTTTCTATAACATGGATATGATACTTGCCCCAAACCTGCAAATGTCTCCCTTCAGAGCAGTGCTGTTGGAGATGGTGGGAGTAAAGAGGATGCTCAGTTGACTGATAGCGAATCACAGACTGGTTCGGGTTGGAAGGGACCTCAAAGCTCATCCAGTTCCAACCCCCCTGCCATCAGCAGGGACACCTTCCACTAGACCAGGTTGCTCAAAGCCTCATCCAACCTGGCCTTGAAAAGAAGACAAACTTTAAATGTAGGAAAGGAGAGTGCAAGCAGTGGGAGGGATTTTGGGTCTCAAACAGCTAATGTCAGCCAGTCCTAAAAGCAGGCATGAAAAAACTGGAGGCAGACTAGTGGGAAGGAATGCAAGGCAGAAGGGAGGTAGCAGCAGCACAGCCATTACCAGTGGAAGGACTTCTGCAGTAAAACCCCCCGATTGGCCTCCAGTTATTGTTAGATGGATTAACCTCCCTGTCCTTGGTTGCAGCCATTTTCTTATATCCCAGCACTGTGTAGAGGCTGCCAAATCATGGAATGAGCGAACAGTGTCACCTGAGGAGGTCCCTTTCCCCTTGGCACCATTCCCATGTTGGGTCACCAGGTGTTACCTTGCCAGAATGAGCAGTAGCAGGATGGGTTGGAGCTTAGTAAAAGGTTTGCAGAGGGGAAACTTGATAGAGGAAAAGTAGCTCAGGATAATTTGATAGTCTCCAGGCATCTCTGCTGAATCAGCTGTTTGCTTTTGGAGAAGCCACCTTTCATGTGAGGTCAGTGCTGGGGAGCTGCTGTCTGGGGAGATAGTTGTTAGCTACATCTCTGTTTTCTTTGCAAATGCAATGGAAAAAGGTGTTTTGGAAATCCTGCCCTGAACTCATGTGCACTGCTCGGCAGTTGCCATGTTTTACCCTAGAGGGAGTTGCTTTTCTGCAGTGGGAGCAGGGATCTGTGTGTTCCTTGGACGATGTCAAGGGACTGGGATGAAAGGAGCTCCCAGGGTAAATGACAGACCACTGCTGTGGTGCTGCCACTGCAAATGTTTATTTCTTTTATGGGGAGGGTGTTGATCTTCTGTCTCCTTCTGATGGTGATGTTTTCCCGAGTATTGCTTAGGTTTCCCATGTCTTGTGCTCTTGCTCCTGTTTTTGTGGAGGTCCTGGCTGGGCTGGTATTGAGCAGAAGAGCCAGAGTTGTCACCTAGGACCTGATGGGCCTGTTGTAAGTCCTTGGGGGTGAAGAACTCTGCCTTTTTCCAGGGTTTGGAAAACCCCTGACCAGTTTCAGGGGAGTGGGCTTGGAGTTTCTGCTCTGCCTGCTGCTGTGGCCAAACGGGTTTGCAGCTGGAGCATCTGTCCTGGGAGGAGGTTGCTGCTGATGGAGGGAAGGAGAGAAAAGGTCAGGAGTGCTTTGAACCTGGCAGGTTTTTCAGTAATTTGGCTCAGGTCTTGTTTGAAGAGACAAACAAATTGGTGGTAAAGTATTTTTAGTGGGGTGCCTGCAGCTTTTGTCCCAGCAGCACCCCGCTGGGAGGACTGCCCGGTTCTCCACTGGAACCCAACCGGCATGGCCAAGCTGAGCTCCTCCACTACTGCCTGTGAAATGGGGCAAGGAGCAGAGGGCAGTGGGGACAAACCATGTGCTCTGCTGGCAGCACCCCAGGGACGAGCAGGGATAGGGGAGGGGCAGCCCCTCACCCTTGTTTCTCACCTCGGCAGAGCTCGCTGCACTTTGTGCAAAGGGTTTGAGTGGGTTGGGAGCAAGTTGGCTGCTGCTGCTGGGACTGCTCGAAAGGGACCTCCTCGGTGGCTTGCCATGCAGGCAGTACATGCTCAGACAAGGGTTACTGCGCTGCTGCCTCGTCAGGGACTGGGTTTGCTCTAGGTGTGTTTTGGGCTGGAGAGACTTTACAGTTTCTTATCCAGGTTTTGTTTCTTTAACACTTATTTTAACTGCTCAAAAACACTAATAGACAACTACTTGCAACAGTTTGACTTGCTAAATGGTTTTAATTCCTGCGTATCAGGGCAGTTTATTTCAGCAGGAGTATTTTTTCCACAAAGAAAAGAAACTTGTTGTTGTTAAGGTAGCTGTAGCCTGCCAAGCTTCCCAAATCCAGCTGCTGACTTTGTGGATCCATGATCTCAGAGAAGTTGGTTGGGGCTGTCCTGCAAAGCCTGGTTGCAGTTGTCATCGCAGCAATACCTGTGCCGTGAGGAGGGACACAGGCCTGAAACTACTTCTGAAAAAATATGTACGTCCCAGTGCTAGCAGAGAGGAGTGGTGGCATTAGCACAGTGCCATGCAGGGTTCCTGCATCATGTACAGCCCGTGTGAAGCCTGGAGGACATTGCCACCAGTCAGCAGAGTGTGTGGGGAGTTAATGAATATTGAAACTTTCCCCCTGAGCAGAGAGTGCACCCCTTGGGAGGCATGGCAAGAAAGGGGGGGATTATTTTGGGTTTTGTTTTGCCCTCACAGTATTGGAAATAACTGTGGTGAAATGGTAATGATGGGAGCTTAATTTTTCCCCAGCAAAACCATCAGGGGAGAAACCACGGTAGGAAATTTCAGCCATAAAGGGGAATATTTTTGGAAAGCTTAGGCTTGTAGAAGCAGTGATTTTTGTAGAACGGGGCTGTTGTGAAGGCTGTTGCAGTGTAACACATCCTCCAGAGCCAATCCTGTCTTCTCTCCATGGACTGTGTGTCTTGGGATGGCCTTGACCTGCATGGTGTCCAGAGCAATGTATGTGCAATGAGGTCTTGGTCCTCTGGAGGTGTGAGGGTTTCTGCTGGCACCAACCTTTGGGTTGCCATGCTCGTACACCATCCAGGTCCAGGCTGTGTAGTTTTGAGGAAGTGCTGTTCAGGGAATACTTGGCACCAAAGGGGATGTGACCTGAATGGGTGGCTGCAGTGGGAGATGGCAGGAAGGGCAGTGCCCAGAGGGGACGTGAGGCCTTCACCCTGTCCCTGGGTGGCTCTGCCAAGGTCTAAGGTGAGTATTGGAGCTAAATACACAGTTGGGTGATACTAGTCCAGCTTATTCCTTTATTCTTCCAGTGCGGGGAGGGAAGTGTAGTAGTAAATGGGAACATTGTCCATTTTGTAAAGCTAGATGTTGAACATGAGAACAAATTTGGAGCCCTGAAACCTAGCTTGTCCACATTCTGTCTGATGAGTTTGACAGATACATCATTAACCCTTGCAGCTTCCTGCAGCCTAGGTTGCACAGAGATGCCCCATGGAAGCCTGAGCTAACCTCATGAAACCACATGGAAATCTAGTGTATTTCAGTAAGCAAGGGAGGTATCTGTTTGTTGAACTGTTTGTTTGGTTTTATTTTAATATCATCTGTTTTTCCCCTACCTATCTTTTTGAAACCCCAGTTCTTATTATTCTGGAATCATCACACTATTTTCTAAAAATATAGTTGCACTAAGATGTGGTTGGATTTTTTCAAATGGAAAGGCAGTGGATCTTGTGGGACAGAGTTGTAGCACTTAAGCAAAGCTAAATTGATTTGCATTTGCATAGCTGCTAAGTCTCCCTTCATTGATATCCTTCCTGAGACAAAACCACGTGGATAAATTACAACTTTGAGTCAGGATTGCTGAGTTGCCTTAAACTGGAATCATGGATGCCCTACGAGACCACAGGGCTGGACATTTCAAAGCTCTGTTGTGATCTTGTGTCACAGTTTGGGAATCCTAGAAAGGACAACCAGAGTTACTTGACAAATGTGCATTTTGGTGTGTCCATCTGCTACCTGGAGGATCTTGTTTTTTCCTTGGAGACTTTGGTTGAATGATGGTCAGCCAATGGTCAGAGCTGCTTTTGGTATGCAGGGACCTGCAGCAACCCTTCAAAATCATCCTAGGGAAGATGAGGTGCCAAAGCTGGAGTGATCACGTCTGCCTGGTGATGAGTGGCTTTGGGTCAGACCTTCCTTCCAATGCTGACCTCCCATGCAAGCCCTGGGCAGCGACTTTGGGAGGCAACATTTCCCCAGATGCAGTGGAAGTCAGAAGGACCACCCAGTTCTGATAAGGGCAATTTAGAAAGGAAGAGGAAGATTGTGAAAAGAGGGGCAAAGGGGCACAAAGGGAAGAAAAAAAAAAAACCCTACTGCTGAACAAAAATGAAGATCAAGACTGCTGTTAAACACACTGCCTGCGAGGGAGGTCTCCACCATGCCTTTTCTAA
This sequence comes from Caprimulgus europaeus, assembly GCA_907165065.1. Next base: position 32,693,684 of record OU015531.1, on the reverse strand, counting down.
TCTAGAGCCAGCAAGGATTGTATTAACAGCTTCAACGCAATGGAACAAATTAATCCCTGATGTAATTGAAATCGGTGAGGTCTCACAATAGGTGAGTTTGACCCAGTGGGATAGAAATAGAACAAGTATTGGAATGAAGGAGTGAAATGAAGTCACACTGTTCAGCCATTGGTATTTCATTCCTAGAAACAAAAGCCAGACAACTGCAGAGAATACATGGCTCTGCTGGGCATGGTTGAAAGCTGCTCAATAATATCAAGCTTTGAAGGGATATTCCTGTGTGGAGAGGAAGTATATAGCAGAGATGTAACAAGCATTAAAAAGAAAGACAGACAAAGAAGGGAAGAAAGAAAAAGCCCTGCTTGCTCGTTGCCTGATTGATAGCTGTGGTAAAATAATACCAGCCCTGAATTAAAAAAAAAAAAAAATCACAACTGGAGAAAAAGAAGAAAAAAGAATTACGGTCTGAATTGTATTTCTGGAGAATCAAAACTGTCAAGAGCTCGTGGCAAGAGGTGGTGTCCTGCAGATACCCCTGCAGCTGAGATGCATGGGTTTGGTTTGCTTTGGTTAGCACAGGTAGCAAGAACTGGTCCCACTGGGAAGGAGATGCCTTTTGGTGCTAGGAGGTGGCTTGGTTTGGCCCCTTAGGCACTGCTGCACCATGGCATGATGCAGGCTGCTGTGAGGAGAAGGTGGATGCCGGAGGGGTAAACTCCCTCCTGCAGGGTGCCGAGCTGCTGTAGCTTATGGTAATTACATTAATAACATGACTTGGGGTCTACGGCCAGCAACCTGGTTCTGAGTTGGTGAGAACAGGCGGATGCCAGTGGAGATGTGGAGGATGAGGGTGTTGGAGCCTGTTGAGGAGAGCTGCGTTACAGCACTTCAGCAACGCACTGGTGTTGAGCTTTGCGCTGGCCAGAGGCACCTTCCCTTACTCTGCTTGCACATGAGTACAGCTGGGGTTTTAACAGTCATTAATCAAGGCTGAAACCCTGCTCTTCCCCAGACAGAACCATTTCCCAGGATGGAACAAATTTAAAATGTCACCATCTCACAAACGATGCTTTTTCACAGTCCTGGCTAAGGCTCACTCTGTCATCAAAAGGAGAAATTTGGTTTTCTTGAAGGCAGCATCATCTTTCTCTAGAAAATGGCCAAATACTGACTGATAGGCCGTAAAACATTTGTTTCCTCAAACTCTCTCAGGTTCCAGTTTTTTGGCACTCCCTTCTACTTTTCTCGTGTCTTCATAGCAGGCTCAGTACAGTGTTGTCTGCCATCCGAGGGTCGATGGTCGTGTGGCTTTAGGGGAGCTGGAGAGCAGTGGTACGTGGCTTGGAAAGCTGGCAGGCTCTCGGGAAGATGTTGGGAGTTTGGCTGAGCAATAGCTGTATTTCTCAGTGGCTTTGTGTTTTGGAGAGAGCGAAGGTCTGATGCTGCCCAAGGAGATTTAATGTATGGCCTCCTTGAATGCGGCAGGCAGCTCTCTGGAGAAAAGGAGGCTCTGCTTACAGAGCAGCTTTTGGATCCAAGTATGTGTCACCTCACTGAGCTGTATGTCCCCTCTTCCAAGCTCTGGAAACGTTTTCTCTTTGGGTCTTGTTTAACATTTCTGAAATCTAAAGGGATAGGCAGGCTTGACCCCCACATCACCCCATTTCCTTCTTCTTTCCAGCTCCATCCCTACATGCACTTCACTTAGAGTGCATTAAAAAAGAGCAAATATCATTGAATTTCACATACTGCAGCAACTTGAAAGTGCTCAAGTCAAAGAAATGAGGGGCTCAATTTCGGAGCGCATCTGTGCAGGAGTGGGGAGAGCTTTGGTTTTCTCCCATGGTGGGCCAATGTCTCCCACATGGGCCAAAGGAGAGCTCAGCACCCCTCCTTTGTGGCGAGGAAAGGTGGTCTGGTGCTTGTCTTTCTTCCTTTCCCAGCATCTTGCGATGGAGGTTGGGAAGAGAGCGAAGAAAGCAAATAGTCTGAATGCATCGCCAGGAGAAGCACAAGGGGGAAAAGAATCGAAGGACACTTTTGGTACAAGAATAAACAGATGTAAACTGGATGTAAATATACAAGGTAAAAAATTAAGGCAGAGAATATTAGGGAAGTGCTTCTGAAACAACCTTCTGAGGGAGCAAAGACAAAAGATGGTTCATGACTTATAAACGGGCTGTAGAGTGGTAGAGCTCTTGTGGAGTGAGATCTTTTGGCATCTGGGTTTTAAGTAGGACATTCATGCTTGTCTAAGCAAATATTTTTTCCACCAAAAAATAATACCAAAAAGCATTTCAAGTTAAATATTTTGTAAATGCCATTGGTGGATTCTCTTGTGGAATCTCGTGTCTGTATTGATTTGAACAACCACTTCCATGGTGCACTCTGTTGCCCTTTCTCATGGTGCATCCTGGAGGATACAACATCCTTATCCAAGGCAATATCTCCCACAACTGAGAGTGCAAGTTAGGTTTTTGGATATTTATTTTTCAAGGAAAAATATTTTTCTGTGGAGAGCAGGAAGAAACAAACACCAAAACAGAGGTCTAAGCTTTGTTATTTTGAAAGGCTTAGTTACATTTGTGCAATTCTGGCACTGACACACCATAGCCTCTCTCCTGTTGGATGTACAGATTAACTCCAAAGTGCCCTCTCCCCTCACTCTGGCTTCCTGCTGCACACCTGAATATGGAGCTGCTTTGCGTTAGATGGATTTCCATATTTGCTCCAAAGCCTAAAGAAGTGAATATGTCAAAGCAGTGCACGTCCACTTCTGTCTGGCTTTGAACCAGGCTCTGTAAGCTGAAGGTAACAATATCCTGGTGATGGATTGACTTTGCATTTAAGAGGAGGAAAAAGCAGCAAAGAAGGAGTGCATTGTGTTTCGTGGTATGTCGAGGATGGCTGTCATGGTGAGCTAGCAAATCTTGCTGTAATTGGCAAAGAGGAATTTTGCCAAAGTAATGGAAGCAAAGTGGTTTGTTACTTGCCATTGTGGACTTGAGAGAGATCTATCTTGGATATCCTCTTCTTGACCTTACTGAGTTCACGTTCATGTGCTTAGAAGGTCATGGAGAAAATCATTAATATTAGGTTGATTTGATGGCTGAAAGGTAATAAGTATTTCCTGCTTATCAGATGGGGTCTGAAAGGACTTCAAATAGCTTGATTTGTTTATCTTTTGCAATCGGTACAGCCCTCAGCGAGAGGGATTTTGTATTCCTAGCTCAGTTTGGGGAATGACATGGTTTGCTCTCTGATGAGACTTGGAGGCTCTGTAGAATAAAAAGCAAAAAATCAGGAAATTCTGAAGTCCAGCTCCCAGCTAACTTGGCCATGCTGTGGGCCTTGGACATCTCATGCTGTAACGCTTTATGACATGAACAATAACAGATTAACATCCCCTTTTACTGGAAAGCTCAAAATAGAAAATTCAAAGTGCGTCGAGGTTGGTTGGCTGGAAAGCCAAATCCTGTAAACATGGCTTGGCACCGCGCAGGTTTCATTGACCTTGGCAGGGCTGCGATTGCCTTCCCTTCAAAACAAAGCACCGAGGTTTGAAGAGATGTGGCAAAGGCTTGTGTAGGACTAACCTCACAGTGCTGCTGTCGGAGGCTTTTGCCATTCTTCAGCGTTTCTTGGATTACTTAATGGTGGAACCTTAGGCTGCGTCAGCAAAATTGTCTTTCCCTCACCCTCCATCTGGGATTTAACAAATAGGAGAGTCATTCTTTAAGCTGAAGGATCGTTGTAAAGCCATCTGAAATGAAATCCACTCATTGTTTGAGAATCATTTGGCAAAAAAGCACTTGAAAGTCTCCCAGTGTGGGCTGTCTGAAGACAGATGTCGTTTCTGGTTTCTGCGACTGTTTGGAAAGGAGTTAGGACTAAATGCACTACCTTGAACGACTGGGCAAGTGCAACAGAGAGAAGGGAGAGCTGCTTCTTTACAGGAGCATGGCATTTCTGATGCATTCAGTGAGGTGTTTGTGATGCGTCGGTTGCTTGAGGAGAAGGTTGTTTTTAAAAGGAATGCTGTTTATTCCCTCGCTTAAACTTCTGTATTGCCAACGGTATTTTTAGGATGTCTTTGTACTGCTGAAGGATGTAGTGATAAATAAATAATAAATGGCTGAGGAGCTGCTTAAAAATTAAAAAGAGGAAGAATAAAAATGAAACTGGGTTTGCTGCTCTGTTTTAACAACTGAGATTTTGCAGACTACAGAACACTGGCAGAGAGTTTGATGGAGTTGTGTAAAACCCACTGTCCTGAGACACTCAAGTTGTCCTGCATAGACAGTGGCCCACACCACTTGGATAGATTTGCAAAGTAGGTCACCATACAACCCCAAATCCCAATGAAGTGCTGGAGGAGATATTGCAGTGCAGGAGATCCTTTTTCTGTCGCTAGAGTGTCCCACAGAGTGCATTGCTGGTTTGGAGCTCGAAGGTGTAAGCAGCTGATCACTTCAGGGACCTGGTGTGCTGAGCTTTGGATCCAGGGTCTGTAGGCTTTACCACTGACAGCATGGATGTGTGGTTGATCAGATGAAAAAGCCAAAAAAAAAAAGGTGGGTGTTTTGTCCATGATGGTTTTATGTGCAGTAATAACATAGTAATAGTAAAAAAGAAAAAAGAAAAAATATTTCCGTTTGCTTTGGTGAACAGAAGTGAAAGCTCCTAAGTTTTCAAGTGGGACTGGGACTTAAAGACATTTCTACATTTGTTTTTGTGTGGTTGTGATCATTTCAGAAATGTATTTGGAGGTGGATGGACTTGGTTTCAGGTGACCTTCTTGAGTGAGTGTTGGCGATCAGTTACTGAAGGAGACATATGTTACTAATTTTTTTGATTTGTGAAAGAGAGTCTCTCTTACGGTATAGAGAAATAGACTTCCTTATCTCAGTAAAGTCAGCTGCTTGAGGGAGTGTGCTCTTTAGGCCAAGGGTACTGTAAAAATGGATTTCAGCAATGATCAAATAGGTTTTATCTCATGAAATCGACACTGCATGAAATTTTATTTTGGAGTATTGATAGTCTGCTGCAGGCCAGGTGCAGCCCAGGCTGGCATGGTTAATTCACCTTGGCCAAGCTCCAGCAGAGCATCCTGTTTCCACAGAGCGATTAAGCCTGTGATTATCTTTAAGCAGGCAGATAAATCCTGGTGGTTTCACTGCTGTCCTGGACCAGGGCTCCTAGACCCGGGGACAGGTCAGCTGCAAGAACTTGTAGCATGTTCCTCCCTCCAGGATTTCTTCCCCTGGGTTAGAGCTGGGCCTGCTACTGGAGAGTGATGGAGTGATGCATTCTTGGACTGACTTTATGTCAGGGCTCAGTGTCCCCTGCTGATCCCTGTGTCAGGCTGCTTCTGGGCTTGGATGAGGCATTGGGGTTGTGGGTGATGCCAGCCAAGCCCTCAGCTCTGGGAGGAGGAGGAGATTGCATCCTTCTGGGCTGCAGCGTGCCCTCCTTGCAATGGGAGGAGATACTTCATTAGCTCATCTTGGGCAGGGAACTGTCACAGAATCACAGAATGGGACTTCTGGAGATCATCTAGTCCAACTCCCCTGGCAAAGCAGGTGCATCTAGAGCAGGTTACACAGGATCGTGTCCAGGCAGGTTTTCAACATCTCCAGAGAAGGAGACTCCACAACCTCTCTGGGAAGCCTGTCCGAGTGCTTTGACACCCTCCAAGTAGAGAAGTCTTCAGATGGGACTTCCTCTGTTCCAGTTTGTGCCTGTTGCCCCTTGTGCTGTTGCTGGGGGCACACTGAGAAGAGTCTGGCCCCATCCTCTGACACCTGCCGTTTAGGTATTGATCACCATTGATTAGATCCCCTCTCAGTATTCTCTTCTCCAGGCTAAACAGACCCAGGTCTCTCAGCTTTTCCTCGTCAGAGAGATGCTCCCGTCCCCTCGTCATCTTTATAGCCCTTCACTGGACTCTCTCCAGTACTTCCTGCTTATTCTTAAACTGGGGAGCCCCGAACTGGACACAAAACTCAAATGTGTGGGCAGATTCATCCCTGTTGGGAGCTGACCATAGTGCAGGATGGCTCCATGGATGCTCCAGCATCTGCCTGGGCACTGTGGCCACGAGCTGGGGCCTCTGCGGTGAGAGTGCTCAAGGGACAATTAAAAGAGACAATTAAAACATGCTTTGGAAAATAGACTGCCTTTTCTGTTTGAAGTTTCCAAGAAAGCAAAGCAGCCTGCCCTTCCCCCTGCTTCAGATCCCACCTGCTTTGTTTGTTATTTTTCCCGTGAAAAATGTGAAATTCATTAACATGTGGTGCACGCAATGTAACGACGTCATCTTGATTTAAAATCTGTTTTAAATCTTAAAATGATGGAGCCAGAATCTTAACTGCAAATAGCCTTGCTTTTGCGGGTATGAGGCAGACTGTTAACACTACTGGAACATCTCTATTTTCAGTTGTTTAGCATCCTTTGCAACAACATCATTTGAAAAGAAAGAAGAGATGTAGGACAAAAAAAAAGAGACATTGATGTTATTAGTGTTAAAAGCCCAGTCCTGCTTGCTGTGCTTCAATGTGGCCGCGGTGCTGCAGGAGAGGAGAAGGAGCCTGGAGAAAGGAGGCTGAGGGGAGACCTTCTCGCTCTCTACAGCTCCCTGAAAGGAGAGTGGAGAGAGGTGGGGGTGGGTCTGTTCAACCAAGGAACAAGTGACAGGACAAGAGGAAACAGCCTCAAGTTGCACCAAGGGCAGTTGAGATTGGATGTGAGGAAGAATTTCTTTCCTGAAAGGGTTCCCAGGCATTGGAAGGGGTTGCCCAGGGCAGTGGTGGAGTCCCTATCCCTGGAGGGATTGAAGAGTCATGTAGACACAGTGCTGAGGGACATGGGTTAGTTGGGGACTTGTCAGTGTTGGTTTAATGATTGGACTCAATGATCTTGAAGGGCTTTTCCAATCAAGGTGATTCTGTGAGCAGAGCCTGGTGCAGGCAAAGGACGGGGTCTCCATCTGCATCCTGCCGTGCCCTCTGGGCTGGTGTTGTCACTGCTTCTCTTGCTTCCTGGCCTTTGGGTCATGGCTTCATGCTGTGCTGTTTTCTCAGAGTAGGGACTATTTCTATGATTAATTGTATAATTCTTGTCCATCGCTTCTGTCATCTCCGTTGAATGTCTGTTTAGCCCCAGCATCATGCTGAACCTCCTTTGGCACAGCCTGTGGGTTAGCTCCTGCCATCTCCTGACTTGTGACAGTAAAATAAGAGTTAAATTGGTTTCTCTCCTAAGATTTGGGATTCAAATAGCATAATCCCAGCATGTAATAAGGGCAGCAAAGGCAATGGTGCAACATCCCTGTGAACCTTGTTGCTGTTGCCACTGTGTTGAATATCGTGTTTTTGTTTGGGTTGCTTAGTGAAGGTCTGGTGCTAAGCAGCACTGCCTGCCCAAAGTTTTCCTCCTGCTGCTGATCTGTGTGTCTACTCAATAATTGGAAATGCTAAAAAGTTCTTTTGAGATTTTGAGTTTTAGGGAGTATTTGACTTAGAAATATTTGGTGGTATGAGATGACAGATGCAGGAGGCTGAAATGAGGCTGTTTTGCCTGTTGTGACCACTTATTCATATGTGTTTTTGCCTGGAATGGACCTGAACAAGGATTTATCAACCTTTTTTCATTTACGTTGCCAGCTCCATCCCCACACCAATATATCAGAACACTGTTGCTTCCAGGCTGGGAGGACAAGCGTGCCATAGTGGGGAATGTGTTAGGAGGAGAAGAAGTAACTCTCCTACGAGTAAGTGTTGTTTTTCTGCCAGCTCCAAACCTAGGCATCACTGAATTCCCACGTGATTCTTATAGGCATCATTAAATTCCCATGTGATTCTTATTTTGTGGTCGATTTTGACTCCTGCATGGAAGTGATGCACAGCATTAGAGTTCACCAATGAGCAGAATTTGAATGGCCTTTGGCTTGGTCAAATTAAAAGTTGCCTATTGTGCAGTAATTTTGTGCATGTGCCACTCAATAATAATTTGCTTTTGGTTTCCAAATGATAAACAGAGAGTACGACCCAAATATTGTCCATCTATGAGTTTGGAGTGGGCAGTGTGGGTGTTGTGGTGCAAATGCTCTCAGGGACAGATTGTGGAGTGATTTCTGGGATTTTGTATTGTTTGGGTGTGAAGTGCTGCTGAGTGTGTGCTGCCCAGCCTCCCCTTTGAGAGGGCATCTTGAGAACATCTTGGTTGTCTAGTCCTCTGACCTTGAGCAAGGTGGGAAAACTCTGGAAGCAAAAGCAGGAATCCTGTTTCAGTGTTTCTTGGAAAACATAAGTTAAAATAGGAAATAAGACTTCCAGAGAGGGAATGTGTCGGAGAAAATTTCCGGTAAAATTTTAAGGCTGTAAATTAACTAGGGTTAATTTAGTCTACTAGCCAGAAAAACCAGATGAAGTGGCTCAAGAGATCAGACTCTGCTGGTAATGGCCTCATGGCTGGTCGTGCTGGTTTGGCTCTTGCTGGTCCTCATGATCTTCCCCCAGAGACATGGCCCTGTTGAGGCTAACAGATGCATCCAGAGATGGTCACCACTGACGCGGCTTCACATAAAAGCAGAGCTGACAAAAAAGTCAGGCTGAAGAGTGCCATGCACAAATGGCACCTTTATCTTAGTAGATTTTATGCCTGTGTGAAGCTAGAGACCACTCTGCTCACGTCAGCTTATACAGGTTTTTCCCTTGACTTCTTCCCTGCAGTTAATCTGGGGAATCAGTGGAGTGGCTGAAGGTGAAGCACAAGTTCTCTGAAATGAAGTTGTCCATTCCCTTTCTACCATATGTGCCTGTGTAACCTGGTAGAGGCTATACATGTGCAAAGGAGAGCCTCATTTATGGCCAGCATGGCTGAACAGGGTTAAATCAAAGCAGGACCAAGCAGAAGTTTTACTCAACACCCCCCCTCCCCCCTGCCAAAAACAAAAAACCAACAAACAAACTCCCCAAAAAGCCCCCCCAAACCACCCAAAATCCCCCTACAGTTTGTAAAAACATGGGTTTGGTTTACTGTCAAGAGCCAACTCTGGCTAGAATTACACATTGAGTGCCTGATACCATGGCCACGGCTGTCAAGAGAAGGACAGCCAAATCCAAGTCCTCCTGCACCACGTGTCCCTTGGCAAGTTGATGTGCAATCTTTCTGTCCAAGATGCTTGTTTTGTTTCATGGTCTGTTCCATTCTCTCTCCCCCTCCCCATCCGCTCTCAGATGTTTGCTGCCGAGGAGAATGTAGATTTTCGGATACACGTGGAGAACCAGACACGAGCGAGGGACGACGTGAGCAGGAAGCAGCTTCGGCTCTATCAGCTCTACAGCAGGACAAGTGGGAAACACATCCAAGTGCTCGGCAGGAGAATCAGTGCCAAAGGAGAAGATGGAGATAAATATGGTAAGAATATTTACTGAGATCCCCCAGACTCTGGGTCAAAGGTTTTAATCCTGAATATTGGGCTGAGAATCTCTTGGGAGAAAAATGAGAACAGTAAAAAACAGGATAAAAGTGAAAAAAACCCTTCCAGGTTAAGAATGCGGGATTTGTTGTGTTGGAGCAGGCTGTCAGCCTGGCTCCCAGCTTCAGGCAGTTCCCACAGTACTGTCATGCCCTAATTTATTAGTGTGTGATGGTGCTTGAAGAGAAAAAACTTTTTCTGCCCAATAGATCAGCTCACAGTGTGTCTACTGTAATTCAAAATGATACCCAGGCTGGTGGTAGGGGATATTCTTTCCCCATGGACTCTGAGCTTGAGTTTGGGTGAAGCCAGTGCTTTAGTGAAGCACTAGACAGAGGGGATATTTGGTTTGAGCTGAAATGAAGCAGACTTTGGAGCTTTGAGAATAACCCAGAGCTTAAGTTGAATCTCAAGGCATGTAGATCCTGCAGGAATCCAAATAATCGAACTTCTCCAGGGCTAGCAGTGTGTTCAACTGTTCTCATTGTGATTTGCACTCAAGCAACTTGCTAGAAATGCTGCTAGCAGGCTGAATTATGAAAAAACTCTGTAATTCTGATACATTTTGAGATGGTTGCAACCAAGATGCTTTTGCACAAGATTGTTGCTGGAAGGATTTTAGGCCTCTTGAGAGACCTGGTCCTCTTTCTCTTATGGATGTACAGCCCCATGCGTTCATGTGTTGCTGCAGAGCTGTGTTTATGCAGTGCACCTTCATGGGAGGTTGACTTCATGTGGTGAGGTGGAGGTGGGCTATGATGATGGCAGGTCAAAATCTGGGAGTGGTTGTTCCCTTGGGAAGCTTCAGGCAGGGTGAGGTCCACACTGTGTCTAGCACAGGGCAGCTGGAAAGCACCTGGCTGGTGTGAAATGAACCCAACTGCTGTTGCATAGAGTCACCCATCTCTTGGAGAAAGCCCTGCCTTGAGGTCTCATCAACCTTGTCTTTTGTCATTCCCAAATTTCCAGATTAAACAGGAGTGAAAAGTGCCACTTGGCTGCTAATTATTGTGCCATTTTATTGCATTCATCCTTGTAAGGTTTGATATGTAAACTAGTTGCTGCGTGCTTGCTGCTGGCTTCCTGGGAAAGGCTCTTGCCCCCAGTGACTGTCAGGTAACGTGATGTGGTTTTCCTCGCCATAAAAGAAGGCAGCATTTACAGTGGGGTGCAGCAGGGAAGTGTGCCCGTGAGCAGCTGACAAGTGCTAATTTATGTGTCAAAGCCCATCTTGTCCCCTTCATACATATGCAATTGTCTCTGAATGACAAATACTCGTGCAGGAGCATGCTCATGACCAGGAGAGATGCTGCTCGATTGCAGAGCCTGAAATTTCCCATCTGGGGAGCTCCTGGGTGCCTGGGTCGCTGCTCACTGCCACATCCTCTCCACTCCTGGTTGCTGGTGTCCTTCTAACAACCCAGAGCTCTGGCTGTGGAGAACATTTGCTGACACCCCACCTGCACCCTCCCCTGTGCCTCCTCATAAAACTTCTCGATGCCTCAAGCTGCAAAGCTTTCCCATCCCTAGCTCTGCTGAAAGGTTATGGAAATCTGTTCATCATCTTGCTTGGCACGGTAACACTTAGAGCATGATAATCGGGGAGACAGCGAGGTGGGCGTGGGGAGGTCCAGGATGTGACCACGCAGAGCTCCTAGCTGTGATAATGAAGGGGGGAGAGATGTCAGAGTTACTGAAGTGAAAACCATCTGTGTTGCAGCCAAAACTGAATACAAAGGGAAGGACACAGGATTCATTATGTGCTGGGAACCCCTCCCCCTGAGGCATTATGATGGAGTAACCTTTGATCAAGACCAGAGAGAGGCTTAAACCAGGTCTGGGGATCTCAACAGTTGCAAACTTTTGATCCACATCTCCGTCTTGCTGGTCAGCTCTGCCTCTGCAGGAGGACACCTTCCCTCTTGCACACCAGATGGCTGCTTTTCCTCCTGTCTTTTCCTCTTCACTATTTCACTGCCTCTGCACAGGGTGAGCCAGAGCTGGGGATTGCCTGGCTCTTTTCTTGGCCACCTCACCCTTGCAGACAGTGCAGTCTCCCACAGCTTCTCCACTGTCTTAACCCTGTCCCCAGTGACGGGGGAGATGATGGTGGAAGTGATGTGGATTGATGTCCTAAGGATGACAGCCCAGAGGAGGCTTTGGGAGGATGAGCAAGAGCCCATGTCAGAGCTCAACATGAGCCAGCAATGTGCACTCACAGCCCAGAGGCCAATAACCGTGTCCTGGGCGGCATCCAGAGCAGCGTGGGCAGCAGCTCGAGGGAGGGGATTCTGCCCCTCTGCTTCACTCTCCTCAGACCCCACCTGCAGTGCTGCCTCCAGTTACGGGGCCACCAACGTCAGAAGGACACGGAACTACTAGAGTGAGTCCAGAGGAGGCCCTGAGGATGTTTCGAGGGCTGGAGCACCTCTGCTGTGAGGACAGGCTGAGAGAGTTGGGGCTGTTCAGCCTGGAGAAGAGAAGGCTCTGGGGAGATCTTCTAGCAGCCTTCCAGTACCCGAAGGGGCTCCAGAAAGGCTGGGGAGGGACTTTGGACAAGGGCAGGGAGTGACAGGACAGGGGGTGATGGCTTTAAACTGGAAGAGGGGAGGTTGAGATGAGATCTGAGGAAGCAATTCTTTGCTGTGAGGGTGGTGAGACAGCGGCCCAGGTTGCCCAGGGAAGCTGTGGCTGCTCCTCCCTGGAAGTGTTCTCGGCCAGGTTGGATGAGACTTTGAGCAACCTGGTCTAGTGGAAGGTGTCCCTGCTGATGGCAGGGGGGTTGGAACTGGATGATCTTTAATGTCCCTTCCAGCCCAAGCCATTCTATGTGTTTCTACGAAAAGGCAAGAGATGTGGGAAAAGACTCCCGTGAGCTGGCTGCAGCCCTGAGTTCTCCCAACAGCTCAGTCCTGTTCAGAGAAGGTGGCATTAGGCAGTGCAGGCTCAGCCTTGCTGTGGGAAGCCCTGTTGAGCAGCGTGGCTGTGGCTACAGTCCATAGCGCTCATCACCAGCGATTAGCAGTAGCCAGTTTTAAGGATGGGGGAGCTAATAACATTTTAGCACCTTCTTCCCCTCTTCTGCCATACATTTGCCACTGGTTAAAGAACAGTGAAGTGATGTTGGGGGTTTTTTGTTGTCTTTTTTTTTTTTTTTTTTTTTTTTTTTTTTTTTTGCACATATACAGCTTCCAAATGGCTGGCGTGAGAGTGTTGTCCTGCTTTTGAAGGGAGGTTAGTTTTATTGCAAGGTTTTATTGACTTCTGTAAAACTTCTCACCTCTTGGTTCAAGTGAATGCCCAGAAAAGAGGGGAAGTGGCAAATCTCCGGCAATGAATTGCTTGTTTCCAGGCAAAGCCATCATGAGTGCAGCAAAATGACCAGCCAGCCCTGGCTCAGGGAGAAGGGGGTACCACAGGGCCAGGGGAAGCCCCCATGAGTGTTTTATCTGGGTCTGCAAATGCCATGTGCAAGGAAAAGTGCAGGCTCTGCTCTGTGTAATTTTGCTGGCATAATAATTCTGATATGTAATTTTTAGTTTAGGCATTCTCAGGGGCCAAGCTCTGGCCCCATGTGTCAAATTATTAAATGGCAAATTAAGTCAGTTAATAGAATTAATTGAGTCGATGTAATCCTTTTAATCAGATGGATTTGATCCCTTCTCAGATGAATTAGAATCCATTAACAGATAAGTCAATTATTGAACTAAATTAAATCTAATAATAATGCCTACTGCTCACAGCAACACTAATTAATCTAAATACACTTACCTATCTCCGAAGGTTGTTTTTTTTTTAAGGCTTAATTGATGTTCCTAAAGTGCTCCGAGATCTTTAGATAACTGACGATCTATGTGAGCAAAATATTATCTCTTAACAGACTATAAACTAATTAAAAGACTGATCTATTTACAGATTGCATTTTTACTTTAATCTCTTCGACCTATTCAGAAGGAGTTTGCACTGGCCCAGAAAAACAGTATTCCTGTTATAAGCTTGTTATTACTTTACAGGTTCCTAAGTGGTCCTTTCATTCAAAAAATGAAAGGGGGAAGGAGAAAAAACAACCATTAAAGTGCAGACAAAAAAAAAAAAGAAAAGGACCTGGAACCTTTATATTCTACCTCCGATAAATGGTACAGATAGGGAAGAGAGGGATCAGTGACCTGAAACCTTAGATCCTTTCATTTATTTTCATTTCACAAAAGGCAGAAGACATTCTATCCTGTTTGTTCACGATCTTTGTATCCGGTGCAGTTGGGCAGACAGAGCTCTCTTGGTTGGGCGAAGGCATTTTTTGCCTCATTTGTATTTCACGGCCATGTGATTTTTGTTTTAATTTGTCCCCGGCTGCTGCTGTCCTGCAGGGTGAAGAGAAGTGATAGCCATCAGGAGAGAGGCCAGAGGGGTCTATGGGCTCGCCCTTGTTGCGGAGGTGACTTTTATTAGTGGCGAGTGCTCTGGTGTCCTGAGGGCTGAGACACAGTACCTGCAGGTGGGTTATTAGTTAGTGTGTTCCAGGTTATCCGCCCATGGTATTTTGTCCATAGACCTGGTCTATCACAGTTTAAAAAATTCTTGAGTCCCCTAGAAGGTTATAATATCTCTCTATATATCCCTATAGATATCTCTATGTATCAACTCTTTCTTTCTCTCTCTCTCTCTCTCTCTCTCTCTCTTTCTCTTTATCTATATCTTTTTTAAACCTTCTAGTTTATAAGCCTTCTAATTTATAGCACAGGAGGCTTTGTTTGAGGACAGCCACAGCACAGAGGCAGCACACAGATATGACCTGTCTTCTCAGCATCCCATTGCTGCTTTTCAGGTATGACCTGTCTTCTCAGCATCCCATTACTGCTTTTCAGCTGCTTGGAGGGATGGACCCTGAGCCAGCAAAGTCCTCTCCAAGGCTCTCCCTGAGCTGAGTGGGTTTTATCTCAGGACTACAGAGATGCTCCTGAGACAGAGGGGTTAGGGAGGTTAACAAAGCATGGATTTCTTAGCAGTGTGTCCACAAACCTGGGGTCAGGCAGACCAAGGAGGGAAGCAAATTCAAGAGGTGATGTACATGCGTGATGCATCTTCTCCATGTGTCATGGGTGTTCCTGGTACTGAACATCACGCTCTGTACAGATGTGCTTTTTTGGGTGGTACAGGGAAAGCAAAGAGCTCAGGGAGATGGGTGTCTCCTTCCTGTGGCCACCCCAGCCTGATGATGAGCTCTGCAGCTTGCAGTCCCCACCTTCTGCTCTAGCTGGAGCTTCCCAGAGATGCCAGTGGACAAGCCCATGGAGAGCACATTACAGCTGTCTAGACATCGGCCACGCTCCATCCCGCTGGAGATTTCATTTGTGGTAGAAGTGGGCTCTGTTCCATGAGGAGGTGTAATATGTGTGGAAAATATTATTATAGCAAAATAGCCTCCTTTAATTGCCTCTAAATTCTGCAGGATTCCTTCCTAGGTTTGGGTAATCCTGTGCTCTCCAGAATTAATGAGCTGACATAGCACTTCTTGGGGTTTGGCAGCCTGACAGCTAATTTAGAACTCCCTAAACTCATTTCACTAATGACTCCCATTTGTTCTATCTCAAAGCCTGGAAACAAATGCAAAATACCAGTGCCATTGTCCCATCTTTAGCAGGTCATTCCTTCCCCTCTGTATTTCTGGCACCTTAACAGCAAGCTGCCTTGGGAAACCTGGTTAACCCTTTCCCTTCCTAGAATAGTTAAAATCAATTTTGATCCCCCTCCTGGGAAGATCAGGAAGAAAAACACTAAATTCATTGTGACTGGAAGGCGCAAAATTAACTTGTGAGAAAGATGGGCCATGTGGCCCAAGTAGCGATTTGGATCAGTTCAGTATAGCTGTATTTCCACAGGCTGGACGGTCAGAAACTGCTTTTCTTCCCAGGAGCCAGGTACGTGCAGAGGGGCTGTCCCAATACCCGGCATGAGCTGTGATTTGCTTTGTAATTTATTCTGCTGAACCATCAGGATGGCTGTTTCCCATTTAACTAACGTGCCGCTGCCTCCAGTCTCTTCCCATTACAGTTTTGACATGACAACAAGACAAATAATTTTTTTAAAAGACCTTTTATCTTCTAAACCATTTATTTTCACGTACTTAGCCCGGGGGCAGAGCTGACCTCGGTGTAGGGGATGATCATTCACCATGGCAGCTGTACAGTCATATGGGTCCTGGGGACTGGCCTGAGCTGGAGAAGCTGTCACCATCCAGCTGCTCTGGGGTGGCTGTTTTTTTTTTTCCCCCTTCTTGCCCAACATCCCCTGATTGCTTTATATTTTTTTTTTCTTCCTTAAAATGTCTTCCCTTCTCACCTGCAGTGGGCAGTGGTGAAGTTTTCCTTGGAAAGCAGGTGTGGGATGAGCTGAAACGCTGCCGCCAGGTCACTACTCTGTTGGACCATGCATGGGGTGGCTGGAGCTGGACCTCCTGCTCCTCTAGGCCACTCTGAATGTTCAGCAGCCATTTGAAATGTGCTATGAGCATCTTTTATGAACCGTCTGTATATATAAGCCATTTTTATTTTTTATTCTGCCATGTTCTGTGTCTGTGCCAGGGTAGGGGAAAATTCTGCTTAGGTGGGATGAGAAGTTCGGGAAGGAAAATTCAGGCCTTTTGCTTTTTGATTAATGACAAACCTATTTCCAACAATGTATTTGTGCCCAGTTGCCTTTACTTTTGGTTTTGATAGCTGCTATCCCAAACTCCCATTGTAGCTAGCTCCACACCTGAAATTCATTCAGCTCTTTCTGCAGTGTTCCCTGTTTTGTACCTGTAGTACCAGCAGAAGCTGTTGTTTCTGTTGTTTATTTTTCCTCTGACACTGCAATGATTTTTGATTTCCCTGCTTCTGGATAGCTTAAAAAGCCTTGACTTTCATGGAGGAAATTAAAAAAAAATTGAAAATCACCTTTTAGCTCTGTGTCCAAACTTCAGGTCTCCATAATCACCGATCAAGGTTCGGAAAACATAGACCTGTCTGTCAGTGAATATTAGGGACCCAGAAATAACGAGGAGAAGTAGTTTAGAGGTCTGCTGATAATTTGTCAGTTTTAATTTCTGTGTGGAGTGGAAAGTGAGCTACAAAGTGAAAAATCTGTATTTTCATGCAAGTGTTAGAAAGGTTTTTGTTAACAGTTTGTGTGTGTATATAATTCTGTGCTGTGATTTAAGCGTTCCCATTAGAAATGCAGAATAGGAAATAGGATCCCATCTGTGAGCAATTTAAGAGGAAGTGAGACAATGGAGTCGATTGCTGCTTCAGTTTAGATAATCAATACAAATATTATTAGTATAGTGATTTATCTTCTGAGACACTTTATGAAAATGTGAATGCTGGACCCTGAAGACAGGTCAATATGATATTATCTGTTCCTGCCTTGCCGGGATTATGGTATTCTTCCCATGAAGCTCAAGCAGCTGCTTTGCTAAATGTTCTTCACTGGCTGTGATAAACGCAGAAACAAAGTTAGGGCTTCCCTTTCTCCTCCGCAACTCTGAAAATGCGCTGTGCATATTAGTACAAAAATTATTTTTGTCTGAAATTGGTACCTGGGGACTGCTGGGAGGATCCTGGGAGATGATCTTTAAGGTCTCTGCCAACCCAAACAGCTCTATGGTTCTATGCTGAAGTTCTGGAAGAAGTTTGCATAGCTTTAAATATATTTCTAGGCCATGAGTGATTCTGTGCACAAATGCTGAGAGAGCTCATTTGCGTTTATTGCAGTTATTTTATGTTGATGTCTGTTACCAAGTTTTATATTGTGGCATCTGAGGTTTCCCCATATCTAAGTGTTCGGCCAGTCATGAGTTCAAGCTGTTTCTTGGGATGCAATTAAAAGTACCCTGCAAATAGGTTAGTCTATGTTTCTGAAAGGGTTTTTTAATTGCTTTTGCTTTGGAGAGAGGAGAAATAAAAGGTCATCAACAAATTGTCTTGTAAATTTTAGCTTTGATGTACATTATCATGCATGGCCACTGAGATTTGTCCTTCATAAGAAAAGATTGGAGGAAATGAAAAATGTCAATAACCCTATTAAGAACATGCCTAATTAAAGACAAGATGGGAAACTCAAAACTTGGTGTGTAAAGGGCTCGCTTCTGCTTGAAGATAACACGGGTTCTCGCTAGGTTGCTATTTGAGAGACCTAAAGTCAGTAGCTTGCTTTGCTGGAGACCTAATGTTGGTGGTGTTGGCCAAGTCGCTCAGCTGAAGTATCTCCCACACTCCACTTTGCCTAGGTTAGGTGGTGGGACACTGACCCTTCTAGACAGTGGAGAGAGAAGGACCTTTGCTCCTCACATATAACAAAGTGGCACAAATTTCATCCTCTCAATCTCATTATGTGTCCCTCCTCCCTCATCTCCAAAACAAGGGTTGCACCATCCCCTCACTTTGTAGGTGTGCTGTCAGGATAAAAGCACTGCAAAAGTAAGATGGAGGTAATGGAGAACACATCAGGAGCCTGGTTAATAGGTTAAATAATTATCTGGTGTTTTTAGATGCTGTGAGACCATTCCTGTTTTCAGGTTGGGGGTTTCCTCAAGAAAAGTGTTAGACTTTATAAAAAACTAAGGCACTTAATCTCTCGGATTTTGCCTCAGCTCTTTTAAAAACCAGATAGTCAGGAATTTCCACAGCTGCGAGGTGGAGCACAGCAAACATTAACAATGCCAGTAGCATTGCGTGGCTGTCTGGAAGAGGAGGGAAGAGCCCAATCCCCTACAAAACTGCACCATGGCTCAAGCTCTGTGGAAAGGTGAAAAATAATGAAGCTCCTAAGAGGAGAAATTGCTGATGCATGACGCTTGGAAATCTGGAAGAGTCCAAAAAGGGAGCTGAAAATACCCCCCAAAAATGACTATCTGTGGCTTGAACAAAATAGTGTCCGATCAGCATTCAGAAACCGCTGAATTCAGACCGTTCCAATACTGGCATTTTCCAGACTGCCTGCCAGTCGGATGCAGAGGAGAACACGTGTAGAGTGTCTGCGGTCACAGCGCTCGCAAGAAGAGGAAGGCGAGCTGGAGGGGAGTGAGAAGGCCCAGTAAAAAAACCCTATATTTCCTTACTGTGAGGGAGAGAGGAAGTATTGGGGTTGGAGGGAGATGGTCGCATGGCTGCACTCTGCGAGCATTGCTTTTCATGAGCTCTGCCAGCAACAAACAGCTCACACTTTGGTCCCCGATGAATTTTAAGTATTTTCTGAATGCCCGTAACACACATGCTTTTATGGTGATGAAGAAGCTGAGATCTTTTAGAAGATTAAAGGTCTCCTGACCTTTGTGTCCCTGACTTCTGCTGTAGTTGCTTTGAGGATGTGCCTGTCCTTTGCTGATGCTACCTGGAATGGTTGGCCTTGAAGAATCACTAAGTAGTGTTCAGATTTATTTTGCCCTCATCTCTGAGAGCTGAAATGGGTGCCTAAAAGGCCTTGTCCTCCTCTGCATTTGCAGCTGCCAAAAAGGCACCTGTCTTCCCAAAGCAGTAAGAAAAAAATCCTGCTATCTGCTGTGACCCTGCCTTCTGCTAGCTGTAGTGAGTTTTGGGTCTTCTCCAGCAAGTGGTTTCCCAGTGATCACAACTGGATGGCAGCTGTGCTGGCTGGAAAGATCCGACCCCAGGTAGCACCGTGGAGAGGAGTCCTTGTTCTCTGATGCTGCTTGGCTGCTTCTGTTCCTCATCCCAAAAGCTGGGCTTGTGGGACAGAGGAGAAGTGAATGTTGCACCTGAGCGACGTAATGGTGAGGCAAGCCATTGGCTTTTGAGCATGTGGTAGGTGATGTACGCTTGGGATCCTGACTTCAAGTTGGCACGGCTGGTGCGGTTTGGTTTATACTTGATGTTCTCAAGTGGTTTTGAAAGGACAAGCAGGAGAGGATAGTGGGTGGTTGGATGTGAGAGTGGAGCTCTGGCAGCGGGGGACATCACCCACAGCCACTGGAGGTGGTGAAGACCTCAGTGTGGAGAAGCAACAGGGAAGGGCTAGGAACAGGGTGGCATGTAAACACCAGATAAATCTAAAAAAATTATGTCCAGATGGCCTCAATGCTTGGCCAGGGACAGTCATGAGGCTCACAGTGTGTCCATGCCTGCTGTGTGGTATGGGTGTGAGGGGCATCCTCACCACCAACCCCTGTTACTGCTCTGGTGGGTTTTTGCAGGGGTGAGTGCTGAAGCAGGCGGAGGGGTGCTTTGGATTCCGAGTTCCAAATCGCATGTTGTGTTCAGGCAGAGGGTGAACTCTGCAGCTGCTGAAAGACAGTTGTGTCCTGTTGGGATCAGTGATATTGTCCCAGGTTCCAGCAGTAAAGCTTGCCTAAAGGTAACTGCAGTGTAAATCCCAAATAACGTTTCTGCTGGTTGCATGGAGGGATAACAGGGCTGAATCTCTGTTACAACTGAGGCCTTATTATCCTCTTTCCTACAGTCATGAAAACTCCACAGACTTCAGCAGAGCCATTCCTGGAGCTCCTGTGTGAGACTGAAAGGAGATTAAGTGCCCAGCAGTGCCTCCCATTCCTCCTGTGTCTTGCACCTTTGTTAAGACCTCGCATTTCAAACCATTTTAACCGGTGGGAGGCAAATCAAAGCTGTTAGGTTTAGCCGGTGACAATGGTAGGGTGCTGCGTGGTGTTCCCAGCCCCTCGCCTTTGTGCAAGGCTTGCTCAGCAGTGATTCTTGCCTTTATTTCATTTGCTTCTGCATCTGCATTTGTAACCGTTTTTTTTTCAAGTTAAGTTTCTGACTGGTGACTCATTAGGAGTAAATAGGCAAAAGGATATTGGCTTTACACCTACTAATTCGTGCGTGCTAACAAGCAAGTGTAAGAGCTGTATACTTACCAGGTAAATTGTTCCACCTAGGAGGAATGGAGGAGGGGAGATAAAAAGCATTGCAAAGAAACTGCACTTTTCTTTCTGGCTACTAGCCTTGGTTGTTCCTGTAACCATAATGAGTTTAGGTGAATATTTGACAGTCACCTTTGCTGTAGCCTGTTTTGAGCTTCACCAGGATCTTCTGGTGTGGGAACCATTAGACCTGCGTGGGCATGAGAAGAAGCTAAGATCCTAATTAGAAGGTGCTAAATCTGTTCACTCAGAAATGAGGTGCCCTTTACGGCGGCTGGTGGAACAAACCCTTCTTCCTGCGGCATATGTGAGTGCAGGGCGATGGATGAGTCAGGATGCGCCTCGCTGCTGGCACTCGGAAGGGGAGTTAGAGACATAGAGTAGCTTTAATATAACTAGCATAGGTATCGACAGCAGCAAACATTGGCAGTGTGGGATGCCTGTTAGGTAAAGGTGAGTCTGTGTGGCTCTGTGGCTGTGGGGATGGCATAGGCTCATGGTCAAGGTCAGCTCACTCCTGCTGAGGTCTGTTCTCTGTTTTGCTGGTGCCCAAGCCAGCAGTGAATGTATCTGTCTCTCCAGTCACATTCCTGACACAGTGACCATGCACCTTTAGGCGTGCTTAAATCAAGACAAGGATGTCAGCTTTCTCAGGAAGAACAACCTGCTGGAGGGAAGCTGGAGCACAGCTGAGGAGCAATGGTCTCTATCCCTTATGGTCCTGCTCTGAGCAGAGGGTTGAACTGGATGGCCTCTGGAGAGCCTTCCCAGCCCATGTTATTTTGTGATTTGGTGTCTTTCAACACTGATTATCAGAACAGAACTGGCAGGTAAAGTCATCAAAGGTGCTTTGAAGGCAGTAGTTCTCCTTTGGATGCATTCAGTGGGACCCTTAGGAAGTGTCTTTTCATGATTTGTCCCTCAGTTTTCTCCTTGTGATTTTTGTATTGAGAATTGATATTATTTAAGAAAATCGATATAGGCAAAGGTTTCCATTCTACCACTTTAGTCCTTCTGCCCTTTCCCTCAGCTTGAGTTGTCCCACTTATATCTGCAAAGATGATACCATCCGCACAAGAGTATATAAACTGTAGTTTATCTTAAAAGATGCGTGCTGTGGAGTGAAAAGGCACGCTTTGTACCAGTGCAATAACCAGTTATCATCTCTACTCCTTTCTGAATACAAATCTGGTTTACTGTGTACTTTGAAGGGAAGGAAGGGGCTCCCAGCCCTGCTGTATCCGACATCAGGCTCCCTTTCACCAGCTCCCACTCTGCGGCTGTGACTTCCAGCCTTACTCCTCCTCCTCCTTGGTGCCTGACCTGGCTGCAGCCAATATCTGTCTCTCAGCAGGAGGAATTTGAGGAAACACAGCAAACTTCAGCTCCTGGGGCTAAATTGTTGTGCTCTGTAACAGCAAACTGTGTTGGTCTAATTGACAACCAGCTTTAAACGTACCCTAATCAAGCAAATACATTGATTTATTTTTTCCTCTCTTACCGAGTGTTAAGCAGCTCCCAGCTTGTTTTCCTCCCCAAGAACTGGATAACTCATCTATTGTGTAGTAAAACTGATGGGCAGTTTTGACCTCTATACAATCCCTTTCAGTATGTTGAGGGAGGGAGGAGTTTCTTATACTTGTATGAATGTTTGACCACTTAAAAAAAGCAAAACAAAAAAAGCCCAACCCAAAACGACACACAGCAACAAAAGATGATCCATTTTCTCTGAATGTCTTTGAAAGAAGCTTAGTTCGGAGACAGACTGGAGAGAAAGGCTATTGATTTTGTTTGACCTCCAAACAGACTGCGGTCAGTATATTTTCCCTGTTGGAAGTGGTTCAGGGCTCTGAATTTCCATGTCAGCGTTTGTATTCTGAAGTGCACTGGAGCTTTTGCTGCTTCTTCAATAAATAGTGAGCTGTAGGGAAAGGTAATGCTGTATATAGGTACCCTGCCCTTCCTTTCTTTTTCTTTCCTATATAACTTGGTTGTCTTGCTGATTAAGCATTTACAAATCCTTTTCATTGAACGTCATGCAGGTTAGTGGCTTAAGCCGTGACTACAAGCAACAGTTTTGTAATCCCTGCCTTGCTTTTTCCAGTGCTGAGCCAGGTCTTTTTCCAGCTTCTTGCCTGCACCAGCACCCGTTGCCGTACCTGGCGCAAGGAGAGAGACGCTTTCCTGCACACAGTAATAAACCCTCTAAAAAATACCATCCCCTCTTCTACCCTGACTATTCTCAACCTTTACCTAGGGAAGCTGTCCTGATTTGCACTTAGCCTCCTGCAGTGAAACAAAATATTCTGTTTGGAGACTCCTGGGCTACAGGAAAGGCTCTGCTCAGTTACAGGTACCAGCTCGGTGTCTTTGTAGAGGTTCTTGTAAAATGGCTTATGACAACTGATGTGCCCTTTCTCTGGCAATCACCTACCAAACTGTGGCTTCAAGGGATGGAAATACCTGTGTGATATGTTGATTGTCAGATTTCTAAATGATCTTCTCTGAGCTCCTTTGAGATAAAGGGAGGGTGAAGGGTCTGGAGCACAAGTGTGATGAAGAGCATCTGAGAGAACTGGGGTTGTTTAGCCTGGAGAAAAGGAGGCTGAGGGGAGACCTTCTGGCTCTCTCCAACTCCCTGGAAGGAGGGTGGAGAGAGGTGGGGGTGGGTCTGTTCAACCAAGGAACAAATGACAGGACAAGAGGAAATGGCCTCAAGTTGCACCAAGGGCAGTTGAGATTGGATGCGAGGAAGAATTTCTTTCCTGAAAGGGTTCTCAGGCATTGGAAGGGGTTGCCCAGGGCAGTGGTGGAGACCCCATCCCTGGAGGGATTGAAGAGTCGTGTAGACATAGTGCTGAGGGACATGGGTTAGTCAGGGACTTGTCAGTGTTGGGTTAATGATTGGACTTGATAATCTGAAAGGTCTTTTCCAATCTGGTCAATTCTGTGATTCTATGAGCAGTACCAGTCAGCATCTCTCTATGCTGAGGTGTCAACTGCATTATCTCCTCCTGATTTCACAATAGTGCCTCACACGGCGTGGTTTTGGTTTGTATGCTTCTGCCCGCTTTGCAGCAAATTCAACACAGCAAGTTGGCTGCTGTTGGCACATCAAAGGGCAGCCTGTTAAACCTACCCCGGCGTAACCGAGCTGTAGCAGAGGATCACTGATGTTGGATACCAGTTGCTGAGCAATCCTGTTGGCTTTGGCAGCATGAGTTTCATTTCTAACCCACGTGGACAGATGTTGGTCCTAATGCTGAGCCCCTCTTTAGAGAAAGGGTTGGTCCTCCTTGCCACTGCCAGCCCTGTGTCTGCTCCTAGATGTGCTGTGGGTCAGGGTGGAGGCTGCTGGGATGGACGTGTGAGAGTCTGTGGCGTACGTGGTCTGCTGACAATTACACAGCATCAGTTTCTAACTTAAGCGCTTAATTTTCCAGAGAGTAATAGCCCACTGCATCCCTGAAAAATAACAAATGGTGGAAGATGTATTTGCAGAGTATGAGTCAAGCTGAGATTGCAGCCTGTGTTGTGTGTATAACTCTAGTGACTCTCTGGACAAGGACTTCAAGGGTTCCCCAGAACCTTTTCTTGCTGTCTTTAGTGCAAACCTTCCCCTTCATTGGAATATTAAATTACACTAACCCTTTGCAAATGGCTCAGCAAACACCTCAGAGAATGGTGAGAAAGAGAGACCTGTAACTGTTAAACCTCTGCACAAACACAAAGGTGAGGAGCTGACGGAGGGAGATAGCGGAAGGTGATGAACTTGCTCCCAGCCATTCCCCAGCCCTGGGTAGGGCATGTGGCTGCCCAGCTTGTCTCTGTCCTGGTACCAGTGCTGCTAATTATCCCCTGGCTCCAGTTTCCAAGGCCTAGGTGGTGAGTGGTCTCCCATGTTGGCACTGGGACACTGGGCAGAAGAGGAAAATGCAGAGGGGCTGCTGTGCTGTCTGGGATGATTTACTAATAATTATTACTAATACAGCAATAATATTCACCAACCTGCTACTTGTCTTGGGAGTAAGTAGTCCTGGGCTTGCAGGCTTGTCTGTTTAGGTATTACCCACCTCATTTGAAGCTTTTTAAATTAATAAACAAAGTTTTGCCAGAGCCCTGGGTGGCAGATGAGATATCAGTAAAACAGGTCATTGGAAACATAGGTAATCACTGGGAAAGCAGCAATGCTGTATGTTACCCTACTGCAATGGCTTCCATAGGTGGTCTTTAGTACATGGTGATGGTGGATCAGGATTATGACAGTTTCTTGTTAATGATCTAAATCAAAAACTAAGCATGTGTAGAAAAGCAAAGACGTCCTCGTGTTTTAAGTGCCTGTAATCTAAGAGCTGGGTACCAAAATATCCCTTTGATTCTCAAAGGTAATTGTACCTCTTAATTAGCTGGAGGAAAAAAAAAAAACCAACCCAGCCTGAGATCTTGCTATATAAATTATAATTAACCCCTTGGCACTGGAAGTTGAGATTTCCTGCCCCTGAACACAAATGCAAAACGCATTAGCAGCACTTAACGTCAGGCACTCTCACCCACCGCAGCCGAGGGTCAGCTCGCTACCCCATAAATACTGCTGTGCTCCCAGGCCCAGTAGGAAAACGGCAGGGAAGCCACGGAACCCAAGGGGAAGCGCTAAATACACCATTTGAGGATGTTTGACCTGCTTTTCTTTCAGAGCTGTAAAAGCTCCATCAGGAAGGACAACACAGGAAAAAAACAACCCAAAACCCAAACCGCAGGTTGGAGATGGGAGCAAGGAGAGGGATGCTTCCCGGCGAGTGGTTTTGTTAGCTGACATGGCTGGCTGCTTCGCCGTGAGAATGGCTCTCGGCGCTCCCGCCTCACACACCTCCGGCGAAATAATTGTCTGGTGCCAGACACACTCGGCTGTGCCTGTTGTATGCGGAGCGGCGCGCCCAGCCAGGGGCCCTCGGCCACCCACTGCTGTCATTCACCAGCATCCTGCTTTTTTGTCTCCTTTTCATTTGTGCCTGTTGGGGGATGAGCTTTAACTCCTCACACCGGAGGTGGACCCGCCGTGACACAGCAGGTCGGGTCGGGGAGGAGGGCGGGACAGTGGTGGTGCTGGGGAGGCTGGAGGCTGGCTGGAGCCTGCTTGCTCATCTACAAAGAGTCTTTCCTCACTTCATGACCTCGGTGGAGGGCCAGGGCCAGTGGGCACCTGGATTTAGGGAAAGCCATCTGCTCTCCCCATGAGGAGCTGGCACAGAAGCTTCTTCTCCTAAGTAACAAGCGACAGGACAAGAGGAAATGGCCTCAAGTTGCACCCAGGGAGGTTTAGATTGGATATTAGGAAAAATTTCTTTATTGAGGGGGTTCTCAGCCATTGGAACAGGCTGCCCAGGGAAGTGGTTGAGTCCCCATCCCTGGAGGGATTTAAAAGACTAGTAGATGTCGTGCTTAGGGACATGGTTCAGTGGACATGGTGGTGTTGGGTTGATGGCTTGACTTGGTGATCTTAGGAGTTTTTTCCAGCCTTAATGATTCTATGATTCTATGATTCCTTAGTTCAAGTTAGCCGATTCCTTTGCTCCTTTGGAATCCTGAATGGAGAAATTACTCTCTTCTGCCATGGGTCAGTCCTAGGGTGGCTGCAACTCTGCACTGAGCTATGAAGCCCTTGCAGACAAAGTGTTGTTTTATGAAGCCCTTGCAGATAAGGTGTTGTTTTATAAAGCCCTTGCAGATGAGGCGTTGTTTGCCAAGGGCTGTCCCTTGCCCCATAGGTTGTGTGGTGTGTCCTTGGGCTCCTTCGTACTGGTGGCTCTGGTGGTGAGTGGTGTTGTGGGCACCAGCAGCTCCTCCTGCAGCAATGATGGTCACCTGAGCTCAGTGGTGGCAGCAAGCATGGAGTGACTTGGCCGCCTTGGTAGGTATCTAAGGTGGCTTCATCCTCCCATGGGAAAGGTGAGGGGCAGCCTTGCTTCTCAGGCTTGCCACGGAGATGTGGTCATCAGGACTGCCCGTAAATATTTCAAGTCTGTTATGTATAAATAGCAGTGGGGAATTCCTTCTCCTATCTGCTCCAAAGATTGTATAGGGAGATAAAATAGGAGAGTAATAAGGTGTCCTGGCAGGGAGGAGGGACATGCTTACTGGTGTAGGGTAGCGAGTGCTGGAAGGACGGTTTGTCCTTTTGGATTTGTCCTTTGTATGTCTGAAGATTTTAAAAGTTAATTAAGTTCTGATTAAAGAGCTGGCCAAAGAGTTCTCCACGCTGAACAAGCTCTGTCTGTCTGTGTTGGGACAAGTACGGGCTGGACACCTACAGTAGTGGCATCACCTGCCAGCGTGGCACCTGCCACCTCAAGCGACTGTCCCCTGTACAGGACTATAGGGCCACCCCCTTCAGAGTGCGGAGAGGAGGGAAGGATGTTCTAGGGCAGGGAGGAGAAAAAAGTGCTGATAAAGGTTTGGGTGGAAACATGGGGCTGAGTCTGAGCTTTATAGGTAACCTGGGTCTCAAGATAAACTGAAACTGGGATAAGTATCAAATTAAGTAATACAGATTTTGCACTGTCAATGCTGATTATTTAAACCTAGAACATCCCAAAATAAGCTATTGGAGGTATTGCCTCTTTGCTGCTCTTGTTTATAATGCCAGAGGTGAGGACTGGCTTAGTTCTGTACTCAATTTACTTTTTATATTAAGATTTAACATGGAATCTCCTTTTCTTAATCCAAACACTTATGGTTTGAATGCAGAATTATATTTGAGATTTTTAAAGTACTTTTATTAAAATGTAAAACTAATTTTATGATTCTGATAGGTCTTATTTAAATACCCAGTGCCAGATGCCTTTTCTCCCAAATGACTCTAAGAAAAAAAACCCAACAACTTTAAAAATAACTTTTCATGCAATTAAAATGCAGTAAAAGGCAAGTAAATAGTCTTACCTATGCAATGAACTGGGGGTAATGGTTTAAGAAAAGCCCTGTGATTAATGTGTTTCCAAAAATAAATATATGAAAACAGAGGTGTTAAAGGCAGAGTTAATGTGATAGCTGATTTTTTGTTGTTATTTCTGTTGCTGCTGCTCTGAGAATAGTTGAAAGAGTTGTGCTGTGTCAGTAGGGAGAGACCTTTCCAAAGACCTTGCAGGGGACCCTCTGGCAAGATGCTTCACCGGAGGGACTTGCTTTGGTTGCAATTGGTTCCGGAGGATATGTGTCCCCAGGTGCTATAGAAGATCGGTTCTCATCCACCTCTTTCAGCCCTTACCCAAAAGCAGTAACACTGTCAATGGCAATGTCAGTGACAATTTTCTATACTTCATTTAATAATACCTTAACGATTATTTGGCAAAAATGAGCTTCAGCAGCATAAGCATTAAAAAGTCAGATATCTTTGAAATAGTGTTTGTATCTGTTGGTAAGAGCAAACCCTGTTTAAAACCTTAAAACATAGGAATTTTCCCCATGTGCCAGAACATTTTTTTTCTCGTAGGTTGCACCGCTGCCTCTGCTTCTCTGGGTTCCAGAGCCACAAGAATCCCATTGAAAATACCAGAGCACCCTGCAACTTTATTTTCAGCATATTTTTTACTTGCTGGAAGAAGGGAAAGTTACAATGAGCCCCTTTGAGAAGATGCGTGAGCATGCTTGTATTCCTGTCCACAAAATTAGTTGTCATTATTTCAACTTTTACTGGCACAGAGTAAGGAACCTGCTTGATAGAACTTAATGTCTTTGTATATCAGGTGTGGCTGATAATCTTGATTCAGCTAACAATACAAACACTTTACATGCTTTTCCTCTAGGACAAGCGGAAATGGCCTCAGGTTGTGCCAGGGCAGTTTAGATTGGATATTAGGACAAATTTATTTACTGAAAGAGTGGTCAAACAGTGGAATAGACTGCCCATGGAAGTAGTGGAGTCACCATCCCTAGAGGCATTCAAAAAATGTGTAGTCATGGCACTTCAGGACATGGTTTAGTGGGCATGGTGGTGTTGGGTTGACAGTTGGACTTTATGATCTTGTAGGTCTTTTCCAACCTTGACAGTTCTATGATTGTTTGTCCTGATTAGCCTCACTTTGGAGCACTCACAAATACAACAGTGGAAGCTGGAGGGACTAACTTTTGGAGTATGTGAAACCATTGTGGTGTTGGCATATGGAAGAGATTTATGTGTTTGGGACTCCTTGGTTAGAGGATATGGTGGTGCTAACATCACACCTACTTCATTGCTGAGGATGAGCAACCAACCACCAGGTTGCCCAAGAGAGATGGATGAGTGCTTCAGAGTAAGTGTGGTCTGTCCTACGCTTCTGGCCACAGAAAAAGCAACTTTGGAGGAGCAAGAGTACATGGGGTTCCCATAGTTGTCATTCTCTGCTTATTGTTATTTTTGTGTACATGAGTATTTTTTTTGGATTCAGCTGCGACTGGGAATAAGAAAGTCAAAATAACTTCAGCAGGGTTTGTTCTTGTTCTTGCGATTTCCACACCCAGGAGACTCCAATGCTTTGAATGTATTCCAGCTAGGTGCTTGGGCCAGGTTCTGAGGTCCTTGTCTCTTGGGCTTGACTGTGTCAGCAGGAGTTTATTCAAATGAGAATGATCAAAGACATGAGGGTTTGGCCCTTTATTTTTCATTTTAGGTGCTTTTTCAAGCATAAGAGAGCTTCTGAACTTTTTTGAAGCTCATCCTTCACTAATTCCAGACTTGGAGCCTGGCAGCTTGTCAAGCAGTTTTCCTGCCTCTGTAGAAATACTGTCCGCTTGAGCTGTGTTTGGAGGCAGCAAGACACCCTGGTGAGATAGAGGAATTTCTGCGCTCACATTTTTAACGTTTCTCTTTCCAGGCTGACTTCTTAGTCATTGCGAGGGTGCAGGTGGCAAAGTTCGGTGCAGAATTTGTTTGCTGCCACTCCCTGCCCAGGCTTTTTTAAAGCACACAACCTATCGCCTCCAGTTTTACTGAATCTTGTCTAAATAAGCTTATTCACCATCATTGAAGCAACTGCCATAATATTTTTAGTGTCTCTTATGGTGAATTATGTATAAAACCTCTGCAAGAGGCCAAGTCTGATTCTTCACTGCTTAATCTTGTTTTCTTAGATCTACAAATGGGTGCAAATGGCTCCATGTCAGAATGACAGTATTTTACATTCATTTTTCATGTAGGTAAACGATGACTACACTCTGGGTAGCGCAGGCTTGGGCCAGTAACATGGTACTTACAATTTTTATATTGTCCTCAGATTTTTTGTTTGGTTGTTTTTTTTGTTTTGCAGAAAATCACAGATTCAGGGATTTATCAAATTTTTTACTTCAGTTGGGTAGAATCTCTAAGACCTACCTTGGTATTTATTCAGATGTTACATCAGCTAAACTATCAAACCAGTTTCATATACATGGACTGATAAAAGACCTCAAATTAGCAACCTTTAATTTAAGCTTCTCCCAAGATATGGTGAATAGAGTTAGTTTATAGTGACTGTGTCTGGAAGCTTTGTCATCCTTTAGGAACCTGGGCAGTCCTGACAAGAGTACCTCTTTGTTTCAGAATCTCCTTGTTTTCCTTGATATTGCCGTTCTGGCATAAGGAACACATCTTCTAAGGGTGGGGAGGCAAGCTCTCCTCGAGATGGTCCTCAAGATGCTTGGAGAGCACTAACAGCTCAGCATCGTTCCCTGGACATGTTTTGTTAGCCACTGCTGAACTGGTAGTAGAATTCTTTGGTTGGACTTCCCTACAGGTGAGACCACTGTAATGATGTGACAGCCTTCAGTGGTGGAGATTTCAGTAATGTGCAAGTGATATTTTATGACCTGAATATCTTGGTCTGTGCACCCCATGGGATTAACCACTGCGGTAGTGTGTCATGCTTGCACATCTTTCTTCAGCTCGGTGATTGGCACCAGCATGGATGTTTCTGCATGTCTTGGCCTTGTATTGTGTAGATGTGCCCAGCACTGAGGGGACAGCTCAGTATCCTGGTATCCTGGTTTTTAGTTGGAACAGAGCTGGGTTTGTTTTTAGTAGCTAGATTAGTGGTGCATTGAAACCATCACAGTTGGACATGGACAGGACACCTTCTTGGTGTTAGATGGCTGTTTGCAGATTCTGTGCAGAGTGCCTGAAAGCATCTCCGAGTGACTGAAGCTCTTAGGTAGTGCAGAGGTGAAACACAGAGGAAGGTGTCCCACAGTGCACCAGGAAGGGGAACTTTAGTCCTTGTTTCTCTGTTAAAAGTGCTGTGATCCTGCCTGTTTATCCAGCACGTCCAGCCCTTGGAGCCATTGCAGGTAGACAGGGCTGGGGAGGGGCAAGCTCACACCTCCATATCCAAAGCTGTGCTCCCAGTGTGTCCAACCATGCAGGCGGTGGTAGAAGCGGGACCCTGTAGCAGAGTAGGGGTCTTTATCAGCACTCAAGGGACTTCCGATGTGTTTGAAGCCCTTTGTGTGAAAGTATTTGCAGGATCAGGTTGCTGCACTGTAAGTGCCTTTGAGGTCTTTGCTGCATTATTGATTTTCTTCTGATGTCTCCCATGCAAATATTTAACCTGTCTGGTTCCTGAGAGCTACTAAGGCTGTTACACCAGTGGCAGGTTGTCTCTGCAGTCTTCCCTTTGTTCACACAGAGTCCTCAGTCCTGTTCCCCATCCCGCCCCAAAATTGGACATGGAGAAGTGCTGCGGGGGACTTGGCACTTGACGTGTATTGATGTGTTGATGCTCTGAGGGGCTTACGCGCTCCAAATAATGTCTTTTTCCTTAACTGCATCAGCTGACTGAGTAAAAGGTATGATGTTTAAATAAATGATGTTTAGAACTGTATCCTGGGTGGCATCCAGAGCAGCGTGGGCAGCAGGTTGAGGGAGGGGATTCTGCCCCTCTGCTCTGCTCTCCTGAGACCCCACCTGCAGTGCTGCCTCCAGTTATGGGGCCACCAACATCAGAAGGACATGGACCTACTGGAGTGAGTCCAGAGCAGGCCACGAGGATGATGTGAGGGCTGGAGCACCTCTGCTGTGAGGACAGGCTGAAAGAGTTGGGGCTGTTCAGCCTGGAGAAGAGAAGGCTCTGGGGAGACCTTCTAGCAGCCTTCCAGTACCTTAAGGGGCTCCAGAAAGACTGGGGAGGGACTTTGGACAAGGGCAGGGAGTGACAGAACAAGGGGTGATGGCTTTAAACTGGAAGAGAGGAGATTGAGATGAGATCTGAGGAAGAAATTCTTTGCTGTGAGGGTGGTAAGACAGCGGCCCAGGTTGCCCAGAGAAGCTGTGGCTGCTCCTCCCTGGAAGTGTTGAAGGCCAGGTTGGATGAGGCTTTGAGCAACCTGGTCTAGTGGAAGGTGTCCCTGCTGATGGCAGGGGGGTTGGAACTGGATCTTTAAGGTCCCTTCCAACACCATTCTATGAAAACCTCATTTTGAGAGGACATTTTTAAAAGCCTAGGTTAAAACTGGGTGTGCTACTCCCCATGCATTCCCCCTGCTCTGACACTGGGTAGTTCTCTCGCTGTTACAAAGTGATGGCTTAAAAAAGAAAGTACCTGAAGCCTGGATCTTGGAGCTGCTCTTACTCCACTTCCCCACAACCATCCCTTTTAATAATTTGACATACATAGCCTATGCTCACTCAAGACAGACTCGATGAGCTAATTGCAGTGGTATGTGGTTTGGAGCTCTGTTCTCCTGAGCACTAGCCTTACTGATTTCGGTAGTTCCTCCTGATTTGCACCTGAATAATTGAGAAGTGAATTGGGTTGTGTGGATTATAACTATTTAAAATGGTAAAGAATGGAGGAATATACAAGTGTCCAAACAAAACTTGAGGATGCAGCCTAGATTCCCTCACTTGTTCATAGCCTGCGGGCTTTATTAGGCCCTCCAGACTTTACCTAATTTTGGTGTCATGACACCATGGATGTGAAGTGGAGACAAGGTCATTCTCTCCTATATTGTGTTTGTGTCAAGGATTCACGTGGTTTTGGTAAGGGAAAGGCTGTGTTTGAACATATATGAAGTATTTTGAGCACCCTTGGCCATGCTGGGGTTCACACTGGAAGATTCAGTCTTACCAAAGAGCAGATTTTACTCTCCTGTCAGATGCGATGTGCTGTGAACTTGGGAAATGCACTTTGTCTTAGGTCACAGAATCACAATCTCTAAACTGGAAAGCTGTTCTCCATCAAAGATGCTGTGGTCCCAGCCTCACTGTAGCTATACATCCTTCCTCTTCATTAACTGAAAATGGTTTCAAGTGCTGAGAACCGTTTCCCCGACTTTGTCATTGCATCAGAAAAAAAAAAAATGCAATAAAAGCAGCAAAATTGCGGTCCCCTCTGACAACCTTTTCCCCAGGAAATCTCTTTTAGCTGGCTTGCTGCAAGATGCCTATGGGCAGTGCAAGCAGCTGTAGTTTCTTTTTCTCTGCGATTGCTTTTGCAGGATTTATACCTGGGGGGGAAGCAATGGTGGATAGTTGCAAAGTATCTAGTCCTTCTGCACCTTCGTTGTGTTTCCCCCTTTATCTCTTCATTTATCTGACTCTCTGGCTGGCGCTTAGGCTTTTGTGAGGAGTACACATAAACATCACACTTCTCAGGTGCCCTCCTTCTCCTTTCTTTCCCCATGCTTTTCTGGCTCCCGTCCTCCCACTCCCAGGAAATATTTGAAAGATAATTTGGCATATTTTCTGTCACCTTCACATATCTCCCTAACTTCATGTTTTCTTAGCTGGAAGATAGCTTTTCAACATATATATGTAATCCTTTTCACCTAAACATGTAAGGAATTCCAGTCTCTTCCAGTGGGAGTTTTCAGGAAGGTTTAGGTTAAATGGGGCAATAAGGTAGAAACATGTAGCAGAAGATCTCACCTTCTAAAGACATGTTTTCTCTTTAGCTCTACCCCCCGCCCCCCCCTGCCCTGGAAAATATATCGAAATATCTAGCTGTCAAAGAATTTAAACAATAACACCTGATCTGAAGGCTAGAGTGCAGGGCTTTTGAAAATAAGGATTGTAACCTCTCTACAGTGTATCCAGGGACTAACGGAGCTGGAGGCAGGTGTCCTGAGCAGCAGACAGCCATGGGGATGCTGCTCCAGCTTGGTGGGATTTGTTTTACCTGAGCTCTCAGTGGAAATTCCCTTGGATTTTCCCTGGTGCTTTCATTGTGGCTAAAACATCTTTATCTTGGAGACAAAGGTGACAGCAAGCCAAGCTCAGCTTACATTTATTTAAATCCTGTTGGTGGTGACTGAGCTTTTCTCCTGCGCTGTGTGTGAGTGGGGTGGGAGATCTCAGCGATGTCCTTCTGCTGGGCCAACCTTCATCCTCCAGAAACTTTGTTGCACCGTTCCAGAGTAGGATTTACCCCAGCTGATTTTAGCTGACGAGATGTGTTGTTCAAGGTCCCTCTCTTGGATCCTGAGAGAATTTATGGAGGTGCCTGTTGTAAAAGGAGAATCAATGGTAAGGGGTGCCTTAGGCTGGAGGCCAATTGAGTTATGAACCCAATCCTAAAACCACACAGATCTCTCTTGTAGGAAAAGAGGTCAAGGATCCCTAGAAATAAGAACATGTTTCCAACATCTACAGACTCAGATTTTTCAGAAGTGGGTACCTACAAGTGGCCTTAGCCTGTACTTTGGTAGCTGGGATCCCAGTGGGGAGCGGACAGCATCTGCTGAACCCCCTTCCCTCTGCTCCTTGCTCCCAGACATGTGGTGCAGGATGATGTCAGGGGCTCATGAGGCTCCTTGGGGCCTGGGGTATGTGTGCCACTGTATTTACTGGTGTGGGTATTGCACTGGGTGCTTGCCCATCTGCTACCCATTGGTCCGTGCTGTGGCAGTAGCCTGTGAGGGGTCTCAGTGCTGCCACCGTAACCTTTGCAGCCCACAGGAAAGGTGACTTCCATTTAGTTCTAAATTATGACATTATTTTATTAGATCTTTAAACTTTATTTAAATTCTTTATTTAAAAAGAGGGAGGAAGGTATCATATTTTAATTAGTAGTGGTGTCAAAGGAGACCTAGATTAATTATTTGAAATCACTCCATCCAGATGGTTTTAATTTTCACAGCAGGGAACCGGCATCTTTTTAAGGTGATATTTTTCAAATTAAAATCAGCTTGGATATTACTCATGCTGGCTGCAGAGTGAGGGGGTGGGGAATACCAGCCAGCATGCCCCGTGTTTGTCCACCTGAGCACGGGCTGCTGGGGGGACCTGCTCCAGAGAGGTGCAGGTTGCCCACTGTCTGGCAGGACCATGGATTGAGGCTCTAGATTTGGAGGGCTTTATCAAGATTAGCTCCTACTTTGGCTGGCCAAAACCCATGTCTGATATTCAGCATTATTCTTAGGAGCTCTAATTTCAGCGCTGAGACTGGCATAGACAAAGAATGCCTTGCAGCTTGGATGGGAACTTGCCATGTCCTGTTCTTGCGTGTGAAGCTGTGGAGCCCCTGCCTGACCCCTTCGGTGGGTGGCCCTGGGTCCGTTTGTGTGCCTCGGTGGGTTTGACACTGTAGATCTGTGGGCAGCTCCTTGGCCATGGTTCTTGGGCTAGTCTTTGGGACCTCTTTGTGCTGGCTCCATAACCTTCCCTCATGTGTGGGCTGCTGCTCTCCTGTCTGAGGATGACCATCAGTCCTCTCTAACACCCTTGTTCATTTGAGGGGAAGAACCTTTTATAGTCACCTCTTTAAAGATCGTCCTACCTCTGACTGTTCCCTGGTTTGTTAATGCTGCTTTGCATCTGAGCAGCCTCCCTGAACTTCTTGAAGCAGTGGACATTCACCAAGTTATAGACCATGTTGCTCATCTTCCCCTTGAAGACCCATCTTTGACCTGTGCCCTCCTCCCCTGTCCTGGTTTTGCTCATCTTTTATGTCCTTCTGCAATGGGCTATTACTGGTTTTTGTGGCCCTTCCTCGCTGAGGTGTGTGGGTAATCACTGCTTTGATCCCACCTTAGCAGGTGTAGGGGGAAAGCCTGCAGCACCCGACTGTCACTGGCAAGCTGCTCTCCATCACAGAAACCCCAGACTGTCACGCGGTTCTGAAATACTTAGCTAAATATCTGTATTGATGCGTGATTGCAAGTAACATTCTGCTGTAATACAGGCATTATTCCACTTGCTGTCAGAAAGAAGTTATTCTTTAAATATTCCCTGTGATACCAGGATTAACAAATATATCTAAATAAATGTAAACAGTTAGTAACTGGAGAACCCTGAACTTGTGTATGTGACTGAGCTGCAAAGGGAACACTCTGTTTAGGGCCCTCGTGAGTTAAAGATTTGTGATGTTTGCACTGCTGCAGAAGCCAAAAGCTGACTTTACAAGTGGGAAAAATATTAATGTGTTTAAATGAAACAAACTCCTATTTCTATCCCCATGGTAAATCCTTGCAGCGAACATATTTGCTCTTTGAGGGTTTTAACGTTTGAAATATGAATGCCAAAAAGAATGTGACTTTTTGCAGCACAGATCAAACATTCTCCAGAGTTTGGCAAAAGCCGTGTTTCTATGGTAAGGCTTGGGTCTTACAAGCGTGAGTATTTCCAGAGCAGGACCGTGGATTTGCACTTGCTGACACTTACACATTCTTGCATTGTGTTTTGACCATGTCTCCTTTCTCCCCCTTCGTATCGGAGATGGATCTGAACCAAAATGTCCAGTCTGCCTGTTTCTGCCTCTCCAGGGAAATTCCTGGAATCCAAACCTCGAGCATGACTGGAATTTGTGTTTAGATCAGAGACAGAATAAAACGCTGCATTTGGACGTGTCTAGGTTTTCGAGGTGATGATGGCATGCTACACATCTGGGTGGCAGCTTGGCCACTTCTGCAAATACAGTTGTGTCAGGGCAGGTGGTTTCTGAAGATGCAGCAGAAATCTGTCCTCTGCCATGGGTCCTGGCAATGCTGCAAACCAGCTCTGGCTGCAATAAATGAGGTGCTGTGAGATTGGCTGTATTTCTCCCAGCTAGAGTGGGAGTCAAGGACCCGGACTGCCAGAAAGCAATTAGTG
Organism: Caprimulgus europaeus; assembly: GCA_907165065.1. The sequence goes on along the minus strand of OU015531.1, from coordinate 32,657,294 downwards.
ACCTTCTGGGAACCTAGCTAGACACACAGAGCATGTCTGCAGAGTGTTCATCAGAGAGAATGAGCAGCACTGAATTTCTCCCCTGCTAGCTGTTGTGGTGATCTTCAGGAGATCACTGTGATGTTTAGCACCACCTATGTGTGGCTGGACCACTTCTGTGAAGCATTTGAGGGCTGCTAGCTGTGGGGAAAGGATTTTCATTCTCGCTGTGCTCATCTTTTATGAGAATAAAATCTATGTTCTCACCCTCTGAGAACCCTCCTTCAGTGTGAAGGAAAGCATCTAGCTTTACATTGCTGATGGAGTGGTGGGATTGGTGCAGACTGATGGAGCACACATGTATATGCATATTTTGTGGTAAGCTAGCATGAAGTCCGGAGCAACCACACAGGAGTCAGTGGAGATGTGGTCAGATCTGTACCTGTGACCAAGCCTGGAGCTCAGCCCCTGGGTGGTTCCTTGGGTTCCCTTGCAGATCCTCCCAGCGTGGTGGGGTTCGGGTAGAGGTAACAGGAGAGCATGCTGACTTAATGGGAACACATTGGTAAATGCTTTTTTTTTTTTCCTTCTTCCTTTACAAGCCCAGCTTCTAGTGGAAACAGACACTTTTGGCAGTCAAGTCCGGATCAAGGGGAAGGAGACAGACTTCTACCTTTGCATGAACAGGAAAGGCAAGCTCGTGGGGAAGGTAAGTGGTTCCTATTAATTCATTGCTAAAGTGAGTGTTACCTTCAGCAGCCTCCTCAAGGCTGTAATGGTGTTTTTGAGCTTTGTCTGTCAGCCTCAACTGAAAATCAGGAGGGAGGGGATGTGGGGGTTCCTGGGGTGGCCTGTGCTCTTCCGAGCCCTCCCTGCACCTGTCAAGTCAGGCTCTGCAGCCACCCCGAGATCCCCTGAGGATCCTTCGGATGCGGGTGGGTTTGCGCTGTACAGTTGTCTTAAATTGATGCAACTTGTCATCTCGGCATCCCAGTGTCACAGCCACCTCCACAATAACTTCCTTACTTGATCTTTCCTTGGGAAGAGCTGTGCTGGGGAGGTCAGTGCTGGGGAGGCAGGGGACGTGAGGCTCCTTCCAGCGGTGAGCCAGGGGTTGGTGTGGCAGAGCGAATACTGGAACCTGAACGTCGTACTGGGGCTGGGCCTCACGGTTCTAGCATTACAGGAATATTTTATTACTTTGGATCCTCACAGAATGGAAGCATGTGACAAATTACAGCGTATTCACCCCTTGAGCTTAACTTCTTTGCTGAAGTCATATTTTTTATGTATTAACTTGTTTTTGTAACTTAATGCAGTTCTTCTGTATTGTTGGCCAACCTAGAAGCTTGCTAACCAGGCTTGCTCAAAGCTAAGATATAACCAAAAAATAAATATAAAATAAAATATCTCATCCATCAAAGGCCCCCTCCTCCACTGCCCGTCCTCTGCACCACCAGGAATTAAAATCTGGCATCTTTGTGGCTGTTAGAAAGGGAAGCTGAGTTTTGTTTTGAGTCAATACAACAAAAGCCACACTCCCAAACAGAAACCAGAAACCAAATTGTTCTAATGAAACATTATTTACTTTTGTGGTCCCGAGAGTGACACTCGTGGGACAAGTGCCTTTCCTGGAGGATCCCTCCCACAACTCCTGTGTTCCTTGGGAACTGCACAGATGCTTCTGTGGTGACTGAGCCCAGAGCTGTTGCAGGTGGCAACTGGCCATGACAGCCAGCTGGACCCGCTGCCCAGTGGCTTTGGCCAAGCCAGTGGCAGCCAGGGCACTGCTCAAAATTGGGGGGGTCCTGGAAATTGGTGCTGTGGGAGGACTGGACCAACTCAGTCGCTTCTCTCCGCTTCCCGCGCTTCTGTGGTGTGATTACTGCTCAGAGTGAGGCACCGTTGTTTGATCTTGGGCAAAGAAATTTGTTTTCTACCCAGACTTAGACCTCTCAGAATACACGTGAATGCTTTTGAGTATTGCACTGAACCCAAACCTGCCCCTTGATTTTTTTTTTTTTTCCCCTTAATTTTCTGTCCTTTAAATATGATAATAGCATTTTTCCCCAAAATGTTCTAAGGATAATTTTGTTAATGTTTATGAGATGCTGATACCATAATAATGGAGAACTTAGAAATATCCAAATTACATGGGGTAAAAGGAACATGAAATCTTACTGTTTTCTCTAACAGAGCTTACCCTGGGGTGGGTCAATGGTAGTACATGGTGCAACCCACATCCTTTCCTGGTCTGTGCTGAGGGTCCAGGAGCATACTGGCAAAGTCAGAAGCTGTTTTTCAAAATGTGTCATGTATTTTGGCAAGATTCATCCCTTGATTTGGCCCACTGGGCACCAAGGCAGGACAGGTCTTTAGCTCGTTACCTTGCATGCAGTGTAAAGCTTTTGGTTTTCTTCTTATGTGCTTTTCATAACATTAAGTTGGCAAACGGTTTGTTATTAAAAAAAAAAAAAAATCTATTCTTGTAAATATGAGCCTTCCCACCCCAGCCTGCTGACAAGTTCATAAACCAGCCGACCTGAGCAGGAGGGGGTATGGGGCATGGCGTTTGGAAGGAAAATGTTCCAGACGCGTTGCCCATATTAACAGCTTCTCATGAGCAAAAAAAAAAAAAAAGAAAAAAAAAAGAAAATAATAGCATGTCTTCTTGATACCAAAGAGTGTGGTTTTAATTAGTATCATAGTTTCAGTTCTTTTTGTGGCGAGAGTTTGAGGGAATGCTTTTTAGCTTGAATGCTCTAAACAGCTAGTAAACCCCAAGGAAAACATTAGATAAAAGTTACGCCTGGGCTTATACAAATATTTAAGTTCAGTCTGGGGGTGGAGGGGAGTGAAACCCATAAACTGATTGTTTCACAGTTGCCCCAGTATGTTCATTTGGCAAGAGAGGAGCCGTGGGACCAAACTGGGTCTTTTTCTCTGCTCATTTCCTCTTGCCTTACACTGCATAATCCCGAACAATACCCGCATATGCCATCTGGCTTTGTTCTCCTCCTCAGTCAGCAGTTTTGGACCCCCCCCGCCCCAGCTGAAAACCTGCTTTGAATTTAGTCCTTTTTGTTTCCCATAATCACCTACAAGGGGTATTACAGACGGGCGCAGGTTGTTGCTGTTCTCAGCTGGAGCTGGTGACGAAGCTTGCTCCCCACCTTGGGGCCACCAGGCTAACCCAGGAGGCTGAGAAGAGCAGCTTTTGCCTCTTTTTATTTATTTATCAGAAATTGCACCTATGCCAGCGTTTCTGAGCAGAGGCCATCTGATGGAGCTTTTTCAGGAGCCCCAAACCTTGTGTTTTCTCCCTTGCTTGGTTGTTACTGCATGTGTGTTCCCAGCCAACATTGGCCAAAGGGCTCAGAGGTGTTTTGGGCAGGCTTCTGACTTTATTTATTGTCACAGCATGCAATTGCTGAGGTCACCGACGCTCTATGTGCTGCTTATGAAAACTGGAGACGGGACAGGTGTTGTACAGGGAGTGATTTTTCTGTTAAAGGCGACCAGCACCAGGGGAAAACAAATTGTGTCGTGTTTCTTCATTGATTCTTGGTGTTACGTTGAAGAAGGCCCAAGAAAGGTTTAATTTTATTTTTTTCCTTCTAACCATATATTTTTTTGTCTGTGGGGTTTTGGTACATCTATGTATACACATGTAGAAATTGTAGGTCCTGAGTTTTCTGATTTTGCTTGAAGTTTTCTATGGACTGCTGACCTTTATGGTGGAGTTGTGTTTCAAGGAGAGAGATTAAAATAGGAAAACTCAGAAAAGGAATATTAGGTGCTTTTGTTAAAAACTTTTTTTGTCTTTTAAAAAAATTGTTACTGTTTATTTATCTCAGGCTTCTTACAAACGTGCGGAGAAGGCGAAAGGCTCAGCTCTTCTTCCAAGGAGAGGCACAATGTGACTTGCCCACTTGTGACAGGGCACAGTGTGACTGGTCACCTGGGATGCAATAATTCAGAGGATTTGCAATAATTCAGTGTTAAGGGAGAAGAGCAGCTAATGTTTTCTTTGGAGGAGCTCTGAGTTTCTAACTGTGGTTTTTCTCTCTGTCTCAGCTTCTCTTATCTTGTCGATTGAGCTAAGGATGTCAGTAAAGTTGGGACTTCATGTTTGTAAAAGGCTGTCAAAGATATGTCTTTTAAGTCTCGAAAGCAAGGAATAACAGCCTGGGGTGTGAGCAGGTGGCTGTTAATTAGCTTCGTGTCCTGGTTTTTTAGTTGGGACAGAGCTGGGTTTCTTTTTAGTAGCTAAAACAGCACTGGGGTTTGGTTTCAGCTGGGATTTGTTACGAGAGGAACACTAAGAACATCCCAATGTTTGCATTTTTGTCACTGGAAGTTGAAGGACTTTGTGTTTTGTTAGCCTACAAGTGCAAGATCTAAGGAGGATGAGCAATATTTAAATGAATCAGCTAAATTGGCATTTGGCTCTGCCAATGGGCTATTCCATCTCCTATCCCCCATGGGCAGGACATTCATGAGGGGCTCTTCCTCTCTTGCTCTCTCTGGCTTTCGCTCGGGCTCTCGCTCTCCCAGGACTGCGGTTTCAGTTTGGGATTGTCACTCCTCCGGGATCATTATCTGGGAACGGGCCGGGCTTGGTTGGTGGGTGGTGAGCAATGGCCCTGGGTATCACTCATTTGCATATTTTATTACTATTTTTATTCTAATTATTATTTAATATCATTATTATTTTAAGTTTTATTTAATTTCAGTTATTGAATTGTTCTTATCTCACCTTATGAGTCTCCTCACCCTTGCCCCCAAGTTCTCTCCTCTATCCCCTGGGGAGGAAGTGAGCGAGTGGCTGTGTTTGTCTGCTAGCCCAGTGCTGGCCAAAGGAAACCTCCACATTTGGCCACCTCTTACTGCTCTTGCTGCACTTGTCCTTACAGCAAATATGTGCTCTCTAGAACTGCAGGATGCTGCTGAGATTTCCTTTCCCTGCCCCATCCCAATCCCTTTGTCAGGAGATCAGCAATCTCTGAAGCTTAAACTAGATCTGTGTCGACCAAAGCCCTGCCCCTTCCTTTAGGTGTTGTTAGGGCTAGTGGCTGCTACATGGAGGTCAAAGCATTTCCTGATCCCCAGGCAAGGTTGCCAGGGGATTTCCTGTGGTTCTCTGACAGCCACCCATGGAATCACCCAGTCCAGTCGGCACTAGGGCTCAGGTTATAGCAGATGTCTGTTAACGGGAGTGTTTTGCACTCCCAGCTCTAAAGGGAGAGGAGATTTCTGGACTGACAAAGGGCAGAGGAGGATGGACCTTGGCTCTCTGCACAGCTGCCAAGTGAGAGGAGAGGCTGCTTATTGCAGACTGTAGCAAGGGAGACATCAGTTTTCAGAGCAAGATATACAAGCAGGGAAGGTAGGTAATGACTGGAAGGGATCCAGAAGATTTGAGAAGAATGGAGAAAGAAGCACGTCTTGAATTTGATCTGGAAATTTGGAAGATGCTCCAAGCAATCCCACTAATGTTCTTTCACGGCATTAGGTGGATTACATCTTTTCCAGATCCAGCAGCAATGTTGTTCCCTGTTGGTTCTCTCTTGTTCTCCATCTCTCAGTGTGTTAAGTCACTCCCTGAGCTCTTCCAGGAAGGAGAAAGCAGGTGGTGGATGCTGAAGCTGTCTCCTCAGGGTGGGGTGGGACTTGAAGTGCAGGTGTAGTTGAGACAGTGTGGTGACAGTCAGCTGTGTGCTGTGTTTCCATATGACGCTGCTCCACTTAACGTGGTTGCAATCATGACTCTGCAAGTCCACAGGAGACTCCTGCACCACCGTGAATGAGGGTGAGTCCTTCTTCTGGGGTAGGATGTGATTATGGAGAAAACTCCAGAAATAGGTGCAGAGTTCGAAAGACAGTAGACAAAATGGGGTCTATCACAGATACCATCCCTGTCAGCTCTACAGAAAGTGAGAGCAGGAAAGTTGTATCCCTAGAAATCCCTGCTCATTACATCAGTTCAGCTCCTTTTAAGAATTCAAGCCTGAGAGCACGTGATACTACAAAATAGGTGATTTCCCACCAAATTTACATGCAGACTTGCACCATTTCTCTTTGGGTTTTCTTTCAAATATCCTCAGTATACACTCACTCTCAGAAAATTATTATAATATATATGCATTGTTTTTCAAAAAACATTTTTAATGAGTTTGATTCTATTTCTCCTTTCTGGTTAATGTGAACAGTGGGGAAGAAGCTATGGATTGAAAGGTAGGAACTCCTTGGGGTGGCTGAGGCATTGCTTGCGCTCGGTGACAGGTACCTGGGTTGCTTTCTGGGGACAGCTTTGCTGACGCCGTGTCTGCAGCACTGAAGCCCTCCCAAAGCACAGATGAGCAGTGCTGAGCCTGTGCCCTTGAGCACGGTCCAGCTCCTGAAGAAAAGCTCTGCCAGGTGACACGTGGCTGTGCCAGTGGCATGTCATCTACACCAGGATCTGCAGGTGGCATGGCTTTGCTGGCCACGATCACCTCTCCCTGACCAGCGCCCCTGTGCTGATACCACTTACAGTGTAGACCTGCCTCTGAGACGTAAGATTTTTTCTGGTGTGATAACTGCTTTCCAAGCCAATATATTTCTTAATGTTACCAGAAAGTTGCTAATACCATATGGCAAGGCTTTCTGTATTTTTGCAGGACAACAAACAAATTGTTCTTAGATGCCAGACTGCTCTGGCAGAGCTTTATCACTGATGCCTGCCAGCAGTAGCCTTTAGGGGATAGTAATAATTTAGGGTTGTTTACATTACAGCTTTAAAATAGGGGTTTTCTTGAAGCATATGTGTGTTTAGTCAAGAAAGTTGGCTAAAGAATCTCTGACAGCATCAAAGAGTGAAGGTGCTCGCTACAGCCCATGCATGCAGTCTTGGCCCTTCATAATACCTCTGGCCTTACAGGAGAAGGAGCGTGTTGTGTTATAGGAGCTCCAGGTGGTTCAGTGGGAGGTACCATTTGTAGAACAAGGCGACTTACCTGGGTCAGAGATAGCAGGTGGGTTATCCAAAGCCTTATCAGTGTATCTGGACCAGCTTTGTCATCAGTTGACTTTGGTCAAGGCTGAGGTTGAGCTTTCTTGAAAAGCTACCTTTGAAACACCAATGGTGGGAAACCAGGGCCTTGCTGTAGAGCCTGAGGCAAGAAGACTCAGGGATGAGCTCCGAGCATGATGTTCTTTGCGTGCCCAAGTCCTGCCTGGCATTTGGCCATGGGTATGCCCCAGTACCTGCACCAGGGTCTGTCCTAACAGCTGAATGTGCTGCAAAGATATTGGAAGGTGGCAAGGGCAGAGGAGTACTCAGAGGTCTGCAGTTTGAAACTTTGATGCTGTAGATGAGGTGTTTGGACTCCTCAGCTTGTATATTTAAAACCACACCTAACTGCATCTTGGATTTGGGGTAGAACTCTGAGTTTCACAGGGTTTTGATGCTTATCCAGAATTTTTCCCAGAGTTGCACAGTATTTAGGTTGCTTGAAAGGGTCTTGTAAAACTTAACAATTTCTGGGGCTGAGTGCTGAATTTGCAACAAAAACATGACCAGAATTAGTGGGGTGTTGGGTTTAATAGCGTGTGTTTTGCGGATCCCTTCGTGACATGTTCAGCCATAAACTGTTCTGACTTGGCATCTCACGTGAAAGCAGAACTTGACATGGCTTTTGCTGGATCTCACTGAGTTCTCATTTTGGACTGTAGTCTGGTTCTTTGTATAGGGTGGGATTGGTCCTTTTTAAAAGTTAACTCTTTCCAGGCTTTCACTCCTCTATGAGTTTGTTTTAGTTTAAGTCATCTAAATAGACACCTTCAGTGGAACCTGGAGCCAAGCAACCTTGGACCCTGTCATACTTTGAACAGGGACCCGATCTGAAACCAGCCTCAAGTGTCGGAAAATCTTGAAACAGGGCCTGCAGGATTGCAAAGGTCTTCAAAGCAATGAGATGACAAAACCAGTTTTCTTTTGGTTGAGCCTTTAGAATCTTCTGCATTCACCTAATAAGGCTTTTTCCTGCAACCAGTGTAAAACATTTTGAATTATTTTTCTGAAAACTTGGAAGCTGAGATTCTCATGAAATTAAAAGCACAAGTAGAAGCTAAAATCAGCAACCACTCTTCTCCATTCTCAGCCCCTAGATACCATGAGGCTTTTGGTAACACTGCAGCCCTTCACAGCTGCTCCTTTCCCATTGCTGGGCTACCTGAGGCATCACATTCAGATTTTTGTTGATGCTGGTGGAAGTTGTATCATCTGGTTCATTTTTTGGAGTTTCAAATCTTTACAGTGCTGGAAATGTGTCAGAAGAATTCCCCAAGGAGGGGCTGCGAGGAGTTCCGGTAGAGATGTTGTTATCACACAGTCTTGGTGTATGTGGACACAATAATTTGCTTTGTTTCTTCTTGGTAGGTGTAATGTGGTAATGGCTGGCCAGACCCATCAACCACCTTCTCTAAGGGGATATGGTGGCTCTTCCCTCCGTTGTGAAGCTGTCGGCAGCACAGGGGTGGGGTGTCACAGCCTGAGGTGGGTATGGTTGTGTTGGGTTGGCACACCCCCCGGCGAGCAGCAGCCGCACTGTAACAGCTCCTGTCTTTAAGCAGACACAGCTATCAGACGCCAAGTATTCCTTGACTTTTCCAGGAGTCCTCACTCTGGATGGCACAACAGTGTAATGATCCCCAAAAGCCATTTATGGTTGAGCCCAGTGAAACTACTTTCCAGTGTGTATGGCACTGAGGCTGCCTTGGCAGAGAAGTGGACGGGCTCTGATGCTGCACTGGTTCCTTCAAAGTGATGGGAGTTTGTGGGACCTCACTGGACCTTTGCAGTATTAATATTTGCTGTGAGCAATGGGTCTTGTCCTGGTTCTGTACTTGTGACGGTTAGTTTACAGCAGTGTTTTGCACAGATGTTTCTCTAGAGAAAGGAGTTTCTTCTGGAGGAGAGGGGAAAATAACATGAATGTGGGTAATGAATTTTTGTGGAAGAAGTGTAGATGTCTTGTGGTGGTGTGGTATGGCAGGCAGCTGATCTCAGTGTTGCAGGGAGAGTAGAGGTCATATTGAAGCTCCGTGTGTTCAGAAGATGGCGAGCAGTTTGGTGGCTACTGATAAACACTGAATGGCCTCAAGGCTTGGGAAGGAGAGAGTTTGCAGAAGGAATGGGGATAGCTGGGGAATGCTGGTGGTGCTTGAGGCGATTTACCAATGTCTTCCCTTTGCTGATCAGTTGTTAGTGCTATGTGTACACTTGACCTGCATGGTCTGATGGATTTAGGTCATGGGTTTCATAAATGGAGCACATCATTAACACATTTAAGCCCATAGTGTGCTGCTGGGGTTGGATTTGTATTTGGCTTCTTTGCCGGGCAGGACATTTGTAGTATTTGTTGGATGTCACCAAACATAAGAATAATGTGAACAGGTCTAAGCTAAGTCCTTCTGTGTTACCATCAGTTCTTGCAACCTTCTAAGTGCCCCATATGGATGCTGATCCTTTCATGCTGAGCAAGGACAGGAGGTTTGGCTTTAACCAAACTGTGGGTAGAAGAACTGTGTGTGACATGAGCCATGAATCCTGTGAAGAGAGCTTCCTTGTATGGTAGCAGGAACATATGAGATGGGACTAGTGCTTAATACATCATTTCATGGGCCAGGCCAGGTGGTCAAGAGGTCCTTGTAGTCATGTTTGAGCCATGTATGAACATCACCTGTTAGCTTAAACTTCTCATTAGAGCTGCAATGCTTTAAGTGTTTGCTTTAAAATAAAGCAAAAGATCCTTTTGTTTTTTTAAAAATAGATTTCTTCCTGATAATTGGTTTTATGCTAGGGAGTCGTAATTACTCAGCTGAGGATGTGAGCATTGGACTGGGTTGTGTCTGGTCACCAGAGAGCTGTGTATTTCTTGTGATTCCTCTTTAGCAAACTTCAGTTAGAAATTCTTAACAAACACCGATTTTTCTCTCTCAAATTGGAATTTTGCAAAGTCAAGGTTCACACTGCAGACCAAGCTTCACTTCTAAAGCTGTTTCTTACCCCGTGGCTGGAAGCTGTATATCTATATATCTCCTTCCAGGGAAAAAAATGCCACCTTCTTGAAAGCTAGATGACAATTTAATTTAATCCTCTCTGTGTTCAAGGAGTAAGCATCACCATAAAGCTGCTAACATCCTGTGCCCTCTGTTTCTTGGTTGCTGCAGCTGTGTGTCATGTTGGAATATTTCAGTTCCCTGAGGTTAAATGTTAATTAAAATTATTGAGAGGGGATTCTGGAGCTCTGGTCGTGCCTCACCCCGTTTGAGTAGAGAGGGTGTACTTTGTGTCTTCTGCTGACACTTTTATCAAGTTGAATTTATTTGCTTTCCTCAGAGCATCTTATCTCCCAATTGCAATTTTTGTTGGTCTTGAGTGTCTCTAAGATGAGGTGTTACTGTACAAATACACTGATGTATTTAAGTTGCAGCAAGTGACAAAGCCTTGACTTTCTCAACTGGGTGAAGTTGAGATGCACTTCCAGGTGGATCCTGTCCTTTAAGGACTGTTTCTATTTGACTCTCAACTTGCTTTTGGAGATGAAGTGAGAATGGAGGCTAATTTTGAAGTGGAGAATAAAACCTATGCTCTAACATCCATTTGATGTAGCCATTACAATACATTTAGGGCCAAAGAAAAGTAGATCTTGCTTAAATGTATTTTTATTTACATTTTCTTACATTGTCTTTTGAGTACTTGAAGATATTTGGTTTTCCTAAAGGAGGACAAGTCTCAAAAGACTTGACCTTGTTGTATATAGAAGGAAGTTTGTCATTCACAGGCTGTCACAATTCCTGATGGTTATTTTTTGTGTCTGGCACTTGATTTGATCATGGATTTATTTTTTTTTCTTAGTAATACAATTTGACATGAAGAGAAATAATGCCATCCTGCAGACAATCAATGACCTTTCTTGGTCATAAATTCCACTGATTTAAACTTGCCCCAGGGAAAATGACGTCACTACCAGAATGTCAGCTGAATTAGATTGCACTTGTTTGAAATCATAACTTAAGAATTAAGTGCATATGTTTGTTTAATGTGTATAAACCTGGCGTTTACCAGACCTACTGTGGGGTCAGCAACTGTTATAGTCCCTTGTTCTTGCTTCACTCATTGTTTAGACCTGATGTTTTAAACAATTAAAAAAAAAAAATTCCTATAGTAGCATAGGTCCCTATATAATTAATGTAGCCCTCCCAAAATGTGCTGCTGCTCTTAGTTGACTTTTATAGAAAGTTCAGGACTAGCCTGTGAGTGTCACTGGAGGCTGAAAATGGCTGCTCTGAAGGGAACACAGCGAGCCCCAGCAGTGCTTTTAACCAACAGGTTGTCCTTTGTATGGGTGGGTAAAAACGCCTTCCCATCTCTTACCATAATTAGCACTTAGAAACATGTACAACCAGATCAGGTAGGTACAGGTAATGGTAGATGTCTTAGATCCGCTCAGATGTCACACCTGAAACCTATCTGTGGTTTCAGATCTCCTGAAGCAATACCTGCCTACTGCAGGAAACCCACAGTTTTGACTTAAATTTTCCTAAATTTTTCATTGGTTTCATAAATTTAATTTCAAAAGTGATTGGCATTTCTCATCATCAACAGTGAGTACATACAGTTCTCTGAGATGCAGTTAGGAATTCTATTAACCAAATGTACATCTTACCAGATGAAGCCAACCTAGTTTGCTCTAATTACGGATATGTGCTGTCCTGCTGGTGAGAAATGTGCCCCTCATGGAAGAGGAGCAGGTTAGGAGGCACGTTGTGGTGTAGTCTCAGCCTTGCTTGGTTCATCCCTACAAACACTCCTCTCATCTGTGTATCCTCCTGTTCAGTCTGGGACAAAATGCTCTTCCAGAGCAGTGTGAGTGTTACTGAACAGATAGTAAAAAAGTGGAATTTTTTAATGGAAGGTAGAAGGGAAGACAAATTTTAAACCCTTCTCTTCCTTCTTTGGTTCTTGCAGCTTGTGCGAAGCCCATAGGTCCCACCTCATGTGTATAAGACCATGCCATGCCCATTTTTGCATGCTCTCAGGAAGACAGGGTGTACCCTAGGGCATGTGGGTGCCAAAATGGGCAGTGTTACTTTGAAACTGGGTCCCTGGAGGATGGAGATGTACCCTCTCTGCAGAGAATCTCCTCTACACGGGTTTTGTATTACTTCCCCTGCTTCATGAACGCACTGTATACACAATTAACCTCTCTGCTGTGCTGGCAGACACTTTTATTGAGCTGCCCATCAAGACTCCTAAGTATTTTCCTCAGAGGATTGTGCAAGTTCAGAGGCCAAAGAGCTGGAGGAAACATGCACACAGCTGAGTAACTCTTGGCAGTTATAGATGCAGCTTCCTCGATTTCCTAGGAGCAAGAATGTGCATTTAGGTCAAGAGGTGCCTCTGCAGTGAGGATGCCTTGCCATAAATCCAGGATGCAGAGCATCAGCATGCTTATGATGGATCTGTCCCAATAATGCCTATAAAGTGCAGGAGGATGGCTGAGCGCAGTGTAGCAGCAGCCGGAGCACTCAGGTTTGTCATGCTGCAGGGAGGTGATATTCCCCACAGCATTGCTGGGTCTGGCAGCTGCCATCCCCACCTCATTGTCACGCTCCCTGACCTACCTGTGCAAGGTGTATGGGTGAAGGGGGAGAGGTGGCAGTGCTAAAAGCTGTGACATTAATATAGTTCCTGCCTTACCTTCTTCCACTTGGGATTTTCCAAGCCATGCAGAGTGAGTCTGAGCTCTGACTTTGAGCTGAGCTTGTGCAAAACCACAGAGAAGTAAATCCTTCATGAAAGTCCCATGTCAGTAGGTACACGCTGTGTAAACAGCTCTGGGGATTTAAAGGGGGTGATGCTGGGTGTACCAGCCCTTGGTCCTCAGCTGGGGATGCTCCAGGAGTGGCTTACTGGGACTGCAGAGCCACACATCTCCTCAAAACCCAAGCCTTCCATGCTGTCACCGCTCTGAAATTTGGGAAATACAGGGAAGGATTTCTTCTGTATAATGCAGTCTGTGACTCTGACAGGGACAGCATTTAAGGGGAGTTTTCAGCAAGGCTTTGAAATAATTGCCGAGCTCAGTGGGTGTACCTGGTGCCTGGGGTGGTGTGAGGTCCAGCACGGTGGGGTACCACTGCTCAGGAACCAACTCCCTGTCTGTCTGTGGAGGGGGAGGGAGGGGATGCAGAAAGGGGCCATTTTCAGGGTTTTTCCTTGAAAAAAACCTAGGTGTTTAATCCTCTTGGAAACCGTTTTCTTGAGTGGTAGCTTTGCCTGCTCCAGGATTTTTAGGAAGAAGGGGCTTGCTGTCCTTGCAGAGGAAGCGATTCCTCTTGTGTGGAGAGCTCATGTCTCCATGGTTTGACTTTGAGCCTGGAGGGGATGAACTTGCAGAGAGGTGATAATTAGACAGTCATCCCCATCTTGCTTGAAAGGCTGAGTGTGGCCGTGTCCTGTGCCAAGCTGGCAATCCTGGGTTGTGTTTCCTATGGTTTGGTTTTTATTATCTGCAGCACATCACCTGTGCATTCAAGTTGCCTTACCCAGCGAGCTTTGAATTGCGGCATTGTGTGAGGAGGGGTGAAGTGTTTTAATATAAACTTAGCTAACAACAGCTTAACACAGAATCACTTTTAAGGTTTAATTTGCGTGCTAATCATTGCAAACAGCAACCTTTCAGTCTTGGAGGCATCTCTCCCTGCACCGTGGTGTTACCCAAGCTGTTTGCATGAGCTTATTGTTGCCATAAAAACCGAGTGAAGTTTGGATTTGCGGTGCCCACTGAGCCAGATTTGTGAAGCATAAATGAGAAAACCTGCCCTGGCCTCCCTTTCCCATAAAAAGCTGCTCAGGTGGCTGAGTGTGAGGGGCTAATGGGGAGAAGGCGGAGGCGGGTACTGCACCTGCTAACGCTTTGGCTCAGGCTGGTGGCAGAGGCTGCTGTGAGTCCCCCCGAGCAGCAAGCTGTTAGTGGCAGGAATGCCTCACTCCGAGGAGCGCTCCTGCTACGACAACAAAGAGCCTTTGATCCTTTCCATTTGGAGAACTTAAAACGAAAAAAACAAACTACAATAAGACCAAGTTGGGTCATAAAAAGGAAAGTGGGAGCACCAAAGCGCTCCGGAGTGTAATTGTAGAAGCAGCAAATGCTTTGGCACCTAATTCTGCTTTAGTGTCAGTTCAGCGTGTTTCTGGTTTAGTACTGGAGAGCCCATCACCAAATGCTCTGCACAAACAATCTGGTGCTGCTCCTTGGTGAGCTCCGGGCACTCGGAAATCTCCTTCAGCTGCACACCCGGTGATGTTGGCCTGAGGTGTACCAACAGTCCCACGCTCGAGGTGTCCCTTTCTGGAGCAGGAGCCTTGGGCAGCTGCTGCCATTCTAACCCTGCTTGGTGAAGGGACTGGGACCACTCAGGTCCACCGCTTTGTCACTGGGCTATGGCTCGCTGTGTCCAGGGCTGGTACCCAGCCATTAGAATCATTGAATTATAGAGTGGTTTGGGTTGGAAGGGAACTTTAAAGGTCAATTAGCTACCAGAGATGCCCCATCAGAGCCAGTGCTTCACACTGCCTGGGCTTTACCGGTGCAGCTGTGCTTCCCTCGCCTCTGCACAGACCTAGGTAATGCCCGAGGGGTTTCTGTGGAATGTGGTGTTTAGGTCAGGTATTTTATAAGATGTTTATCAGAAATCTGGCTAACAGCTACTGCATCTTTACTGTAAAGGTGACAGAACACTAGAATAAGATGCCCAGAGAGGGTGTGGAGTCTCCATCTCTGGAGATGTTCAAAACCTGCCTGGATGCTTTCCTGTGCAACGTAGTGTAGGGAACCTGCTTTGGCAGGGGGGTTGGACTAGATGATCTCCTGAGGTCCCTTCCATCTCCTATGATTCTGGGATTCTATGATCTTCCCGTGGCTGTTAGGGGTGTGTTTAAACAAAAAAATGCTGAGTTATTTCTGTGCAAAGAACTGAGCTGTGAGTTGTCACATCTGCAGTGGTGTGGCCTTGTTGCATGGCCAGGCAGCGGCTCCTGGGAACAAAATTGGTTATTTAGGGAGGACTCCTCATAGGTACAAGGAGGTGCCAACTCAAAGAGAGCCTGTGCCTTTCACTGGAGCTGAGTCGTGCGTCTGCAACGGCTGTCACCTGGCTCTGAGCAGAGAGCTTGGCTCTGCCCTGGTGAGGCCACATCTGGAATATTGTGTCCAGTTCTGGGCCCCACAGTTCAAGAAGGACAGGGAGCTGCTTGAGAGAGTCCAGCGAAGAGCCACCAAAATGATTAAGGGAGTGGAACATCTCCCTTATGAGGAAAGGCTGAGGGAGCTGGGGCTCTTTAGCTTGGAGAAGAGGAGACTGAGGGGGGACCTGATTAATGTTTATAAATATTTGAAGGGTGAGTGTGAGGAGGATGGGGCCAGGCTCTTCACAGTAACGACCGATGATAGGACAAGGGGTAATGGGTGTAAGCTGGAACACAGGAGGTTCCGCTTAAATTTGAGAAAGAACTTCTTTACAGTAAGGGTGACAGAGCACTGGAACAGGCTGCCCAGGGTGGTTGTGGAGTCTCCTTCTCTGGAGACATTCAAGACCCGCCTGGACGCCTTCCTGTGTGAACTCATCTAGGTGTTCCTGCTCCAGCAGGGGGATTGGACTAGATGATCTTTCGAGGTCCCTTCCAATCCCTAATATTCTGTGATTCTGTGATTCTGTGATTCTGTAAGATGTCTCCTGTGGGACAGTGGGGAGTAAAACAGGGCAGCAGCTTATCATCTGGGCACATGTGGGACACTAACCGCAGGGTCGCAGAGCGATGGGCATGCAGGGCTGGGTGCGGGTCCTGCCTGTCATGTGGCAGTACCATTGCATTGGCCAGGCAGTTCCTGCACAGCTCCAAGGCTTTCGAGAACTCTTCTTTATTTTAAAGGATCAGTTCAAAACGTAAACCTCCACATTTTGAAGGGTGAGCGCTCTGCAAGGTGCATCCTGACAGCGCAGTATGTGTAAAATGCTGCTTGGCAGCACCTTCTGACTGATGTCAGCGGCAGAGGGTGCAGCCCTGTGTCAGCAGCAGGCATTTGCACGGGGAGCTCCTGGGAAGGGGTGAGCAGGTGGCTGGAGCAGGGAGTGATGCTTAGCCAAAGCCATGTGCCTTTTCTCTTCCATCCTCTTCTCTCTGGAGGAGCAAGGGGATGGGTGACAAGACCCAATGAGTGTTTTGCTGTTGTTTAAATAGGGACACGATTAGACCTTAAGAGATGGGCACCTGGTGAAAACAAGGTGACACTTAAAAATTATTGAAAACCCCTTATAAATTGCTTTTTCCCCTAAGAGATTTGTATGAGTCCAGCTCTCCATGGTGTAGGTAACGTGTGCGAGTGATTAATTTGATTGGGGATTATAACAGATGCTGTAAAATCATCTTGTAAGCATTTGAAAATCATTTGTCTGTCTCTGACGTGTCTTAGCACGAACAGGAATGCTCTGTTTGGGGAAGTGAGGTCCTTACCCTGATTTATCTTGAGTTACTTGTAAATGTTACTGTAATTTCATGTTATCAAATCGTTTAGCTCTTCCTCTTCCAGAATAAAGTTATTTTATCTCATGCACCTTGTTTACTTCAAATTAGCCCAGAGGCTGGCCTGAAGTTGCACCTTGTTATTCCTCCACCTCCTGTCTCCATCTTAAGCTCTGTCGGCAAATTTGAAGGTATAAGTAAATACTTTTTTGTTATTAATAGAGTAACTTCCCCCTCCTACACACACATTTTCTTTTCATTCCAGTCTTCATTTTCCATGAGAAACTGACATTGCAGTACAAGCGGAAACCTCCCAAATTGCATGAAAACACCTTAATTCTCCTAGCAACAAGGTCAGGGCTCAAATCCAGGACCTTTCCACGAGCGTGGGGGAAGCGGCCCTTCCAATTACCTGCTCCCCCTGCGGTACGGATCCGGTCGGTTCATCAGCACCTGGCTTTGGGTGGATTTGAAACTCAGCCATGCTATTGTTTAAAAATTCTCCATTCATTGGGGAAGGGTTTGTAGTGGGCTGAGCCCTGAGAAACCTGGGGCTGGTTTTATGGCTTCCCATTGAAACCTGGTGGAGCCCCGTGGTGTCGGCTGATTTCCCTCTTCCTCACTCATGTGGCTTTGATCAAACCCAGGGCTAGGAGAATGACACCCCCAGGAACTGGAACCACTGAGCTTTGCCCAGTTCTGCCATTCATTTAAGCATTTGTGAGCTTCCAAGTGTGGATGATAAAATGAGGACCAGGACCTTTGTGCCTAGCTTGGTATGGAGATTGCTGGTCCTACGGCAGAGCTGGCTTTGCCCCCGTGCAGGGGGCACATATAGGGAACACAGACCCTGGATTAGCATCTTTGATTCAGAAGTTGCTGGGATCTCCCCACCCTCTTAATGGGACCTACCCGTGGTAATGAAACCCATGAGGCAGGATGGTGCATTGATGATTTTATGGTAAACATCACATATTGTTGCACTGATTGAACTGAAACTCTGCTCAAGGTATTAAGCCAGGGAGGGCTGGCTGGTCCTGGAGGCTGGCGATGACCAAGCTTTTGTCCCGTTGTTGCCTGCATGGTTCCAGCTTGGGTTGTCGTACCTAATGGTTCCCATCTCACAGCTCCTCTGTTTGTAGCTCGTACACAGTAATTTGGGGATTGGAGGTGCGGGGAAGCCTGAGCCAGCTCAGCCCAAGGGGCTTCCCTCCTGTCCTGTGATCCTGCCTTCCCACAAACGGCACCAAACTTTGCTGTGACTGTACAGGACTTTTTAGGATGGGGTGGGTGAATGGCCAAAGACTGAGACGGTCTGATACTGGTTAGTTTGCACGGAGACAGTTTAATAGTGAGCATAACAGTCAGCATAGGCCTGCAGTACTGAAAAACTCGTTTGACTTCAGTGGGGACTTGGATTGGGCTAATACTATGATGGAAATCCTTCCTTTGCCTTTGCTGAGCATTAGATTGTGTATGATACTCCATACTGTGTTTATCCCTCTCTGGAATCCAAAAAACACTCAGAGCTGAGACAACATCCAGGGCTGATGTGAGCCTGTAACTACTCCCTAATATCTTCTGATGCATAAAGCAAAGTGCTGGTGCGTACAACAATGCATGATGTTCTAGGTACAGCACTGGTAACGCAGTAGTTAAAGGACAGAACATATTTTCTTGTAGAAGATTATAGGTGTGAGCAATTTCTCCTGTGCTGAACCACTTAAAGATGCTGCAACTCCCTCTGGTGCTGCGTGTGCTGTGTAAATGAGTCCCGAATCCAGCCTGAGATTCTATTGCTCCCCTCCTCAGCTGGACAGGGGAGAGAAAATACAACGAATAGCTTGTGGGTCGAGGTGAGCTCTGGGTGGCTGCTTTTGGGGTGAGATTGAAAGGTGGAGAAAGGGGAAGGACCACATCCCCTCTGCCACCAGAAGCAAAATTCTTTTCAAAATTGAAACCAAGCCCAACAGAGCAGGGATGTAAAATCGGGCACTTGTGTCACAACTGAGAATGCTGCTGCCCCATAGTCCTCCAGCTACAGCATCAGGATGCCAGTGGGATGCTGGCAGGATACCAGTGGGATACTGGCCCTTCCAGGGAGCCACTGTGGCCTGGGAATGGTCCTTTCCACTGCTGAAGTCACTCAGGGATGTGAGTTGTAGCTAAGCCTGGGGTGTGCAATGTGGCTCTGGTTGGATTTGGGGACTGCAGTGAGGTTGGGGACCTCGATGCCCACAGCATCCCTCTGTGTGCAGTTCATTTGCCAGGTGTTGTGCCCAGGATGCTGCTGGGCAGAGTTTTCAAAGCACTGGGAAGGCATAGACGAAGGCTTATAATGATTTTAGTGGGATTTGGGAAGTTGTGGATGCCAGCCGATAAGGTATTTCAGAAAACATACCAAAAGTGAGCGGTAGAAGTGGGCGACACTGTTGTTTGGGCCATGTGAGACTCTGATTTTTTTTTTTTTAATTATTTGTTCTGATTAAGTATGATGTTTCCTTGGCGCGAGTTCAATTCATCCTCCTTTCCTAATGGAAAAAGCAAAGCTAAATGTCTTGCTTTGTTTGCAATTGAAGGAGCTGGACTGGATAAACTTAACTATTGTCATTGAAAAATCTTTCTCTTCTTGGATAGGAGTGTTCAAAAAAAAAAAAAAAAGAAATTATGACCTCATGCTTTCATGCTTTTTTTAAAATTCATTTTTATTTCAGCTGATGTTTGTTACAGCTTCTATTAACAACGTTTGAACCAAAAACAAGGTCCAGATGTGATGATTTTATATATGCCAAATTGGGTTTTGGTCACTGAGCTTGCATTTGGATAATGAATTTTTTTTTTTTCCCTCTTTTTTTCAGCCTGATGGCACCAGCAAGGAGTGTGTCTTCATTGAAAAAGTCCTAGAAAACAACTATACGGCACTGATGTCAGCAAAATATTCAGGCTGGTACGTTGGATTCACCAAAAAAGGGAGGCCACGGAAAGGGCCCAAGACCCGGGAAAACCAGCAAGATGTACATTTTATGAAGAGGTACCCAAAGGGACAAGTGGAGATACAGAAACCTTTCAAGTACACAACAGTCACCAAGAGGACTAAGAGAATACGACCCACCAACCCCAGTTAAAAATAGACAAAAACAGTGTCACAATAATAAACCACAAAAAAAAACTGCACCAGAGGAATATTTTTGCATTAAAAATAAGGAAGAAGCTCTATTTTTGTACATTGTGTTTAAAAAAAAATAAAAATAAAAAAATTAATAAAAGACTAGATGGCAAACGCTGGGGAAAAGCTGTTAGGGATTTATTGTGACTTGAAAAACAATATGAACTGCTCTATTTAAATTGACTTCTTGTTGTTGATGACACACAGGTGCTTATTTCGCTTTTTTTGGAACGGACAACTTTTCAAGCATATCCCCAGAGGAAAAAAAAAAAGTAATTATTAAAAATAAATAAATAAAACCAAAGAAAACCAAAGTTCTTTCCCAAAGTTACTGAGACCCTGCCCCGAAAAGTGCCGGTTTTGCAGTAATCTATTTATTGTCTGCTGCACGCCGGCCCAAGACAAGATGGTGTGTGCCGCAGTGATTGAGTTTCCGTGGAGTTCTCAACGCATCGATCTTCTGTAACCTTTCTGACGACATAAGGTGTCACGGCTCCGTGATCCTGCATTATGCTCAGTTCTGGAGAATGCTGCTAATTACATTCAAGTGACTACAAGATGACCTAGTACACCAATGATAAGGGAATATTTTAAAACCAGCTATATTATATATATTATATATATATAAGCTATTTATTTCACCTCTCTGTATATTGCAGTTCCATGAACCAAGTATTACTGCCTCAACAATTAAAAAAATTATTTAAAACACATGTACATATTTTTGCTGTTCACACTTCTTTCCCTTCCCTGAGTAGTGTTTTTTTAATGCATATTTATCTATTATGTGAGGGCAGCAGGATACGTTCAGGGTAGTTTGGCCACTACAAACGTCATTGATAATTCTGTAATTCCTCATTTTCCTTAATACTATCTTCCTCTTCCTCTCTCGTTGTTCCCACAAGAAAGAAATCTTGCGTAGGGTGATGATGAGTGCTGAGAGCACGGGAGTCCACACTGGTATTTCTCAAGAGCAGGAGTTAAATTTGATGCTTTTCAGTTCAATGCATATTTCCTTAAGTTTTGGCCAAGCAGAAGGTGAACTGGAAAATTATCCTCTGACTCAATTAACACATACATGTGTCTCACATTTCCCTCACTGGAGGTTTTGAGAGGGGCTATTTGTTTCAGCTATTTAATTCAATAGTGTTTCTTTTAAAACTTGCCCTAGACTGACCAAAATATTTCTCCTTTGCCCTGTGTAGCTCTCCCAGCCCTTTGGTGACTTGCCTTCCTCCCAGGTGTTCTGCATAAGACTTGGATGATGTAAAGCCACAAGCTGTGATTGGACACTGACCCACATGGTGGGTTGGGTGAAACAGTGTGAAACAGAGGAGGGAAAGAAGAAGGATGATAACATAACTGACCTCCAGTTTTATCTGAAATGACAGCTGAGCCCAAGTGAAGCTTTAAGGAGAAGCTCGCTTCACTTTGTCCTTCTCTCTGCATTGCAGACATTACTACGGTTCCTGATTCCAGCCAGGGCTGAAAATGCTCAAAGCCACTAAGAAAGCTTTTTTCTTGTTAATCAGAAGAACGACTCTCCTCAGAACAAGCTTTCTCAAGATAACTTTGAGAGCTGCAGCCAAATCCTGCAGATCAAAGCCATTTGGGAGATGGTGCAGATAAGCATGCAAGCTTGAGGATGCTTATCTGAACCAATCTCCATTGCAAGCCTAGGGAAAAATGAACAGTGCGAAACAGGGTCACTTCGTGCTGCTCCAGGAAAAGCTGGGCAGCCTTACAGGTGATGCCTTCACCCCAGCTGAGCATGGGTGGTCACTGGAGCAGCTGCTCTCCCTGTGAATATACTGGGAGCTGGTCTCCCGGCACACTGGCACGGAAGTGGGACCTGGTGGCACAGTGGTGGAATTGGTTAGTGGGGGCTGGAGAGCTTTGCCAGCTTTGCCTTCAGATTGATTCATGTGGGAGAGATTTGGGGGAAGTTCAGAGGAGCATGGGGGTGGGAAATGGGGAGCGGCTGGAGATTTCCTATGTTAGTGCCTCCAAGAGGAGAAACCCAGTTGATTTCCAGAGTGAGAAACGATTTATGGGTGCCTTTTTTCTACTTGAAATATCTCCACGGCCCATGGCACTGATGGTTTCACTGTCAGAACAACAGGGTTTGTTTGCCATGGGGGAAATGCAAAGTGGTGGAGGTGGTAAATGTTGGAGAAGGCTGAGCAGAAGGGATCTCCTCTAAGGTCAAGAGCAACCAGGGAGGATCTGCTCTCTGTCCTGCAATGCCCACTGGCTATGGAGACTGACACATGGGAACTAGGGGCCTCTGGCACTTGCGTCATTGGTTTACAAGAATATTCACTGGACAGCAGTGAGACAGGTTCCTTGGGCTGTGAAAAGTCAGTGTGGCAAGGAGGAATGGTGCTCACCTGGGTTAGGTGCTGTACAAGAGATTTCTTGGCTGAGAATTGTGTGTGTTGAGTGTTTGTATTTGAACATCTACTCTTTAGGCTTTATTAACTGCAAAACCAGGGGCAAAAGCGAGAAGAATTCACACCAGGTTTCCTTCAGAGCACCTTCACGTTGGGCAGAAGGGTGCTCTGGGGAGGAGATGTTTGAGAAATGAGCAGAAATAGGGAAAATCCATCACGTGCCCAGTGATGGACAGCCTTGTGCTTGTGGCCACCAGGCATGTGGAGTTTCTGTGCCTGGGTTGTGCTTGGTTGTTAGGCCAGAGGTTGCAAGTGGTTGCAACATCCCCATTGACAAGTCTCTGCTGACTTCCAGACTGAAGCAGCAACTTGCTTGTGATGTTTAACATTTCTTCCTTTCAGAAAGTCTTTGGGCTCCCTGAATACAAGCTGAGATTCCATGTGTAGGCTATTACATTTGATTTACTTTATAATTGCAAATTGTTAATGAGGATTTAATTACTATTGTGGAAATAACCTCAACAGCGAGGGGTGTAACATTAGGCAATTGCTTGAAGCAGGTGATGGCATTAATGTATGTGGAGCTCTGGGTGGGCACACTTTGAACAAATACACTGCTTAATATGGTTTAATGGAAGCACATTGTAGTTACTGTTTCAGAACTACTGCTAGATTTGTAGCAATGTTTTCATAGCTGAGATCAGATAGTGGCATGCTCTGGTAATGCCATGGTTGCTTTGTCGTGAAGCCGGGCGTGCTGAAATATGAGTCCATCCCAGGAGGGAAGCTGTAAGTCCGGGGAAGTTCCTTGTCAATACTTTGAGTGTGCTGCACAAACCAGTCTGCTATTTGGTGAGACTTTCTGGATGGTGGGTCTCCCATTCTCTTCCTGTGATGGTGAATAGTTGGCAGACAACACTCGACCAAGCTCTGTGTCTGGTCCAAGCAGGACAAACCTTTCTTCATGGTATTGTCATGACCTGCATGGGGCTCACCACTGGCTGAGAAGACAAAGAGAGTCCTGGGCCCTGTGCAAGGTGTCTTCCAGCTCACCAGGGACCTTTCCTGGACCATGGAGCTGTCAGCAAGTGGGAACAGTTGACCAAGTTGACAACCCTGCAGCTGGAGCCCCAAAGCTGGTGTGGTTTTTCCTGCTTGACTGCCAGTAGTTTTGTTCTGCCTCTGCCTTGTTGATGCAAGCGCAGGTGCCATTGCAGGCTAGGCACCATGAAGCCATGTGGTTGCTGCACCTGGTCTGCCCTGTTTCAGCCAGATCTGCCCCTCTTGCCAACAGTCAGCTTTTGGAGATGTGTTTTGGGAGCACGAGCACGTGAAACTTGATGCTTTTTTCTTGGGCTATCCTTGCAGTCTTGTTTAGCTCAGGATCATCTCTGTAGCACTGGTTCACAGGTTCAAAGAGCTGAGATTTTTGCAGATGTGAAGCAGCAGGGGAGCCTCTTCCAGGAGCACACTCACTGTTCTAGCTGTGCCCTTCTGCAAGCAAGGGATTATTGCACCTGCCCAAAGGTGCAGCCTGCCTATGCAGAGAAATCGATCCCTTCAGCTAACCACCTCTTACACACCAGCATGGGTGATATCTTCACGATAACTATTAGCTTTTGGGAATGTACCTGTTACACTCCTCCAATAAATGTCACAAGGTGAGGCAAGGTAAGGAAGAAGCAATTGGGACAAAAATAACAAAGTCTGGGGAAGGGATGCTGCCCTAATGCTCAGTGATAAGAAGGTAAGACCAAGTTTTTACATCCATGACTGCTGGAGTTAAGGCCATAGCCTAAAGGAGCTGGATGCTCTAGTGCCTGTGAACCTGGTGTGTCTACAGGGAGACACACGTGGGAGTGGAGCAGAGCTTGGGGAAGACCCTGGAAAGCACGGCCGAGGCCTGAGCTGTGCTCACCCATGCCAGCTGCACCTCCTCAAGTCATCTTTGTCTTTGCAATAGCTTATTTACCTTGGCTCATGGAAACATGGCAAGGTAGAAGTTAGGTCTGGCTTAAGCAAACACCCAGCCTACACCAGCTCTTGGGGCAAGGCTTGACAGGCACATGCATCATGCTACAGGCAGTGTTTTGCCCCGTGGATGTCCATCAGCTTTCCCAGATTCAATGAGCATTTTGGTGTCTCCATACTTTCACAAAAGCAGTGGAATGAGATTTCAGCCAGGACCTCAGCTTCCAGCTGGAGGAGATGGTCTAGCCATTTGTCTTGTCTAGGAGAGTTTGTCTACCAAGGAAGATCGGACTGTGAGCAGAGTCAGCTCTAGGTGGGACAGGTTTGGTAACAGAAAACATATATTAATTTGGCTCTAAGAAGTAGGTACCTACCTCTGAAAAATAAGGTTGTAATATATAAAAAATGTGTGTGTGGAGTGGTGGTTGCTCTTTTTTAGGACACTGAATTACTCTACAATGCAGATATCTGCTGATAAAGGAGAAGGAGGCGTGTGTATGTCAGTGTAGCTGTCAATAACCCCTGCAAAGCCCTTTGCCTGTCTTGGTGCAGCCCAGAGCCCCACTTGGTCCTGCTTGTCCAATGCAGCAGAAGGGGCCAGACAAAGTGTGAGCATCCCCCAGGAAAAAAGCTTTTCTATCCTGTCCACTCTTAAGGTATTAAACATCGTGATTTTTGTCTGGTGTGAGGGAAAGCAGGTATATTCCTATGCATAATTTCCTGGTGTAGAGCCAAAGGGTGGAAGTTTATACTTAAGATTCACAACAGCTGTTTAAAATGCCTATGTCTCGTGCCAGCCATACCACCTGAATGGCCAAGGGATATATATAAAACTTCAATTATTTTTTGAATGTTTGTTGTTATTCATTTGGAGACGGATGAGAGGAGATTCCTCACGAATGATGTAACCTACGTAGACTCTGTTATTTTCAACGGTGTGAGCTGAAAAATTAGGGAGGAAAAATCAGGTCAAACTGAAACTTTTCTTTTTTTAAGTGAGACAAAGTACTGGGTGGAGAGATTTGGGTTTACCAAAACCATTTAATTCACCCTATTTAACAATTTAAATATAGGTAATTTTAAAGGGGAAAATAGAGAAATCAGAATCTTAGCTTTGAAAGCAAAAAGTAATTATTTGATGTATAAAAACATCTCACCTGGCTCAGTTGACATTATTTTCAAAGTCTTAGAATAGATTTGAGCCCCTCTCTAAAACTCCACTTCTGTGGCATTTTACTGTTTCTTTAACAAATGCCACCTCGCTCCACTGGCCAAGGCCCTGAGTGATAACTCTCACCACCTTTCCTCAGAGCCTGCTGAGGGGTCCAGAGCCCAAACCTTCTCCGGGTTGGCCATGTCTAACCTATTTCTGCTGTCCCCTTGCTGTCACCCCCTTTTCTTCAGAGGCTGAATCCTGATTGATGTGAAAAATACCTCATAAGACCATTTCCTTTCTCCTGTGGCATTTTCAGCTTGCAATGCCCACATTCAGGTGCCAACCTAAGGAGATGTAACCCTGAGTGTCCCCTTCAGTGTGTCACCTGCAGAGTCCCATGTCCTGCAGCAAGGTCTGGCACACACCGGGGTCTCCCCGGCAGTCAGGACCCCCAGATTCAATGGTTATCCAGAGAGACAAGCCAAGGCATGAGCTCTGGGCTGGTGGCAACCGCTGCAGTACCTGGCCATGTTTATTTTGAGTGGGACTTGTTTCTACTCAGAAAGTTATGGAAAGTTGTAGTCGGACCAGGGCAGCCTGAAGGTGGCTGACACCTCCCCGGGCAAGAGCTGATTTCCAGTTTTGGAGCAAACAAAAGGGTATCTGTCTGCACATCCTCTGTGTCTGCCAGGCTGGAGGACCCGTGACTGAGCCACAGGAAGCATAACCGAGTTATGCCGGGCTTGGGAAATGACCGTTTGAGTTTCCCAAGCCACATCAAACCGATCTGAAGAGAGATGAATTGGTTTGCTCAGTCCTAAAGGATAGAAAACACTGCTTTTGTTTTGAAAAAAATAACCATGGCGGCCAGGAATAACAGAAGATGTAACCGCACCGAAGCCTCTAATGAGAGTTTCTTCCTTAATTATGCACCGCAAGTGTCATGAGGTTCCCGGTGCATTTTGAGAGATGTTCTGGATGAAGGACAGCATGGCCTGGCTGGGAGAAGCACCACAGGGGATGCTGCAGTTCCCCTTTCCCAGCTGGGTGCTGAAGACCTGCTCCTCTCCTGGGTTGCGTTTTCAACGGCTTGTGCAGTCCCAGGCTTGGAAGGGCCATTTTTTCTCCAAAAAGAGGCAATTCTGAACCTGCTTTCACCCTGAGTAAATGAAAGAAGTGATGGAAATCATGGGAGAAATTTGTAATTGGGAGATTTCACCCCAAAACTTCCCATCTAGGGGATCTGGAGACATACATCCGTTCTGGGGTACTCTGCCTCTCCATCAGTCACTGGGAGAGATGCGCCATCAGAAGCTTTGTGGTGGGTGGAGCAGAAAGGACACAAGGGAAGGTTCTCCGAGTGTTTTGTGAGGCCGTGCGGAGTGCTGGCTTGAAGCAGACCCCATCCCGGCTGGTTCAGAGCCAGCTGTCTGCTTGAGGGATGTTGTGTGCAAGGACAGGAGGAAGCAGTGTCAGGAACAAGGAGGGAAAGCGATGGTGTGAGATAGGCTGTGGCCCATGGCATGCCAACCATTAGTGCATTAGTTCCTGGGAGGTAGCACATGCTACTTTGATCATATGATCCTATTTGCATGAATCAGAATGTAAAAATCTTGGCTGGGGTTTACAAAGGAGCCTAGAAGAATGAGCTGCCTATCTATCTATGTATCTGACACGAGCACATAGTGAAAACCCTTCCACTCTTTCATGGGACTATTCTTCAAGGAGAGACAGCTACGTGGAGCTTAAACGATGTTTACAGCCATGGCAGGCTTTAGGGCTGTGATCATCGCTGCTCGAGAGCTTTCAAAAGGATAAAATGAGCCTCCTATTATAAGGGCTGAAAATGATCCTAAATGAATAACACACATGCAGCCTTTGCAGGCACACATTTCTGAGCCATTGGAAATGTTGGCACACGCAAACAAACAAAAACACATGTCTCGGGTCTCTGGTTTTCATAGATTTCTGCATGCCATGACATTTTGGGGGTTGGCATTGCCAAGAGCTAACGAACCAGATTCCTGAGCTTGGCTCACAGAGCTGGCTCAGTGACACGAGGACTAAGAGGGGAGGCCTTTAGGCTGGGGATAGGCTCCGGGCATTGCAGCACTCGGGCAGAGCCTTCGAGGGGTGCCTGCTGCTTCCTCCAGTGCAAGGTTTGCAATGGAGAGGTTCTCCAGAAGCAACCTGAGACCAAAGACCTTCACCCACCTCTGCTTGAAAGCAAAGAGGTGATGGCGAGCAGTTGCTCTGAAACCCACAGCTGATGGCAATGCCCAAAACACTCCCTGGAGAAAATGTCTGGGCAAGTTGCATGTCTACAGCTCCATCTGATCCTAAAGTTGCAGTGAAGTGACACTGGCAATCGCTATCAGAGCCAGCACCAGCTTCCGGGGACCCTGAGGCCAAGTGTGGTGGACAGGGACCCTGCATCTGCCCAGAGGCCAGAGACAGCAAGGCTGGTCCAGGCTGTGCCCTGCAGAGCAGCTGGTGCGACCCACGGCGCTCACCCAGCTTGTGGGCACCGTCCGTCTGCCCGCCTGTCTGTCTGGGTTGCTTGGGAAAGGTAAAACACCGTTTCCTGAGAGGTCAGATATTTTGGAGGGGGAAGAAAGCAATTTGTGGCTGTGTTGTCTGCCTGATCAAGTGTTACCGGACTTGGCTACACAATGTGCACTCTTTAAACCAGTCCCAATTAGCCCTTCTTGCTAATGCTGCGTTCCATTCCTGGGAGACTGCACTCGGGGAGCTGTTATGACTTTGTGATTGTGCACATACCTTTATGTGCTTTCATTCTTAATCCCCTTTTTGCAGAAGCCAAAAGGTCTTCCAGCCAAAAAGGAAATCAAAACCTTTTGTTGGCTGCTTCATAAGAATTAAGGGTGGGATGAAGGTTGTAGCAGGATCTTAATTAGCCATTGTAAATAACGAGAGCGGCAGTGCCTGCAACCATATACCACCTTGGGTTGAGATATTGTCAGACCACACAAAGCTAGGCGAATGGGCAGCACAATGGCAGATAAAATTCACCCCTGACGACTGCAAGGCAAGGCATGGCGAGGAATAATTTGAGCTATGCATGCACGTTGTCAGGCTCCAAATTCATTGTAATTGTTTACGCTTTTATTGAGATATCCACAACAACTGTGAGGTCTTTTTTCCTTTTTGCTGTTGCAAAAGTATAGCAAAATATGAAGATGGTTAAAGAGAGGGATGTAAAATATTCCTGAAAGCCCGCCTGCTCACAGCAGAGATCCGGAGGAGACCCTGGCTAACCTGCCGGGCTCCTCTCTGGATATCTGATCTCAAAAGGGGTTATAGTGGAAATAATAAGTGTTCAGAGGCTGACAATGAAAATGATTAGAGGCCTAGGGAGGGAATGCTTTATGGAGGTATTGAAAGGACTGTGCCTGCTTCATTTAGAGACAGGAAAGTAATGAATAGTCTAGACTGCAGAGAAAGTAAATTGGGATCTCCTGCTCACCTGCTCTCCTAACACAGGCGGGGAAATTCAATGAAAGGCAGCAAACTTCAAAACTGGTGAAAGAGAGAGGTTCTTGACTTGGGAAAATTGACATATGGCATGACGATTAACTTCTGGGTTCAGATTATGAGAGCCTGGAGACTGGCCTGGGAAGGGAAGGGCGTTAGGCAATGTACATCCTTATGGATGGGTGCTTCTCCCACCCCACCCAGCAACAGCCATGGTGGTTCATCCTTGTTTTGTTCATGTTAAACAGCTCTGAAGGAAGGACAAGATATCTCCAGGTGTGTTTTGGGTCCTTTCCCAGTCCTATTACATAGGCTTGTCATTTATCACACTCCTGTACTGGCTGAAGGAACAGCAAGAGTGCTCTGTGATGGCTTTGTAGGACCTTGTAGGGTCTGTCCTCTCCTCCTTAGTTTTCTACCCCCACAAGAAGCTCCACAGCTCCACCTCTCCCCAAGGAGACCTTTGCCCAGGTGAGCCACCCTGCTTGCCAACCCTAGCTTGTGTTTTCTCTTGGTGCTTTTTGGATCCCAAAGTCCTTTCCACATTGCATAGGCACCATCCCATTTGCTCACCGACTGTGCCAGTGCTGGCACGGGGCAGTGTTGTATGGCCACCCTTGCCAATTGGTTGGAGTTGGAGAGGAGAACTACCAGCCCCTGCCTTCACAGGGTCACCCAGGTCTTCTTCAACGCTCACTGCCTTTCACACCAGCCACACCAGGCAACTATGTGCAAGTGGTCCTATTCTGGGGGTGGAGAAGTTGAGATTACTCGTTTGATCTTGAACATGGCAAGTTTTGAGCTCAGTGTTTCGGAGCCTGATTGTACAAGCTCCACGCATACATTCGGGCTGAGATCTTTCGTCGCCTGGAGGATTTGGGTGTTCAAGTCCCATCCATTTGGCATGTAGCAGCCAGATTTCTCCCTTGATTTCAGGAGGAGATCTGCTCACGCAGAGGGCCCTTTGCTATGGGAACTCGAATGATTGCATGGTGCAATTTGCTGGGAAGCATCAAAAATAGCTGCTGGGTGGGAGGCGAGCCTGGCTCTGAAAGCTCTGGGGTGCTACAGAATATTTGGGTGTCCTCTCCACCGCCTGCACGGGGAGTGGGTTTGGCCTGGCCAGCCCAGCTGTGGGCTGCTGCAGTCAGACGTCACAGTAGGTGGTCTGAACAGGGCCCAAGGTGCTCTAATCTACGATCTGCTGTAGCAGCCAAGTGATTCAGGGCTGGATGTTTGCTTCGTACCTCTTCAAGGTGTGAACTGAGATCACATCATGCTCTCGAAAGAAGGCAATGAAAACAGACCCTCACCCTTCCCAGCTGGCTTCTCCAAGCAGACAGTGGCCCCACTTGGGTGGTGGGACTGACCGTTGTCAACTGAGCCATGAGCCGTGGAGAAACCTTCTCCCACCAAATGCGTGGGATAAGCCAGGTACAAGCTCATGGCCACCCCGGGAGGCAGGGATTGCCTTCAAAAAGTGACTGACTTGGGGAATAAACCAAAACCCTGCCCTCAGGTGGAATTCATGACATTTTAATTTATAGGTGGCTTCCATATAGCACAGCTTTGCAAGGGAGCCGGGAGGAGGACTCAAAACCCAACAACTTCAAAACACAATCATAAATTTGTTCCTGTCACTTTTTAAATAAAAAATCTTTCCCCTCCTTGACATATCTCACTGTCAAATGAGACTCTTGTCAAATTGGTTTCCTGGTCAAATCTCAAAATCTTTGGAATCTCACTGGACTTGTAGCTACTACAATTGCTAACATGCGATTGCTTTTTTTCCTCTTCTCTGGGGTTTTCTTGCATTGCAGTTCGGACTTACATCATCATATAACTATTTTGTCAGCTTGTCACTCAGGTGTACAAAGGGCACAGCAATCCTGCGAAAAAAAGGGAAAAACCTCTGGATAAGGCTTGGCAGCAAGTGGGTGGGGGCATCAGCACCTGGAGCAGCCCCACTGCAGGAGCTGTCCTGCACAAAGGAGTTGCCCATACAGGCAAATGGCAAAAAACATAACTCCAGGAGCAATTAAACCAAGTCCTTGAAAATGGCAGCAATGAGGGAAAGAAAAATGGATCAAAGGAGCATGCAGAGATGAAAGATTAGCAAAAGTTATTTGGTCTGGAAGTTTCCAGAGAAGTAGCTGTGGGTGTGAGTGAAAATGTGGCTGTGGCTGGAGGTTGGAGAGTCAGGGGAGGGCTTTGCCTGCATCTGCTGGCAAATATCTAAACTGGAGCATTTTGTTTCATTATCTACTTTTTGAGGTTTTATTATCAGCTTTGCATTTGTCCTGCAACTTCTCTGCTGTTTGAAGGGTGTTGCTAGCTCCAGACCAGGAATAGCTGCATCTTCCCAGAGGGCACAGGGACACCTGCTAGTGATGTTGAGTTGGATACGCTCGACTGATGGAGGGGAAAATGTGAGTACCTGCAAGGGGAGAGCGCTGG
The DNA here is from genome assembly GCA_907165065.1 of Caprimulgus europaeus. The sequence goes on along the minus strand of OU015531.1, from coordinate 32,626,104 downwards.
ATCTCTGCTAAGGTCCCTTGCTCTGCGGTATTTCAACACACGCACGCGCACGCGAGTGCCCTGCACCGATTTCAGGGGTAAATTGAGTCAATTATCTCCCACCATCTCTGTTGAAAGTGGTACTTAATCCTTTCCTCTAAACCTTTTATCTACCATTAAATGGTCATTAGTTTAAAAGAAAAAAAGTTAAGCTGACTCACTTTCCAGCTGGAAAAACCTTTGTAATTGCAGTTAAAATGCACTGAGAGCATGTACTGATAACATTGTTTTAGGGAACAAACAAAAACCACAATCAGTTTTGCATTAATTATTTTTCTAGGCAAATTAATTAAACAAACAGGACCACTGATTGTAACTTGTGGGCACATTATTGTGTTTACTATTAGACCTTCCTGGAAATTTCCTGAGTTAGAAGAAAGATTTAAATTATAACCAGCTACACATTTCTGGTGGGAATCCTTCCCAGTCATAAATAATGATGAAGTCTTTAGGCTGATGAGAAGGAATTCAGATTCATCTCCCTGATGTCTCCAGTCAAAACCAAGAACCCAAGATCCTGCTGCTTTGGGTGGAAGCTCTTTGGGTGGGGAAGGATGCTAGGAAGGAGCCCAGGGACTGATGCTCATGAGGCAAGAGACACGTGTGCAGCTCTACAAGCTTGTTAGTGGTTTGCATCATTAAGCAACCAGCCTCTGCTCTCAGCTTGCCACCTATACCTGGAGTGGGATCAGAAATGTGGCACAGGAGCTTGCTGGGGGTCTCCCACGCAGCACCATGATGAGCACAATGGGCCTGTTGGGCTTTTCCAACCAAAAAGTTAGTGTTATTAGTGGCACTGCATCCCCGCTTTGCAAAGCTGGAAAATGCGTGGTGTTTTCTCTGTATTATATTCCCCTGCAGCCACCCACCACCAGCAGCCCGAGGTGTGTAGTGACATCCTCACAGGGTGCCCAGTCCTGGCACCCACCTTGGGAGACACCTTCACCAAGGCAGAGCTGAACCTGTGATTGGACTGGGGTAAAGAAACAAGGACTAAAGTTTAAATCAGGAATTAGTTAGGGGTCCAGTTAAATGTCAAAATTAAATTTTTTCCTTTTTGCCTTGAAAAATACAGCTAAAGGATTAAGTTTTGTGTTTTTTAACCAGATTTTTTTTTTCTTGGAAAGTTCTTTGCATTTTTCCAGCCTAGAAACACAGTCTAGAAATATTTAAATGTGAAAAGAATACATTTCTTTTGACAAAAATGCACTTTTGACAAAAATGAGGTTTCTTTTAGTGAAAAGTTTCTGCTTATCTGTAAATGTGTGGAAATGTCCAGCTAGCTCTAACATAGATTATTCAGTTTGTAAATTTTGAAATAGAGATGTTGAATTTTCCCATGTTAGAGGGGCAGTGCCAGGACCTCTCCTCCTGTCCCCAGTGCAGCATCACACATGGCAGGGCAGCATGCACCCAGAGTGGGGCACACATGAGGAGCTCAGCTTTTGAAGGCATCAGGACTGTGTTGACATGGCCAATCCAGCTGTTTCCAAACCATCCACCTGAAGCCCCAGAGCAAGATTCACAGTGACCCCCTTCCCAGGACCCTCCACACCTACATGCTCGGTGCTACAGATATCACTTCCAGAAAGCAATACTGGTCATATTTAATTTACTACTAAATTATAGATAGTGTGGTCCATTAGTCACTGTGCTGGTGCTGTCAAATTTACATGAAAGGGATAAAGTTCCTGCAGTGAAAACCCTCCTGTGGCTGTGGGAGGTTGACCATGTCACATGAGGTCCCACTGATGCCCAGAAGGTTTGCCAACTGGCAAATGAGTGGGACATGACTCCAGCATTTTCAGTTGCATCCTATAGCTAGACATGGATCTGTTATTGCTTGAAGACATTTTATTAATGAGACATGCAACCCAGCTGTGGCTGCCCCATTAATGCTAGGGGTTGAGATAGTAGGACTATTTGCAGTTGTTTGAGTGTTTTGCTAATGCTGACAGCAAGGCCTCCATTGCTACCAGCTCTGCAAGCAAAGGAGAGCGGCTGCATTGTCTGCTGTAGGTGGGGAGCTGACAGGACCAAAGGCTCATGTGGCATGGTGCATTTCATAGGAACTCATTCCTGCAACACTTTGCAGAGTTATGTGGCAATAACAGCAATAAAGACACAGGACAGGGAAGAGAGCAGCTGCCATTTAGGTGTGTTGTGGTTTAACCCCAGCCAGCAACTAAGCACCAAGCAGTCACTTGCTCACTCCCTCCAGTGGGATGGAGGAGAAAGTTGGAAGGGTAAAAGTGAGAAAACTCATGGGTTGAGATAAATACAGTTTAATAGGTAAAGCAAAAGCTGTGCACACAGGCAAAACAAAACAAGGAGTGAATTCACCACTTTCCATCGGCAGACGGGTGTTCAGCCATGCCCAGGACAGCAGGGCTCTGTCACACCTAACAGCGACCTGGGAAGACAAACGCCATCACTCTGAATGGGTTCCCCTTCCTTCTTCCCCCAGCTTTATATGCTGAGCATGACCCCATATGGTCTGGAATATCCCTCTGGTCAGTTGGGGTCAGCTGTCCCTCCCAGCTTGGCCTGCACGCCCCAGCCTGCTCACTGGTGGGGTGGCGTGAGGAGCAGAAAAGGCCTTGACTCTGTGTGAGCACTGCTCAGCAGTAACAAAAACATCCCTGTGTTATCAACACTGCTTTTGCTACAAATCAAAAACATGGCCCAAACCAGCTACTGTGAAGAAAATTAACTCTGTCCCAGCCAAAACCAGCACAACGTGCCATTGCTACCTGTGCAGGGGTGCAAAGCTCTCCGCTTTGGGGTGGGGTTTATTGAGAGTAAACTTTTTTGGGCTGGCATGTCAGCATCTAGCACATCAGGGTCTTTGCATGAGAAAAATCATCATAACTAAAGGGTAGGACAAAGCACAAAAAACCTGACACGTCATTCTGTGAGCTGCTGTGAGAGGCTCCTGTTGAAGGAGCTCAGCTTTTTCGGTCTGCCCGACTCATTTCTACTTTTCTGCAGCTCCTCGCCCCAATCCAGCCAGACTTGACATTAGCAGATGCCAAATGAATATTTGCACAAATGTTCACCAGTGAGTTTTCGTGCCGCTCCCTCCCTCAAGGTGGCAAGTGTGGGTGTGGGGAGCGCTGCCCGTGTTTGCGAACATGTCCCTTTGAACTCCCCAGTGGGAAGGGTGAAAGAGAGGGGAAAAGGTTTTCCAAGCAAGAAAATAAAAAGAATTTAAAAAAAAAAAATCATCTGAACAGGTTCCAGCCTGTGATATTTTGTTGTTAACCCAGAAACCTGTGGATACTGGGATCTAGGAAAGGAATGAAGGGAAGGAAACAGACTCAGTAAGAGTGAAAGAAATGAAGCAAAGCTGAAAAACCCCGAATCATGACTTTGGTTTGGTTGATATGAAAATTAGATGCATACAAATTAGCTCAGAAATATCCTGTTTCTGTAGGGAGGCTGGGGGAGTAGAAGGTTTTAACCTTATAAAGGGAATTCTCTGGCCACCCCAGGGAGGGTGTGAAGTAAGTGTTGGGTGATGTGTTGACTTTAATGCAGGAAAGGAGTCTGCTGCTGAGAGCAGCACTCATCCTGCCTCTGCATTTGGACTGCAGTTATTTGCACCCTCCCTTGTCTCCCAAATGTAAGAGCCCCATTTAAAGTGATGCCCGGAGGTTGATGACCTGGGCATGGCAGCCCCCACCCTGGCTGGGGCTGGGATGGGGTTCCCAGCTGAAGAACCCAAATCTGATTGTCTGGGGGCTGTGGTGGTGGGCACTACCATGGGTATTTTGCCACAGACAGGCTCTGGCAAGGATTTGGTGGTGATCCCAATGAAAGCAGGATGGACCTGTCCCATCCTCATACCCCTTCAGCGGCACAGTTGGGAGCAGTCCCATCCCTATCCGAGGGATTTGGCCACCTTCCCCAAACGTCCTTGGTCTGGCGATGGCCAGGTCCAGCTGGGTTTGCTGTGGAGCTTGTGAGAGGGGAGCAGCAGAGAAATGCCTGATGATGGAAGAGTTAAGTGCGCCTGGCAGCGCTCCCCTGCTGCCCCTCCCCAGGCTCATCTACCAGATGGGGGAAATACTAATTATCCCCCAAGCTGGTAGCTGTGTAGTGAGGGTGATGATGTCCTGGAGCCATGCCACGCAGCGTGGCAGAGTGGAGGCATTGCTTTGGCACAAGTGGGGTGAGCTGTTTCAGGTTGAGCCGTTTTGGGGTGACCCATGGGGACATGGTGTGGCCAGCCTGGGAAGAGGATGCTGCTGTAAACTCTTCATTCAGGAATAAAAGCAAAATGCTAGCGGGGCTGGGGTGGAAATAGGCTTGGCTTTTCCTGTCTTGCCATACCCTTACTTTGGGCACACAGATATTCTTAATTCCTCCTGGGAATTCCCAAAAGAACAAGTAGTTTTTAACCACTGCAGTACATCATAGCAGGTAACTGGAAAGCTATTCTGGCAGAGACTGTTTCCTTCAAAAACAAACCAACCAACAAACAAAAATCCATGTATTTAGTGTGTTTGAGAGGCGCTGAAGGTGCCTTATCAGCAGGCAGCTTATCCCTGGTGTTTGCTGGGTTGGAGGGACTGGTTCCCAGTGTTTGCTGGGCTGGAGGGACTGGTTCCAGCTCTGCCTTTTGAGTGAAGGTCTGTGCAACCCACTCACAACACCAGCTTCCTCCCCTGCAAGTCCCGAGTGCCTGCGTCCCTCAACACTGCTGTGGGCTTTGCAGATGAACGCTGCGTTCCAAACAAAGCATTATTGATTATTATCCCCTTGAATTTCAGAGGGGGCTAGCATTTCATGTGCACGACACCGTCCGTGGGCTTGCTGGAATAAATAACACATGGGAGCTTGTTCGTATGCCGAGTCAATAGGGAGCTGTCGGCTTACATGTGATTTCACACATTTTTTCAGCTAGCTCAGCAATCCAAATGCAAAAATCCGGCAAACAGGGACATTGTGTTTATTTCTGACAGTCCCTGGAGAGAACTGTATCCATAAACCAGTGAATGGATTACACTTATCCATAGATGATGGGTTTTTTTCCATCTGCGACAGATATTACATGGAAAACCTCCATTTAATATCTGATCCAAGAATAATTCAATATAAGTGAGTAGTATAAGTTAAAAATATTTAAAATTCTTCTTAACTCTTTCAGGAAAATATGTGCGGGTAGAAGGCAGGAGTTGGTTTGAATTGTTTGTGAAATGAGGGAAGGGGAATGATGCTTTGCAAGTGGTATCTTGACTCAGAGACCAAACATCCATGCAGTTCTTGGGGACACAGATTTTGACAAATTGATGCCCCCCAGGGACATCCTAAAAGCCTGTCTGGGAAATGAGAGAGGGGTCTGAAATGAAAGAGGTCACAGGTAGATCCCAGCTGAGGTCATCACAGCGGTAGCTGGTGGAAAGCTGCTCTTCTGGACTGGTCCAGAGTTGTGCCTGGATGGAGCAGCTGGGGTACAGGCCAGCAGCTGCAAAATAGTGGTGAACTACTAATGTGTGGTTGTCAGTTCTGCATAGACTCTTGTGAGTAAATAACTGTGATGTGGGTTGTGCGATGTTGGCTGGGGCTTTGCTCTTGCATGGCATGGCTGTCGGCATGGTGATGCTGGTGATGCCCTGTGGACCAAAAGGGAGTGGTGAGGCTGCTGTATGAGATTCCTGAGCAGCAAAGTGCTAAGCAGAGAAGCACCCTGAGCAGAAAGAGGTGATGCTTCTGGCCAAAGGCTCAAAATATTGTGACCTTGGGCTCTACACACTGGCTCTTGCCTGTTGGGTCTTCCAAAGGCAGCTTCCAGTCATTCCTGACCTGGTTGGGGATGGTTAAAAGAGGCAGTCCATGAGTAAAAGACTCCAGACCTTTTCCTGAAAACCCATCAGTGTGTCCCAGGTGGCTGAGACACGAGCTGGGTATCAGAAATAGAGATGGAGGGGATCAGGTTCTGCTTTCTGCTCTGTTAGCCTGGCACTTTTAAAAATTAATGTAGTCCTGGATTTATACCAGCATGAATGAGCTCTGATCATTAATGATCACGTATTGATAGGCTGTCACTGCGGTTTTTGGCTCATGCGACTGTCCATGATAGTGGACCGTTCCTGATGTGTTCTGGTGCTTGTCAGAGGGGCAAGCCAGGCTGGTCCCTAACCCACAGAGTTATCATAGAGTCATAGAATCACAGGATCGTTTTGGTTGGAAAAGACCTTTAAGATCAAATCCAACCATAAACCTCACACTGCCAAGTCTACCACTAAACCACATCCCTAAGCACATCTACCCGTCTTTTAAATACCTCCAGAGATGGTGACTCCACCACTTCCCTGGGCAGCCTGTTCCAATGCCTGACAACCCTTTCGGTGAAGAAATTATCAAGTGAGTAAAAAGCCACCCTGGGGTGAAAAACAGCACCACACTGACAGCTCTGCCAGAGTATGTGGAGCCAAGTCCAGAGCCACAGGTCCAGTTGTCAGCCCTTACTTGGGTAAAACTCCTGATCAAGGCTACTTTCTCAAGAGCTCAGGGTCAGGCTTTTTGTCCGGCTCAGGACTCTGCAGGGTGGCAGCTTGTTTTAATAACACAATGACACCTCAGGCTGGCAGGCTGGCTCTGCACGGGTTTGAGCCCAGGTCCTGTGCAGGGAGGGCAGAGTCTGTCCCTCAGTGCTGCTGCCCCGCGATGGCAGGAGGTGCAGGAGGGGTATGATGGTGAGCTCATGCCCCTGCTCTCCAGCATTTGGTGATGCTCTCCAGCCCAGCCTGTCTGTGGTTGGAAGAGTGAAGGCTGCAATCTCCATGCTGAAAGAGATGCCGGTAGGTACAAAATTCAGAATATTGAAACGTCTGACCACACAGACTACTTAGATGAATTCTGTTATCTCATGCTATGTCAGGGCATGCTGATGTTACTCACTGTGTCTCCAGAGCCACAACGATGGCTGGAAGTGTCTCTTGGTCCAGCATGAAACAATACACTTTGATTTTCCTGCTGGAAGAAGTAGCTCAAGCAGAGCTTGCTCTGCAGATATTTCCATTTCAGTCAAGTCCTGTTTTCTAATGGGATTTAAATTTTTTTTCTCCCTAGCCAGCAGAAAAAAGGCACTGCCTGCCAAAGGCTGGACCCCACAGAATACATATAGATAGAGATGGAGATGGAGATAGAGATACATATACACAGATATGCACATATACATACACACACACATACACATATATACATATTCATGTGTATACATATACTTATATGTGTGTGTGCTTCTCGGTCTTTATTGCTACCACCACAGCATCCTGAAGCTTTTGTCCTTGACCCAGGCGACGTGTGGTACCCACGCTCCAAACCCGAGGAGGAGAGGAAAGACAGCAGATGGGTGCAGATAGAGAGCGAGCACAGGGAGATGCTGAGCCAATATTGCTCAGTATGATAGACAGTGGTCTTAGCACACCAGCAGACGAATTCAATTTTTTTTGCTGTCAGTTTTTCAGTAGATATGCTGGCAAAGGATGGATTTAAGGAGGAATGTGAAATGGCAGAGCTTGCTGCTGTTTGCAGAGATCCTCCTGGTGTGGATGATGGGCTAGAGGGCACTGGGGCCCAGTGGGGTCAGTGGAAATGAGCAGCCACCATGGTTTACAGTGCTTCACACCAGCATCATGGATGAAAGTCCAGTTGAATTTAATGTGTGCTTTATCTGCTTGGAGCCTGGATCCCCTTCAGATAAACTGGGGAATGAGATCTGGAGCTGGCTGTGGGGAAAAACAAGGAGAGGGAAAAATATGAAGGTTTTGCTGTAATTATGGAAATTCATACAGAATAGACTTATTTTAACCTTAAGTGATCAGAGCATGAGTACATATATGTATTTATAAATACAGAACATAACAGCAGAGCTTAGCATTCAGAAATCAAGATATGAGTGAATTTCCACCCTGGACAATGTTCCTCTCTTGGTTCCACTCCTCAGCCCTGCATGCTGGGGACTGTGATGTGCAGAAGCCCCTCCATCCCCGCCAGTCACTCTCCCTCTTCTAGTCCTGGGTGCTGCACACCTGAGAGGTTCTCCCATCGCTGTGTGTGCCAGATGCCTCATGCTTTTTACTTTTGGTTACATCTCAGGAGCACAGCAGCATACTTTACCTGAGATTTCAGTTCTCTGGGTCTTTTATCTCCTCCAGATGTGTTCCTTGCTCTTATTCCAGGAAATGGGCTCAGGATGGGGGACTGCTGCCTGAGCTGGATTCTGCCATGAAAGCCCCCTGGAGCTCCCCGTGTCCCCTTCCACCACCCTGCAGCTCATTCCCTTAAATACCTGCAACTTCTTCGAGGATATTTAACTCTTCCCCAGGCTGTGTGGGTCTCTGGTATAATTTCAGGAACTCTTTCCAGCTCTTGTCCTAGTTGTTTGAGCCTGCAAGCTGGTTTGGTTTGACCTGCTAAGCACAGATGCTGTCAGGGACAATGAATGCTGGAGTTTGTTCGTCTCTCATCTCCATACCCCTGGTTAATGTTTTTCATCTTTTTCTACCTCAAGCATAATTCTTCGCATCTTCCAATTTCAGTGGCGTTCAGGTGTCTCCTAGGAATTTGGTAATGTTTCCCCCTTTCATCCTGCCCTGCTGCATTTTGATGTCATCAGTGTGTTGAACAGTATCCTACCGTGTACTTTCAGCCATGGACTCCAAATGGCAATGCAGAATTCAGGAATATTTTGGAACATATATTCCCCTACCTCTCTGGGGCCAAATATTTCATTTTTCTTCAAATATTGGGGAAGAAGTAATTGATTAATGTGTTCATTACTCATTTCTGGTACAGCATGGTCTAAACATCTTAGGTGTAATCCATGCTTTTAACAGTGAGTGCCGTATAAACTCCTATCAAGAGACTAACGGCTGTTGCAACGTAGCACTTGGTATTTGGGAAATGAATCAAATTTTATGTCTTCCTGGTAACCAAAAATTATATAATAATTACGTGTGGATTTGGATAATCCCACTGCTGCCTTGAAGATGCTTGTTTATGGCTAGAGCCCTCCTAACCCTTGCAAGGCTTGTATTGCTGTTTATAGTGCAGTATAATGTTTGTGTGTGTCCTTATACTTTTACCATTCAATCAGTGAGCAAAGAAAGAGGAAATAAGATTTGTTAGCAATAAAGCAGTATACAATAGCTATTAAAATAGGGTAATTACATAATTAGCACAGTAGTGGTAACTTACCCAGCATGAACAACAGTAAAACAGGGCCCTGTTTCCCTTGGTCCGACTCGAGCCAGGACCCTAACAAAACCTCCAAAATGGTTATTTAGTTGAAACACACACGAAAAACTTAAAAGCCATCGTAAAACTGAGAAGGGAGGCCCAAAAAACCACAGGGTAGCCAAACACTTTCAAAGAAACAATAGTAAATTAGGTGTTAAAGATATAAAAGCCTGTTCCCTAACAATTTAATTAGGTAGCATGTCTGTTACAGACATTATGCTGCTAGTTTTGGAACCCATGGCAGGGCCTCACAGCTCTCAATTCACACTAGCCCCCAAGAGAGGAGTTTGTTATGAAGGACTGATGTTTTTGCTCTACAGAAAAGTGTGATGGTAATCAAGTGAAAATGGCAGGTAGCACTAGAAATTACTATTTTTCTTCCCCTTTGCAACTTTCCTTGACATATTTTTACAGTAATTAAAAGCCCAGTTTGAAGAATAGTCCTGGTTTTAATTAGCACCTGCTTCAGTTTCATCTGAGCTCATTCCCTCGAAAAAGGAACAAAACAACAAAACTCTCCTGGAATGGGCTTGGGTTTGACCAGCATGAGATAAGTTTGCCTCCAACTTCTGTCCTGCATGCTGGAGCCAGCTGCAGAGGCAGAACCCCTTCACTGGGCAAACGTGTCTCAGCTGAGCTTCCTAAGCTTCCATTTAACTCCTCCTGCACTCCTGCAGCATCACTCATGCTTGGAAGTGAACCTCTTCTTGCCCTATCCTAAATCTGTCTGATGGGGTTCTGGCTCCACCAAAGAAAACAGAAGTCCTGATGGCTTTGCCCAGGATGAGTCCACCATTAGTGACTTTTAAGGTTAAAAGTCCAAGTGCCTCAATGCTTCTCAAAAAGTCACCCCATCACTAGATCATGTGATAAACCCTCTCTGGAAAGGCTGGCTGCTACCTCTGAGGCTCTAAAGTTGCAGTTTTTTCTCTTTCCAGCAAAGATGGTTGTATTTAATGTCTGCTGGAGAAAGAGCAGGATCTTGTGGGAAGGCTTTCCCTGACCTCTTCTCAAAGGCAGGATACTGAGCAGTACTCCTGCTGTGCTCAGGGTAATTTTCAGGGATAAAGTTTCCATAGGAGTGTTGCTTGATGGTTTGCCCTTCCATCACCTCCTAGCAATGTTTATACCCAGGAACAGAGAGTCCATCACGAGCTGAGGGTTCATTTATTTTTAGTGGAGTTTGTTTGCTAAAAAATGACGACACATCCTTGATGGAGTTAACCAAAGCACGTGGAGAGGTCCTCGTGTAACCTTTCTGCTGGTCTGCAGTCTTTGCCTTAACCCTCAGTCTGGTTTCATATCATCTAATGGTGCATGTGCCCACAGAGCCCTACAATTCTCATACCATTTCAACGCTGCCCTGGCCCACTCTGAGTCATTGCTTCCCCACAGTGCTGCTTCTCATCCAGCAGATCTCAAACTGGTGACATGCAGTCACCTGTCCAAACAAGACCACACCCCTTGGAGAACCTGCCCTGCTTCCTCCAGAAATGTGGATCTTCTTCTCCAGTTGATGTTTGTTCATCTCAGGATGCAGAGACATGTAGGTCCACTCCAACATCACCAGCTGAAGAAGAAATCAGAGTTTTTCACTTTCAGAGACTGCACAGGGATGCTTAGGAGTTGCTTTGAGCACTCAGTGCACTGCAGAGAGGGGCAAAGGCACTTCTACATCATTTTTTGAGGCTTCTAATCCTTACTTATGCTTTTATATGCACTTCCAGACCTCTACTGCTGTGCTCAGCTGGAAAAAAGAGTAACACTTTAAAACAGGGTGATGAGAACTTCTTCATTTCGAAGAACAGGGTGATGGGGAAAAGCAGCTCTCCTGGAGGAGAGGTGCTCCCTGTAGCCTGAGTGTAGTCCCCATATTTTGAAGAGCACACACCCCCTCACTGAGTTATGTGTTGAAAATGAGCCTGGACTAAAGTGTCTCTGCTCAAGAGAGGCACACACGCTATAAGATCTGGTGATGCTTCCATGGAGCTGTGGGGAACCAGTGCAAGCAGAACTGGTTCCCAGTGGTGATGACCAGCTGAATTGGATGGATGGCTTCCTCTGACCCCATGTTAGCCACTCACCAGATACGGAGCAGAGATCCAGTGACTTCTCTTACCCTGGTGTTGGTGTCCAAAATTTCCTCCCCAGGCCACCAAGGTTCCACTTCTCCTCCCAGAGTAGCTGGCAGCAGCTCTCCTCCCCGGGCAGCAAAGGCTCCTGCATTTCCATGCTGTTGTGTGTGTTGTTTGCAAAGGACTTTGGAGTGAAATCTTTCTCACATAGCTTTTTTTAATTTTTTTTTATTAGCACTTCATTGTTTTTTCAGGGCTGGAAACATAAGCTCAGCCATCCTGATGCTATTTTGGACCTCACACCTCTACTTGACCTAAGAGAACTAAGGACAGCTGCAAAAATACAAACAAACAAATAACTTAGAGCATTGGATGTCCTTTAAACCACTAATGAGCTAAGCCTAACAACCCCCTTAGGAGGCATATGTTAATTTGTATGTTTTCATTAAGTCTAGTCTTCAGCCTCTTGATTTCTCTTGACTTGCCCATGCAGTGTGTAGCATTGCAAGGTTCTCAGTGAATGGTGGAGATAATGGTGAGACTGAAGCTTTGGCAAGAGCATTTTTCTCTTATTAAACATCTGCTTAAAAAGGTCAGTGGCTATCTGTGTCATGGCGATGTGATCAGACATTCTGGACCCTGAATGTGCAGATACAGCAAGTGAGGCTGCAAAGAGCTGGAAAAAGGCATGTGATGTGGAATGGCAGGGCGGAGGATGGATCCTCAGCGAGCTGCTCAACTGTGCACAGGAGCCCCCACCAACCATCCCTCTGTGGGACTGTGGCCAGGGGTTCATCTTGCCAGAGCTGCAAACCCGTGCCCATCTTACTCCATCTTATTCCAGCTGACTCAGCTTTCCCATACCCAGGCACTAAAATAGGGGAAAACAAGCCATTCGAGGAAGGGCTGATAGTATTCCTTCATTTTCAGTGTTACTAGATGTCAAGCGGTTCTGGCATAAACAGCCTGTTCCCCCCTTGTAGCTCTTCTTTCCAGCTCATTCCCGTGAAGCTGCAGTTATTCGTGACTTCACTCCAGATCTATTGCTCTGGGATTTGGGAAGAGCTGCCACTCCCTCAGCCCACATTGCTGCCAGGGGGTGGGGAGGAGAAATGAGGAATAAACAGGGCTGTCACCTTGCATGAAGCGAGAGATGGACCTTGCCTGTGCTGCCCAACCCAGCTGCAGCCCCCAGGGTGGGACTGAGGGACAGGGGGGTACAGGAAGCTATAGGAAACCATCGCCTCCATCTATAAATAGCAACATGAGATATGCACATAGCAGCTGCGATAGTAAGGCACTGGACACATTCATGCCCTGCAGCTCCTCCTCTGTAATTCCTTGAGTCTCATGCTGTGTGTTGGGTGGTGCAGCAGCAGGGTCAGCGGCTGGTGAGGTGATGGAGCAGGCTCCATCACACCTTCAGCTGCCCTGTTGCAGGCTCTTGTGCTCACTGTGGGCTACTTGACCTGTGGGAGATTATTCACAACCTATCTTGCTCCTCTTACACAGGGCAGATATGTCCACTGGCATTTTTGGCTTGAGTGGTCTGACCTATGGAGGCAACGGTGATGATCAGAGGGGTGTTGATAGAGCGGGGAGCCAAGAGTGCTCCTTGCCCAGCCCCACAGCGGGCAAGGGGACATCTCCAAAGGTTGGTGATGGCATGAATAGCAGCAGAGCAGAGACCTGACTTCAAGTGTGTCTTTGGTTAGAAAAGTAAGATGGGTAAAAATAGCAGCTTACTGTTGAGGAAAACTGCTTCCTGTCTAGGCCTTATTTCATTGCCCAGGCCAGCGCCATGCAGCTGCAAAACCACAGCCTGGCTCCGCCTCTTTGCTCCCTACTTGTATGTGGTCAGTGTACTCTAATCACAGAGCTTCAGGGAGACCTCTGGTCCTCAGGGGCCTGCTTGAGGGTAACTAGCCCGCATCAGTCACGTTTGAAATATATTATTATTTGTTTATTTGCACTGAAATTGCCCTAAGAGGCTCCCTAGCTCTAACCTTGTAGTTCATAACCCTTCGACTGGGGGTGGGCATTTGTGGGCTGAAAAACCCAGTGCCCCTGCTTTTGTGATGAGAGTGTGATCATTTCACAACTGGACTCATCTTCAGTTGGATGACAAGTGGAAAAGGCTGTAGGGCCCTCAGGGTCATAGATGCGGGACGTTCTTCTTGGTGCGATCCAAAGGCTGTAGCTTAGGTACAACCGAATATTTGCGAGTTTAGAAGCAAAGGCTGAGGGAATTTGAACAGTTTGGTCAAGATCACTCTGGAATTACCTGATCTTCTAAATTCTCTTACCAACAGTGGGCAAGGTTCTTCAGCTCCTGGGACTACAACACCACCCTTGGTTTGCCTTGTAGAGGTGAAGTTATTTTACAGGTGATCTTAGAAAAAGCCCAGGTCCAAAGTTTTTTTCTAAGGTGAACACTCCCCTAGGTACCACTGGATTTCTGGCATGGCTCCTCAATGGCTCCCCTAGAGAAGTGTGGAACCTGCAAGGGCAGCAAAGGAAAGCAAAGGAGAAAACGGTGGTCAATTTGCCAACATTGTTTTGGATCAGATCTCATCCTGCCAACTCATACTTCCTCTGTCTTTCTGCAGGTGACTTTCACTCCATATTGCACCAGCCTATATGTCCACCTACCCTCTCCTTCACTGCACCATCACGTGATCACCAAATGCACAGGAAGGAGCTGCAGTATCTGAAACCAGTAAACTTGAGCAAATGGCAGATGAATTCCAGCAGCTAAGAAGGTACCTTCAGAAAGAAAGAACCATCTCTGTCCAAAGGAGTGCTTCTTTGGAAGAGCAGGGACTGGCTGAATCTCAACCACATACACCGCTCTGCACAGAGTGGTCTTGTGTTTCACAAGCAGTCATGGGGTGACTCAATCCAGGAAGGGTTTCCCCTGCTTGCGGTGGTATCTGGTGTGGATTCTAGCTCCTCAACCAAAACCTATCAGAGGCTGCCTGTCCAATGTCACATGGTATTATTACTTCAGTGGCCTGAATTTCTTCAAATTCCTGTATCTCCCTTATTTTTGGTCACACTACATTCAGAAATTGTTTTTTTTTCTCCGATCTTAGGAGTAAAATATCTCTGAGGATTTATTCCATTACAATTCCTTTTCCCAGAAGAACAGTAGATAAATATTTCAAGCTGCATCTGATTTGATTTAAGATCTTGTTTCTGTTACTGAGGTACATTTTCCTTGCAAGGAGGGCAGGATGCATCAAAGCTGTGATGATTCACTGACTTTTGCAAAGGGCTGGTTTGTCAGTTGTGTTCTCCAGCTGTTGCTAGGCTTGTGAATCAGATCTACCTTGGACCTTCCCACAGAGCCAAGGGTTTCAGCTGGGTGAGGACTGAGTGGTAATAAGAGCTAATCAGAAGGTGGAATTTCCGCTCCAGGAGAAGCTCTGACACTCCCTTGCTCTTTTTGTTATGAATTGGGTGAAATTTGGAAGTTTCCCATGAAATGTAAATTTAGAAACTATTCAGAAAAGAAAGGCATACTAAATGAGGCTGGTTTTGTTTCTGCTTTCCTTTTATACAAAAATGGAAAATCTAAGACATTAGGCAGTGCAAAATAAAAAATCTGTAGAAGATTTAAGTCAATATTCAACTATGTGCAGCAGTGGAAGGAAAAAGACCATAATTAAACGAAGCACGTCAGTGCCATTTGAAAGAACCACTGCGGCGGTGATGAAACACCATGTTTTGACATTATCCTGTTGTAAAATTTCATTGAAATTGACAAACTGCCGAGAAATATTTTTATTTTTGAATAGACTTTACTGGATGAGAAATTGCTCTGTTGAAAAATTTTCAGCTGGCTCTATTGCAAACTGAGTCAACAGCTGATGAACAGACCATCATCGCTGCTGGAGAGGGCCTGGAGATGGCGAGGCAAACCCACCAGGGTCAAACCCTGATCATTTTAGCAGTCACTCATCAAAATACCATTTGACTTGAGCAGGAAGCCGGACTAAACAAGAACGACAGTGTTTGGCACTTTGTGGGTGTCCAGATGGTCTAGCATTAGGCTCTGGCTTCTAAGAGTGGATACGACCCAAGCTGTTATCAAGGTTTCTCGCAGCAGCCATTCCAGAGATTGACAAGTCAGAATGCCTTCGTTAGGAGCCAAAATCAGGTCCACTAAATCAGCCTCTAAATTTCAAGCAGATGCAAGATGTGCAAGTAGGAGTAAGATGGCAAGAAGAGTTGTTCGCTGGAACAGACGTACTGGAACGTGCACTCGTGTCTTCTGCTGGAGGGGCCTCTGCCAAAGGAGAACATCAGTTCTGAGGAACTGCTGGTTCAAACTGACATTTAATCTCCTCAAAAGGGATTTCATGTACACCCATGGCACATGGATCTTAACTGTCTGGTAAGTGTGAAAGTCCATATTGTTCTGTTGTCAGCTTCAGAGCAAGTTGAAACAAAAATGCTGAAGTCCGCAACTGCCTCACTGCCAGTAATTCCTTTTAAACTATTTAAAGTATATACTTGAAGTGCTAAAAATAAAATCTATTCATTTAACACTTAAGAAAAGCTGTCAGTCAGAAAAATGCATGCCTTGTTTTGGGGTATATAATGATGTGCTGCTTTGTCTCATGTGCAAAACTCAGCCCAGGTTCAACTCAGCCTGAGGAGCTGCAGCTGCCACATGCACCCACTTACACAGGACTGTCTGACCATAGCTGCACTGGGAAAATGGAGGAAGACAACAGATGCAGAATAATGCCTGACTGGTTTCCTAAACTGTCATGCTATTACATGACAGGAGGATTTATCCTAGGAGTTTCACAGTTGGAAGACGTGTGTGATAGATTTATGGTAATAGATAAGAGCTTTTTTGGATGCATGAAGAAGGAAGAGTACATCTCTGAAATTGTTTTGTGAAATGCGAATGCTCTGTAATGCTGTGACCCCAAGGACGGTGTGTGTTTGCACTGAAGCTCTGACATACCTCATGTCATTGATGGTGCACAGGAGCTTGGTGAATTGGGACTGGGAGAAGGAAGTTGTCACATGCCAGTGCACAGCCTGGCTGCTGCCTTCACAGTGCTGAGTTGAGGGAGCCCTCATAGAGTTCTCTCTGCGAGCTGTTTTTGTGCTCTGTTACAAATTTGACATTGCCAGTGAACAATAGCATTCTAGTAAATGTGAACGGTACTACCTGCAGGTGACCTATGTTTTAAGGGGGAAAACTACAAAGCTTTGCTCTGTTTTACAGTGAAGTCCTATTGCTTTGCTTCCACTGACCCTTGGGAAGGTCTCATTAAACAAGTGTTGTATCACTGGTTTGATGCTGCCTGCTCTTTCTTTTTTCTTTGGATGACGATGTGCTGGCATCTGTTGGATAGCTTCTTCTGATTGCCTCTCGATGTGTATTGAAGGTTAGAGGTGGGCAAGCAAACTACTGCTGGGCAAAAGAAGAGATTTTTGGTGCACCACAATGGGTCGCAGACTTACAAAATGAGACATCTGTGTCCTAACATGTACACAAACAAATGCCAGCTATCTTCCAGTTTCTGTGGTGGCCTCAGTCACACTCTGTGCCTTCCCCATAAGCCTCTCCCAAGGCAGCAGATCAGCTACTCCCAGTGGAAGCTGCTGTACAAGTTAGATTCACAGAAGTGGCAGCAAGGAAGCTCCGACACTGGTTCCCAAAGATACATACCTTCATCTCTGTATTGATGTAGACCCAGTTTGTCACTGCTCTGTGGCCATTCTGACTGCATAGAAGTGGTGCAGCATTGGTGAAACATTTCTCCATGAGTTTGTGCCATACCTTTGGTTACTGACCGAATCCCTCTCTGTAGTCTGTGTTGTGAGTTTTGCTTTCATTGTTTATTTTGGTTGTACCTGCTAGTCCCTCTGCAGATAAAAAGCTCTGAAGAAGCCTTTGAGCCTTGGTCTCAGAGTGAACATCTGCTGCTGGGTTTCCTAGAGAAATCAGAACATATATTGCAAAAGATGGACTTACTGGTTTTATTGATGTTGCAAAATAGCTCGCTTGCAGAAGCAGCTGAGAGTGGAGCTAGTTCCTTTCCCAGCCACAGGTCCTCTCTCCTGTCAAACCCTTCTCTCACTTGCCAGTGCCTTCTCCTGCCAGTGCTCTTGCATTGCTCCATGACCTCCAACAAGCCATCCAGTCTGGCTTAGCTGAGGATGCAAGCTGCTCCTCCACCTCAGTCAGATCTCCTGCCCAGGTGTGCTCAAGTGGGTGAGGGAAACGTGGGTCAACCTTACGTCCTGATGGCAAACTGGGTCCCAGTGACAAACGCTGTGTTGTGATCAATCAACATGGTCTGGCTGGATGTCACATGGCTGGTTATAACAACCCTTCCTCTCTCTCTGAAGTGACTCTAACTTGACTTCTCCAGAGCTCCAGGTATAAGAAAAGCGCCACTGGCTGCAAGAACTGTGTGAATAATTTATAATGAATAATTTATATGAGTAATGCCGCCTTTTTTCCGGTGCTTGAGTTGTCTGTATGAAAAAGCTGGATTTTTCCCAGAGAAACTTGTTATTTGAAAACATTTCTTTTTTTAATAAGCTCTGAAAAAAAAAAATCTTGGTCTGCAGCTTATTAGTGAGTTGTTTGTTGTGAGTGTTTGATAGTCCAGTTCCAGACAGTCTTGCATTCATGCACACAGGTCACGTGGGCCTGATTAAACTCCATCTAAAGTTGGAGGGAGCCTTCCTGCTGGCATTGCTGTGCCCTGGGTTGGCCCATGCAGTTGACCTCCTGGTTTGAAGGGTGCGTGCAGTACTCGGAAAGAGGTTTCTCCCATGCACTTGGCTGTAGGCATCCATCACACTTGCTGAGACTCTTCAATACTGGCTTAAAATTTGTCGGTTCAGGGAACAAATCTATTCAGTAACTCCTCTGGCAATAAGCATCCTTGTAAGCTCAGAATTTAGCAAGAGATTTTCTTTAACAGTTTTGGTGAAAACAACTTAGGCAGAAGATAGAAGACAGCCTGGCATTTAGAGGACTAAAATTATGTGGCATAGTTTTTTTAAAGGTGCTTTCCCAGTTTTGAAGCACAATTCCTGCTTTCTTTCATTACCTTACGTCAGTTCTGCCCATCCCAGCTCCTATTGTTGGCTTTTTTCTTGACTCCCAACCCTTGGAAGTACCATGTTGCCTATCTCTCTCCTGGAGCAATCACAAGGAGGTGGGCACCCATCTGTCTGGGCCACAAGTCACACTCGACAAACTAGAGCACCCATTTCTGAGAGCATGGGGATGCTGAGAGACAGCCTTGATACTGCTCTCATCCAGCCTGAGTTGGCCAGGACCTTGTTACAGTGAGGACACCAGAAGATTCCTGATTTCCAAACTGGTGTCTTCTTAGTGCACAGAAATGTGGAACAAGAGCAAGAGCACTCAAAGCTGCTTCTTGAAACAGTAAGCACTGAAAAATCAAACTGATCTTTGAGGGAGGAAAGGGGATCTCTTGCAGCCTGTGAAGGTTCACTGGCTTGTTCAATGGGATCCACAAGTCCCTTCTGGTTTCTGATCTTTCCATCCCCTCTGAGGCTTGGTTGTGAGTCTGGTCCCCACCACAAACAGGCTTCCTCCTTCTTGCAGGAATCTCCCAGTTCACTCTCATGATGCAAACTCTGCCACAGCTGCTTCACCCACCCTTGTCACAGCAGCCTTCTCCAGCAGAGCCTTGTCCTTGCTCTCCAGAAAGCTACACTCTCTCCCCAGAGTGGTTCCAGCTGGCCTGGAGCACCAGAGCCAGGACAAGGTCTACTGCCCAGTAATAGTCTTTCCCACAGCAGACCACATCTATAAAACAGATCTGAACATGAAGGATGTGTTTCAGCCTTTGCCTCAGCAGAGTGAGGGTTTGCCCCTTCCCGCAGCACATCTTGGAGTCCAGACCCAAAAACTGTCCATGCTGTATCACTGTCAAACACTTCCAGAGCCCAACTTATGTTTCCTTCTTGGCTTGTCTGCAAGTAGAGGAAGAAAATGGGGTGAAGAGGCGGCAGAATGGGTGAAGTCTTTAAAAACAGCAAGAGGTGGGGTTTTTTTTTGTAAGTTAATGCGTATGTATCCAAGGAGGGACTGAAAAATAGGAAAGGGAAAGAGCCCAGCCTACATAGCTGTGTGGATAGCCATGGGTTAGCTAGCACGGAACAAGAGCACTAAGCCATGACAGGAGGCTGGCGTAGTATCATCTAGGATTATTAGTGCCTCTTGTTTTATAAGCTAAGTTCTGGGGGAGGAAATATGTAGTGAAGTGAAACTGGTGATTGTACAGGCACGCCGGCGATTAAGGTTGAAGTGGGTGGGCAGTCTGTGGGGGCTGGTGTGTTAACTCCAGCCAAGGAGAGGCACATGCTTTCCAATCCATGCTATCTCAGTTTCAGTGCTGCAGACAACCCATCAGGGTGTCATTAACAAGCAGTTACTCTGCTCTCGTTGCTGTGCTTTAAGGAAATATGTCAAAGGCATTTCTGGTGAGCGAGGGTTCGGTGCGATCAGATTGCTCCAGCCTTCTCACAGCATTCCATTCAGATTATAATACACAATAGTTCAGACCCTGCTGTGTCCCATTACTCAATTATGAAATTGCTTTAGAAGTTGGGAGCTTACTGATTGGCTCCGAATGATTTCATACCCATCATATTTCTATGTGTTTGTGCTCTTGGGCTGATTGCTCTGTCTAGTTGGTTCAAGCCGCTTCACCCTTCTGTTTCACGCACTAGAATATATTTTAAACCTCTTTGTGTCACTAACAAAATCCCACTCAATGTGCTTTGGGTCCTCAAATCAGGCAGTGGAAGTCCAAATTACCTTTGAGGTCAGTTGTTGTGGGTATGGCACCTTCATGTTCTTGCCTAAGAGCTAGGAGAAGTAGGAAGGTGTAGTGAATTAAGTACGATCCCATAGCACAGAGCTCTTCTGCCTTACCTGTCTGGCAGGTGTGCAGCTCCCTGTGAGGGAGCAAAATGGGGAAAGAAGGCTGGAACAACAACTGCATTTATTTGTCCAGCTTCTACCACTCAGACTGAATCCTAAAGCATTTATCCTCTAAGCATCACAACCATTTAATCCACTAAGCACCACAACCACCCTGTATAAAATGTTAACTTTTTTCATGGATTATGTGCAAGAGGCAAGGAAAAAGTTATATTGCTAGTTTGTGCAGATACAACCTAGTTTTGTGTATCAGATCTTTACGCATCTGTTTGCCTTCCTGCCTTTTTTGCCATAGTGTAAACATTTCTCAGTGGTAGAAGACTTAATGGAGAGATGTACTACTGCTTTATGTGTAAAACAAGGATTTTGCACCTGTTTGAAAGAAAAGTCACGAAACCAGTATGTGGTTTTATTCTACTGAATGACCAATTTATTGTATCCTTCATAAAACAGGAATGAGCAAGAATACCGTCAGGAGGACTCAGCTTGTGCATCTTCAAGATGTTTAATTCTGTTTGTATCCATCTATGCAGGAACCAAAGAAAGGTCCTAAATTAAACTACTGTTACATGTTATAGTTTGGAGAGCCAAAATAAACTCAGTCTTGGAGCTTTTCTAAAACCTACTGCAAGTGGTCACTTTGAGCACCTATTGTTAATGGCAGTGTCAATTTTCAGGAACATTTTGTACCACCCAGAACAAAAAAGCTGAGGCTGATAAACTGATAAAGTATGATGTATTGTGAGAGCCTATTAGAGTCAAATTGTTGACATCTTCTTGGGAAATGCTGAGCTTACAAAAAATTTCTGTGTAAAAATGTCCTTTGTAGGCAATTAATAGTTTTCTCACCTCTCCATCAATAAAGGAACGTGATTTAGAGTCAGAGCAAACTGCTCAGGGGTTGGATGTGTTTAGAAGCCTGTGAATATGGCCAAGCAACTGGATGCCATTGACCTTGAGCTCAAGCCCTCAATCCGCTGTTCAAAGGGGAGAGCTTTCTAAATAAAAAGCTTGAACTCTGGTGGTCCCTCAAGAGTTTCTCTTGGGCCAAATCCTGAAATCCTCTCTAGGTTAAGTCCTCGCTGGAGACATTTAGATACATGTACAAATAAAAATGAAATGAGGACACTGGATCTGTCTGGCTGGTTTTTAAGGAATAATTTCTTTCCCAGAATCAGCATTTAGCATTTTTTCCCCTCCTGTTCAGATTAGACCACCAGCAGGTTTGTTTCACCCTCTAGGTGTTGTCAGGGAATTACTGGAAAGCAGCAAGACGTTCTATACCTTTGATGCTGTTAAAATGATAGTCCCTTTTGCCTACACAGGGATGTAGCTAGAAGGTCTTTGAAAGGTTTCAGCTTATGTTTCCAAGAAGAATCACTGATTTTCTGATGAGTTAAGGCTTTGGCAATGGCAACAGGATTCTCTCACCTGCCAGCAGATAAGGATCATCGTAAATGTTCACCATTCTGGGCTATGCTATTCAGTCAATTGAATACTCAAAAACCGCCCCCAATATTGGGCCATCTAAACTTTCCCTTTTTAGATTTTCTACTGGTTGTGATTGTTCTGACAATCTGCCATGCCACTAGCACGGAGAGGTGCTTAACTTTCAAAGTTATTTCATGTATTTATTAACTCATTGTGTTTACTTGTTTAAATATTCTCCGCAGATGAGACATATGGCAAATGCTGGCCAGCTCAGTCTCAGCTGCTTCTCAGATCCAGATGCTAATATCATTTCATAACTTGGCTTGTGCAGTTCAGATTTGTACCAAAAGACTCTGTTTTGAATTACCATTATATTTGATATTAATACTAAGCATACTCACAGCTGTCCTACATTGCTATTTCCACCCTCCCTGGGATTCGTCTCTCAGACAGAGGACATAACACTCTTGTATGTCTGCCTCTCAGGCTTTTAGAACTGTCCTGGACTGACAGCGTATTGTCTACAACAGAGAAGATGTGCTAATTGCCACTGTGTTGTTCTCAGCTTATGAACTTGATGGCTTTTTCAAGGTCAGGCCTAACCTGGAAAATTTTTCCAGCATCATAATAGTGACCTTCAGCTAGGCAGCCCAGGAAAGACTTATGTACAGACCATCCAACGTCTCTGATGGTATTTGGGACAAGATTTTGGAAGTATTTAATCACCTAAAGATGAGGAATGGTATCTAGTGGGATTTTCCAAACCACCTTGGGCCCAGATCCTCAGTGTTACTATATCTCTTTGTCTTTGTGAAGTCAATGGGAGTTAAGCACTGAGGCATGCTGAGGGTGTAGGTCTCCATGGCCCCTTCTCTTGAACACATCTGCACAGCTATCTGCATCTTTACAAGCCCAGTGATGGTGAGTCCCAACCCGGCAGCTGAGCACATGACCTCACCCAGCTCCTGGAGAATGGTCTCACCTCCAGACCTTGGTTTTGCAGACACACCCAAACAAAACACCCCAGCTTGCATGTGTTTGGCTGCTGTCTAGGGAGCCCATGCCCACCCCAGGCTTGGCGTGTAGAGGAATGGCATGTCCGGCTTGCTAAAGACAGTTCTCAACCAGTTGGGGCTGCATAAACATCCCTCATCAGTGGGAATGACAGTCTGGTCAGTTGTATGACTCAGGCATTTTCTATTTCCCACAGAGGATGAGTTGTTCGGAAGAGGAAAAACATCAAACAGATTCCTAGTGCTCTCTGAATCCTGGATGAGCCACACTCAGAGTCACCTTTTGGTCCACAGTCACTGACGTGCCCTGGGCACTGTTTCTTCAGCACAAGAGCAAAATGTGATCTTCTGCTAATGAGCAGGTTAGCAGTCTCTCTTTCTAGAGAGACACGGTCTTGTACTCACTACAAGCTAAATATTGCTGTTGGTGACAAACTAACTTTTATGGATGAAAATATGAGAAAAGCTGTAAATCCAATGTAAATCTATCCTCAGCAAGCCCCTTGGGAGTCAGCCCAGAGATGGTAGGACAAGAGCTAGAAAACATCTCGGGTGACTTTCAGTTTTTGAGCAGGTTGGCAGCCTTGGCAGGAACACATTAAAATCCACAGTGTTGCAGCAGGCATAAAGCTGGCTCCAGGAGTGAAACATCCTGGCCAGACATGGGTTTGAGGTGCACCTCACCTGGGTGTTTTCCAAGGTACACTGAGATGCATGCTGTGCAGCAGAGTCAGCTCCTCTCCCTCCATCTTCTGCTTTCTCCTCTGAGAGGATTCAAGTTTATTTAATCTCAGATTTCTTGCTGAAAAATGCTCAGTGAGCATGAAATGCCTTTGAACTCTGGGAGTATTGCTACTGCCTGTAATAAGGCTGGGTAGCAGGAGACAGCCGCTTCCGTAGCTATTACAAACACATCTGCGCAACGTGACGCAGGAAGCATCTAAACGCCTTCATAGCCATACGCACTTTTGCAAGCACATTAGGAAACACGAAGGACATGGTTTGTGACCCACATACCCTGCACACTGGCCCACACACAGTATGTGATGGGGGCAAATTGTTGAGCTTCATACGAAAGTATTTCCAGCCCAGACAACAATCAGCTGCGAGGGACTTGGAATACGTTAGAAAGTAGATAGCCAGGAAGCCCTTTCCATGAAGTGAAGAGAGGATTTAGTTGCTGAGTGCTGCAAAGATGCATACATTTTCCTAAAAAAACATTTGTGGTGCCAATATGAAGATTCAGTGCATTGTCAGAACAAGCCAAGATTCTTATTAAAACCAATTGCTTTGGTTTGTTAGGCTACTTTACGATGGTGCCTCTAAGCCAACATATGTATTTGGGTTTAGAAGAGCTGTTTCAGCCAAACCTTAGGTGGCTAGAAATGAATGTAAGCTGAGCAGATGCAGGGTATCATTTGCCCACAACTGTCCTTTGGAGGTTGTTCCATGGTACATGGTGTGTCAGATGTTGGCTTTCTCTGTGGGAGCAGATGGCCTCCTGAGGAAGCTCTACAATACAACTGCCTGAGAGGTACAGGCAATGCTGTGGGAACCCTAGGTGCTCCTTATTTGCATGCACAGTAAAGTAACAGAAGAAAAGACAAAATGCACATGTTGTTTCTTGTAATATGGATTTCATTTGACTGAATGTCATGACCATTTTGAAGAGAGAGGTAATATCTTTTATTAGGCTATCTGTGACAATACTAGAAAAGCAGAAGAAGCCCTTGTTTGCTTGAAAGCTTCTGGGTTTTGTAGCTATATTGGTCTAACAAAAGCCCATTGTGGCTACAGCAATACTATGGCTAACATAAGAAATAAACAGCATGTGCTTCTGAAGTGTATTTCTGCTCTTTATGCTATCAGGGTTATCCCACCTATGCTGGAGAAGACAGGTGGGATAAATGAAATTGGAACTAAGCCTGGTATGTCTCTGGTGGATTTGCTAATAAAGCATTCATTTACTACTTAATCAAACAAACAAACAACAAAAAAAACCTCTTGAAAAAGCTCTTGAATGTCTATTTGAAGCTATAATTATTAATTTTTACTTTATTTGGAATATGGCAGTGGAAGATTAGCTCTGTTTTAACAGTGCAAGACAAACAAAAGTTAAGACTTTAAGGGGAATGGGTAGAGATGGCAATTCCAGTACTAAAATGCATCAAAAATAATGAAGTCAAGAAATAAGAATTCTTCTTTTCCTCTTTCTTTATTAAGCCTTTTAATTCCTCTCAGCTCACATCTATGTTGTGTTGGTGCTCGTGTGTTCCCCCAGACACTATAATTTCTGTTGTTGCTGCTCTTGTCATGGCAGACACGGAAGGAAACCTGAAGGACCTGTTTGGGGAAGGGACTGGTGAAAGCAGAAGGATATTTGGTTTTTCAGAAGCAACAAGCTGAGAGTCAGAAACAGCAGTTAAAAAATATTCAGCCTCAGCCTCCCTGGACCTCCATCTCCACAGCCCTCACATGTGAGTTTGGCTCCCGACTCCTTTAACAGGCTTTGTGACCCTGATCCCATCACTCTCTGCTGGTTATCTATTTCCTAAAAGAATTTAACAAACCAATGATATTGTATTAAGTTGGCTAGTGATGCAATCATCTGCATGGGGTATAGTGGGTTGAGCTGCTCCACGCTGCCCCATGGTTAACAGTTTGGGAGCACTTCGTTTTACTTCATTTTCAGGTGTACTGAAAAAGACCTACAAATCCCATGGAAGGGATGTGTTTTGCAGCAGGGAAGTGTTTGTAGGCTGCATAATAGCGATTCTGTGTTTGGTGTACTTGATATGTCTATGTGAAGACAAGATGTGAAGACTCAACACCAGACTTGTGGGTGTTCCCCCATCTCTGGAGAGTGATGGAGCATCGGCACCTGCTGTTTCCATGGACTGCTGGGGACACTCATCACAGTCAGCTTTTTAAAAGCAAGGATGTACAGCAAGTCCTAGATTCACGTGATCTGAGCAAAACCTCAAATTCAGCCTGACTTCTGTGAGTGGTATTCGCACATCTGAGCTTCAAGGCAAGCTCCCAGCCTAACTATCAGACTCTTGGCAGTAATTTCCACACCAGTTTGTTGTATTTGGACTCAAGATTCCCCCTTGACCCCAGAAGTCACACTAAAAGGCTAAAAGTGTTTTCTTTACTTGCTAAAGAAAACACAGAGGACTTTATTTAGTTATTCAGAACTCCTCAGCCATTCTTCAGTCACTTCATGGTTTCCAGAGATTGTATCTGTCCTGTTGTCTCCCAGCTTGGGTCACTCGGCATGGCTTGGAGGGGAAGGAAAGCTGTTACATTTCATTGCCCTCAAAAGAAGGGAGAAAAAGCCGACTCGCGCTCCCAACCTAAACAACTCTGCTGCCTCGTGCATTCTTGACAGCCAGCAAGGCTCCATTGAAAATTGTCTGTAGCCTTTAACTCCCTTCTAATAAGTTGGCCATTTCCATGGAGAAGATTTTTCTCCACTGATTTATGAGCTTTAATTTATATGCAAGCCTCAAATACTTGCTTTGGGAAGAGTTCTACCTCAAGCCAAGCTAACACTGGGATGCACAGCACTTTGCATGGTATGTTTGGTATTTTCATGGCCCAGACTGTAGCAGGCCAAAAAATCCCAGGTTAGGAGCAAGCCTGGTTGTCAGTGGTGCTGAACGCTCTCGCTTTCCAGAGCTGGGCCAGAAAGGTGCATTACTGAATTGGGTGGATTTAACAGGTTTGGAAACCCTCTGTGTGACCCAGGCCGGCACAGTCTGTCAGTGTGGAAGTGCTGCTCCAGCCTGGGCTCCTGTGCAGCCCTTATGTGATCTGGGAAATGGTTTAATGGTGTCTCAATGGGTGGTAATGGGATTTTCCAATCTGGAGCTGACTCGCTGGAGCCTGGGTGTAGGTAGGATTGTGCTGACTCTGGCCTTTCCTTTGGAAGGGATCGAAAGTGTTAGGCACTTTTTTACATCAGGTCAGGAGCTCCTGACTTCCATCTTCTTGGCTGAGATATGGCAACTGGTGATGTGCACCCCGAGCCATGGTAGTAGCTCATCTTACTTTGCATTTGCACCTGCTAGGAGGAGCCAAATTGCTGCTACTGCAGCTCAGCTGAAGGTTGGTAACTTCCAGATGAAGAGTGGTGAATTTTATATGTGCTTTATTAACTTCATTGCTTGCAATGTAGGCGCAGCATGCTTTTCATCCATTGGTTTGTTATCACCATTTGTTGCACTGTGTTATACATACAAATGAAGGGATTGGCTTTTGTAGACTTAAAATATAAGGAGTTATGTTAAAATCACTGGAGTTTGGTGGAGCAAGCTTATAGCTTATTCTCAGACATTCCTGCTTTCTGAAATATAAGTTGTAATGGCCAGGAGAAGTGCCCCATGGGCAGCCTTGTTGCTTCCACAAGAGAAGACACATTTCATGCTACTTGGAGGAGCAGGCTCAGCTTGGAGGCTGCTGGGGTGGCCAAGACCCCCTTGGGCAACACTTGTCACAGGGAAGAGGCTAGAAGATTTCATTTTGCCAAGCAGAAATTGTCAGGCAGCAACATCTTTCGAGAGTGCCTTCCTGCAGGCAGGTAAGCAGGGTAAGCATGGTTGCAACTTAATGGTTGCTCAGCCATGTACACGTGCCCTACAAGCACTTGTGACTCGCAGCTGTCCCCCGGGGAGTTCCTGGTTCACCTTGCAATGGCCAGGAGTGTGCACCCATGTGGCAAGTACACAAGCATTCCTCTGGGCAGACGTATGGAGTTACTGTGGTTCGACAGGTTATGACAGGTCAACTCAGGCCTCAGGGAAGGTGACTGGGCTTGATGAGTTTGGTTTTGCCCTTGAGGGCACACATAGGTGGTTACCATTACACGGTGAACTTGTTAGCTGTGGTAAAGGGACCATGGCTGAGCACTCAAGGGCTTGGTCCAAACAGCATGGCCAGAAGCAGCACAGAAAAGCACTTAACTGCCTGGGTAAGTCCATCCATCTACTCAGGAAAACACTTAGCAACATTCTGACAGTGAAGCACATGTTTAAATGTTTCTCTAACACTGTGGCCTTAGTCCAGGATCTTCAAGGATATTTAGCTCCCTAATTCCCATTGATTGTGCTAAATACCTTCAATGGCTTGAAACTTGATTGTAGTAGAAGGAGGCATGTTGGTTTTGGAGGATGGTAATGAAGCCCTGTAGTTTGGATTCACTGAATGGTGATGCTTACATAGCCTAGAACTGGTGAGACCTGTTGGCCTGGGGGAATCACCTATGCAGAGCTATGAACTAGCAGCAGCAGCGTGTTTACACAGTTGTGGTTGTCTAATCTTGACTTATCATTCATTAACATCAACTCTTTCACAAGTCTCAAAATGCTTTATCTAGCACATTGAGGTTGGGGTCTTGCTACCAGCTGTTATGCACCTCCACCTTCATATAGAAATAAAGAGACAGTACTCTAACGTATGCCCTGCTTTAAGTAAAACCGAGAAGGGTTTGGGTAGGCGGGTAGAGCTGTTAACTTCACAGATGAAATGGTGAGGAGTTCACGCAACAGTGTTTGGTCCTTTGTAGCAGGTTTGTTCTGCTCAATGCCCAATGACCTGGTCAATGTCTGGGTCACGTCTATCCCTTAGTAATAGAATTGATAATGGATCACTAACTGCATCTGAGGTTCAGAAGGATCCTGCTACACATGAGAACCTGCTTTCACCTGATAGATGATTGCTCTGACTATGTAGCTCATGGAAGCCCACCGGGTTACCACTGGCTGTAGGAAGACTCACTGAACTACACCTAGAAGGTCTCCCATGGAAAGTGGTTTGGGGTTTGTGGAACAGCCCATGGTGGGGGTACATTCAAGTCCTGTGGATGCATGTAGATCTGAATGGCATAGCGTGATGGACATCCCAGGAGGCTGGGAGTGGATTTGGATCCAGGCACCAAGGCTTACTCACACCCTTACGATAAGAAGGCTTGAGGGAGAGGCATGGGGTTATTTATCTATTTGTAGACAAGGCAATAAAAGGTGATCTTTTAGAAAGCTCAGACTAGGGAAACCTGAGTCAGAGACAGCCTCAGCCTCCTTCGCTGTTATCTGTGTTGCGCTAAACAGAATAATTCATTGCTCTCTGGCTTATATAAAATTGCACTCTTGGATGTGACCTCCCTCCTGGGACCCACTCCACCCACCAGTACCTCCCTGACCTCATCTCCCCTTTCCCTTCTCCACCCGGCACTCGCTCCTGCATTGCTGGCCTCCTCGTTCCATTCCCCACTGGCAGCTCCTTGCAGCTGGGGGCCGGGTGCTCGCTGGGGCCTGAGGTTGCTCTTGTCAAGTTTGGCTCTTGTGTGGTTTTTCTCCTCTGCCTGGGAGTCCCCTCCCCTAGCCGGCTCTCACCTCACGCCTACCTTCCAGCTTTCCCTCTCCACCGCTTCCTGATCCTCCCTCTGAAAATAGGCTCTGTGGTTTGGGAGTTTCCAAACAAACAAACAAAAACCAGAGGAAGGCTGTGGTTTCCACTGCTTTTCTTCTGCTTACCTGCAGTGAGAAACCACCTCTCGCACAAAGACATTGCTGTGCATCACGCAGGCTTCAAGTTATGCCAGGGTAGGTTCACGTTGGATATTAGGAAAAAATTATCCTCTGAAAGAGTAGTTGGATGTTGGAACAGGCTGCCCAGGGAGGTGATAGAGTTACCATCCCTGGAGGTGTTAAAAGAACATATAGATGTAGCACTTAGGGATATGGTTTAGTGGGCATGGTGGTGATGAGTGGACGGTTGGACTGGATGATCTTAGAAGTCTTTTCCAACCTTAATGATTCTGTGATTCTATGAACTTAAGTTGGTGAAGAACATAGCACGTGTGGTACTTTTTGTCAAAGCCATGAGTGCGTGTCATCTGAGATGGTCCTAGCTGAAGAGAAAGCACAGTCCTTGTAATGCCTCTTCCATCCCCATCTTTTGAGCTACAGCAATACTTGAGCTCTGTGTTATTGGTAGAGAAAACAAAATTTGGAGGTGGTCGTTAGAGCGCTTGTTCATCAGATGAGGAACATTGTTCTCCAACAACTTAAGCAACTTGGGATGAATTGCGTGCTCTAAGTTGCATGTGCTATTGGGAAGCAGATAAAATGTTCATTGAATGCTCAGGAACTAAAATTGTCTTTAGGTGTGACACTCTCACTGTTTGATAACAGCTGGGTAACTGGGGAAAAGGTCTCGGAAGCAACAACAACAACAAAATCTAAACATGTTAGTATGTATATAAACATATACATATTATATCTCAGGAATGTAACTAGTCTGATATAAAAATTCCATATTCGGGATCCTAGCAGGGTCTCTCCTGGCAGTTTTCTGGCTCCCTGCTTCCAGAG
The DNA here is from genome assembly GCA_907165065.1 of Caprimulgus europaeus. The sequence goes on along the minus strand of OU015531.1, from coordinate 32,595,965 downwards.
GTGGGCAAATGTGGGAGTCCCAAGGACTCTATCGGCATGACAAGGTGCCACTGTGACCATGCTGGGTGTCTGGAGGCTTTCAACAAAAGGCAAGCAGTGATGGCCTCACTGAACTAACCAAACCCTGTTCACCTTATTCCCACTAGCACTGAGTGAAGAGAAATTTGGCTGAATATATTGCTTTGAAGTTACTGTCTGATCATGATTCACTGTCTGGCTGCCCCAGTTACTAGGTTGCTTCTGCCATCTCTTGATCTTCTTTACAAGTTCCACAGCACTTTAATTTCCTCCTTCCTTTAGCCTTTTGCTATAGATGAGTATCTGGCAGGGATGGATTTGGCTATATAATGGCTGTGCCAGTGCTCTCTTGGTCAGGTCATCAAACCTCTACAGGCATTGCTGCCTAAAGTGAGCTGTTCAACGCTCCGCTCAGGTGCTTTCTTCTAGGAATCTGCAGCCCAGAGTGTGCTGGAAAATTTGATTGGTATGAACAGGGTTTTGCTAAGTGTGTGTTTGTGTACAACAATAATTACCCCGGTGCAATGCTCAGTGCTTGCACAGTCAAATTGGTCCTCCTGTGCCTTTCCCAATGCTGATTGATCCCTTGCCCAACCTTTGTGCCTCTTTGTATCAATAAACCCAAACACCAGCCCAGAATTGTTTGTGATGCGAGTTTTCCACATGGATTACAAAGATTTCAAACACAGACCAGACTGCAGATCCTTAGAGACAACATGTGCTTCGGGCTGCCTCCCTCACGGGTTGTCCTCTGCTCCTGCTGACGATGCTCACTTACAGGAAAAAGCATTTGAACTGAAAGGTCCAGTTTGCTTCTTGTGTTAGGGAAAAGGGTAAGAAAACCTCCTGTCCCAAAGCATTAGCAGTTGTATTCCCACCACAATGGGCTGGGGGAAGAAAAACCCAGACTTTTCAGACAGAAATAATGTCTTATGTAACTCTCCTGTAGACCTAAAGGCTTGCCAGGTTGTTTTCATCTACATCGGTTTGTCTGATACCATATACTCCCTTTATCTCTCCATATACTACCTTTATCTCAGTGTACCTCCCTCTCCAGAAAGGCACACGGCACGATTTCTGTAATTCCTATGGATTATGAGATTAATGGAGCAATCCCTGTCCTTTGATGTGTGGGAAACCAGGAAGGTATTGCAACATCCTTTGTTATGTTCTTGGAGTTCCAGGGATGAATGCTGCTATAGAACCCATACATTGTCCTCCTTGTGTGTACGCCTTTGTAACTCCTGAATTCACAGACTTGGATTTCTTTGCATTTTGCAGTGTGAAGAAAAATCCCCAAAAGCCTCCATTCAGGAGTCCTGTGTCAGTCCCTTCCTTCACCTTCATGTCAAGGGTCTGTTTTCACATGCTTCCTTGGGAAGTGAGTTGAGTCAGCAATTGAAGCAGCTCCACATGCTGATACTTAATGATGGGTATTTATGGTGCACTTCACAGAGGAATGCCAAAAGAAAGGAATTAGAGAAAGACAGAGGACCTATGAGAAGTCAGGTTAGGATTTTTTGTTCCTGATACCCAGCACAAGCCTGTGGTTAGGTAGATTTTTATTTTTCTTAAAGAATGGCCTTCATTGAGATGGGAAAAATCCAAGCCAGGCTTGTCCCTTGGAACTTAAGGAACAGGAATCATCTCAGATGAGTTTGCCAGCGTTCAAAACCTTATTGAGCTCTTAACTATACTGGCTTTGCATCCTACCTGTGAAGATGAAATATATTGAACCAGAAATCAGTTAATTTTCCACCAAACAGGAACATATCTGAGCACTCATGCCGTGCTGACAGCCATGTCATAGTGAAATGTCCTAATGTTTTGTGGCTTTGAGGAGCTAATTTGCATACATAGTTAAAGCAATTTTGTTTTATTTTCTGCAATACATTATTATCATGTGTTTAGCCATTGGATAAAATGCTATTTCAGAGCAGGAAGCAGTGACAGTTGTATGTCCATAACTGTCTCAGTACAGTACATGAGGAACACAAAATGAAACTCTGTGTGTTTCAGAGAGTTGAAACATAGAATGAAAATGTGAGGTGAACTGGGAAAGAAAAGGGTTAACCATTTAAAAGATTGAATTAAACAAAATATATCTGTGCAAGAGTCTCCCCAAGGAAGTGGCTGAGACCACATCGCTTGGATCATTTAAAATTGGACTGTACAAAGCAACAGAGAAAATTCTGCAGGGAACAATCCTTCATTGGCAGGTGGGATGGACTCAATGACCTAATAAGTCTTTTCCATCTCTAAGTCTACGAGATGAGTCTATAACTAGTGCAATATGGTTTTGCCCAGAGTTCCCATGTAATTGTTATGAACAGAGACAAGCTGCACCAAACTGTGTCTTGTTTAAGTTAACTATTTACACTGTCCTCCTGCCCCACACTGGTTAAATCACATATTGTGTCATATGTTTTCCTTAAAATAGAACAAGAGAGCAGGAGAAAAGCCCCTTTCTCTTCCATTTTTGCAAGTGACATCCTGACTCTCATCTTGGGAAGGATTTGGACCACCTGGATCCTTGACCCACTTGTCCATCAGGCAGTTCCCAGCATCTCATCAACCACATGGCAGAGAAATGCCCCTTTTTCCACACGTGTGATATGGCCCAGCTGGAGCTCTGCATGTTCCGTGTGGTACACGGTCACCCTGCCCAGGTAGTGACACCTTAGGTTTTCAGAGCTCAAAATGCATTTGCTTTTGCTCTCAAGTGATCGAGTCTACTGGATGAGTTCCAAGTCTGTGTTGTCTGTTCTCTACACCCAAAAAAATAAAACTCATGAAGGGAAAGACACTGGGGATGTGCAAATGGCAAATTTTGAGCTTGCCAACATACCTACAAGCAGGGGATCAGACCTACCTGGAGTCAAGGGGAGCTTTAGGGGCTCTCTGCCTTTCCAAGATCTTCTGAAGAAGCCTATGGCACTGGCCAGCCCTGCCTGAGAGCCAGCTCCTAATCCCACAGGAGAGCAAGTTCTCAAGACTTGAGAACTATTGAGACTTGACTATTTGGCTCCAGGCTTTTTTCCCCCTCCACCTCAGAAGCATATTGGCAGAAGGCAAGCAATGAGTTTGGATGGGCTGCTAGATGATGGGACTGACAGACATGATCAAAGGTTCTTGCTGCAGGACCTGGGGCTGTGTTCAGCTTTCTGCTGCTCCATGTACTGGCTCTGTCTGGGAGAGGATTGGTAGCGGTGGCCAAACTTGGGACTCTTGTGTCCTTCTGTGACATAGAGATGTTCCACAAGAGCAAATTTCTCCTGCTGAGCTAGGTGGCAGTCCTTTGGGAAGAGGGAAGAAGATGTGACCTTCTTCTGAAGGTCTGACACATCTATAATATCTGAATGCCTTGCTCTACGTAATGGCATGCATCTGCTGTTCCTGCCATAGCAAAGGGTTGCACCTTCACCTCACAAACCTGAGATGTGAAGAAGCTAAGGGTTAGTTTGCTGGTTTTTAAAGATACCCAGGAATTGAGGTCCTTCTCATTTCAGTGAGTAAGAGCCCAGAGCTGCATGGCAAAGGTCCACCTAAACCTCTGTGCATACTCTTGGTTAAGGTTTCTCTGAAAGTTTAGAGACAGCCAAAAGGAAATACTTAAGTGAAATATAAGTCATGGCATAGGTGCCTAAACACGTTTGAAAACTTAGCTCTAACTACTGGGTGAGAAGACACCCAGGGACTCTGGTTGAGCAGAGAATGGATATCCATTTTTCCCTCGCCAGGGTCAGGACCAACCAGGCCATCTGGGCAGGCTGTGACACAGTGTCCTGAGGAAGGAGGACCAAAATGCAGAGTCTCAGGAGACCTCCTGGAGATGCTACTCCAGAGTGATCCTGGAGTCCTCCTTCCTTCTTGCCCTGAGGCAGGAGTAGCTGGGTTAGATCAACAGCAAAGCATGTTGTGCTTAGATGCAGCAGGAAATGGGAGCAGGAGATAACCCAAAACCTCCTCAAATTCCCCACTCCTACTCACCCATCCAACCGAAGAAGTAAATCAGGATGTAACATGCAGTTGCTTCTTGTCTAGACCTAAGGTCTGGATAGCTTGTGCGGGGTGGCAAGCCTGTGTGTGGCAATGCGGTGTGCTTGCGCGGGCATGAAATCCATGTACCCTCCTCGCCTGTTGAGTTCAGCCAGGTCATGGGAGCACAACCGTGGGGAGGAATTCACTCTGGCATAATATGCGATGCAGGACCCCACTTGCTCCTTCCCAGACACCTGGGTTTCCTTCAGTCCCATTGCAGGGACCTGGCAGAGCTTGCTGCTGTCAAGGAGACGCTTTCCACGGACGTGGTGGTTGCTGGAAGAGGCTGCAACGAGCAACACCAGATACTCCCAGCCTGCCCACACTGCCTTCATCACTTGCACTATTTATTTCTCCTGTTTGTTCAGATGTGAAGATATTTTCAGTTTTATCATCCCAGGCTAGTAAATATCCCTGCTCCTTGCCAGGGCAGCCAGCCTTTCTGCTTGGGCTTTTGCTTGATTGCTGTGTGTTCCCACATCTGCTCTGGTAGGGCATTGAAAGCTCATCTTTCACTGCTGAGAGACACAGTCCAGTGAGCAGTTATTGCTAGAACCACATCCTTGCTGCCTGCACCAATATCTCATCCTGCTGTAGCCTCTCTGCTACGATGGGTGCTCCTCAAAGAGTTTCCACAGAGGAGTGACCAGTGGGAGAATGCAGTAAGCAAGTGATGAATCAGGCTCACTGTCTGATGGCCCCCACACAGGGACACCCCTCCCCAGCCCCCTGTAATTCGTGCCGCTGGGTATGATTTAGCAGAAGGTGCCCTGCGGCTCTTTGGAGGAGAAAGTACCCCTGGATGCAGTAACCACACTAGGGCTGGGTTTGTCACCCAGCATAGAGCAGGGTCAATGTTGATCATTGGCCCTTTGCATGAATACCAGAGAGTGCACACCTATAGCTCATTGGGACCAGTGACAAAGAAGGGTTTGGGCTGTTTGGAGTCAGGGCTACAAAACTGCTCTGGTATCACTAATGTAACTCTTTGGACACTCCAAGCTCATGTTCTGGGACAGTGCCACAACCCACATCACCTGAGTCCCCAAGGATGTGAGGACCCCTTCCCCACCAGGGATACTTTCCTACCATGAGGTTTTCAAGGGATGCTGAGGCTGTTGCTTGTTGTTCCCATCCCTAGGAGAGATCCGTTATCCTTACTCTTCTAGGGTCTAATAAATACACATAGACGCACAGACAGTGGAAACCAGGTAAGAATAAAGGTGGTGGTGTTACCCAATTGGCCAAACATCTTTGGTTTCTACCTGATCATATGTGGGAGTTGGGGAAAGAGTCTCTCCATCCTATGTCATCCAAAGCCCAGCTCTGGAAGAGAAATGGCTCAATTGTTTCGGTATTTGCTAGTGTCTCCCTAGAAACTGCTGTGCTGCTCTCAAGTCTTGAGCAGGACAACTTCTACCCTGGGCTTGTTACTGATTTTTCAGGTTTTATCCTATTGGAGAAAAAAACTTTCTTCCCATCTGGAGGCAGAGCAAAGGGAGAGATTGCAGTGACCGGAGCACACAGAGCGCCAACAGACCATGCGTGTAGAAATGGGCCAGCAGTTGGAAAGGGCGCAGCAACACGCTGAGGAAATTCTGATTTGTACCAAAATCTCCACCTCCAGCCTCCATACTCCAGCTCACACCATGATTACAAAAATCTTCAGTTGTGTGAAGTGTCTCCAACGTGAGTCATTCATGGCAGCACTCTGTTGTGCACGGAGTGCAGGAGGCACAGGGCTCTCTCCTAGGAAAGCAAATTTCCCTTCACGGCTTCTTAGACCTTTTAAATATTTGTTGTGATTGCGGTACTAATTAAATTCAGCTGTTGCAGGTAATATAACTCCTAACAACTTTTTTTTTTTTTTTAAATTATTTTCTCCCTTTTAGAGGGAAAGTGAGCAGCACTTAAAGGTATATGGTCTGTCCACTGGGACTGTTGCTGGCAGAAATACAGAGCTTGGATTGAGCTCTGAAATCATTGTTTTGACCATGCCAGCTTGCCTTAGTCCTGTGCTGAGAGGGATGGAGGTGCAGTGGTGTGACGGGAAGGCACAGACCCCTACCTGCATGTATTTGCCCCCACCCTTTGAATCCTGACAGACTGGCCAGTAAATAAGATGGGAAGGGAGGGTGCCCATTGTCGGAGCTCTTCCCTAGCTTGCTTTGGGTCTCTCTGGACTTCAGCGCCATCACTTCTCCAGCTTGCTGAAGCCATCTGTGCAAAACAGAGGTTCCCCTGCCACTCCGCTCTATCGCAAGGGTTACCCAGCAGCTAAACCTTCGGCAACGTGGTTCAGATTTGTGGGCAAATTGCGTAGATGAAAAGTCAGTGTCTTACGAGAAAACTGCATTTTTGTGGTCTTGTTCTGATGCTGTGCTGCACTGTGTGTGGGGTTCAGGGCTTCCCAGTGCTCACCTTTCAAGTTGTCAAGGAGAATTTCTGCTTGTCGAAAATTATTCGAAACGCCCTCTCTGTGTGTCCTCCAATGTTTTGAATTTTAAAGGGTAGCCCCAGGGCAGTATATTTAAAACATGATCTCAGAGAAACTGGTTCATTGCATTTGTAAGCCTAAAGAGCGAGCTCAGAATGACAACGATAAATAGACATTAGAGTTTGTGGAGTCACACTGAGGTCAGGCATCTCCCCCCGTGTCCCATCCCCCATGATTTGGTCCAGTATAGCGTTTCCTAATTCAAACCCAAGCCTGTTTCTTTGTGCTTTCCATGTGCTCATCCTATTAGCTCCTTTAACATGGGCATCATGGCTGCTCCTGATGCAGGTTAGTGCCAGGGCTTTGAAACCCGGGTACCCCGACCCAGGCACAGGGTTAAATTTAACCATCTGTGCAAAGCCCCTTGATCTTCAGAAGGCTGCAGCACCTGCAAGCCCCATCACTGCCAGTGGGACCTGCAAGCACTCCCCAGCCTTTGAAAAAATCCAACCACCACGTTAGAGACTAGAGATGGGGATGATAGCGGGTGATTGAGTTATTGCAACTTAATGAGTTGGCGCTCATCTGCCAAGCCACAGCAACCCTGTGTGTGTGTGTGCACACACGCACGCTCCCATTCATCTCAGCCGTAGGATTGAAACTAAAATAGTTCCTGTGGATTTGCACTGGTTTGGCAGCAATCCTGAGGCCACTTACCAGGAGCTGCTGATAAGTCTTAAGTCTAAGTGGAGTTTAGAGCACTCGAGGTTGAACGTCCCCTCTTGAAGCACAGTGGGGTGTTTTGCGCTCCCAGGAGCAGAATTGGGTCAGGGGGATGGGCAGTGGGTGCAGCTCATTATTAAGTGACCTGGCCCTGGATTATCCTGAGTTTTGGAGGAAAGCAATGAGCTCCGGGAGCATTTGAGCTCCTCTGCAAATGTGAGTGGAACTATATTTGCATTTAGCAAAGTGTCAATCTGCCCTTGCAAATGCCATTGGGTAGCTACACCTCTGAACTGAGACCTTGGGGCTGCCTCCAGGTGCTCCCAGTGCCTAGGTTTTCCCTCAGGGTTTTAATTATGCCAATGAAGACTGAGAGGCCTTTTGCGAGAGTTGGTCCTGGCTCCTTATTCCAATTTTTCTTCAATATGACCCTGAACTTTTGGTTAAAGCCCACCCACTAGTGAAATGGGAAGAAAAGAAGCCTCCTGGTCTTGCTTTCAGGTCCCTGCAGCACTTGGCTTTCCAGCACTAGTCTCCTTATTTAATGATCACACAAAGAGTCAGGGAAAGGAGGACCTGTCAGGATAATAAGCCCTCATTTTGTCCCATGCCTAAAAGCAGCTTTCTATACTCTGAAGAGGCCAAATAACATTTTCTCCCCATAATTTTTTAACTTTGGGCACCTTTGCAAATGACTCTGCTGGCTGGGACAGAGCCCAGGAGTGCCAGAACAACATGGGAAGAGGCTGCTCTGTGATACTGCCAACCTGAGGAGGAGGAAACACTGGAAATCCCCTAAGCACGCCTGTTTTCTTGAGATTCCCAACTCGATTTTGCAAACTCAGAAGATTTTACATAATTTGGTTTAGTCAGTTCAGAGGTTTAAGGCACTTGGCTACACATCTGGATTGCATCTTGGGGGTGGGTTATCCAAAAAAGAACTCAGACAGAACAGTTGGAAATTCAGCCATTGATAGCAAAACTGAAGGAAATAAGAGCACAGGAAGGGAGTTTCTACTTTGCTAGTTGGTGGGCTGGACTCTGGATTTAAATCCATGAACTGTCTCTCTACTTGTTTGAGCCATCAGGTAGTGGTGGAAAGGTGGGGAGTGCATCAACCAGCTTGATGTGCTATAAGCCACCAGTTCCTAATCTGATACCCTGTTTAGTGCCAGTGAAGGAAATCTAAACTCCCTCTCTAATCACCTGCCTGTGCCACCTGAAGGTCTTTAAAGTAAAAGACCACCAACAAAAACTGATATATAAATTCTAAATGTGCAAATAAATCTCCCATTCGGTGTGCAAACGGAACAAGCAGAGCTCTCTGACATGATGGTTTCTGCACAAGCGCCAAAGGGCTTTGTGCAGGCTTCCCAGTCTGCAAATGTTGGCCTGAAAAAGCCCCTAAATGAGATGTTTCAAGTTGAAAAGTCCAAGTCGATTCAAAATAGAAACAAAGAAAGTTAATTTTAAGAGCCCTTTAATTTTTAGCCCGTCAGAGCCAAGAAAATTGCGTATTGATGAGACAGTGCCTCGAGACAAATGAAAAACAGCTCAGCACCCCACTCCTGGTGTTGACTACCCTTAGGTCTCGTTGTCTTCAAGAGCTGATAGAGATCAGCACCTCCTAGGTCTGAACCTTTAACCATTTGCCATGTTTTGCCTTACAGGCAGCTGCACTTCAGTGGTGGGTGAAACGATTCTTCTTTGTCTGAAAGGGCAAATTCTTCTCTTTAGATGTTTGTGCTCACCTCCCATTAACTTCGGTATGAGCTGAGCTCATGCTTCCAAGAGCAAAATTTGGCTTATAATTTCTGCATGCTTCAGGATCCTTTGGGTACTGTATAAATGTAAGATACTGTGATTCAGTGCTAGAGAGCAGAGAAAATGCAAAACCCCAGGAGACACTGTAAGAGAAAATCATATAGAGCTTTTGTTTAAAACAAAAAAAAAAAAGAAAAAAAGAGGGGGAGGAGATTAAGAAAAACAATTGAAGTTCATTCCAAAGGTGATTTCATTGCAAACCAAGGACAAGAGCGCACATCTCTTACTTGCATGATCACTTCTTTGACTTTGGTGAGTTACAGGCCATTGGATCAGGCCACAGTTTTGAAGGCATTATTGAAAATGTCTTACCTCCTATATTTCCTGGTTTTTAATCAAACTCACTGCGCTGCCAGAGGTGTTTCATTTACCAGGAGAGGGGTCAGCAAGGCAACCCCGAGCAGCAGGAAATAGCAAATGCAGAACAGCTCCTCCATGCTTGGAAGCTCTCTGAAGGCAAACGGTGCTCTGATGCTCATTGCTATCTACCTTTGCTTCACCCCTCACAGACTTGGGGCATCCCATCGTCTCTCCAGGGGTGCAAGCGGTGTATGGGGGGAATCAGAGGCTGCTGGCTCTGGGCTTTTGGTTATTGTCTTCTGATTTCACTGACCAGCTCTGTGCCAGTGAAAAGAGCTAACAATGCATACATTTTACAGTTTTATTTTCTATCTGCTGTCATTTTATAGTTTCTTGGCTTGTTACAACTGTCATAAAATTACTTTATTATATTTTCCCATCTGTTACATTTTTGCCTCTTTACAGGGGGACATTGCATGATTCACATAGGCTCATTTAGCTCTAAAATTGTTGTATTACTTACTTATGGAAAACGAACACTATATTTGCAGAACAACAAGTGGCTTCTCTGTAGCACCTAGCAGAATGTATGAAGTCAGCAAATACAAATGTCAGCAGATGGACATGGCTGCCCCCTGCCCTTCTACCCCAGCTCCTTTGCCTTGGTTTGTGGTCTTGTCTACCTAAGTTAGAGCTGTAATTGCTTATTAATTTAGTCATCCACTCTGCATTCCCTCTTCTCAGTTGAGGGATCTCCATCTCCACTGGAAAGGTGCACTGTGTTTGCTGGTGGTGAAGCCATTCAAGCTCTGTGAGCAAACTAAGCCATAGAAGAATTAATTTAACAAAAAACCAAAATTAATACAGGAATAACCAGGTGGATCTGCTCTCCCTACCTTGCTTTTCTTCTGTTTTCTTTGCTTCTTCTGTTCAATTCAGTCAAGGCCTCTTGGTTTGACTATTCTTTCTCATACCGAGTGTCTATTTAGAATATAAGACATCCCCTGATCTCCTGCTCCCACCACAAAAACTGGGCTAAAAACACACTACGGTCTGGGTGGCAGAAAGACTGAGGATGTTCTGAGCATCTAACAAGGCTTTCTGAAACTCCTCCTTTATTTTTTTCTTTTTTTTCCCCCACTTTTTATACCAATTTGTACTGCCATCAATGGTACAAGCAGTCCACATTATGAGATGTAAAGACTTGGTACTGTTAAATTATTCATATTATTAAATGAAATTTAGTGTTTAATCTGGGAGTTTGGTGATCCCAATGGGCTTCTGAATATACAACATCTTCTTTTGAGAAAAAAATAGATAGTGAAGTTTCAGAGTCCCATTTATGTAAAATCTGCCCCTTTCATCTCTCCCTCCTGCCCCCAGTTGTAATAAATTGTATTTTTTAAAAATAATTTTATCTCCAAGAGAGGAAATAATAATTACTCTTAACAGTAGGCCAGACCCTGTTCCCACCAGAAAAGTCTACACAGGACAGAGGACACGAGACAGAGGCATTCTGCACACCTGCAGTTACCAGTGGCTTCGAGGGAAGCTGTGAGAGCACCAACTGCACTGAAGACTTCAAGCAATGATGCGAGTGTGCTGTCTCTATTAGGATTTGTGAATAACACAGAATATATTTTGTGTGTGATTTCAATAATATTTATGGATGTAGACAATTACCTATATTTTGGTTACAACTGTCTAACTGGACAGTCTGGGTGAATTCTCTATTTCTACAGTCGCCCAACTATTTAATAGCAACAGTTTTGGAAAAGAAATGCCAGGTTTACCATTTAAAATTATTTTCCTATCTGTTGATTGCAGTTAAAAGGTTAAAAAAACTGTCAGAGAAGATATGTCAGTATTACATCTGATGGCAGTGCAAGACCCCTTCTGTGTCACCTCTCTTGTGGCTTCATTTATTTCTCTGGCAGTAGGTCTTTCTCTGGTGGATGCTGTCCTTCAGGCTTAGGAAAGGGAACAAACAGAATTACATGTGAAATCATGGCTGGCACTGGAAATTAGTTTGATGAAGACCTCAGACTGAACGGGCAAGTAGGTTTTGTTTGAACCCTGCAGCCCCTATGCTCGATTCCTTACTAACTTTTTCAATATGTTCTATTACAGTCAGGCAACAATATGGGAGCTATCTTGCAGCTAATTTAACACCTGTAAATTCCCATGGCTTGTAATGAAACGTTGTAGAAGGTAGTGGATGAAGCATTTGCTTCATATATCAAAGGTCATTAGTTCAGTATTTGTTAACGCTGTAGCTTTTATAAAATTTTTTTTCAGCTTTTTTTTTTTTTCATCGGTGTACTTACAGCCTGATTAATTCTTCTTTCTCAAAGCTAAACACAAAAAATGAGCAGTATCTGACCCAGAACATTGGGGCTAAATTCTTTGTTGAAATGTGATATTAACCTGCTTGAAATTATACTGCCAAAGATCATCTCCCGTTTAGTCACGTGCAAACTGGGAGGCAGTGTGAGAAGAGGGGAAATGGGGTGACGAGCATCAGCCTCACCAGCTCTCACAGGAGGAGAGCAGGTAACAGTTGTAACCAGCTTTGCATTTCTATCAACTCCAGACCAATCGACCTTGTGGTTTTCTCTGTCTGAATTAGTCATCTCCACTCAGTCCACACAATTCCTTATGTGCTCAAAGCTAAGTTCCCACTTCGGTGCTCTGCTGGCTCAGGTCATAGCAGGTGCCACCTCAACAGTAAGGAGCAATGGCTTTAGGTAAAAACTCATGTGGCTCCTGACATTTAAATTATTCCCTTTGTGGTATGTTTAACAACTAGACACCTCTCTAGTACCATGTATATATTTTTTATTTCCTGGATTTCCCATTTTTGCTCATTTTTTGTTACGGTAGTTTACAATTTTTGACTATTTGGAGGCAATCATTGGAAAGCAGAGATGGTGAAGAGGAGGCACAATCCACCACAACCAAACCAAACCATCTGCCAGTAAGCCATGCCCTCCCTCAACCTCTTGGCCATATTGACTGGCTACCACTTGGTGGTGCTGGATGGAGGCATGAATGCCCCTGAGTTAGGGATGGTCTCCACCAGTGACTTCCTTGGGTCAGGTTGGTTGGTCACGGTGACACAAGTAACACTGATGCTTTGCCCTGTACTGCTGGTGAAATTATTTCCCTCTGCTAAGAGTGTGCTGTGTCATCGCTGTTGCACTGCCTGTGCTGAAAAGAGCTGACACAGTGAGCTCTGAGCCCTGCAGCTGGTTTTTCTGGATGTTCTGTATCTAAACTGACCCTTTTTCAACCCTGTCATGGGTTGGTCCACCACAGTAGCCAACTTTTCAAAACACAACCAGCACAAAGCAACATCATAACGAAACCAAGAAGCTTCTGAAGATGAAAACACATGAACTCTGCATCCAAATGTGATGCTGCAGCTTCTGGGAAATGCTGAGTGTGCGCTTCTTCACCTTGAAAGGTCTTGGCATGTATGCTGTTTATCAAAATAACAAGTCATTGAAATACAGTTGAAAGTATTGCCAGAAATGTTGAATGAGCCACTGTTGTTTCCAGTCTACCATGGTCTCCACTGGCTTTTCCAGAGAAGGGAGATCAGTGGGCTCAAAGAACGAATCCTGTATACAGATCTCACCCAGTGGTAACTGCCTTGCTTGTCACCACCAGAAGATCTTGTGCAGTGCTTGATGTGCACAGCTCACTGTGAGAGGGCGACCTTCTCCTTCATTTATCTTGACAGTGACTCTGGACATTATTTTCAATAGTAGGTGCCACTCGTCAAGGCTTCCCTCCCAGAACATGCCACTTAATCATTCTGGTTATCAACAGAGAGAAGAAATTCTGGATGTATTCCTGAGACTCACTGTTAATTTAATCTGAAATAAACTGCTTTTTATTAACATCTTCATGCTGTAGCATTTTATAGGATATTGGGTTCTTCGTAAGACACACATGCTGTTTTATATTCATATCTGCGCCTGCCTCAGAGCTGGCTTTGTGATACAACTCATTAATTCAAGATTGAAATATCTTTTTAATTCTATGACATTTAGATGCCAGATATTTTCTACAAAGCTTATTAAAAAGCCATTTTGTACTTCATCATTCAATGTGCTACCAACCAGTCCCATCAATGCATTCATGTTGCTTGTATATTCCACGGGAAAAGGTCTTACTCAGCTTACAGAGTAAGAAAAATACACCCTGAGGCACACATCTCTTTTAGACAAAGGAAAAAAATCATTGTTAGCAGGTCAGAGGTGCTCCAAAATTAACAGCAGCTTCTGTCTATATACTGAATAATATAAATATGATTTGCAATAAAATATATGTATAGAGAATGTCAAACAATCTATTCTCAAATAATAAGCATCATTCTAGAAACACAACTGCTAAAAACACTTTTATGCTAAATAGCCATAAAGCCTGTTTGTGTGATGGGTACAGTTTTTCAGTGCTGTGGGCTATTGCACCCGTCATCTTCGGAAGAACAGTCCTGGGATGCTCTGTGCTAATGCTGCCACTCGCCAGTGCCAGATGTGTTAGTGGTTGTGCTGGTGGCTTTAAAGAATCCCAGAATCCCAGAAGCGCCTGGATTGGAAAAGACCTTGAGTCAATCGTTAACCCAACACTGACAAGTCCCCAACTAACCCATGTCCCTCAGCACTGTATCTACACGACTCTTCAATTCCTCCAGGGATGGGGACTCCACCCCTGCCCTGGGCAACCCCTTCCAATGCCTGAGAACCCTTTCAGCAAAGAAATTCTTCCTCACATCCAACCTCAACTGCCCTTGGCACAACTTGAGGCCATTTCCTCTTGTCCTGTCACTTTTTCCCTGGATGATCAGACCCACCCCGACCTCTCTACACCCTCCTTTCAGGGAGTTGGAGAAAGCGAGAAAGTCTTCCCTCAGCCTCCTTTTCTCCAGGCTCAGCACCCCCAGTTCCCTCAGCTGTGAACTCATCACACTTGTGGTCCAGACCCTTCCCCAGCTTCATTGCCCTTCTCTGGACAAGCTCCAGCACCTCCATGTCCTTCTTGGGGTGAGGGGCCCAACACTGAACCCAGCACTCAAGGTGCGGCCTCACCAGTGCCCAGTACAGGGGTAAGAGAACTTCCCTGGTTCTGCTGGCCATGCTGTTCCAGCAACCTCAATGACTGCAGCAGCATCAGCTGTGCAGGGACTTAGCTACTGAGCACACCCTGACTGCATGCTTGCTTCAGAAAAACTGCTGCACCCTTCTCCTTTCCCTCCTCCTCCCCTTCCTTCTCATCTCCTTCCTTCTCTTCCTCTTACTCCTTGTCTTCTTCCTCCTCCTCCTCTTCATCTTCCTTCTCTGGTGTGAGTCATGTTCAAATATCCGACACCATGATCCACACTCCCTGCAGTTGCAAAAAAGAGGTTTGAAGGCCCAGGCATCTCCTGCCCGGCCAGACCAGCTCATGTATCTGTGCGTGTGTCTGGGCGTGAGTACATGTGTTTGTGCATGTGTGTGCACATCTGGCCTGGGGGAGCAGAAAATCCCCTGTGCTGGCAAACACGGTGGTGAGCAGGCAGCTGGAGCACAACCTGACACTTTCCTTCAGAGCTGTACACAGAGCAGCCCCACGACCGCAGGACTCCCCCATGCTGGCAGCCCCCCAGACCAGGGACCAACCCACCACGTGCATGGGAAGAAAAGGATGAATTCAAACACGGACCAGCTGGGAGTGTTTCCTTTTTTTAGGGTACCATTTCCATTGTCCCTGCCCTTCCTACTGCTGCCACACGAAGAAACGATGCTGAGTCCAGGTTAGCACAAAGTTGTTCCCTAGTGGCTATAGATTACCTTTACTAAAAATATATATATATATATATATATATAAATAATGATCTTCAAGTGCACAGGCAGTCCAGCTCCCCAGTGGCTTCCCCACTCACACCCGCACCCAGCAACTCAGCTGGGATCAGGCTCTTACAACCGCAGCTACAATGAATGGTGGTTTGAGGTTCTCTTTTACTGCATTAATCTTGTTTTTGTTGCAATTTCCCCATATGTGTTATAAAAAGGCCTGAAACAATACAGGCCAGCCCTGCCACCTCTCCATCGGCAGAGCCAGTGCTGTGCCAGGTCTGGCTCGAGCATCCTGGCCAGATTCAGACAGTGCTTCCCCCTGCAAAGTTTTAATGTGTGGCTTTCAAAGCATTTAAACAAAGATAAAACATTCGTATTTGACAGTGTTTCTGTATGTTTGATTGAACTTCTCAAATCTCTCCATTTCTCTTCAGATATACAGAGCCCGTGAGCTAAAAGCCAAGCTTTTTCCACAGCTTATGTTCTTGTAAAAACAGCTCCAAGTACACACATTCTGCTCCTCGCTCCAGTCGGGGCTCCGCATGCCAAGTCAAGTATTTATTTTCATTACTTTTGAGACCACCAAAATTAATGTATCTTTCAGACAGGAAGAATTTTATTTATTATGGTGGATTTGAATCCAAGAGATGAAAGAGCAGTGTGCATCTCGAAGGTGACTGAGGCTGGGAGCAGGAAGAGACGGCCCGACCTGAGCTCCCCTCCTTCCCTGGCACCAGCCCCGATGTGTTTCCATACAGATGGACCACAGCACCGTGAATCCCCCCAAACACCACTGTAAATCCTGCCACTGTTTCGGTGGTGAGCACAAGCTTCAATCTTTTAATGAATTCCTTATTTGCCCCACTCACCAGTGTAGCTGCCAGTTGATGGTACAACTGGGTGAGGCATGAGGCTGCTGCAGAGAACCTGCTTGTCCCCAGGGAGCAGCACCCAGAAAGAAAACAGATTATTTTTCCCCTTTTTCATGTGTTAATGCCTGAAGTCCATACCATGAGTATTTCCTCTGAGGTGACAGGTGAAATGGCCAAGCCAAGCCTCCTCTCTTCAGTGCCAGCTACAGCCTCACCAGCTGTTTCCTTTGTTAAGCTTCACTCAAACTGCTTAAACTGGGATTTCAGCATCAGTCTGTGATGCTGAAGGAGGATGCTGAAGCACAATAGTTCGGCTATCGGCATGAATTCAGATCCTGTTAATGTGATGGACCCTAACGTGTGTTTCAAGACATTTTCAACCCAGCCTGCTCCACCTGCTTGGGCTGTCCTGAAGCGCACATGTCTCCTAGGTTGGATGCACCCGGGGTGTTATGTTTGTGTTATGCTTTGCTGACAAGAGGAATACATCAATCACTGTTTACTTGTGTCAGATCGCTGTGTTTTAGAAAGATACAAATAAATTATAAAAAACACAGACAAAACTTGGACTTGCTCAAACATCTCAGCCAAGAGCTTGGAGGGGAACTGGGCCTTAGTTATTCTGAAAGAAACCCCCACTGACATCCTGCTCCCCGGCTCCTGCGAACAAGCCAGGTACACCAAGGATCCTAGTCCCAGCAGTTGGTTTTTCATTCGCACCCTCCCTTGATTTCAGTGCTTCAATGTGCTCCGACAGCCAGACTGCAGTGCCAGAGGACATTACCAAGAGCTCTTACCAAACACTCTGTTGATACTAAACAGCTGTATAATTGTGTTGTTTTGTTTTTCTAACCAGTGAATAAAATGCAATTCAAAGTAACTGAACAATTGAGCGTTCATATAACATACATTCTGGTCAGCTTTCATTTCTCCCGATGACTGCTGCCTGAGCTTCATCCTTCACAAAAGCTGACTCAGGAAATGAAATTACACCCCTGACCTCATTCAGGTCCACAGTCAGTCATTAAAGGTTTCCAAATGAAGCAACGTGGGAAGTGCTATGCAGCCAATGCATCCATTGCATTTGCTTTTCAGTATGCTTGCACCACAGGACCCAGTACTTCCCATACACCAGCAGCTACAGGAGCTCCTGGAGCTCCATTCAATGAGATCACTCTCCAGTTCTGGGGGTCTGAAGTGTGTTACAAGTTCATGTGGAGGGACACAGGAGTTTTGAGAAGTTGTATTTGCTGACACAGAAACCAGTCATGTCCCTGCAGTCAGTCAATACTTGCTGGCAATCAACACCTCATGGCTCACACAGCAGTCAATGAATGCATCAAAGCATAGTGCCCCAACATTCTTCTCGTGGGAAGCCTCCCCTAATCCTGCTGCTCAATGAATGACTCTTACCTGTATTATATAGGTGTTGTCTAAAATTTTTTGCTGTTTGTGGCAGTACCGTCCTTTGTGCTCTTCTCATCAAACCCACCCTGACATTGCAGCAGTGGGAAGTGCTCAGTCTAAAAATAGCAAGAAGCTGTGTCCTTGGACCTAACACACCGTGCTCTCCAAAGCATTTTCATCTGGAGACAGCAGGATTTTGCCTGTATTACTTAATTGTTTTGCTATGGATGCCATCATTAGCCTCTTTGAAAGCATAGAAATTAAATTCTAGTTTCTTAAAGAAAAAAAAATGCTGCTGCTGTTGCTTTCCAGTGTGTAGAGTTCCACCAAAACGTTGCCAAACTCATCCTGCCCATTAGGGAGAAAATGGATTACATCTCTGTAACAACTTTTTAGAAAACATCATTTCACTTCTGGAGCAGAGTCAGTCCAAAGATGGATGGGGTTGGTTATTGGCATTGATCATTTTTTGGTAAAAATATCCTACTGAGAAACCATATTGATGCAACTACACTTGAGCAAGAGGCAGCCAGGTTATGTCATGGAGATGAGAGGAAAGAAGAGTGAGACCAAAAGGAAGACAAAACCCATGAGAAACTAGGCTTGGAAGTTCAACACCTCATACAACAACTTGTTGCTTCTTCCATGAAGTTCAGACAGGTCCTACATGTGTTAACAAGGCACCCGGTCCACAATGTACTTGCCAGAAATAATGCCAGTTTGGAAATCCTTGAGATACTGGATCATTAGATAGCGTCAGATCCTTTCCAGGCTATATTTGATATCACTTCTCATTGCAAAACCTGAAGTGGAACTATAATTTTTAGTTGCTTTCCTCATCTCTGATAACACCTCATGCCTGGGTCCCAGTTCTTTAAAAGTGCAAAGAAAAAAGAGATGTATTGGACACCCAATAAAAGAGAATTTGTGCTATCCACAGTTAGTTGGATTTCAACTTAATTGTTTATTACTCTGAGGTCTCTGAAGGATAAAGAATAGGGAATAAAATATTTCTACCACCTCAGCCTTTGTGAAAACATTCACAACCTGTTAAACACTAGGGTCAGTAAC
Source organism: Caprimulgus europaeus (assembly GCA_907165065.1). The sequence goes on along the minus strand of OU015531.1, from coordinate 32,577,429 downwards.
TTTGAAATGATCTCACAATTTGATTTCATTATATTTTAATTGCAAATGATATATTCCAGGGCTCACAGAGGGTGAGAAGCTGGGACTAAGGGAACATTAAACCCCTGCTTTTTTTTTTTTTTTTTTAATTCTCCAGCCAGATGTACTGCAGGCAGGTGCAATGCAAACTCCCAAATACCCTGCTAACGTACCGAAAGCCTGACCTAGAGGGACCGATCTGAACGGGCTTTTCAGCCTGCATGCTTATTCAATTCGGTCTTCAGAAAGGCTGCCAACCGGGGGACGTGGTGCCAGAAGCATGGTGGTTTTTTTAATGCAAAGTTGCAAAACCACAAAACTCACTTTTACTAGTGACCTTTTTACCACTAATTGTCAGGGTACTTTGAACAAAAAAAAAAAAAAGTTACTTTGGTCAGGGCTGAAACGACATCCCAGAAACGCTCCTCCGGCAGCTGCTCCCTAACCCCGTGCTGTTTTCCCAGTGTTTGCATCCAAACTAGACTGGGTCCTGCTTGGATGAGTCAGACAAGTTTTTTGTGTTGTTGTTTTATTTTTTCTTGCAAAGCAGCTTTTGATTGTGAAATAAATCACCAAAAAAAATAGCTGGAGTGTTGGAAAAGAGGGAGCAAGGAGTAGGGGATGGGGGCACAGACAAGGAGAGGCTCCAGAGCCATGTCCACACCAAATGCTGCATGAAGGTGGTTGTTTTATTCCCCTTGCTTTTGCTGTTTTTTTCCCTCTAAGAACACACAGGTTTATTTTACTTCATTTCTACAGCTTTTTTAGACATGGACTAGTCAGTAGTTACAGCTGGACTCACTCTCCCTGTGAGAGTTCAACCAAGTTTTTATCTCCTTTGCCCAGGTTTTAATATTGATTCATTCCCTAATTTCATTAGAATTGGCGACATGTAAGAGGTGTATTTGTGAGCAGAGCTTGACCTACTTTTTCCACCTCCTCTGCCGAGCGTTTTACGAAGGGATTTAGCCGATGCTCAGCTGGGGGCAGCGGGACTCTCAGCTGGGCGACCTTTCAAGCCCGTCCAGTTCTGTGCTCTCCATACACCTCCACGGAGAATCCCAATTTCAAGTGAAAAAAGGAGACCAGTCTACTTTAATGAGTCCCAATAAATTAAAACAACTCAGGGTTCTTGGGCTATGTTATTTATAATTTTTGCCACGTTGCAGTTTCAGCTAAAATGGTGTAAAAGTTGGTCTTCTTAAATCAGTTCTATGCACTGAAATACTTCTATATACTCTGGAAATGCCTTAAAATGTAGACAATATTTACTTAAAAATGCCTAGCAGAAAGCTGAGCAGCAATGTCCCATGCTAGCAGGTACCTCACAGGAAGAGTGTGGTGCTGCTTCAGCAAAAAACCCCAAATTAAAGAACAAACCCCCACAGTGGACCTGGCCTCCTGCTGTGCTTGATGGTCCCAAGGTGCTGCTGAAATCAGCAAAGCTGCACTACGGGCACAAGCTTGGGTCTGCTGAAATTTATGGCAAATCTCCCACCACTGTCAATAGGCTCAGATTGTCATGATGGGTTTCTGTTGTTGCTTTCACAGGCAGTAAATTGAGAAATTTCCAGCCTAAATGAGAAAGAACCACAATTTGCAATAAAGCAGCTGATGATCAGTGGCTTGGAGATGGCACTCAGTCACACCCATGTGAATCCATCCCCCACAATGAAGGAAATATCCCTTCTACCAAGGGATTCTGCTATTGCTGGTTTTGTTTGTTATTTTCAGCCTTTGTCTCCAAAAAATTTTCACGTTGTCCAGAAGTCATCAGTTGATTTCCTCTCCCACTCCAAAGCCATGTCTTCACTAAGCCCAACAACTACTGTGGGATGGCTTGTTTGTAAACACAGGGTGAAACACTTTGCTCTGTTTTTTCTTTCTGTCAGCATATCCCAATTTTCTTTTTCTTTTTCCCTTGCTTCTCAGTATTTATAATTATCTCCAGAAAACATTCTTGGCCTCTAACTTGTCCAAGCCGATTTATAGCAGTATTTAATATTCAAAACTAGCCCTGTTGATTGGTCAATGTCTGGGTTACATGGCAGGTCCCTGGTTGGCTAAGCCCAACATGGTTTAGCGGAGCATGAAACCACCCACTAAATCGTACCTGAAAGCAGCTGCTGACTGAGCACTGGGCTGAATGTCAAGGCATGGGAAGGGCAGGACCAGCGGACGTGCACACCCGCCTCTTGGCTCAATTAGTCTCCATTCCCATCACACCATGTTGTGTCTTCATCCACAAGCTTCTGGAAGCTCTCTGCTTTTGGAAACACAATTTTAGCAGTAAACAGTTTACAGAGTTATTTACAGCTCAATTTACCGAGCATCCTACTGGAACAATGAAGGAATGCTGCAGCATGCGCTGTCTACCGAGCGCGGTCAGCAGGCGAGAAGTCTTCTCTGAGTTTTTTAATGCCTTTTGAATTTTGAACCCCTCTCCTTCCTCCACTCCACAACTGTCTAACCAGTTACAATGCAAGCCTTGCACATGGGAAAACTGAAAGCAGAAAATAACTGACACCCAGAAATGCAATCAAAGAAAAGCCGAAAATGAGTAACATAATTTTCAGGGGTTTTTTTTCTTAATTATCCCAAAGGATCTGCACTTGAGCTCTGCCAGAAGCCTGGGCAAATGGGCAATTTATCAGGGGGAAGAAAGCACTGTCCCACCACAGCCATATTCAGAGGGAGATGCTAACAGGGCAGGCTCCTCATCCCACACCAGTGTCTGGTTTTGCTTGGACTGGATTTTGAATTTCACTTTTATTACCTTTGAGTCTGAAAATTTTCAAGGAAGCGCTCCAAAATCTTTGAAATTTTGCTCTCATTTGAAGGCAGGGAAAGTTTTACCCTCAATTTAAGAGAGTACAGAGACAAAAGAGCCCAAGGCCATTTGGAAACATGTAGCTGAGAATGTCTCTGTCACAGAATGGGGCTGCTCAGCATCTCCCAGACAACTGTTAATCTGAGGCTTAATTCATTAACGTTCAGTATATGGAGCTCCTTAATTGAAAGCATCTAGAAAGTGCAAATGGCCTCTGCCTTAAGGAACTAACAGTTATGTCAGAAGTAAAGAAAGGTGGAAGAACAGCTTTAAAAATGAGTTCACCAAAGATGCAGCAGTACCATGGTCTCACTTGTGGTTCGGGGCTGCTCAAGGAGCTGGTCCCTGCAAAGACGCAGCAGTGACACTGTACCCCAGGAAAAGAGACTGTTGTCCCCATCAGGACCTAAAGCACAGCACTGCTTCCTCAAATCATAACCAAGATCTCCCAGACCTCAGACCTCGTGAACATGCCTTCTCTAGATAGTGTGATGGACACTTCAGATCCTGTGCCATGGAGAGATGGCTGGGTTGGGTAAATTTGCAAAGAAGGATCCTTTGGGCAGGAGCAAAGGCCAGTGCTGGTTGCAGAGTGTCGGGCAGTGCTGTGCCAGTTCCCTGCTCCACACACCAGGCACAGCTCAAAGCTCAGCAACAGCAGACTCTGGGCACTGGCACAGCAGCTGAGGAGCAGCAACGGCAGCCAAATGTATGAGGTCTTCAGGCACCCTGCAGCTGCAGCCGCCTGGGCTCTGCTGGCTTTCCCTGCCCTGGGAGGAGACATGATGGCATTCAGCTTCTCCATTTGCTGCACGTCGCTCAGATCAGCACAGGCAACTTGTGAACTCCGGTTCCCTCTAAAAACCCATCTCACTGCTCAATTCAGCAAGCATACGGCTTTACCCAGCTCTGCCTGCATTTTAGCACAACACACCAGTGACACCGTGAAAAGTCTGGCACCCACTCTGCATGCGCAGCCCGTGACAGTCCACCCAGCTACTCCATGTGCATCTGGCTCCTGCAACGCTCTCGGAGACAAGCGCTTGCTAGCACTCTCCTGGGTGAGCCCATCAGCGTTACAGAACCAGGCAGAAACCCCAGCCCACCTCCCCAGCTGGGCCAAGACCGTGCACCACTGACATTAACAGGGTTGCATCAGATTTTGCCAGCTGTGGATACCGCCCACAGCTGTTGTATGTGACCTCTCCTCCCTACATCATCTGAATTTTCTGGGCTTTGAGAAAGCATGTACTCATATAAACAAAACCAGATACAGGAGGAGGGGAACCTGTTTAAGATTTGAGATGACAATTCTGCCCTCAGTTACACTTTCTTGAACAAGAGCAGATTTGGTTAGTAACAAGATACAGACCTAATTCTGATTATTTTTACACCAGCAAAGCCAATGACTCTGGGAGAATGAGGCGTGCTTTACACTGGCACTTTGCAACACCAACCACTTTTGCTGGTTAGTGCCCTGGACATTTTCTCTGCAATACAGTTTCAAATGCTTGTGAGAGCTGAAAACAAAGAAATGAAATACCAACCTTGTGCAGACTTTAGAAATGAAAAATAAAATGTCCAGGAAATCCCTGCAAGGTTTTGGACTGAACAGGAAGATCCATTACAGAACTTTTTCAATTCTTTTTTTTTTCAACTTCCAAGCAGCAGAACGCCAAAATGCTAACAGGCAGGGCAAATTGAGCAAAAATAAAATATTCTGTGGACTGGGCTAGAAATTAAGACAGTGTTTATTTTTTTATCCTTTACACTTTGGCCAGCATTTATCCCGAATGAAGGCAGCAAATGTTATTAGATTTCATGGAATGTAAATAAACAGTTATTGGTAAATACATTTTGGTGGTCTGCTTGTTACACTGCATGTCAGGAAAACTATAGGGAACTGGCAGGAGTTCAGACGTCTTCAAGGAACACAGAAAACAGACATATTTTACTAATTATAGCTAACAAAAACACTCTGAGATTACAGTTAAATTACATTAAAACATAACTTGTTGGCAAAGGCTGTGAGCATAATGCTTTGCCTATATCTTTCGGTATAATGTTTCATCAGAACAGAGCGGCAACATCGGGAAACCCTGGCACAGACCAAACTGCTGCAGCCCATTGGGGCTGGTCCAGCTGGTCACTTTGTTTCCTGCAATAGTTTCTCTAGGTCCAATGTGGCTTCTGAGAGGGTGAAGACCTGGGTTTGCCTGCAGCAGGTTCTGCAGAGGGGTGACCTGATGTCTTCGAGCCTGCGCAGATGGGGAGAGAAGGACAAAGAGGCACCTGCTAAATGCAAGAGGTTGTGCAGTCCCAGGGAGGGCTGGAGGGCAGAAGCAGTGGTAGGCGGAGGGCTGCACAGGTGGAGATCCCAACGGGAGCTTTTCTATCCACACCACCTTAACTGGATGGATTGAGCCACCTCTGTCCGAGTCCATGCCAAGCTGTGAGCTGGCTGCCATGGCTGTGCCACAGCAGTGCTCTGCTGCACCTTTTGCTTCTGTCTTCTGGGTCTTCTCTGCAACACACCTATGGGACAAGGAGAGAAAGAAGTGATGGCTCTGGTCTGGAGTCTTCTGTGGGGCACAAAGTCATGTTTCAGCTGTGTCAGTACACGAGGACCTCCAGCAGCTAATTGCATAGCTAAAATCAGACAAATGCCTTGACCCAATCCAGGAGCTCCCATATGCCTTTCAGCTGACTTATTAACCTGCTTCCAGAAATGGAACTGGGCAGACCATCTCCATGGGCCAGATGCCCAGGAGTGTTTGTGGCAGAGCTGCTAAGATCTCTGTCAGCCTTGCTCACTCCCCAGGTGAGTCTCCGGCCATGCACCCCTTCACCACTTCTCAGCTCTGCTTCTGCTACTGGACTGGGCCCACAGCACCACTGCCCCACCGGCAATGCAAACCATTTCTGCAAGAGCAGGTCCTCCTTAGCCATAGGAGGAAAACGGGGCCTTTCTGCAGAAATCATTCTGTTTTGACAATGTTCAGAGTTTTCACAACAAAAGAGCTGCAGTGAATGCTGTCCTTGCCATGCCTACCATGCACCCCCAGCAAATGACCCACTGCACGGGGCATGCATGACAACAAACTGCAGAGATGCTTGTGCTACACTGAATTGGATTGTAAATTATTATTTTTTTAAGTGCAGTTTGCATAAAGTAATTTGATAAAGAAAGATACTCAGAAGCATTGCATGTGAGCTGCATTTGGGTAACAGAAAAACCAGGTGCAATGTGTGGTTCTGTTCTCCTGCGGTTGTACATCAAGAGATGACAATACTGTGACTCTGCAGAAAGTCTCTAAACTAGAATAATTTCCTTCCTTCTGCTGCTGGGCTATCAACACAGCGGTCCCTGTTGATGCAGCAGGGCTGGGAGCTCCGCTGTGCCATGCTTATTTCAAAGCCAGGTAAATCAAGGTGATCATTTAATCTGACCATTTAATCTGGCCACAGTTTAGACTACAAGCAAGGAGCATATCATTTTGTCTGTCAAGTAAATGAAAGGGGAACCTACAGGCTTATCTCCCCAAAATATTAATAACACTCCAGCCACCATGCCCCACTTCAGAAAGAGACGGTTCCCGTGGCTCAGGTTATTCTTGCACCCATGCCTGCATGTAAAGAAATCCTCTAATGAAATCATGCTTCACAATTACCCCATGGTAATCTCTTCCCTTGGCCTGTCTTTGTGTCACATTTATGGCCCATTCTTTGCTGGGAAGATTTTTACAGGGGATCTGAAATTTAAAAGAAGACAGATGACAAGCTGTGATCGCGAGGAGGAGAGGCTCACCATATGGAAATAGAAAGCCCTGGCTCCCTCCTCTATCCCTCCTCCCCCCTCCCCTGCCGAGTTTCTCTACTTCACATGGTGCTATTGGGATTTGAAGATCAGAATACAAATTAAATTATTAAATGAGGAACAAAAAAAACTCAGGCCTTTCCTCTCCATCCTCCCGTGTGATCAGTAATTATAAATCAAAGTGGGGAAAACAACCCCGCTGGAAGCTGGCATTTGGGATATAGCCCAGTTGCCTCCAGAAGGATACAATGCTCAGGCGACATGTATGTGCCTTTGCATGCTATGGGGGGTTCATGCATGAACTAGTTCTATAGCTAAGAAATTATTTTAATGGCAGAGACTTATTCATGGGGGGCACTTATTATAGTATTTATTATTTACTTACTGGGAAGAGCAGAAGCACCATTCCTCAATCCACTGCATTTCTCCAACATTGGACTCACAGTCAGCAGAAACCATGCAGTGTTCCCCAAATCAGGACAGCTGAACCTCAATCTGGTGCTTTTTATCCATGAAGCACCACAACTTTAATGTGTGTCAGCAATCACTTAAAGCCTAGGCAGTCAAAGAGAAAGGAATTCATGCATTTCAGCCAGGCAAAACTTGAGATGTGCTAGTTTGGGGGTTTATTTTGGTGTGGCAAATTTTAAACAAGGCAGTGATCTGGCCGGTTTCTAGTCTGTACATGGAGGGTAATCACATCAGATAAGTGCAGGTGGAGCAGGTGGGACCCCTTGCAGGGGCAGTCACCAAGGGCTAAGCCCATCCTGGGGCAGGAAAGATGTTGAGAGCCCAGAGGGGACTTGCTGCTCATGGTCCTGCTGTTGGTCCTCACACCTGCACCCTGTGGGAGCTGCAGGGGATTCTGCGCTTTCCAAAAACCCCAGGCACACACTACGGGTCCCAAGTTTTGAAATATCTGGCCCCGTTTTCAACACTGGCCTTGCAAGGCTTGGGCTTGGCTGCTGACCTCAGTAGCCAGACTTACAAAATAAGCACTTAGGCCCTTTAGTGCAGATTTGGGCCATGGACATCCCATTAAGGCACCCATGTTTGAACACCAGCACCTTGTCGCCAAAATAAACAGCTGAATCAATGCTACACAGAGTTTAATCTAAACACGTAATGGAGTCTAACCCAGATACACACTGGATTCCATCGACAGGTCCTGGAGATGGCAAACTGAAGCCTGCTTTTATAGTGTGCCAGCTCAGGGACCTGTTCCCAATTTGCAGATTTGGCCTGTTGCATTCTAAAAGATGTTTAATATAGTCGATGCCTGTTTGTGTTAATGTTTACCATTGAAGTTTTTCATTATTTGATGTTATATTTGGCCATTGCATTAAAATTCCATTAGACCGACTGAAATCTAGTGTCAAATCAAAGCCAAAGAAGCGTCTTTGTGATAGACCTTCAGCTCCCATCCAAACACATAAAAAACAAAAAAACCCCTATTGTAGGTGTTTTCTTTGTAGCTTTTCGTCCTTTTGCCAAAGAAATAGCAAACACTTTATTTCTTAGCTGTTGTTTTTATATGCACAGCTCTGGAAGAGCTGAGCCCAAAGCCACGGACTAGCAGGGAGGCACCAGGTGGGCACAGGTCTATCATGTGCTAGGGTCAGGTGTGAGCAAAGTCAGCTGCCACCTCCCCCCAAGCCCTTTTCCAGGCCTCATCATTTGGGATAAACAGGATTACCTACAGCCCTTCATACCTACAAACTGATGCACCCTGGGGACAGCTGATGGACTACACTGATTTTTCTGCTTGCTTGCAAACTGCTTGTTGTTACTCAGATCATGATCAAACTTTGAAGCTTGAACTAAAACCAATTTCCCACAGTGCTAGACCCCAGCACTGTGGGGAGAGCAGTCCCGTCCTGAGAAGCCTAAAGCCTCGATTCACACAGCTAATTAAGCATATGCCTAAAATGAGATATCTGCACTAGGACAAGCTTAAAATGAAGCTTGCATTATTGCTTAAAATAACTTGCATTATTAACTCTGCACCTAATGAGAGAGCTCACCTGACCTGGGCGTCTGGCTCTTGGTTCTATCCTCCCCTCTCAGCACACCTGCCTCTGCTCACAGGCTGAAGGCAGGATTTTTTTGTGGAAACCCAGTGCTACAGGATCAGGAGTCGATCCCCAATGCTGTGGGGAGCCACAAGCCTTGGGGGGATGCTGAGGACTCTCAGCACTCGCAGACTCGGAGCCTGCAAATCAGGCACACACTCACAAAAACCCTGGCATGGCTCAGCAAGTCCTGAGCGAAAATAAATGAAGGAGGCTTGCCTAAGTCCAGATGTGTCTGAATTCAAAGGGACCTGAAAAATATGATGTCCTGGACCAAAAACTGGGAAACAGCATTTAAACATAAAGCCATGAGGGTAGGTTTGAAAAACAGTCAACAGTTATTCTCTCAGCTAGTTGAGAAGGGGAGCTCTGTGAATAACACATTTTTCAGTCCACCAAAGAAGTGCCAAAGCAGACAACGATGTTTCAAACTGCATCCCCTCCCCAGAATATGTTCTCCAACTTTCTCATCAAAATTAAGATCAGATACTTTGTATTTCAGTGAACTTAAATTTTTTTCAGAATAGTGTTTTTTCATTTTAAAGATTATAAATTAAATTATGTAAATGTAATCTCAGTACACAAGATCATTTATATTGATAGTATTAAAATGGCATGTTTTGATTAATGAAGAGTTCCCACTTAGCTCCAAGCTGTCTTTCTTTCTGAAATGGGAAACAAAAATCTCTGCCTGCAAAACTTTGTTCAGTTTCAGTTAGATGCTGAGACATTAAGAAAAAAGGTGTGCAGCATTCAACTGAAGTAAAAATTATATCCTTACCATATGTAGTAGCAGTTCTGAAAAGCAGGCCCAACCCTGGGATTACTCATGTTAAAATACTCTCTTTAAGAGGTACACAAGAAGTTTGACATTTTGGGGAAAATGAAGCTACAGTCCTAACAAGTCCCAGTGGTCACAGGCCACTAAAGGTCAGATTGAGATTTTAGTATTTAGCCCATTAGCATGGCTTACTGGACTGTATATGTTTATTTATCTAGATCTGTTAATCCTGAATGGCATCATCTTAATATATCATGCTTGAAGGAACTGATTTACTAAAAGCCTTTGAGATTCCAGTGTTATTGGCTGAGATGTTATATGTTACTGGTGCAAAAGTGAAGCAAACCAAATTTCTCCCAGCATTAGTATTGACTGTAGTGACTGCGTTAGCATGTTTTACCAGATCCTCCCACATCAGCCTCCCATTTTGTAATGTTTCTGCTAAAATATTCTGTTCAAAGGGATGAAAAGATTAAGGTTTGCTTTGTGACTTTTTGCTCCTGCAGAAAATATCTTAGTATTTGAAAGCTTGGTAAATTGCTCCCTTTAGAAAAAAAAAACAAACCCAAACAATATTTAATGCTGTACTTAAAAGAAGTGTGCAAAGCTGCTAACACTGGTGCTGGTGCTCAGCGACAAGCTTTTCTTCTCACTATCACTGTTGTCTCTTCCTCTCGCCACAGGTATCTCATTTACGGCAGTTCCTGCCTAGAGCTGAACCTGCTTCTGGAGTCACCCACTGGCTCTGAATGCCCTCCCTGGTTTAGCTAGTGAAGGCTTGCAGTTGGGTCAGTTTGAAACCACAGAGGCTGAACACCATTTTCCTCTCCTGCTTCTTTATTTCCCCAGTGTTGGTTTCATCAAAGGACAACCTGCCTACTATAGGACAGCCTGAAATAACAGACTGTCCACTTTCCATAAGACTTAAAAAAAAAATAGTGGTGGGAAGGCCATTTGCAGCAACAAGATGTCTTTACACTCGGCTGACGTAAATCCACTTTGTAAAACCAGGTCCAACCCCTAAGAAGCTGTTCCTTACTTGATGCAGGCAAGAAGAGACGGGTACATGCTTCTTTACGAGTAGCAGGCACTACTTTCCCCTTCTAGTAAAAGAACCAGTGTCCTCACAGGAGACTTGAAGCAGCTTCTACCTTAAGTTGAGAGAAAGACTTACAGACTTGGATTGCTCCATTGGCTCCATTGAGCGAACCCATTTTTTATTAGCAGAGAATCTAGTCCACATAACACCAGAGCTTGCTGCAGCCATCCTGAGTTGTATCAGCTACAAATCTGGTCTCCAGACATAGTTGTCACATCTGCCACTTCCAAATAAAATGGGCTCATAGTATCAATGAAATGGCATCAGAGAAATCTTATAGCAAATGTAGTATGTTAAACATTAACCACAATGCTCACAGACCTAGAAAGGTCTGATAAGCCATGATTAAACTTAATTATGGATTATTTTATATTACCTACCTCCAAGCACTGTGGAAAATTGCTTCCTTTTAACTGCCTTGGCTGGCTTTCTCTGACCACACACATACTGGGGGATATTTTCCCATGATTGATGTATTTGTTTACTGAGCTCCTTGCTCAGATACAGGCCGATTCTCCCTTTAATCAGAGGTGTGAATACCTTAATAGTTGTCAGAGCCCACATTAACCTCTTGATTAAAAGACATCCTCACTCATACCATTAAAAAAATTCATGGAACAAAGCAAATTCATATTCTCAGTATAAAACTCATGATGGGCAGTAATTTTATGTTAGTGTACTTGGCCCATTGGCATTTAATCAACTGGTGTCTTACAACAGAAATGTTTTGGGTTTTTTTTTAATTTCCTTTTACCAATGAGTAGATGGAAGAGTTTTGGTGGGTTGGTTTTTTTGCCTTTGCCTGAGGGCAAAAAGCTCCATGAACATCAGTTTTCACTCTACTTCCTTTGACTGCTTACCTACACTGGCTATTATGCTCTTTCACTACAGCAATATTGGCAATAAAATAAACGTGTCAAAATTCAGAAGCACAAACAAGTTCATCTGTGACACTAATTTTGGTTGGCAAATAATTCTCCTTGTTTCTGCAAGGGCTTCAATTTCTTGTAGATTCAAAGCAAATTCATCTTTAATTTGATGCCTCAGTCGTATTTTTCTTTCCCAGTCTCATTAGAGTAAAAATAGCAAGGATATCCATATGATTAAAGACTTCATGTGCACGAAAGCAATCTGGTCATAGTGCTCCTTAGCTTTATGTACTTCTTTCTATTTGACAACATTAATTTGCCATCTGTCAGCTCAGTTACATAGTTTACTTGCTGCTTGCTTGGTGTTCACCTCCCCCTTTTTCGTTGTCAGCTGTTTTTAATAGTTGGGCCTCCTTGAGTGGGCCATTCATGCAGATTTGAAACAGGAGAAATCCTAAAAACTGACCATATGGGAACCCACTTTGTACTCCCCAAGCTGACATAGCCATGCACAGACCTCCCTCCTCCCCCTCCCATGCACCTCTAGCACTTAAAAAGAAATCAAATTTTTCCACACCTTCGTGGCACCTTTCATCTAGGGGACTCCAGAACATCATGCAGCAGATACAAAGACAAATTTTGCTCTCTTGGGCAGGTCTGCTGAGCTCAGTTGAATTGTACAAGATTTCCTGGGAGCAATGTGCAGCCCTAAACATGCAATCAAATAAACATAAGAGATCGTTAAGATCACACAAGAAAGGTGGCCAGTACAAAACAAGCATGGCCAAGAAACTTGTCACACAGTCCTCTACCATCAAGGCTGCTTCACTGCCTGGCCCATATGCAACATACAGCTGATATTTACCTCACATAAACATCTGCAAGAAGGGTTCTGGATATATTCCATAAGTGACTTTTCAAACTTTAGTGGTAACTGCTTGAATTCCTCAAAATGTTATTTTTTAATCGAAAAGCCTTAATTCTAGGAAAAAAAAAAAAAGAACTGGGAAATGGTGAGGAAAATTGGGAAATAATGTTTTACTACCAAAATGTGGTGTTCTGGAGAGGAATGGGAGCATCTAGTTCTCAACTCCAACTCCTACCAAGCACCCAATGGATTGGCAGAATAGAAACGTTTTCATCTGGAAATCCTGTTTTTCTAGAAATTCTCCCCGAAACTCTGAAATTTTCAGTATTTTATGTTAGTGCTACTACTTCATCATTATTATTGTCCATTTAATATGTGTCATCTCTGAAAACGCTTCCATTGTATAATATTTCTAAAGTGACCTTGCAAATACTTAAGCATGTCTAAACAAGTTTTGTTGTTATAATTATCTTCTGTCTTCCAAAATCCACCACAGAGATTGGAGCCCATTGGGCAGCGGCTCAGCCTTTGTGTGAACATTCGTTATTTCCCACTTGATGAGGCTGAGAAGGTAAAAACAGAACAGTCATCTTTTTCTTGGCAATGCCCTGGGTTTTGGGACAGGAAGCTTTTAGAGCAGCATCTCTAGAGCATCTGGGATGAGGGAGTGATGTGGGAGGTGAGCCTGGTTGTCAGACTGACAGGACTCCATCAATAGGGGCATTTTTTCCAGATTCCAAACATTTAACCCTGCAAAACTCCTATGTGATGTTAAGAATTATGCTTGTAAAAGGAGATAGATTAGTTTATATATCTAAAATCACAACTAATTTAGCTGAATATACAGCAAAAACAATTTTGTCTGTTTTTTTCAGTGTCATTTTTCTGCCAGTTGAGGAGTTTCAGGATACTTGGGATATTGATATGAAAAGAAGAGCTTTCCTGCTGAGCAGAAAGTGAACATCAAGACTGATTACTGCTTAATTCACAGGGGAAAACAGAGCTGTGCACAGCCAGCGCTCTGGCCAAGGGCTTCATGGCTCACCCATGACAGTGAGCACCCAGGCTTTCCTTTGCCCATCAGACTGGCCCATGCTCTTCCTTCTCCACCTAAATCGTGCCAAGGTAAGTATACTTAAAAGGGTTTTCATCCTCAGGAGTAGGGAAATTACCTGCAGGTAAGTGATTTAAGCATCAGCGTGAGAATTCATTACATTCCAGAGCTGCCACCTGCTTTGTTTATGCCCCATTTCAGGAAACAGAGACATTATTAGGGCTTGTGACTAGTTTGCACTGGTGGTTTGTTTTTTCATGGTTGCCTTTTCAAAAACTCATTTCCAAGTGAGTAGAGAAAAATGTAAAAGCTAAAAATCTTTTAAAAGATTACTCAAAAGTCAGTAATAGATATAGAATAGTATCTCATGTCTAGATAGTTTAAACATATAGGGCCTTGATTCTGCTTCACAGCGATGCAGGGAGGGTGCAAGGTTGCAAAGGGATGTTATTCTGGGTGACCTCCACCCACCTTCAGCCTCTTTGTTGAGATTAGCCCAGCAATCCAGCACAAAGGTCGGATAACATCAGCAGGGGGTGTCTGAACTCAGATTGTAGCTGGAGCTCAGCAGAATGCACTTTTTCTGGTTTAGATCCACACCCTGGGCAGAAAAAGAGCCAGCGTTGGGGCAGGTCATTGTCAAGGAATCTAGAAGAGAACTGCTGGTGATAGGGAGAGAAGGGTGATCCTACCTTGGGCAGGTTGTCCAGGGAGCTGGTTGCAGGCAAGAGGTCAGGCATGGAGACTGACAACACTTTACATCAGCATAAATATTACCAGAAAAACAAAGATGGAAATGACTTCCCAGCTCTGATAGCCCAACCCTGGTATAAGCATCCGTGAGAAGATCACCCCAGTAAAGGGAAGTCCGACTGTGAGGCAGAGCCAAAGTAATACCTCCAGCAGCGCTCCCCTGATGGGAGCCTGGCCAGATGTGTTCCTGCCTCTGGGGCTAGAGAGATCTTGTAATTTATAACAGTCTCCAGGCTGCTCTCATTTACGCTGTGGGCCAACACACAGCTCACTTCAGCCAGAGTTCAAAGGCCGCCCCAAGCTGCTCTGCATGTGAGCTGGCCACTGGCCGGCTCTCAGGTCAGCCTCTGGCACCATTCACTTGCCAGATTCAGCTTCCAAACCCACACTGGGCTATCTCATACAAATGGGGCTGGCGACCATCTGGCTGCTCTAACGGGCTACCAAACAGTCCCTCACACCTCCTCCAGGTACCCTGACCAGCACTGCTTCACATCACCTCTCTGAAACGTACAGATACACCCAGATTCAGGCAGGTGGTGCAAAAATGTAATCCCACAAAGATATCCAAATCTGTTTTTAAATTGACAAAGCTCAGCCCACCATCGTGTGGCAAAGATACTTAAACTTGGTACCAAAGGCAGCACTTCATAATTTCCAAACATAACCACTGCTCCAAACATTATCAGTAATTAACAGTATCAGCACACATTGGATTCAGATATTCAAATATGTAAGAGCATCTTTTGGAGCTGTAAGCTCTGCACCACCGGCCAAACCCTGCCTCGTGTAGGCAACATGCTGGTATGGATGGCAGTGGCTACAACAGCAAAATAAATCCAGCAACACTTTGACCAAAACAGAAATAGTGGAACAAAAGAGCATCAACAGGATGCTGTTGGCAAAACTCAGCAAAAATGTTCAGTTTAAGAAAGCTGAGCCATTTACATTTACAATAAGGCCAGACAGTTTTGGGGGGACACCGCCTTTACAGAGGATTAATTTTAGAAGCTGATTAATTTGCATGGGTGTTTAGTGAACCAACCACTCCTTCTCCTCTCTGGGAAGACTTAGTAGCTACAGGGAAACTCAGTGTGAACGGGAGGTGTGTGTGGGGTAGAGGTAATTACACAGGCACCTTAGAAATAAATCATGAACCTACTGTTGATATGACTGCAAACCTGGAACTGATCCTCATTTTAGCCTGGGAGAAGGTCTTCAGCAACACTCTATAAACTACAAAGAAAAGAAAAGGAAATTGACTTTAAAACCAACATTTTAATAATACTGAGGTGTTGACAAAACCCTCTAAGAGCAAAGGAGCTCCATCACACGGATGGACTCTGCCTGGGAGGCAGCTCCTGGCATCTGCTTGGGGTGTTGTCAAGGCCAATGTTTTGATAGCTCAGTGACTACTGCTGTCACCATGTGTCTGGAGAGGATGCTGGTGTGGAAAACAGGCTGCAGGGATACATAAGCTGGTACTGGCTATCACACTCACTATCTTCAAATGCTGCTCCCCAGCAGGAGCAACGGCAGAGGTGTGGTGCCCTCACCCAAATGAGAAGGTGCAGAACCACGTGGCTCCACAGCACCATGAGATGTGAAATGGAAGGTCAGAGATGCTGTATTTCTTAAGAGGGAATCCCAGAGAGAATCTCAAAGGGAATTGGGGTGCACATTCCCAAAGCACGTGGGCAGGTAGCCACATGTGCCTGGGATGGAAACGTGAGCGCAAACTGCACGTCTGCTGTCTAGCCCATGGAGTCTGTAATACCCAGGATGCACTAGCCTTGTGGTGCATGTGCTGTACTGTTCAGTGTGGGCATGAAGTGACTATTCACCCTGGAAATGTCCAAGCCAGGCTCTTGGTCACGCTGTGTATACCAAAATACACCCAAAGTCCCTCTCTGGCTTTCAGCGGGCCACCTGACATCCAAATGTCCTACATATGCAAAGCAGTGTCAATGCTGATAGGGACACAGAGATGTTGGTGGAAAGGCGGGACCTGTGAAATTCCCCCTGGTGAGACCAGAAAACATAAAATCTGAGAGGTTTAGCATGCTCTTCTGAAAGCCTGGTTACATTAATTCAATGCCCAGAGAACATCTGAGCTAGCCCGAATTGCAGGAGCTATGCTTTCTTGAAAATCTGTTATTTCTAGGGCTCTGTTCTCTTCCCTTACATTGGGAAAATAGTTTTGACTGTCTTATTGGCAATGACTTTCTCCTACACTGCAGACATACAACGTCTCAGCCAGCAGATCTTCTGTAATCTTTACAGAAGCCAGGCTGACAGTAATGTAACAGAAATTATCTTGATTCTATGTTAGACTATGGTGTGGAATGCTTGGGTTGATAGGCTGCTCTCCGCAGCAATGCACGCTGTTAGATCCAAAACCACGAGGGAGAGGCATTGGAGTCCCAAAGTGAAAACCTGTGTAATGCAATAAAAAAAGCCACAGAAAAACTCAACAGACTCACAGCTGATGCATCCTGCTACCTCTTGACTGGTTTTGATAAAATTATGCTGTTTCCAGCCAGTTGAGAGTGTCTCTCTCTGGTCCATGGCTCACGCAGAGTCTGAGGCACACAATAACCCCAGTCATTTCACAAAGAAGAGCTGCTGAGCTGAGCACACCAAGCAGAGAGGACAGGCAGCAATGGCTCCAGGTAGCCACCTCACCATTTGTAATGTCAGTCATGCTTAGGTGGTTTATAGGAATTAATTTTCCATTTAATTTGGGAAATTTTCCCAGAAAGTCTCGACTCCTGAATGCAAATAAGAGTTGCTTAGAAAACACTTCATTGCACTTGGCTACCTTTCGGCACAACACTGAGTTAGACGAGGAGCTCCTGGGCAGCCCAGCCTGGTTGATTGTTGCTGCAGACACTTTTCTGAATTTACCTGCAGCCAACCAGGAGTTCAGCCTGAGAGGGGGTTAACAGGCCAGAGGCCTTCTGCAGGTATCTACTAATTATGTTTCCTAATCCCAACCTATTTTCTTGAAACCAGACTCTTTGGATGTGGGATATCAGGTATTTACAAACAGCACTGGAATTATTCTAGGAAGGAATTGCTGCAGACACAACTCTAACAAATTCCCTGCCTCTCACCTAAGCAGCCTGATGCGGCGTGCGCTGCGACACACTGCAACCCCAGGGCAGTTCATCCAGCAAGGGTAGTAGTGATTTTCTCACTAGCACAAATGTGACTTCAGGTCTTGCAGCATAATAGATCAGATCTAGCAGCTGAGATCATGTTTAAATCCAGTCTCTGGAGTCACTGGATATGCAGTGGATTATGACCAAGCCATAATACCATAATGCAATTTCTTTATGGCAGATAAACTGGGCTGTGCAAGGGAGATAGATATGCTATTAATAATGAAGAATTTTGTGTATTTGATGAGTTTGTAGGTGCTGTTGCAACCTTTGCTGTTTGTAGCTTTACAGGTTTACAGCAACTAAATGCACTAATCCCTTCAGCCTCATCAACATACACAGTCCAAAAATGCACCACCAACGTTCCACACCTGCACATCCTAGGTAATACCACAAGTTCACCTCCCTCCTGCTATGACCCGCCACCAGGTACAGCAGAGGACACCTTCCAGTCTCTGACCTCCACCTCTCTCCACCCATGTGCCATCCACAGCATTAGGACTCTCTCTGTTTTAACTAGAGGGACAAAGGAGCTGCACTTACACATATTTTGGTCATGCCCTGCTATTTCAACGTGCTAAAAAGGAACTAGACGCCTTTAAATAACTGAGTTCTACAGATCTCCCTGTTCTTCCTGGGTCACCTGCGGAGAGAGGTCCTGTCTGGGACTGCAGGAGAGTGGGGTGCGAGGCAGGCAGCAAAGCCTGGCACTGCTCCCATGCTCTGCTCCTTGCTGCCCAACTTCCCTCCCCATGTCTCCCTCTCAGCTTTGCTTTCCATAAAAACTTTGGAGTTTCTTTTGCATTGTGGTTGGTTTTCAGATGCACCATAAAAATCTGCGTGCTGGGAATACTGTGGTTAAGACATGAGAATGCAAGCATTGTGGAAATAACTTGGGTTTTGTTTTTGTTTTCCTTCCCCTTTTTTCCCTTCTATAAACTAACTTTTCTACTTTTTCAGTATGTTGGCACTTAAAACTTGTTTGGCCTGTTAATAGAAACAAGAACTGAAGGGGTCATATAAATTATCTGTTTTGAAAAATGAGCAGAAGTCTGCTGCAAGCTTTCAGCCAGGATTACAACAGGTGATTTCAGTGTAAGGACTTGTACGACTGAGCATTCAGTGTTGGAAATTCATGTGGCTGTGACTCTTGACCCTCTATCCCCCAGCCTAGCTGCCAAAATCCTCACACCCTGCTTGTCCCCAAGCCCAGGCCTGCCCATTCCTCTCCCACAGAAGCCTGCCCTCTCCTATCCCTGACCTCTCCTATGGCTTTTAGCTGGCTCTTGTCCTGGGGCCCTCTCCAGGCCATCCCATGTCCCTTCCTGCTCCCAGCTTTGAGAAAATGACAGTTAGCTCTTACTGCTGCCCACAATCTTCTCCTCCAAGGTCCCCACTGCTACCTCCCTGCATGGCTGATACCGTGCATCCTTCTGCATCTTAACAGCACATTTTAACAACCACTGGGGAGTCACAGCTGCTGTAGAACTCTAAACAGGTTGAGACACCGCACAGTATCATCACAGTGAGCCACAACCCATCCCACTCAATACTGAAGACTTATGGTAGAACAAGCAAGTTCACTGTACTGCCTTCATGGTAGCTCAACATTCACTGTCACTGTACACTGTGCTCTTTGGGAAAAAAAAAAAAAAAAACAAACCAACACATATTTTCATGCCATTAGGGTTTGGGTTTTTTCCAGTAGTTCTTACAGATCTGTCCTAGACCAGATCACAGATCACTTGTTTTTGAAAGAGCACATTATTTGCATTTTGAATAATACTGAATAATACTGAACAATAAAAAGACAAAAAGCATTCTCTTAGGAGTGCATTTTCCCATCAGCGGCTCCTATTACCACATTATCAACCACTACACAATCTTCACCGCACTACACACTGCCTTTATCTTCACACACTAAAACAAGAAAAGGTTAATATTCCTGTCCTATCACCTGGAGACCTAAGACTCAGGGACCCTAGACACAGCCCATGAGGGGCCTTACAGGAGAGCATGCACTGCCAAGGGCCAAGCCAAACCCCAGCCACTAACTCTCTCCCAAAGTCTCCCTCTGCTTCCTAGGAAGTAGTGCTTTTCAGAAAACAGTACTTTGGTTTTTACCTTTTTAGTAAAGAAAACATACCCATAGTTTTTCAAAAAAGGACTCAAGATGTGATATCATTAAAAAATAAAATAAAAAAAAATCTTACATTTTTTATGATCTTGACCTGTATCTCCTGAATATTTTGGTTTGGTTGTACTATGTTGCTCTTCAGATTTTCACCATCGTTTTTTTCAATGTCTCAGAGATGCCTGTGTGCCGCCTGTTTCTAAAGGGCTTTGAACACTGATGTCTACTCCAAAATGCTTCTTGAAAACAGAATAACACAAGGGTGATTTGAGCTCCTAGTCTCTGTCCTATCTGCAAAGTGCCTGGTGAAGTGCTGTTGTAGGCAGATCATAATTAATAATTAGCATTATTTACAGTGGGGCCTGCAGAACAGAATTGAAAGTGTCATCAGATTTTACATCCAAAATATTGTCTAAGTTAGTCCTTTCTAATTCCCAGGCATTGCTGTGGGAAGATACAATTGCACATGTAAATACTTTCCCATGCCTCCTCCCCATGTGCATATTTCGCATGTGTAAAGCATATGGGAATGTACGTAGGGCCTCGTTGGAAATGTAGTGTGTGTGTAAATTGTTGCTTGTCTACATCTGTGTATCTAATTGCATGTGAAAATCACTACTTTAGTTGCATCAATGAAATACAACTTTTTGAAAATATAGCTTGCATGTGTTTTTCATTCATTTTAGTGAGGCACAAGATGATCCAGTTGAAAAACAGTAGCTAAGACCAGATGTTCTTCTGTTCCTCCAGCGTGAGAGAAGCAGCTCAGTTTTAAGAAACTCAAAGCTGCTTAGCTTAGGATACTTGCAGTACCATGGGAGAGAAAGATCATCTCCTTCAGTGGCCTCCCTTTCCAAGGACTCGGATCTACTCCCAAACAATGTAAATGGTAGAAGTTCAACTTTGCTTCCAGTAATTTAGAATTAAGCACCAAGTCTTCCTTCAAGTGCTGATGAGCAATGGCAGGAAATGCTGTGCTGTGGTCATTCAGTGGGTTTTGAGGCAACCAGGGGATGCTTGTGGGGGCACTCCTGGCCAGCTAAGACTTGACATATGGCAGAGGTTTAATGTAATATATGATGCGAAGGGTAACTCACCCAGCTTTGCCAAAACATCATTTTTAAGCCATGTGCCTAATTTCTAAATAATTTAGTTTTAAAGATTTTAATAACTCCTTGAATTTTTCCACAGCTCTGCTGCTGCTGTGGTCATATTTCCAAATTCTATGTACATCTTACTCCTCCACTTAAAACATTCACTTTTCATTTAAACCTGCATGAAAAACATAATTGGGATTACTTTCATATTATTGGCCAAGCTCAAAGAGACATCCCAGCTCTTTATGGGGTGCAGATAAAAGAGCTCACAGTCCCCGCTCTGCCAGGAAAAACGTTCACTTTCTGTGAAAAACATTAAGAAATCAAATGAAGAGCTTATTAAACTTTTAGATGCAAGAATTTGCGAACTGGACAACGATGCAAGTATATGTCAGGCCCTTGAGATGAGATGGTGCCCATCATAAACTGCTGCTGGATGCGTAAATAAGACTCACTGTGCTCTCCCCCAGCTGTACAGTATTGAAGTAGGAGCTGGGGCTGAAAGCACTCTTTGTGAGGATCAGCTCTAAAGATTTATGTGGAAGAAGCTTTTCTTTATTTACCAGCTTGCTGAGACTGACAAAGTATTTGATAGCTTAGAGCCTCCAGCCTGAGAGCCTGGCTGGTAAGAGTATTTATCAGTGATTGTACCTGCTTTGCTGTTTATTTTTCAGTGCTCCAACCTGCAAGCACTCTCCCATCCCGCTGACAAAGGACCTTAAGTGAAAGTAATCTGCTCCACACTCTCTTCCCTCCACCTCTTCCAAAAGCCTTAAACAAAACTGGTTTGGGTGCTTTATTCTAGGACATATGAACCTAATCCTTCACTTTTCAAAGAAGCATTTAGTTATCCTAATTGTCATTCTAAAGTATTAGTAACTCTTCTGAAGAGAGGTGTTTTTGTTGGCAGGGGTGCTCACTGGCCACTACAGGTGTTGGAAATGTAGTTGTCCCCAAGGGAGTGATGACTATTAAAAAGTGCTCCTTCTTACCCATCAGCTCCACAAGGTCATTTCACAAATAATGGTAGGCTGTACAGGGAACACGTCACCTCTGTGCTTATCAACAACATGGACCTTTATTGCTACTACTAATAAGCACATGAGCTGCTTTGACTTGCAGAGCCCACTCTGAGTTTGCTGAGTTAGCAGCTACAAAAAGCTTTTCACTTCTTACTACTAAACTTACTGCATTTGATCTGCAAATGGAGACAGATACAAATATGTGAAGAGAGCTGCTGCAAATAGGGGTTTGCATGACCCCAGGTTTACATCCAAACATGCAGCAGACATCTGCTAAGTTACCCTGGGAGGTGAGTGAGAAAAGCAGTTTGTTTTTTCTCCTTGATCAGGCAAATACAATACATGCACAGCAAGACGATATTAAAAATAAATATATATTTGTAAGTCTTCCTAATCAACCACGTTAAACAGAGATATTGGCTAAAGGTTTGCATGATAGTTTATATCATTTGTCCTCAAAGATAGGTGCATAGGTAAGAGGACCAAGAGACCACTTATCTTGAAATATGTTGCTTATGATACTGCATGCTTTATTCTTCCCTCTCTCCTAGCAAGAACACATCCAGCTTACTGAGGTATTCTGGTCTAAATGCAACTTACACAGAGCATTTGAAATATATGGAAACCTTATTTGCATTTTTGTGCATGTATTTTTGCTCCTATATTGGATTTTACCTAGTGTGCAGGCAGTAAGACTAGGAACAAGATATTAAAATGTTTGAGTCAGACCATTGGGGATCTCAAATACTCCATGACCACCTGATATGAACCCTAAAACATCACAGATCAGTCTGGTCCATTAACATCAAACCCATGCATCTGTGGATCTGGTCATGCCCTTCTCAGCCTGTTTGTCCCTGCAGCATAACTGACTGCTCATGGAGCTCCCATGGGCTCCTTGGAGCAAGCTGCTGCCCTCCTCATCTGGAGTATTTCAGTGTTCCCAGCTTTATGAGATGAGAGGTGGCAAGAGTCTCATCTTTGCTCAAGGACTTTCCTTCTGACACATTCCTCAAGGCAGTCCCAAGCCCTGAACTCTGTAGTCCGCTGCTTCCATGCCAGGTGAGAGAGCAGGGTCCCAGGGAAGAGAAGGCTTGTGCCATAGATCTTCCCAAAGCAGCCCTGGGTAAGAGGTCTTCTTTGATATCACCATGTGATCTACTTAGGTACCTCTAGGCATCCTCTGATAGCACAGAAAAGATCTCAAAGCACCATGCTTCCAAACTGCAGGCAATTGTATTTTACCGTGACCCCTGGTTAGTCTCTCTCATCTCCTTTGCAAGAAGAGCGGCACCTGGATCCAACAGAGGACTCTGGATGAAGGGCAGTGTCCATAAGAGTATTCGCTGTCTTCAGGAAGCTTCACTGTTTCTGCATCTCATCTGAGTGTTTTGCCACGTATTTCTTTTCCCAGTTTTATGTGGCGGTTCACATGACCTAAAATCATCTTTACATGTCCTGGGACATTTTCCATTTGCGGTGCATGACTCAGCAATCCCACAATGATGAGAAAGTCAGTTTTCTCCAGGTGCCCACCTGGCTGACTTGATCTCTCTAGTGCTCCGAGTGATGAAGCGCAAACCTGATGATGCCACGCACCTTGAAACAGTGCATTAATTTATTTCAGAGTGATTTCCTAAGACTCAGCAGACTTGAACCAAGAACCAAGTAGGCTCTGGCAGAATGGTGGTTGGAGTCTCCCTCCACTCATTCAGAACATGTTATTGCTGGTGCGGGAAGCAAATACAGCCGACCAGTAATGCCTGCTTCCAAAGAAAACACTCACTTTACTGTATCTGGTGTTTTGAAATGTAGGAAAATAAATTATTTATTATCATGACTTTTGGGCTGAACCTGTTTATATGGGCTTGCATCTGTCTGATCTGAAGACTGAGTCACTGACTGACAGACACCCTGTTGGCTGGTCCAGTTACTTACATTATGTCCATACTGTTCCAACAGCTTAAATAAAAATAGCAGGCTTGAAACTTCTCGTCTGTTGGCATTTCTTCATAGAGACGGGGTGTTGCTTAAAGAAACATCAAATCACTCTTAAGGAGGTCAGATCTGCAGGGTGAAATGGTAGAATTAATAGTGAAACTCCCCAACTGCAGATTTCCTGACCAGCTTTAGACCCCAGATTTCCTGACCAGCTTTAGACCCCTTAGCAACTATGCTGGATGCCAAGAGAATGGGCGAGGAGCTTTGGACGACATGTGAACTGCTTCAGAACTTCCTGCAAAATATCAGTGAATGAGAATTAAAAATCTGCTGAAGTTCAAAACTTGCAGCCCTCCTGCCACTGCCAGTCACTTCCATGTCTGGCAGTTGAGGCAAACTCAAAAGTAGTATTTCCACAGACACCACATTAATTCTTTTTCCTTCTTTTTACTTTGTACTCCCTCAGACCCAGTGAAGACTGAAGTGAGAGCTGCAGATGAGCCTTTTGAAGAGGGAGCTTGATGGAGGTGTGGGACTGCAGCAGAACTCTCCCATCCCTGTGTCAAGGGGTTTCTGTTCTATCATACAGAATTGCAAAAATGTGACTCAGAACAGAAACATCATTTTGTTCACTATTCCTATCCAGCAAGGTACAAATGTCTTACCTCTCAGTGCAGAATAAGAGGTCTTGAGGCTGCATTTGAGTAGTTCCAGACTTGTAGACATTTAAGGTTTTGTACCATTGGTTCAATTTTCTGATTTCCTGACTTTCCATTAGTTTGTAAGCCTTTAAATCTACATTTCCTGATTTTATTTTTCCTCTCATCATTACATCAGCAATGTTATTCAAAATAATCTGACACCTATGCAGATCCTCAGGTGTGAACTAAAGAAAGGCCACCTGGATGGGCAGAGGCCTGAGGCAACAGGTAAAATCTTGGCCCTCCTCCTCATTTGCTTGATTAGGTAGGAATTGAAAGTGGCTGACAGCAAATGCTGCGCCCTATAAACAAGCAAAAAGTCCTATCACAACTCGCAGACAGCATTCCTGTGGGGCCTAGGCTCCCAAATTGCTTTTCTGTGCTATACTATAAATGCCATGAAATCCTACTAATGCTGCAGCCAGGAGCAAGTAAGCAAGAAGAGCTTTGGACATTTTGAAGGTCAGAAGCAACACTGCCATTGTAGTGCAGAGGTATGGTATTAGAAGAGGCATTTGCCATCTCATAGCCTCTTCCTGGACACTTTACTACAGATACTAATGGTACCATGATAAGAAAGGCATAGTCCCTGGTCTCTAGTGAGCCTTCAACCTCTCTCAGCACTGTGAAGGCTACAATTCCTTACCTGGAGCGTCCTTTTGGTCAATACTTTGCGGTATCTTGAGAATAAAAAGAATTGACCATACATATTTATGCTGTGATACACACCTGAGTGTCTGCCTTCCAGGAACCAAGCAAAAAACCAAATGATAGTAACGCCTCGCTATTATTAGTTGAATTGCTCAGCATTTTCATTCAAAACACTCTGATTAGGGTTAAGGAGCCCAAACGTATCAGATGGTCTACAGTGAAAACTGTGGCATGCCTTTTGTGTCAGAAGAGCTCTTAATTCAGTGAGTACAGCCACTTGTGGGATAGATCTATATGTGATCAGACAGATTTTTTTCCATTTTTATGTAACTGAAACAAGTGTCTAATCACAGTTTCTCTCTTGATTTCACATATTATTTTTAAAGAAGAGGAAGCAATTCAATACAGTCTGGACTGCTGTGACTGAGAAGAACGTGCAAAGATGAAGAGGATCTTCTGCTTAACACACATACCTTGGAGCAACAGCCAATATCTAAGTGAAGTCTAACATTCTCCACTCGCTCGGCACTTGCAAGCATGGAAGACTATGAGTAGGATGTGTGTTTGTGGTTGAGGAGGTATGCAAGCTATGCTCTGTGTGGATGGAATATGCCTGGTGCTGAAAGCTGTGGGATGGAAGAATGAATGCAGTTGTATTGGGAGAAAGAGGAATGCTTACAGTGTTTTGTGTCCTCAAATGTGGATTAGCTTGGCCAGGGATGTAAGGTGGGAAAGACATATCCTGAACACCTGTTTCTACATCTGTATTTTTTTTACTCATTTTGGAGACAGCAGGCCTTGCTTCATGCTCTCTGTTCATATTCTGCACTCAGGTCCTTTCCACTTAATGCAAAAATAGTTTCTTCTCCCATGAAAGTCAGCTGTATTTCTAAATGGGGAGAAGCTGAGAGGGGAGTGGTGCCCATGTGACACGCATGTGTTGGGGTTGAAGGAGACTGGGCACACACCTGCCTATGGAAGCACCGGGGAACTGGAGCAGCAGAGAAGCACTCATCCTGGAACCCAAACCTCCTGCTGCTGCTCCGAGTGCACTCCTTGTCTGCTAACTTCCTTCATGCTGCTGCTTTTCTGCTACAGCTCAAGCTGCCACTAAGGTCACTGGAAATTTGGTCAAGTCAAGGTATTCAGGATAGACTCTTTGGGGAATGCAATTATGGCAGCCACATTCTCAAATCCCATGCAAAATGTGCAGGCAATGAGTTGGCAAACAGTGCTGTTCTCACTTCTGTCAGCAAAAGGAGATTTAATTGATTTATCAAGAAGCTCAGGCTAAAAATCTCTCCAGAGACAACGGAAATATATGCACTTTCACTGACCTCTGAAAATACATGATTTATGGGAATACCCACTTATTTACCTAAATTCCCACAAACTGATCTGAAAAAATTAGCTCTTGATCTGTGATGGCAAGGGACTCCACAGAGGCAAAGTCACTGAAGGAGAAAGAATAAAAACAGAATCAAAAGAAAAAGTACTATTTAAAACTAGAAGTACCTTGAAGGGATAGAAAATAATTTGTACTAAGTAGTGTAACAGAATATTGCTTGGCAATGCTGTTAGGCTGTGGATGGGCAGAGAGACTTAGGGCTTCAAGCTAGTTTGGTTTGGCTGTTGGTAATTAGGAACTTGAAAGGAAATTTGAAAACATAGTAATAATAATTTAAACTCAGAAATGCTACTGTTCTACAGACCTATAGCCAGAGAACGTCCACGCGCACCCCTCTGCAGAGCTGCTGGGCTTGATGAAGTCAGACTCCACTTTGGAAATTAATTTTTTACAGGATGGCTACCACCCCTCAATGCTAGGCTAGGTGTCTGGTTGCCAATACTTTCTGACAGATCACAGAAGCATTTAGACTGCAGACGTTAAGAAAAAACCCCTTCTGAAAAACTCTTTTATGTTCTCTTACAGTATTTCTGCAAAGATGACAGCACCTTGACTCTCAAGTTGTCCCATAAAATAACTTAAAGCAGTAGACTGGACAGTACATAGTGCCTCTGTCTTGGATTCATTCTGTTAGATTTGAATCTGAAATCCAAAGGGTGCAAATGAGATGCACAGGCCTGCTTATCAGCCCTCATAGCAATTGCTAGTTCTTAAATTTTCTGTGAGAAAAGGCTTGATGAACTTTAACCTTCCTCCTTGCAGTCCTGGCAAAGCTAGCTCCCCTGGATTCAGTCAAGGAATAGGAAGAAATCGAGCTCTTTCAGATGTCGGGTCCAAAATGCATGCTGCTCTGCATGTAAAGAAAGCACTGTGAAAATACGATGGACCATCATCAGATTTGATGTGCAATGCTTGAACTGATTTAGGACCTTGTATGAACCAGGGAACTGAGGAAAGGAAAAGTAAAAGCCCAGAAGTTATCAAAAGTAGATCAGAACAAAACCTTTGTTTAGAGAGTGAAAAGTTGGTTAGGCCATACTCCGTAGTGGCTCTGAACCAGGGCTGGGTGTTCTGTCATGCCTCAGAGGTCTAATCTGAAAATACTCTTTGATCTTATGGTGTTTTAGATAAAGAAGCCATAGTGTCCATCAGAATCAGACGGTGAGAGCCTGGCACCAGATTTGGATCTGGGCTTTGTGGGTTTGGCTCATTTCTAGACATAAATGAAAATGCATTTGGTGGTCTGATTCAAGTCTCCAGCAAACAGGTGAGTTGGCTTTGTTCAAAACCACTGTGTAATTCTGCATGATTGGCACTTTTCACTTAAAAAAAGCGTAAGCTGCGTTAGCCAGCAATGAATTAAATTGTCAAGGGCTTGGGGAGGTTTGTAAAGCAGATGGCTCTGTTCAAGGCTTAGATTCTCTCATTTTCATGAACCCAAACCCACATTGGAATAGAAAGCAAAAGAATAAACTACCTACCCAGCATCTGATAGCAAGAAGAATGCCATTCTTCTTCAAAGAAACAAACAAACAAAAAATCCCCTCTTAATGCGATAATCTTACAATAACTAATTATTTCAATGAACAAATGACACCAAGACAGGAAGTATCCTGGAGTCAGAGGCACGAACTTTTAGCTGGTAGGTCAATGGTAATGTATCTTGTTTGAACAAGCCTGACAAAGATCTGCTGAGTAATTTCCATTGGGGCCAACAGCACTTGGCTGTCTGCATTGTGGTGGAGAGATAGACCTGGGTAACAGTGTCCCTCACTCCTCTGCTGACACCTGCCAAGCATAATGAAGCATGGCCAAAGCCTTCTTCAACATGATGGCAAGAGTGAAATGCTTAAGAGACTTAAAAATGGTTGATATGGATGAATTAGAATGAAATGGTTGCAGTAACAATGATCTGAGATGGCGTGTCCAGCCTTGAAGCCAACGCAACCCTGTTCCAACGCTCTCCTTCCTCTCTAATGGCCTTCATGCTGCATTTTCATATATGCTGCAAAAAATTATGCAAGCACACTGAGCCCACAGCAGTATCAAGAGATGACTACACCACAGACTACAGCACATTGCCGAGGTCTCTCAATCAGCTCAGAATAAGCTAATCAGAGTACTTCCAGCCATGTAACTGCAGCTTCAGAATCTTCTTTGCATAACTAGTTTCTATTGTTATTTTTTATGCTGACAATAACATTAGCATTGTAACAGAGCTGAGGTGTCTAAGGTCAGGGACCTGCTGATTTAAACACAGAACACAACTGGCCCCAAAGCTTCTGAAGTAAGATCAGATACAGCAAGTGGATATGGAAAGATGAGTAGGCTGAGTGCAAAGAAATAACTGAAGATCTGCACTAGCTTAGTTCTTGCAGGAAATCCTTGCTGCTATTAAATCCAAGTGCCAGCTGAAAATGAAGACAAAAGGGAAAACAGAAAATTACATCATTTTTTTCTATTTGGAAGGAGAGTTTTGCCTGGCTCTCATCCTAAAATGGAGAATGAAAGTTTCACTGGATGCATCCAGTAAATTATAATCTTTATTAGAAACTAAGATATGAAGGGGTGTTTTTTTGTGCATAAAATTCCAGCCTGAATATTTCAGGAGCAATTGCTATTTTAGCCATTTCACAAACCTGGCCTAGAGTGTATGACTTTTTGTCAGTAAAAGAGAGATCTGCGATATCACTCAGAACACCTTAATCCTTTTTCAGAGAAAGGTCAGATCATCAGGTCAGCATCAAATTTCTGAGACTAGACACTCTTCTAGACTGTATTCTTCCTGCAAACCCACTAATGACAAGTTGTGTGAGGCAACAAATCATATTGGCTTTGGCCAATGTTTGTGAGCAGGGTCAGTCCACAAGAAGGGCAGCCCAACCCTTGTAAACTCTGTATTGAAATGGGAAGTGTAGATTCAATCCAAGGAATAGGATTCAGCCCCTGGTCAGTAGGTCACTTCCTGAGCTATGAGGAAGAACTCAAAAAAAGGCAAGGTATTTTTTTTATTTTTTAATGTGAGCAAATTGAGAAAATGTAAGACTATAATCATCACAGTCCAGGACAAGAAGGATGCAGTGGCTGAGGATGACTTCCAAGTATAACTAAGGAACAGAAGTAAAGAGATACTGTGCGGCTCAGCTCAGTGATGATAACAAATAAGTGCAGATTAATTTGCTTCTCAGTTCCTAGGTGTTGGCTTGGCACTGTGAACAACCCAAGAAAGAGATCTTAACATGTTATGTATGTGGAATGTACCCAAAAGCTGAACAAAGCCACAAAAAATAGACTGATACTTCTCTATTTGTAACACTAGCTGATGGCTGTTTCTTGTCCTTCTCTTTCTCCAATGCATCTTAGAAAATAGCTTTTAAATTCATCAGATCTTGGACATAGAGCATGGGTAACGTTCCAGCACGTAGCCGTTTATTTTATAAGGGGATTTAAATATTGTAAAACTGAATAAAATGCAGGTGTTTGCATTACAGACAAGTGAACCTTGGGTAAGCTCTACAAAGACGTGACTTCCAGATTAAAAGGGATTTGCACAGTTTGTGCTGCCTCTGCGGAAGAGGTGGATTTTTGGATCAGCTAGTGCAGCATCTTCCTTTGCATTAGGAGGTCCTGGATTAAAACCTCTGCTCTGTTTGCACACCAGGGAAACGCATGCAGTGAGACAGATGGTGGCCATATTTACATCTGTACAATTTTGTTAAATTTGAAATTTGGCTGAATGAGCTGAACCACCAGATTGCCCAAACATGAATAATTCCCATCTAGTGTCTGGACTTGCCATGCTTTCTGAGAAGGATGGACACTAACCCCATATTGTGCTACTGTTCAAATGACCCAGCCCAGGCTGCTACCAAGCGATGTTGGGATTAACCAAAGCAGGAGCATAAACACATGTGAAAAATAGATCCACTGATTTTCATAGTGCGTTTTGGTAGTAAGGAAAGAATTACAGCTACCTCTTGGAAAGCTTCCCCAATGATCAAACCCAATCCTTCCGGCCTGTACAGGATCAGCCTTCTCAGGAAAAGAGATTATATGAAAAACATTACAAAAAGGTTTAAAGGCAATGAAACTCTACCTGTGTCAGTTCATTGACTCCTGATTTACACCAGTAAAAGTGAACAGATAGCCAAGGTAATACTAGTTAATTATTAAATATATAATCAGTGTAACCATGCCCTCTAGAGGACTAAATTTACCTTCATAGAGTCAAGACCAGCCCTGGGGTCTGAACATCCTTAAAATTGGGGAGAATGGCATTTTGGATGTTTATATTTTCCTTCCACATCTGAGTCTAGATGTGAATCGAGATTTCCTCACCAGCACCATACCCTACAGTGGGATGAACGAGTCTCCAAAATGGCACTCAATGGTGAGTTCAAACTGTTGTACCCACCTGGTGTCTCTGCCAAACAATTAATTCAGCTAATCTCTACCCAAAGACTGAAGGACTGATCCGAGGTATTAATCTCTACCAAATGGAAGGTCACTTCCATAGACACTTAAGTGCTTTGTCAGGCCTGATCCAAATCAGTATGTGTAGTATTAAATAAACAATGTTCATTTTCCTACCTCCTGCATTTCCACATCTTCCTTCCTTTTCTTTTTTTCTGCATTCACTGGCAATTTCCCCAACTTTCCTTGGTCAGTGTGGTTTACATTACCAGTTGGCTGGAGCTGCAAAAATGAGAGTGAAATCAATCTGCATGCAGTTTGTTTCTGTGGCTGCAATCGCCTGAGTTAGATGGGATGCTGGTGGCAGGATCAGCTAGTTGTGTTTGTGAGTACTCGGTGAGGGCTGTAACACGGTCCTGAAGGAGCCAGTAAATGCTTGTGGAGTCAGGTCTGAAACGTTTTTGGCCTGAAATGGCCACTTTTTTAGATCAGGAACCTATGGTAGTGAGCATGTGGGCCACATACCACCATCTGTGTGGGCAGATACTTTGAAAAACAAAATCTGGAAAGAAATAGGGAAAGGGTCAGAGGTATGAGCTAATGGGAGACAACAAACAGGAAATTCTCCCTCATCAGTTCAGTAGGTTTCTGCTGGTCAGGTTGGTCTATGAAGATATTCCCTTGAAAATTCTGCAGACCAGCGTAGAGACGCAAGGCTGGAGTGGTGGCCTCTGTTCAGGCTGTTGAGGGACAAGCATGCAACACAGAGGACACCTACTTGCTTTCTACCAGATAATACTTTGACATCTTTTTCATGGCACCTTAGCTTATGTATCAAGTTAGATTGCTCTCCAATAGTTTAAGGGCCAAACATAATCAGCGTGCAGTTATGTTGTAGTAGCTCTGTTGAGTAAACCCAAAATATCTTGGACAAGGGATTTTCAGAGACTGTACCATTAGTTTTGCTTTTCTAATTGAGCCATTGGGATATCAGGCACCAAATATACTACAGCTGTCAGATGTTGTTTTTCAAATGTTTTCTTTTCTTTCTTCTTCTTTTTTTTTTTAAATCCCACTTTACTGTATTCACTTTTTTTTCCTGACTTTTCTCCCAATACAAGAATATGTGTTTTTAACCTTGGTTACTTCCACTCTGCTGACTTGGTTTCTTGCCTTCCTTTGGAAACGTTTAGGTGTCTCGGCAATGGAGAGGATGAATCAGTGAACATACAGCGGGCCTGGGAAAACCCCGGCAGAGAGGAACGTGTAGGGAGTAGAGAGCATTGCAGAGCCTTTGGATACAGCTCGACAATGAAGGCTGCTATTGTTTTCCTTTTTTCTCTAAATTTTCATTAGCAGCCAGTATCGCTGCTCTGAGCAGATACTGCCCTTGCTCTTAGATCAGAAAGACCTTTGTGGCCAGTTTAGAAGACAAAACTCAAAACATTTTAGTGGCAACTGAAAAATACATAAAGTATGGCAAATTTTCCAGCAGTAGGAAGGTTTTGGCATACTGGAAACTGAAGGATGATTTGTTGGAAAGGCGCAGATCTAGCCCTCACAGAGGGCTAAGCACAGAGACACTTACTTAGGTTTTAGTTCATTCTAAGGAACACCAACTGCCTCATCTCGGGATCAAGTCTCCACAGCTCAGTGCTTGGTCACAGCCTACTGGAGATACAGCCATTTGCTTCATCAGCAACAAACACACCTGAGAGGCAGGCAGAGATTTGTTGATAGTTCATTAATAGAAAAAAATAGGCCACCTTTGTCAAGTAAATTATATGATATAAAGGACACTCCAAATTTGACACACAAATATTGAATAAATGCAGAACAATGTAACATGATGATCCAATGCCTGAATTTTTAAATTAAAATTGAGATGTAATCTTTAGACACTCTCCCTACCAAATGTTGGGAGCAATGCTTTAATATATTTGTTATTCTTCTTTGTAAACAATCTTCTAGAGAAAGACTGAATGAAATGTAATTCAGGCAAAAAATGTTCTCCCAGCATTAAACGTCCTGTATCTTGGCCCTGGGGCAGGGGTGCACATAATTTTAGGCATTTTGAGTCATCCCACTGATTTCAGCCAGATTAGTCATATGCTCAGTCTAAGCACAGCGCTAAGTGCCATGTGCGATCAGCCTTTTTATTTCAAAAAATAATAGATGCTTCATGCTCAGATTTACAGAAAGTCCCTCCATTAAACCGTAACATGTACCCGTACCTCAGCATTTGAAAAGTATTTTATAAAAACACATGTAGACTTATTGCAAACAATTTGGTTTTTTCTTGCCTAGGATCAGTTGAATCTGAATCAAATGAATGGGTGTGTTGAAATGAAGACTGAAAAACAAGGGTGAGTTGCGTAAACTGATAATAGTATTATTAGGGTTGAGTAACATGCTAGACCTTTTTCTGACAGTGGTAAATATTTTCCAAATTCTGAACGTTTGATACAGCTACAGTGACTGACATTCGGGTTTACAGCA
Organism: Caprimulgus europaeus; assembly: GCA_907165065.1. The sequence goes on along the minus strand of OU015531.1, from coordinate 32,544,238 downwards.
TGATTAAATCACATCATAAATGAAATTTAAAGGTAGTTAACAAAATAATCTTTATGTCAAATGTGTGAAATGTGGGTTCACCATTCAAAAATGTCATTCTTTGGTTTTGTAGTGTCCCTTGAAGGCTAATCTAAAAGAAAATTAAATTAATCTCATGCTCACCACCTTTAAATTGCAAAAGTGAAAACCTTTCAGGACTTGCCAATTACTAAGGAAACTTCATAGCTGGATTATTCCCAAATTGCACACCCTTTATTTTAACCACTAAAGGCAAACACATGGGTTTGATGGGTCGTAAAAGAACAGGTTGCTTTTTCAGTACTGAAAGAAGTTGTAATTACTTCCCTTGTTTGGTGACTTCCTGATTTACTTAGGTTGTTATGGGGGATACTATTCTGCTAAGGTAATTGGAGCTGCCCGAGTGAAGCTGATGACCTGAGGGAATGACCAACAGCTTTTCAGTCTAGATGACTTGCACCTAATGAGTAGAGTTGTGCTTCCCAGGAAAAGAGGACACTATAACTGCCTTAAGTGCTTGGCATGTGTACTTTAAAGTCTTGTTTCGCAGTCCAAGCAAATTATGTCTCTATATGATATTGAAAAACCAAACCAAGTTAGTTCCAGATACAGATACAATAAAAATATTTTCCTCAGACAGAAATATGAGAAATAGAGCATGACAGGAAGGTGGGCTTCAGATATTTCTCTAGAAAGCCAAATGCTAACATGGTAACACAAGGAGGTAACCAACAGTTCCTGAAATCAGTTCTTGTCTGTAACATAATATATAATAAAACACGGTTGCAATGAGCGGCAGTGGGTCATTCTAGTATGAACTAAACTACGTAACTCAGGAGTTAGAAATCAGACCACATAAGTTTTCAAAGGCTAGCACAGAGTTAGGGAGGTCCCTTCCTTCCCACAGCAGATGAGACAGGCAGCCATCCAACATTTTAGCAGCGCTCCCCAGAAAAGGCATTTTTCTCAGCTGGCAAAGGAGTGTCTAGGTTTAGCTGTAACTGCTGCTTCATTTGGGTTTTGTACATTTTTTCAGATATGCGTTATATTGCTTTTCTGTTCAGAAGGACAAACTTTGACCTGCTGTATATTGTCTGAAGTTGAGATACATGATTTAAACCTGTGGCTCCTCATGCAGAGTATCCTAATCTCATGTGTTTTCAAACTAGTGCTGGCTTGGCTTATTGTGCAATAGACTGGTTGCTCCAAGTAAACTGATGGGAATAGGTTAAATCAACCACCTCTGAGGATAAAAGTCCTGTACCATGAATCATACATAGCTTTTCCCTTCATGCCCCCTGTATAGTCTGGTGGATCCATCCAGGTATGAAATCTTGCAAGGGGTGTGGGTACACAGAGAAGTTACAGCGAGATAAACACAATTTACACCATTGTGTAAATTCAATGTACAGCACCTTATAGCTGTCTGCTACTCTAAGAACAAAAGCTCATGTACTTTTACTCCAGGGGAAGAGCAAGCATGGGCAAAGACTGAGAAGTAGCTGAGGTGCTGATGGTTAACACCTAAACTAATCTCACAGTAACTCAACTGTGTCTACAGATTCATAGTCTCTGCTGGAAGGTGGTACGTGAAGACGAGAGTGTGCAAAGACAGCCCAAAACCTAGGTCTGTAAGACACTCAGCATCTATGGATTGATGTTAAAACACCAACCAGAGAAGAGTTTGGCTATGGCACTTCTTCAAAGTCACCAGAATACACTAACACTTAAACTACCCAAATCTCACAGCATCTTAATTTCAGAAGTTATTTCAAGAGACATCTTGTGTCTTAATGCAAGAGACTGCAGACAAGTACATTTACAGCTAAGCTTCTTCAACATCTGCAGGCACCAACAGAAAGTCTCACATACGGTATCCAGATGTCCTGCACGGCTGCAAAAGGCACAGAGAACACAGCATCCTCCAGAAGTGGCCAAGGAGGGTGCACCCCAGAGAGGCAGGTGGCCAGTTAATTGTTGCAAAGGCTCACTCTCCCATCTCTTCTTTCCCAAAATTCAACTGGAAACCTATTCAAAGTATTAGAAAACGTGCCCATTTCTTTAAAGTATCCTCACAGTTTAAGCCTTCCTTGTGAAACACTACCAAATTACATTTCCAGTGGCTGGTATACAAACTGGATGCCAGTATAGCGTTATGTACCATTCTACTTGAACCCCAGATGAAAACTAGCAATTGAGGAGAGGCTTCATAATGTAGGGAGGTCCAGAGCCTTTGTTAAGCTGATCAACTGAATAACATCACCATCAAGGACTTAAAGATGATCTGAGAACAAATTATTTCAATTCATTATGGATTCTGAAATAACAGAAACAGAGCTACTACTGATGATACTGGAATAACATTTATAGAAGACAAGGAATTAAAGCTGGAAACCTGAGTCTGAGCTTGGGAGGGCATGCGTGCCTCCAAACACATGCAGGCAAATGACGGGGGAAATCTAGAAAAGTGATAATGCAGAGACAGATAATAAATCCTAGTTTGCAATGGTATGTGTCAGGGAAAAAACATTGTATCTATTAATTGAACTAGATAAAATTTCTTTCCTGTGTGAAGTGAAAAGGCATGTCTGGATCACCTCTCCACCTGGGACTGTCAGCACCACCAAGGCCAACAGCATACCCAAACTACAGCATGTGTGGGCAAGTGGTGGTGATCCCCTGAGAGAAGATGCCACCCACATTCTCCAGTTTTTTAAAAGCAGTGACCTCCACCATCTTACATTGATCAAACTCTCAGAGCTCTTTCCCATCAAAGCTCCTGGCCTGGCCAAGGGCTGGGGAAGCACGTCTGTCCTGGTCTTCAGGATGGACTATGGTGTGTCAATGTCCTGCTGTCATTTCACCCACAAACATTCCCACTTCCTCCCTTCCCAAGTTGAACAGCCTTATGAAATAGCAATGTCCAAATAGAATGTGGTGAGGACTGAAACATCACCCACACATGAGTAATTAGTGATGCTAAAGAATAAGTGGGACATTTTTTTGATTATGTCATCAGGTTGCTGTAGAATTAACAGCTGAATTTATCAGCTCATGTGGTCAGCTGTGATAAAAGCTACTGGAAAACCACACTAGGTATGCAGTTACCTGGGACCTTTGTGGCCTTCCAGGAGACCACCACCACCAGCCAGGCCAGCTGGGACAGGCTGTCCCCAGCAGAGGCATAGCACCAGTCAGCAATGACACAGCCTGAGCCCTCCAGGACACACACAGGTTTGCCACGGGGTCCTCCTCCCTTTTACAAACCTCCTCGAATGAAAAGGTGCTGATGGGCAGCATCCCTGCGGGAATTCCCACTTGAGGGAACAGATGCTCTCTGCTTCTCTGCCCATCTCCCCTCCAAAATGATCTGATTTGCCCAGAAAGCAGAGTATGGGAGATGAGGATTAATGGTTTTGTTTACTCTTTTCCGATATGTTGTAACAGGCAAGGAGATAACAGTTGTTGAAATACAGATCTGTCATAAAAATAAGCAACCAAAAATACAAGTAAAACAAAACAGTCTTCGCATCCTAACTTTCCAGATGTACATCTCTGAGTTCCCGCTTGGGTTGTTATTATTATTATTATTACTACTATTACTATAATAATAGGATTCCCAGTCATGCAGCAGAACCAGCACATGTATAGAAATGTAAGACTGGAGACAAGAGTTGAGTGCAGCCAGCCAGGGAAGCAGACATTACCTCGCTTGCTTTTTTCAGCCTGCTGAGCACTTATAACCACCATATCCACAGGGGAGCCTCAGCCAGGCAGGCAAGCTGGTGAGGAACCTTGCCTAACAGAAGGGACTCCAAGTCCTTTTATATAAGTCACAGATTATGAAAGTATCAACCACAGTTGTTAGAAAGGAGGAGGAGGAAGACGTTCAGGAGCAGCCTCAAACCTCTTTAAGAAACAGCCTACCCTCTCTTGCTTTACCTTCAAACACAGAATCATTGACTGGTTTGGGCTGGAAGGGACCTTAATGCTCATCCAGTTCCAAGCCCCCTGCCACCAGCAGGGACACCTTCCACTAGACCAGGTTGCTCAAAGCCTCATCCAACCTGGCCTTCAACACTTCCAGGGAGAAGCAGCCACAGCTTCTCTGGACAACCTGGGCCAGTGTCTCACCACCCTCACACCAAATAATTTCTTCCTCACATCTCATCTCAATCTCCCCTCTTCCAGTTTCAAGCCATCACCCCTTGTTCTGTCACTCCCTGCCCTTGTCCAAAGTCCCTCCCCAGCCTTCCTGGAGCTCCTTCAGGTACTGGAAGGTCTCCCCAGAACCTTCTCTTCTCCAGGCTCAACAGCCCCAACTCTCTCAGCATGTCCTGACAGGAGAGGTGCTCCAGCCCTCAGATCATACTCGTGGACTCCTCTGAACTCACTCCAGTAGATCCATGTCCTTCTTATGTTGGCTTTAAGCTGTAAAATTTGGAACCAGGCTCAGGTGGTTTGGGGCTCAACTTTCCCCCAAACCCTGGGCCAGTTTGGATTTAGGGATTTAGCTTTCATTTGTCAAGGAGAGAAGGGCTAGCTGCAGACTTTGGATCTAAATTCAACCCTTCCCAAACTTACATGGGAATGCTCCGACCCATCCCTATTTGTCTTGGGTAGGGGAGTCGCTGTGATGCTATCTGCAGTGGAACTTTCCGTTAGCAACAACACGAGAGACAAAGAGCTCATGCTTTGACCTTTATAGAACTATTCCTTAACAAAATTTACTCAAGTAAAGTATCCACAATCGTCTTTGGTTTTACTCATTAAATTGATATGGACATAAAATATTTTGCGTTGTTTTAATAATAGTTTGGTTTTCTGCTATTTTAAAAAAAAAAAAAAAAGAGTTCATTTCTCCGAACATATTTTTAGCAAAAATATTTTGCTTGAACTTTTTTCCTCTGCCTTCAAAGGCTGCTGCACAGTTCTGGGGTGCTAAATACTAAACTCACATTCTACCACTCCATCTCCTCCCATTTGGATGGTAATCACAGGATCTTGATGCCAAACACTGGAAGATATTTTTTCCAGCAGCAGCATCTGGCTTCTTGGCAGACCCTGTGAGCAGTTGTGTTGGCAGCAGTGGGAGCTGCTTGAGTCTGTCATGTGTTTAGGCTGCTGCAGAGCTGTCTGAACCGCCTTGTTGCCTTAGACAGTATGTTCTCTTGACTTCCATTTAATTTTGATAAATTTGTACTTTCTGTTGTCCGCCTGGTAATGAAACTCTGCCGATCCTGAAAGGTTCTATATATAGTTTCTCTAATCAAGAATAATAACGGATGTTTGCGGAGCACTTTTCAGCCCACAAGACCTCAGCTTTTGCTCAGCAGACAAAAACTGCTCCGTGATCTCTGCAGAGGGATCATTTTGCACACTGCTGAACTGCAGCCTCCCCTAAAAGGGATCGTGGGAGCCATCGAACTCGCAGGAGACCCTCGAGGTCCAGGCACTCTCTCCGCTGTCCTGCCACATGCCAGGAACACTCTGACTAATGCTTGTCACGGGAAGACCAAGACTCCAGCATGCAAACTGACTCACCCAGCTCATCAGAGAAGCCCCTTTTTGCCTCTTGAGTACCTCAAATGCTGTGTTCTGGTGAAGGCAGATCCACCACTTCTGCTTTACAGACTGGCAGTGGAGTAACTTTGAACTTGACTTCCTTTCAAGCTAAATGAAGACAGAAGTAAAGAACGGATTTATTTCTGACAATGCAAATACTTAAACATAATTCCTGTTTCTGGAGAAAGATACATATGAAAAAAAGAAAACTCTGCTTAGCTATATATTCCCTTGTTAAGCTTGACTTTCTCAGTTTCATCCACTGAAAATCCCACCAGGGTGCTCGTACAGCTCTCCAGGCTGCAATTCAGCACAAAACTTTGCCCTTCTGTTCCCATTGTTGGTTGCTGGAAATCACTGTCTTAGAAGACGTATTTCTTTAGAGATGCACTTTTCTTCCCAAGGCTCCAAATGTCTCTTAGGCTCAAAATCACTTTGATTCAAAAGATCAGTATTTCATTGAGGTAATACATTTTAATACTTATTCCAGGAGATTCCTAGTTATCCTTGCTTAGCACTAGGAACACAGATGTCTCTCTGTATGGCCAGGTAAGATCCTCTCATGGCCAGAGGAAACAGAACACAAAGAGAACCTGCTAACACCTTACCAGTGAGGAGAAGGTCGCTCCAGACTGGAAGCATAGGGCTCTGTTCTACCTAAACATAAGAAAATAACAATAATCCACGCAGTTTATTATGCCAGGTCTTACACAAGGCTATAGAAAGATCTGGTGAGTCCTGATCTCAGAGGACCTAGTGTGCCTGGGTTGATGACCCCAGACTTCAGCTTTCAGGAGTAACGATGCTCTGTGACACCAATGGTAGGCTCTTAGGATAGGACATGCAGAGTCCTGCAAGCTACTGAAATGCAAGTGGAAGTTTTAATTTAGACATTTTTGCTTATTTATTATTTGTCCAAGATCTCTAATTAAGTACTTGAAATCTTTAGAAACATACTCTTTAATAAAGACGACTAAGCATTTCAAGGTCTTATAGCCTTAAAAAATTTGAAGTAAAGATCCTTTCAGGAACTTGCTGAAAGCAGCACAAAGATGGACACTGAGCTACAGCCACTCTCAAACCACAGAATCACAGACAAGAGAGATGAAACCCAACTTCTGTAAATCAAGTAGTCTGTTCTCCTATGCTGCCAGAAAAACCAGTCCCTACAGGAATTAAGCTGAGGCCTGTTTGTGTGCAGGATTATTACTGCATGTCATTGTGGGGTAGTCCAAAGATTTATTTTTGTAACAGGATTTAGTTACACTGGACATAGCTCTCAGTTGTTGGAAGCAATGACTTGCCAGATCATAGAATCTTAGAATCACAGACTGGTTTGGGTTGGAAGGGACCTTAAAGCTCATTCAGTTCCAATCCGCCTGCCATCAGCAGGGACACCTTCCACTAGACCAGGTTGCTCAAAGCCTCATCCAACCTGGCCTTGAACATGCAATATTTTTGTTTTGATTACATGTATAAGCCACCCTACAAACCTGCTACCATCAGGGGGATGGTGAGGACCAATGAGCTATTTGCTGTTCCAGCAATGGGCCCGACGGATTCAGTGGTGTCTGTAAAGACTGGTCACTTGGGTGTTTGAAGGGAAAGGGATCTTCTTCCCTCAGTTCCCTGTTGAAGGTATGTAGCAGCCTCTAAGTAACCAGCCCTCTCTGTCCAGGATCCAACCACGCAGTAACTTACCCTCTCCTGGGCTGCCTCTCCTGCCTGCACTTCCCTGGCAGACCAGGGCTATGCGTACAGATCTACTCTCTGAGGTGTACCTGCACGTCCTTTGGTGTTAAGGTCAATTGAGAAGCTGAAATGAAGAGACCAGAGCTGTGAGAGCACTGTCTGGTTAAGGATCACATCAGGAGGATCTCTGGCTTCATGCTCCTCAGGAGAAATACTGTGGCCCTGCACATGATGAGAGTATCTATTGCCACAATTTTCCACAAAATCAAAATAAAATCACACTACTCCAACCCCAAAGCTGAGTTCCATACAGAGACACTTGAAAAGCTACTTGTGGTTTGACGGAGTGTTTAAGGAGAAAACAAAACAAAACTTTGGAAATGACTCGCATTGTTTATTTATTAAGTCTGAATTGGGAACTGATTCTGTTTTCCCTGCTTTTCTGTTCCCTTCTGCAGCTTTGGAATGGCTGAGGGATTTGTGTGACTACCTCCAAAAGATCACAATCATATAAAATTTAGGAACAAGTTTGTTCTTGCTTATTTACCACCTCAATTCACCATCCCCAATTTCTTAGCACTTGCTGAGACATTACTATATCCAACCTTATAAATCTGGACGTTTCAGAAATTATGTCTGAACGAGAACCCTGACTCAGACTTACTTCCAGGCAGTTTTGCTGACATACAGATTCAGAGAGACCTGATCGAGTTTCAAACTTTTTCAGTTCTTTTTCTAAGATCAACAGGCATGCCAGACGTTTTGTGATTCACTCATCACTAATAAACAATCATTTTACTATTGCAAAACCTCATTCAACTGCTATTTCCAATCCGTATCAGAAATGCTGCTTTAATAAACTCAATTCATGCGTTTCGTCTGAATTCACAGGAGTTACCCCAGGGGTGATTTTGGATCAATGCGTTTAATTTGGTTTGTGGGACTGAGGAACATTCCTTCCTCATATATGTGGTTTATTGTGTCTATGCATTTTGCAAAGGAGAACATAAGTCATTTAAGGAGCCAGCTTAGGAAATGTAAGGAACGACATTAAGAAATTAGGGAGATGGATTATTTGGAGGGCCTCATTAGGACCCAATAGAAGCTATTTTGTTGAAAACTTTATGAAGAACTAGCCCATGCAGCATCTCAAAGTATTCCCAGAAATTCCAGAAAAGTTTAATCAGCTATTTATATTTTCCAGTATTAATCAGAAGTGCTGCCAGTGGAAAGTTGGACTTCTAGCACAAGACTTTTGTCTTATTAAGGCAGGTTTGCTTGTTGTTAAAAGGTGTTACTTCCCAGAATTTTATTATGGAAGGGACGAAGAAGTAATGGTTCATGGCAGTTGTGGATTTTACAGATAGCCATTAGTCATAAGCAATTCCCAAGACATACAGATTGTTTTTACTTAACAACAGGAAAGTGCAGAGATAAGGTTCTAAGAGGAACTCAAGGGATGCACGTCAATCCCATCGAGTCCAGACGTTACTGATACATGTCTCTCCAACCACCTTTTTGAAACCCCAGGTTAAATCTCAGCATTTGAAATGCCTTCAGTTAAGCAACTGGGTCCAGTCTGCTACATTTCCTAAGAGCTATAAAGGGCTGAATGCTTTCAACTAGCTTTTTTTTCATTTGGGAGTGAAGCAAGGTCAACTCTTCCCAAGAGCTGCTTACCAACTTGCAGGTCTGGGTGTTTAGACAAAGAATGGCTTCTGCAAAATGGGTCTGGCCTGGACAGGAGAAACAAAAAGAACCCAAGTGAATTCTTCACTCCACTGACATTAATCAGTAAACTCCTGTGCCTTCAACAGGACCAAGGTTTTGTGCAAATATCTACATATTTCATAACCTCAGAAACTGCCCAGGTTCCTTTCACGTAGTTGACACAGATTCAAGGTTGAAGTTTTCTTACTTAGCTGGGCAGGTTCACTCATTTCCACCCAGGCAGTTCTTCAGGTCACCATATATTGCTTGTAAATTGAGGGAGAAGTCTTTCTGGATACTTCTAAGAATCCCATCATCTTTTTAAGTGGAACTGAATTGTTCTGGCAATGCAGCTTTCCATATGTATGTTCAGAAAAGGCTCAGAGCAATAAATCAAGCACAAATATAGGCTAGGCAGGCATTTACTACCTATAAATACAAGCTTATCTGTCTCTTTCCTATCTGTACTGCAATCAGGTAGTATTATACCTTTGCTATGAAAATGTACTGAGATATAAAATAGATCATGACTGAGGGATAAGACACAAAGCCAAAAGGATGCTGGAAAACAAAAAGGGCACAAGCAGACAAACAGAGCCCTTTGGAAATGTAATCACCATCATGACACACATTTTTTATATTGCACTTTTCATTTGATGATCTCTGAGTGCATTAGATCCTCTCACTGCATAAATCAACACCGTTTCACAGAATTCATACCAGCTCAGCTCAGAGACCCGACCTATGTCATTTTTCTCTTCTCCACCAATCCTCAGTTCTGGTTCCATTCTACCTCCAGAGACAGAAGTATCCAAGCTTATCACCACAGCTGAAAACATCCCTCTAGCTGAACATCTACCTGAAGCCCTGGCATGGCCATGTCCATCACAATGGCAGAGCAGAGGGTGGCTGAGATTCACCTCTGGAGCTTCTCCCAGCTGCAAAGTCAGCCCCCAGCAGCAGCCCAGAGCAGGCGTCCATGACAGCCAGCCCTGCCTGACCTGCAAGGTGACCACAGCTACAGCTCAGAAAGAGTAAAAGTAGACATGGACAAATGCTTTTTAGATACTCACAACCACCCCACCGGCTACCCTTGGTTAGCAGGAATACCATCAGACAGCAAAGCCAGGGAGGGAAGGTGTGAAGGCCATCAGTACCTGTCTCACAGGTTGGGGTGCGCACCAAGCACATGATAAGCTTGGAGCATCAATCCCGGAGTTTTGGAGAAAACAGTTAGCTCCTTGCATAGGCCTGCTAGCTTGCTTCAGCCAGACAGTATGACAACAGAGAGCCTAAATTAAAAGCCTCTGGTCACTGGGAGAGACCTATGATTGTATAGCAGTCAATTAACAAGAGTTTTGATGTCTCCTGCCTGCGACTTTCATGCTGTCTTGAGATATGAGGCAAAAGATACCTCTTAAAAGCCAACCTGAATACATTCCCACGCACCTCACACTACCTCCCTCCCAATCTGGGCTGCTGTCCTGGAGCCCTTGGAAATCAAGAGATCCTACCAGAATTAGTTCAAATAGATTACTGAGGTAGTTTCCACAGATGGTAATGAGGAAGTTCAGAGACAACCTGTTATCTTTTCATTAAATAAAAGTGTCTTTAATCTGCTATATTATAGGCTATGAACATTTCAGCTGAGATTTCTTTAAGCAAGAATCTAAACTTTTCTAAGTAAATTTTATCCAGTGTGAATCATCTGCCAACCAAAGTTCACATCATTAAACCAAGAGAGATGATCAGCCCCAGAACCAGAACAGCAAGAAACAGATTATACAGGTAAAGTACAAAAAGGCATTACAAAATGTTTCTGTGTTTTACTAACCAAAGCTTCCATTGCTGATGGCTAAGAATCTTGTTAGGGGTTAGACAGGAGCTTACAATACCTGCAAATTATTATTCGACAAAGTAGTGTGGTTTAGATCTCCTGATACCCTCTTGTCAGCAATTACTTTTTTCTATTTCTACTGCATCTATTGCTGTGCATAGTCCATTTATTCAGAAAGGCACCTATAACTTGGTGCTTGCCTGCAAAGACTGCACAAGAAGGTACAGAGCTATTTTGCTGATTTATCTCTCAGCTAAACTCTTAGGTGTCTAGGGTCCCAAATTACAGATATGAAAAGCTATGCGATAAAAGGTGTGAGGGATAGGGACAGGACACCTGCTTGGTACCTGCAGGGGCAATTTTCTCTTCTGTCTTTGTTATGAAAAGAGGAATGTTGGGACAATATGTAACAAAGTACAACTGAAAGAGACCTGGCCTCTTGAAAGCCAACGTGGCTGCTTATCTGGGCAAGAGCCCTCTGACAGGCTTTCAGTTTGCTCAAAATCCTCTCCTACGTGCCATTCACTTTTGGCCATCCCCAGACACCAGATCGAAGCAAACAGCTCTGCAACATGGGGCCAGGGTGACAAATGTGCATCCAAAGGTAACATATGGCACTGAAGCAGAAAAGGCTCTCACTCCCTGGAGGTGAAAGATCTGCAGCTTTTGCAGAAGGACATGGACAAATATGTAGAAATTAAGACTTCTTTTTAAAAATAATTTAGTTGAAAGTAGGAAAAAATATTCTCGCAGTAACCTGTTCATAGGCACTGGCTAATTTAGCATTAAATCACATACTCTCCCTGGCACTGGTGCAGAGGAAGGTATTTCCTGAACAGCTCGTTTCAAGTTTCATTCATAGGTACTGTCTAAAATTAGATCCACCACTTTAATTCAGGTCCAAATCCTTTGCTTAGTGTAATATTTTTTAAAAACAGAAACTCACTTAAATGTGCTCCATCATCTGCACTATTCCCCCGAGCTGGCTGAGGCCTGCAAGTCCCACCAAGCGAAGCATGAGAGCTCAGCTGGCAGCGGAGACTCATAAACCTGTGGCTAAATGCAAAGTACCTGTTTTATGGGTGATCACAAACTTAAAAAAGAAACAAAAACTCCCTTTGACTCTGGACAAAGCACATCCTGTGCCACAGAGATAAACAAATGTTCAGTGGCCAAACTAACACCTGTGAGCCAGGCAGTGATGATGGAGCCTTGAAACGTGGCCAGAGGATGCTCCTGCCTTAACATGGAGCTGTGAACTTCTGGAAGCACTGAACCACACATTCCAAAATGTCTTACCACAGGTGATCAGGTTTGCTGGTTGAAGCAAACAGTAAAGTCCCTTAGAGGGAAGGGCCTCACCAACAAACTGCACAGCGGCTTGTATTTATTATGACCCCAGCTCACTGACTTCACGGCCCTCAAGCTTGCAGATGATTTTCGTTTCAGAGTCTATCACACAGATGTGAGTGACAATGTCCTCTGAACACTTTCCTCTTCTCATCTTAAGGCAGGTGGATATGGATAACCCTGATGGCTGCGGGTGGCCTGTGTGAACTGCAAAACTCAGCGCAGCCTCGGGACGCAAGTTCCCTCATCCCAGGCAATGCCTTCCCGCCTGCCACACCACAGAAAGGAAGAGCTAAAATCCGGGTCCTTCAAAGCCATTTTGGTGCTCCCAGAGAGTTAAGCCCCCAAGCCCCTTTGATGCTGGGGCTTTCATGGCTACTGCTGTCATCACCCCAGCGTGAGTATGGGACAATGAAATCCAGGCACTGAAGGCAGGTGATACAGTATGCCTATCGCCCAGAATCCCAGTAACACCACCAGTAATGTAAAAAAATAACACCAGGGTCCTCCAACCCCCTGCCCAGGACAGCTGTGCCCTGACGCACGCAGCCGGTGCTCGCTGAGGGGGGAACACACCCCTGGGCCCAGACACCACTGAGGGCCCTGACGGCCGCAGGGAGCATGAGGCACAAACTGCTGGCAAGCGAACAGCAAACAGATGCTTTCTGGCAAAATCCAAGAGAGAGAGCAAGCTGCCTATTTTTAGCACTTGTTAATTGTTTTAAAATCCATCTGGCAACAGCTGCTAAATAATTTAGCATTTTGACCCATATGTCTGAAGTAATAAGTAACATAATCCCTTGACATGGGCAACTCGGAGAGGTACGGTGCTGGGAAGCACAAGCATTTCAGTGAGCACACCGCAGCCACCCCTGCGGGGCGGAGACCACACTGAGGGAAAGGTCTTCCCGGATGCCCAGGCCTGGATTCCCCTCACCTGACCCTTGTCACCTAGAAGTGAGGCAAATAGTCAAGCCAGCTGGTGAGGCTCTTCCACAGGACGTGGAAAGAGAGGTGCCTCCAGTGCAGGGAGATAAGAGAAGGAGCCAAAACGACTGGCACAGACCAGAAGCTTAAATTTTCACTGGTCAAAGTCATTTGAGGTTTGTGACCCGAATATTAGGTCAAAGCCCTCAATATCAGCTCCAAAGCACACCCGAGTGGGACACTCCTGGGGAAATCCCAGAGCCAGAATGGATGGAGCACACAAGGGTAAGACGTAAGGCACTATTCCTGTTTATACACTGGAGATCTTCCAAACCACGGACTTGGGAAAGGTGCAGCCCGCGGCGTGGCTCGCCTCAGGAACCTCACCGTGCGTCACACCAGGACTCCTGCCCTGGCTTTGTGTGGGTATTCATATACCAATTGGACACAGTTGAGCGTCTGCTTTTTGGGGAATGTGTTTCTCTCACATTTAACTTCAGATCTGAAAAGCATTCGCCTCCCTCCTCCCTTCCTCCTGGAGGCTCATGAATCACAGAGCCGCCAGACGAATGAGTCACCCAGCCAGTTTTTGGTCAAGCATGCCAGTCTGGGAGGCTCTTCTGTGATCAAATGTGAGCAGGGCTGGCTTTGTCGGTGACTGGCCATGTGTTGAGTCGTGTAAACCTCTCCTAGGGGTCAACCCCACTCTCTTTGTGAGTTGTCTCTGTCAGGTTGTAATTGCTCTTTTGTCAGGAAAACTTGTGAACGTATTAAGGGAGGGAGGCAGGGGAGAGGGTGGGGGGTTTCTTAGGAAGGAGAGCTTCAGAGGGCTTCCCAGGACGGTGGTGGCAGCCGGAGGAATTGTTCTCCAAAGTCTCAGTTCATTGAGCTTGAACTTCCAAGCAAACCCGGCCCTTCCCTTGCGCCTGTGAACCGACCCAGAGGACTCGGCTCACGGAGCCTGTAAGGATCCCACCCAGCCCTGTCAAAAAATTCCTCCAGACACCAGCAGCTCCCTGGCGAGTGGCATGCACTGCAGGTGCCCCCAGCCCCACACTGGAAAATGAAACGAGGGGCTCTCTAGTGGTGAGGAATCTTTAGGACTGGAACAGATCGCACATGTTTTAATAACTGGAAGAATGGTATGCTAAGAAACAGTTGCCTTGATTTATTCCTGAGTAGGAAACTTGAAATCTGCCATCAGCTTGTAAAAAATCCCCTTTTTTTTTCTTTTTTCAAAAAAAAGGAGAGAAAATAGCTGACGTTCCAGCCCTCCCATGTTAAAATGCATAGGGGGGTACTTTTCAGGCATTCATAGCGAGTTCAATCTCCCTAGGAATCATCTATTTCATTATTACTAAATTAGGCATGGACTACGCTTCCCTGGGAAGTCAGCTTTGTCCTCTTTCACACTTCCCATCTCTTCTGCTCCAGTGCCAACCACGATGGGCAGGTGTCCCATTGCAGCAACTCTACTTTCTTCTCTTTTTAATTTGGTTGCTCAGGTCTGCTTGTGGAGGAGCCAATAGGGAAGGATGACACCTCTTCCTGCTTCATCTAGACTGGAGAAAGGATGACGTATGTAATACCACCACTGGGTGAAGTGGATGAACACAGTGGTAGTTTATTTTTTGCAGCAGGAGAGTGATGCAAAGAGGGATAAAGGACATGGGAAGAGGCAAAGGATCTTAATCTAGACTACAGCGTGAGATCTGTGGCCTCACACTTCATGCTACAGAGGCTTCTCCAGCAGTAAATTAAGATCATTGCTTTCCTAGTTTTGTGGTTCTGTGAGACACCTGGATCTCCAGACAGGTTTCAGCGGGGCAGAGTGGATGTGTTTATGATTTCCTATACGGGAAACAGTCAGCAGCTTTCCCAAAAAGCCATTTGCAGCCAAATTTCCAAAAGTTGCCAGCAATTCAAGCTCTATCCTCAAACAATTAGGAGTATGTGAAAATGTGGTCTCTCTGACATTTAGTTCCTGAACAAATGATCCAGCCTTTGGGTTATCACCCCTCAAACAAACAACTCCAGCTTTGCAGGAAATCCAGCGGAGCTCCAGCCTGGAATCTCCAACCTTCTCCCTGTCCTGTGCTTTCTTGCACATTTTGTTCAATACAGCTCCTCTTTTCTTTCCTTTCCTCTTTTCATACTCACTTGACACATGCTGCCATGCATGGACTTTCTCCCTCCTCTTCTCAGAAGGTCACCGTGAGCTCATCCCTTCTAGCGTAAAAGGTCTTTTTCAATACGGCATTTTAAAGACTTAAAAAATCCCATGTCCTAACAAACAATTCCTCTGTATACATCTTATCTAACCCACAATCTCTAATTTGCCCTTAGCACATCCCAGAGACCGCACATAACTCATTATTCATCTAGACAAGAGATGTGATACCCAGCTGTGCTTTGCCTAAATCCTCTTGCTCTTTGTCCCTCCCTGCCACCTTTTGTTAGCTTTATGATCTTTGCTCCTTACTTAGCCCTGAAATAAGCTGGAATGGATTTTCAAAACTGTTCAAATGCTGGTTATCTGTGTTCTTGCCGGCTCCAAAAATGTGGAGTAGTGACACCTTGTTTCCTACAACCAAAGCTATTCTTCCGCTTACCACCCTTCACACCTCTTCTCTAACTACCAGACATGCTCACTTTCTCAAGGCTGAAATTAAATAAATATATATAAATAAAATTAGTAAAATAGTAAATATACCTCAATCTGAATATTTTACAGGCAGAGCTGGTAAGGGTGCACTGAATGTATCTTACACAGTCAAAATAAAAAGTTAAAACATATTCTGGGACTCAATCATTGAATATAAATCCAAGAACACATTAGGCACATAAGAACCTGTAGCTGTGACATGAAAACATGGGATGAAAAATATGTTCCTATCTAGAAAGAACAGCTGTATTTTTATCACTTTCTTAATTTGCTTCTTTTCACAGATACATTTTCTGCATCTTTTATTTAAAATTATTTGATTTAGCCTGGCAAATACTGCAGCTGTGGAATCTGATGTTCCAAGTAAGAAGAAATAGAGTGCCTTTTCAGTAACACCGAAGTGGTACTGGAGTCACCAAACCCTTCCTCCCTTCCTGACCTTCCCTGGAGTATCTGCTGAGAATTAATTCTTTCCCGCCTGCTTCTTGCCAGGCAAACACAAGCTCAGTAACAGTCTGTCCATCTGTCTGTCCCTTAGTTTGTCCATGCTGCTATTGACACTGTGATGGTACCCGCTGTACAAGGGTAATGGCAAGAGTAGTGTCATTCACAATCTAGATCTTTTCCATGTTTTGTCTATAATAGAAATAAATACTGAAAAACCTGTTCACAACTACATGTCTGAACACTGTTCGTTGCTAAAGATGAAGTAAAGGACAAAGTTGGGCTAATAATACTAAATTACACATCCACAAATAGTGATTTTACATGACAAATTAAATTGTTTAAATCTTTCTGCACTTGTTTTCTGTCAACATTAAAGTGAGTGAGACTTACCAGCAAAAGTGCATACAAAAAGCTTATTTCAAAATCATACACAGGAATAATAATGGAAAATGAATTTTAAATTACATACTCCAGATTCATCTTGTAAACAGGAGTATGCTCCTCTAACCAAGTCAAAGAAAGGATGTCTTGTGACTAACTTGGCCAATCACCACAAAACAACATAGCAAATATATTCATGAATAATCCACCTGGATTAATTCAAGAGTGCATCAGCCAAATAGTTTATGGAAATCAAAAGATATTTGCAAACATTTCATGAACAGAAAAAAGTGACTACTTTCTCTAAACAACTACTGCTGCACAGTATCCCATCTCTTCTGTGATTTGGTGGCGTCTCCCTGTGTTACAGATGTCAGAAGTTCCCTGGTCACCATTCAAAGAAGTTCAAGGGTAGGTCTTTGTTTCAGGAACTTTCCTGAACATTTATGGGAACATTTTTTACCTTCTGCTCTGTGGCAGTCAGCATAAGTGGAAGACGCAGCAAGAGCAATATCACTGAATGTTTTCCTGAGGAAAAACCTAACCTCTGAGTCTTAGAAATCAAAATAAGCAGATGAAGGTTTGTTTCTTTTTTTAAATGCCTTCTGCTAATGGGTCTCACCAGCAACCAACTCCCGGTATCTCCAGGGATTTTAGCTACTTGTGTGAGGTGAGGAGCCATGCGAGATTATTTTCTCTGTAAAGTGAGACTGTATAAGCTGACATGTTTAAAAGAAACAAAAGGAAGGTCTATTTGTTTGTCTGCAAATGTAACTAAACTGTGGACTTTCCAGAGAACTGCATGGAGGCCAAAAAACATAAATAGATTTAGAAAAGACATAGTAACATAGTTCCTAAATATAGTGGCTTCAGCCACTATGAGTCATATGGAGTGTGGCTAACACTTCTAAGTCAACCTCTTGAATTAAAAGAAATGCATTAAGCACCTTGCATTGTCATGTAAAAGATCTCCCATCCCTTAAACCTTGAATCTCAACCTCTAGAATATTGGGAGAATGGTCAAGCCTGGAGTCCTGGCACACATATCACACCACTGATTATTTCCACCTCTTGCTGCTTAACATCCACTGACAATTATTCTCCCCTCACCCACTCATTCAAAATAAACCTTTAAAATGCAAAGGCTAGCCATGACCAGAACCAGATACAGAATCAAAGACCTGTGAGGACTATCAGTACGTTGCTTCTCATTTTCAGAAAGAAACACAAAGTACCTTCAAAACCTCACAAAGCATTCTGCTAATGCCTCCACTGGGTACTCAACATCTGCACTCCTTGAATCACTCCAGAGGTGCAATACAGAAAATGATACACACCTGCATCACAGATCTGCCTTTATGCAGAGGCACACAAAAGCCTGGAGTTAAATGCTTGAGGTGGGGTCACAGACAGGAGCAAAATTTCCAGTGAGACTTCTTTTGCTTCTTAGCAGGGATGGCAGTGGTCAGCAGGGCTTAATGTGGCTACATCCATGTTGAACACGTGCAAAGTTGCTGTTAATGCTAGAAAAATCACCTGATTTGTAATGAACGCTAATGAACGTTGGGATGGTGGACAGAAACTCGGGGTGCCTGAGATTCAGAAATGAGTCTGGGAGCAGCACAGCAAGTCCATGGCAACAGAGGCACAGTCCAGGAAACTTGGCTGCAGGATAAGGTTGGAAGACCAAGCCAGATGTGTTCCACCTCCCCTTACATCATGATCACGTGCAATGTCTGAAAAGAGGTTAAGAAAAAAAATGTTGTAATGATCCGATTTACTTAAAGAACTATTCTGTGTGGCATGTGACACAAATTGCTCACTTCTGCGACAAGCTTTGCACTGCCGTGTTTCTAGCACAACCCCACTCTGTATGTCTTCTCCTTTCACTCTGCACTACGAAGGCCACCTTAGGAGGTTCCTAGAAGATCCTGGATCTACAGTAGTTTATTATCTTCTCCAGTCTTTGGCTGTAGAGATTCAGGAATGTTCCAGAAAAGTTTCACATTAATCAATTTCTATCAACATTACTAAAATGACTCTGCAGATTTTCACCTTGACCTGCACTCCCTCAGCTTGCTTTTCTACAAATGAACATCTTTCTCATTCTTTTTCTCTCCATTTACTGTAAAATTACAGGTCAAAGGAGGTTTGACAGCTCTGAGATTAAAAATTTATAAAGACAGATCTCTGCACATACATGAGCCAAATAAAACTTGCTTTTAAGTAAGAAATACTACCTACACCAGGGAAACTTTTTTACTGGTGCCTGCCTCCTGTCTAGTGATTAACTGCTTTTTTTCAATTTAAATGGTTGCTTTAGCATCTTTTGCACACACAAAACCATGGCAACAATGAAATACTATAGGTGTTTTCATGTATTAATATGGAAGTCTGTCTACTTTACAACAACCTTTTGCTTGGGAAAAGGAAATAACCAGAGCTACAACTGAGAGTAAAAGAAAATCATACTTAACAGGACCTAACAGCATGCTTGGCTTGAAGCATCTTCCAGCATTTATTCAGAGATATTTAAGGATGCTCACTGACATAAGCTGTACATTCCTGATACCTTCCTTCTGACAAAAATAATAGAAATGTCATTAAAAAAAAATTACAAAGATGTGCAAAGATTTTTCCAAGGATTACTGCAATTCAACTTTTAATCGTCCTTTCTGGGCTGAAATCTGGCAGTTAACATTTCCACTTCTGATTAGTGATCCATACAGCTATGAGCAAGGAAGACTATGAAAGTGCAAGAAGACCTCAGGTCAGCTTAAGACTCAAAATTTTAGGCACTCTCAAAAAAAAATCTCCCTTGTCCCATCTTCAGGCAACAATTTGAATGATGCGCAACATCTGCAGCTTCTATTGTATGTAAAACTGAGCCCTTAACTTTGATTTTTATCCAAATCAGCTGGAATTGGTAGTTGGAAAAAGTAGTTTGCTTCATTTTCTGTTTGTAGCTCTTTCTCCGTATCTTGCATACACAACTGTCGTCTTTTCTACTCCAAGCAGGAATATTTAGAACAAAACACCACCAGCCATATTCTCTAATATATAAATTTAAAATTTAAAAGCAATCATCTCTTCATATTCTAATAGGAAAATAACAAAGGGAAAAAAAAACCCCAAGTTATTAGTGAATATCAAGTGGATCCAGTATCTTTTTTTAAATTTTACTACAGAGTTGGCAAAGCATCTCAGAAGCTTTGGACATGGAAGGAAAGCAGGATGTTCTGGGGGAAGAGAAGACAGAAAATACTTAACAATTGTCAACTGATTGCCTTATTGTAACTGTTAACTGATGTACTGAAATTGTTAACTGAGAGGAGATACAGATACAGCGTTATGAAATAAAAGTACTATTGCTGACTGAAACACTTGAACCCTTTCTTGCAACTTCCACAAGTGGCCAACAGTTCTTTCAGACTGCTCATAACTTGGATTATATGGCTGATGTAAAGTGTATACTACCTAGCAGGGAAATGCAGTAGAAAAGTATGACTCCCAGAAAATAGCAGACAATTTATAGGGGAGCTACTTGGCCCTACGCTTAACCAGAGTTAACAATGTGCAAGAAACTAAATGGATGCTATTTGTAAATCAGGTGCTTATTGTGGATAAATCTGGGGGATTCAGCCATCACTTTGGTGTGTCTGATTTCCCACCTACCCATTCTTCAGTGGTCTTGCATCATCTGTCCAATCTTCAACATCTCTCTCTCTCTGTCTCTTCTGTTTTGCTGGCTATTTGTCAACACCACGTGCTCACTGCTTTCAGTAACTTCTCCAATGGCTGTAAACCGCTACCTTTCCCACCATACAAGCTACCTTCTCTGCTGTCTTTAGCTCCTTTCCCTCTGATTCCTCTCACAACTTCAACAACTCTTCTATGAGTAAACCCATTCTCTCTTCTCTGGTATAACTCCATCAGTCATCACTGCACTCTCCTCTGGGACACAGGTCATGACTCCGCTGCTAAAGAGAATGCTCTTCCCAACAGCCAGCACTTCCTAGCCTGCTCAACATGGAACCTCTGTCCAAAGAACTTGTGCAACGTCCTTCCAGCAAACACTGCACTAAAACAAACAATTACCTAAAACCAGCAAGATTGACCTTCACTGTGAAGTGGTTCAGGTGGGACTGCCAGGGCTGGACTGCATCTCACTGCTGCAATCGGTTACTTGAACTAACGTAGAACTGAGTAAATGAAATCAACCTGAGACGCAGCTTGTACCTGCTTCTAAAAGCACTGAAAGTCATATCAGAAGTATTACAACTCTAAACATGTATTTTGGAGGGTGTGTGTCCCATCCTCCTATATCCTGTGCAGATAACATATCAACCTAAATAGGTTGAGCTACTCAAAACTGACACTGCAGACAGAACAACATCCATATAAGTCTTGCATCATAAAATAAATCTATCTCAATATTCCTGTTCTTGTCAGTACAAAATAAAAAGGATATTTTAACATGTTTTATAGAATGATTAATTACTAAGTAGCATTTTAAAAATTCTTTTGGTTTGCTCAAGTACCAGGTTTTGGTGACAGTAATTGCATAGGAGTAGGTATTCAGAAATATTTACAAAATAGGAAATGTGCATTCTAACTGTACTAAAAAGCTAAAAATTGTACTCTCGCTCCCAAGCCCCAAGGTAAATTAGAAAATTTGTATGTTGGAAAATGCACCTTCCAACAATCTGCACATTTAGGACTCTTCTAAGAGCATGGAGTCAGGCTGACTGCAATTTTTCTACCTGTAGTTTTACAGCTTTCACTACCCCGCTCTTAGTCTCAACTGCCACCCAATATTGCAAACCCTAGGTTTTCACCAAAGCTAAGCTAAGCCAACAGAGAGACGCTTATTGACACCTATGAACTCTCAAGTATTACGTTCCCAAGGATTCTTGCTTTTACAAAATAGACATTGAGTAACTGGCCTGAAGTTGAAGTACTGGAAAAGGAAATAAATTGTAAATAGTGTAATCCACCCGTGACACCAGACTGATGAAGTTGCATTACAAACATTACACTCAGAGTTTAAAATAAGAGACTCCTTGAACAGTTGTCAAGGGTTGAAAGAGGAAGTGTTTGGGGTTTTCTTTTTTTCTATCATTAGCTGTGGCAAAAAAAAATTAGGAGACTGGAAGAAAAAAAGAGAAAATAAGAAGAGCCATCCTGGTTCAAGCCTGGAAGTCAGCCCAGCCCACACTCATTTCAGCAGCAGCAAATAGCAGGACAGATAGAAAAGTATAAAAAAGGGGATTCATGTAGAACAAATTTTTGTTAGTGTACAACCTCACATTAATGCCTGATCCTGAAACAAATAGGCACAAGACATTTGATAATTTGAGAAATTGTTCAACAACTGCTTATCCTTACCCACAAATCGCTCCGTATAGGTTCTGAGGTCAGTGAAAATTGGATTATTTGCTGCTGAAGTGCCAGCCATGCAGTTGGAAGTCATGTTAGAGTGCACCCGTTTTGGGGAAGTTTTTACTTTTTCTGTTTTGCGTCAGAACCTCCCTGGATTCTGAAACTGTTGAAAAATGCCTGTCCTCTTCCTACTTCATACAAACACACACTCTGGTTCCACAGTTTGAAAGAAAAAAAAAAAACCAAACCCACTACAAAAAAACTCCAACCAAATCTAGTGGCAACCATCGCTTTAGTATAAAATTGCTGTGGATGTAGGTAAGTTTTTATGTTTCTTTGTGCTCTCTTCTCATACACTACAAACCCACCCACCTAAATTTTAATGTACATAAAAAGTGCTGGGCTACAACTTCTGGGGCTTTGGGATGCAGATAAAGCACACAGAGCTGCTATAATTTAAAACTCCTTTCCCTCGGAAAACAGGTGAGGGCAAGGTACTAAGTGAAAGATTACTTCCAATGAAATGGCCATCAGTGCAAAGTCTGGGATGGTCCTCGGGAGCTGATGAGGGCTCACCAGCTCAGCTGGCAGAGAGAACCCCTCTGGACAACGTCTGCCAAACAATCACAGTCCAGCAGCTCTTACAGGAACGGACAGACAATTCCCTCTTGTCTTTTTTGCCTGACAGTCCTATCGCTGGCCTCATGACCTAGGAGACAGACATGTAGTTTTAGCTAGTCCCTTCAGTTCTGTTGGTAGTCACAGATATCAGCGAGTGCCCTACAGAAAGTGATTTAACCCACCTACCCTAAGACAGGCTGAGTCACCTCCTGGAGGTGCCAGATCTGGAAGGAAACTAAATGACTAGTTCAGACTAGTTTGTCAACTTTCAGATTTCTGAAATGAGGGGAGGTGAATCCCACCCTTTTTATCTTTCTGTGCTGAAAAGTGGAAAGGGATAAAAACAAAACTTGCTCTGGGAGAGAAAGAGGGGTGTGAGTGAAGAGCTGGATTGGAAGGCACAACACCTGGGTTCTACTTCTGGCTCTGCCACCGCCTCCTTTCAACAAGCTGTGCTCTCATAGTGCCTAAACAGTATGTAAATAGAATAAAGAGAATTGTCTATTTGGATTACAAGGTCTTTACTGTAAGGGTACGTACAACACATTTAAGAAAATTATTTCATGACTGTGGGAATCATAAGCATAGAACAGGTAAGTAAAAAAAAGTGCTTAATGAAAAACGACAAAGTCTTGTCCTTGTTGAAGCAGGTCCAGAGGAGGCCACAAAAATGATCAGAAGGGTGGAACACCTCTCCTATGAGGAAAGGCTGAGAGAGTTGGGGCTATTCAGTCTGGAGAAGAAAAGGCTCTGGTGAGACCTTACTGCACCTTTCAATACTTAAAGGGAGCCTGTAAAAAAGATGTGGACAGACTTTTTAGCAGGACCTGTAGTGACAGAGGGTAATGGTTTTAAACTAAATGAGAGTAGATTTAGCCTAGAGGTAAGGAAGAAATTTTTCACACTGAGGGTGGCCCAGGTCACCCAGAAATGTGGTAGAAGCCCCATCCCTGGAAACATTCAAATTTGGGTTGGACGGGGCTCTGAGCAACCTGAGCTAGTTGCAGATGTCCTTGCTTACTGCAGGGGGGTTGGACTAGGTGACTTTTAAAAGTCCCTACCAACCCAAATTATTCTATGATTCTAACTCAGCAGTTCACAAACAACTGGCAAAAGGAAAAGACATGAAGCCCATCACTATTCCACTGTTCACCCACATAAGCTCTGTACACAGCCTGACATTTGCTACCTGTACGGTACCATCACACAGTTCTTTCAAGTCCACAGTCTCATTTGTAGCTAATAATTTGTTTTTCATTAAGATCTTTGTTTTCTTGGGTTTCTTTATTCAGCTTCTGAAAAGAAATTATGAGCAAAAAATAATGATATTTGTGAGAAGAGTACAAATGAGATGATACTTGACACTGGAAGAACTAAGACAACCAGTTGACCCTTAGATGTGCTATGGACAGCAACAGACCATTGTGTCTGCTGCACATGTCCTTCCACCAGGTAACCCTGATGTAAGAAGTCTTGTGAAACCAGAGATTTCTGCCCGTAAAAGCAGCTGTGATGGGCAAATGGTTTAAATTAAAGAATGAACCAATCCAAATTTCTCTTTGAGAAAAAAGGATGAAACCCAGCTATCTGAGAGCAGCATTTGGAATTGCTGGACTCAAAACAAAGCACTTTCCTGAGTGAAGGATATTATCATACTGCATGAATTACAGGGACGTGGCTCAGATGCTTCTTGAGCCATCTCAGGTTTAACTGGGCTGGGCCCATCCCTTTTATCTTCTGAACAAACTCTAGCTTGGAGTTTCATTCCTTACTAGACATGACTTACACTCTGTGGAAAAAAAGAATGGATCCTGTCTGTTCCATTCGAGCTTGCTCTTAACTGTAATTTTAGTCAACCAGATGCCTCTGGCTCTGTTGGGATAGAGCCTGGGTCTGGAAACAGGTGTGGGAAGGAAGGAGTATGAGTGAAAAAAGGGATTGGAAATACGGAAAGAGAGGAGGATTGAAAGCAGAATTAAAGCCTCCACGAATCACAGTACAGAGAAAGTGAGGACACACATATTCCCTAAAAAGAAACCCTATGTGGTAGGTAACCTAAGATGTCAGTTACATAGTCATATTTGGCCATTTTATTAAGGTCAGCGTTTCCCAAACAGATTTTCCACATTCAGAAAACACATGCCTTTTTTCAACACCAGCCAAATGTGTGGTGGTGACTGCTGTGCAAGTCCTCTCCAAGGTGACCAGCAATGCCAAAAGTTTTCTATCTATTATTGTCTCAGCTGCTGCAGACCAAATTGTCCAGTTGATAATGATGTATACAGTTTTTCTAACTACTTGTGTTCCCAGCCCAGCCTGGGAACTCAACGTCAGGCTGTTTGTTTGTTATTCTCCCCTAGTCCCACATAAGCCCCACCCAAGGTTGCCCATCTCCTGTTGTTTCAGTTTAGGCTCTTTGGCCATACTGTCAGGTAGAGATTCTGGTACTGCACAGATGACAGCAGCATTTTGATTTTGGAGTTTTATTACATCTGAAGGGATAAAAGGAAAAACAGTAAACGTCCACTTCTGTCAACCAGCCTCACTGATAAGAAAAGCACTACACACAAAAATGCAATGCACATTGAGCAAACTCCTGTTCTCCACTGTCATTCTGCTGACTGTAACTGTACTTCAAGCAAACATTTAGTGGGGTGACCCAAAGACAATGCAACTTTCCACTTTTCTCCTGTACCTTTTGCCTACACCCATATTTATGTATAAATCACTGTACTTTCACATTTTGCTTGTGTTGATCTCCACACTGCTACTGAACTAAGGTCTGATGACCTCTGGTTACCCTCCACTGAGTCATCACCATGTTCTGTGGGCTGCTCAGAAACTGGGTGGGATATTGTTTAAGTTGGAACTAAATAAGGCTAACATTTTGTATAGAGAAATTTGACTACATCTATTCCTGCTTCTTTACTGGATTTTCACAGGGAGCTCAACAGTTAATTTTTATAGCTAGCACGATTTCTGTCCTGGGTTTCCAAGACCCAGGGACCAATGGTTATGTGTCCCCTCTCCATGTCTGATATATAGAACACAAAGGTTCATTACAGCCCATTGCTGGAGAATCTAATATTTTTAGCTCTAACTTCCAAGGTCTGCTCTTCAGCAAGTCAGTCAAAAAGCCAACCTGTGTGGGAGTTCACACTGAATTAAAAACGTGGGGCTCCAGAGATTTGGAGTAACCCAGTGGAAATAAGCCAATGCTGATATGAAAATTGCCATCTAGCCTGCTACTTAATGGATTACATATTTTTTTTCTTTTGCTATTTTATTAAAGAGGAAAAAGATTTTGGGTACAATTTTGTGTTATTCAGTGATAGTCATGATTCTGTTGTAATCAGTGCCTTTTTCTATGTTGTTATTTTAAAACAGTGAAGGAGAATGGTTTGCAGATTTAATCTTCACTCATACGCTGACAGTTTAGTTTGGTTCTTTCCAGGGAAAATTAAATCCAGGGACCATATCCCTGCTATCTTTGATGTATTGGCTTGTTAGAGATGGTGTTTCTACTTTGATTTGTCTCTAAGAAACCTGGAGCTGAAGCCAATGCCTTTAACCAAAGCTGTATCTTTCAAAGGTGATGTCTCTACTGGTGAATGGTGCTTGGCCAGAGCCCCCACTGTCGAGCTGTTAGCTGGGACCCCAAAGTACTACTGGTCAAATGGAGCTGGGATGCACCAAGAAGAGAGTCAGTGTGAGCAAACCCTTAACAAAAAGATGATTGCTTAAAAACTGTTTCAATGTTCTCCACTAATGCTAATTAAGCTCTCTAGATTTTGAAAGCTGTTGCTACAAGTTTTGTGGAATTTCTTAGAGATAATAATGAAGATGCGGGTGGAGATTGGCTGCTGCTTATATCAAGACAAAAAACATTTTGAAATCAAACTGGCAACCACAAGCAAAGATTAAAACATAGGGAAGAGGAATTCCCTGAGTTAAAGCAACTGGGAGCAGAAGCTGCAGTGAGATGCTCACCTCTGCAATGGCTTTGCTAAAGTTATGGAAAGTTTGACTTTTCAGCAAGAAGGACTTTCAAGATTTCAGTTTCACAGACAGTAAAATTAACTTCCAGATTGAAAACATCATTGTTGCACATGCAGAATAATGTGACTTGCACTGCTCGGTTTATTTTTAGAATTAAAAAAAAAAAGCTATTTGCCTTGTTCAATCTTAGTAAAGCCACTGAGAAATTCTGCTTTTCCTGTGGAGTGCACCTTTCACAAAATTGTTATGGTATACCTAAGTATTCGTGTTATCTCCATAACTTCAGGAAGCCAAGATTTTACCCACGAGTTCTGCAGACAGGACTGTCTAGATGGGGCAATGCTTTTTTCCTGTAGACTGGAATATTTAAATACTCTCATCTTTTATCTCCTGAAGGACAAGGAAGCCAAAAATTAAAGAAGTAAAACTGGTAAATACTTTTCCAAATGCTTTTAATACTGCTGTTGAGAAAGAGGGGGTGTTGGGCATGTTTAGCAACAGTAAGAAAAGGAACAAACCTTTGCCTCAAATAATTTTTTTTTATACTGTGACCAATTAAAATGACATGGTAATATGGGGACAGATGCCTTAAAATTCTCAGCCCTGTCTATGGGATCTAAATGTCAGTAGCTAATGTAGTCACTCCCAGACACAATGGCAGTCTCACCTCCTAGACAGTGTTTGCCTATTGAGACTATCTGCTAGAAATTCATCACAATATTTAGACTGGACTCTAAAACACAATTGAAATTCCCACAAAATACTGTATTACCTAGAATAACACTCCCTGTGCCAGTCAAAAAATAACCATACATTATAAATATGTATTATGCAGATCACCTAGCAGCGCTGTTTAAGCACAAACACAGGGGAGCTCCATTAGGTAAAACCAAGGTTAGATTCTGCTTTGGGAGGATCAATCTGTAGCAAGTATCTTGAGGTGGTTTTGGTTTTGTTTGGGTTTTTTTTTTTTTTTTAATCTCAATGTTTTTCCACTCATTATTTCCTTCTCTTTGAATGAAACAGATTTGACAAATTTGCCTGCTCATATCCAAACCACATGCTGCTTGACTTCATGGCACTTGTGGTTTTAGGGGATTCATTGTTTGCAAAGAGAATATCTTTTGCCGGGAAGATCAGACTTCTGATGCAATCCCATGAAACCCACAAACCACCTCCCTGTTCAAAACTTCAGAGTTGGGGTATTTTTCCTCTTTCTGCTGAATTCCTGGCAAATATTTCATATCACAGGCCATGACTAGAATCCTGAAGAAATCTGAAAAATTTGTTTGGCAAAACCTCTGGAGATTGTTCTGCTTAATCTGCAGAACGTTCGTTTCAGATCCTTCGCTACTGTGGAAAATGGCTTTCCTCTTAATTGATGTCCCCACCCCTCTCAACAGGGATACGTTTATGAGGAATGAAAATAGATGTGTGCCTGGAATATCTGAGGACTCCAAGAATAATTTTTACCACCTGTATCAAGTACATTCCTCTTCAGATCATTTAAAAGTCAAAGAGGCACCTAATTCCCTTTCCAACATGTCAAACTGAGATTACAATTTAAGTTTTATATTCTCCAAAAGTGCTGGTTGTAGCTGCTCAGTAATGACCAAGCTCCACCTTGATGTATGTGGGCTGAAATGCCACCAATTGCAAATGATGTCACCTCAGTTTACCCAGGCAAAGTGATCTTTATGTCAAGGTAACAGATATGGGACAACTTTCGATCCCAAAATTGAGGAGCATGCTCTACAGCAACCCTGGTCTTTGGATGGCAGTTCACTTCTGAACGTAAATCTGACATATAGAACAGTTTTTTGCTTTTAACTGGGGCCCTTAATCAGCAGCCAGCACTGTGCAGACAGACAAAAGCAGTGATTTTCATACTATAACCTGCGTCCTGAAGAAAAATGAAGAATTGTTCTTGAACATTTTTGGGGAAAGGTTGCAGCTACTGGTGAATTGTAGTAGTTTAACTTGTCTGGCAGAAAAACACCACGCAGCCACTCACACCCCCACCTTTCCCACCCCACCCAGGGAATAGGGGAGAGAATTGGAGGGGTAAAGGTAAGAAGACTTAAAGGTTGAGATAAAAACAATTTAATAATTGGAGTAAAATAATATTAAAATATTAATGATAATTATAATACCTCTCTATAAATGAGTGATGCCCAGTACAGTTGTTCACCACCCACTGACAGTGATCCTGGAGGAGCAAAAAGGAAACCTGAACCTGAAGTCACAATCCCAGAAGAGTGAGCCTGAGCAATTCCCCCAGCTTTCTGGTCAACCTTGTTTAATACACTGACCATGATGTGATGTGATGTGGAATATCTCATTGGCATAACCATGCTAATTCTGGGTTTTGCCAATTACTACGCTTCACCTGTCCAAATCCTTTGCACTCACAAACTACCCAAACACGATGGCCTCGTACATTTTCAACATTATTCTCGTATCTCTTCTCAAATCCCAAACTGAAACCAAAACACAGCACTATTCTAGCTACTAAAAAGAAAATTAACTCCAACCTAGCAAAACCAGGACATGAGCACAGCCATCTAGGGACATTTCTTCATGAATTTGGTTATTTTCTCTGCATAAAGAAATTATATTTTTATTCCTTTTTGTTATTCTAGTATTGAGGGAGTTCATTTCTCTAGTCAGGCAGAAGAAACAAATCCAGCATTGTTTAAGAAATCACTGACATGGAATAGATAACAAATAACAAATGTCAGAGTGCACCCTTAATGAACAACCGCTAGCACGAAGTGCATTTGCATACATTCTCATGGTAAATGTCACTATAGCTGTAAAAATTAAAATCTGTTCACAAATGATTTGCTACACAGAAACCAGAAATTATAAACTGGCATTTACAGCATTTCAAGAAATAATCTGACACAATGTAAAATCTCCCAAAGCCCCTGTTCTCTCTGCCAAAATTTTAATTCCCCAAGTCCTACCTGCCATGTACTGCAATAAACAGCATCAGAGTGTGGGTTAAGTGAACCAAACCAGAATAATGGCATGTGGGAAAAAGCTCTTTGCAGCATGGCATTGTTCCAGAACTACATATGGAAATTAATATCCTAATTAATAAGGGTTCATGAAGCACAAAATATTAAGGGCAGACAGAAATAGCTGGAGCCCTTCTATGTCACGACACACCCAGGGCACACAGATTGGCAAAGATATCTTAGATGTACAAAAATATTTGGAAATTTTTTCAGTCTTTTCAGTCCAATCCTCTGTGTGAGGATTTTATGCAAGTGTCTCACAGCACTCAAAGCCAATTTACAATGATGTGATAAACCAACTACCAAAGCCACTCTGTCTCTCCACCTCCAGCATTCTTAGACACTGATGAAGCAAATAAACCGAAGGGAAATAAACTGATAAACATGCCAGAAAAAATTTTGAGGGCTCATAATTTAAATCTAGTGAAAAAATTCTTTTTCATCCCTGTTTTCTAGTTTCCACCAAGAGGTACCAAACCTGACAGGTTAGAATAAAGTCAGCTGTGTAACTCCTGAACTGGGCAAACGCTGCCCTTCCACTGGGAACCCACCAAACAGATTACTGGAGATTTTCATTTCTTATGTACCCCCGTTCCAGCCAGTTTTCCACCTAAAAGGAACAATGCCAATTTTATTACAGGAAGATTTAGCCCAGACAACTCCAAAATTACAGATATACCCAGATTATTTGGGTTTTGTTTGTTTGTTTTAGTACTGAATTTATCATAGATTGACCATGGAAAATGTTAATCCTGAAATACTTTTGAGAAAGTTATAGTTATAATAAACAAATTCTGTAGCTGTTCCATGTTAAACCAGAGAACAAGAACTATCCTTCAACAGCAGCTCTGGTATCCACCTAATAAAAAATCTATTAGACAAGCCAAAATCATGACTAAGGAGGCTGAATTCCCAAACATGTCATATATACAAGTATTAATCCCATGGCACAATCTGTCTTCCAAATCAAGATATGCTTTGACAAAGCCCCTCAGGGCAGGTACTAGGCTTTTGATGAGTTGCCCGCTCAAGCTTTTCACCCAGCACCTGGACCACTGCAAAGACAACATCATGTCCATGGGTGAGGAAAGCAATAACAGGAAATGTGAGTACAATGATCGCAACCCACTATTTGAATATTCTCTGTGAGGGAAGAAGAGCTGTGAATCACAGAAATACATTAGCCAACAGTAAAGCAAAGGAATCAGGGCTGTCACTAAACAGCAGTGTCTGAATTGTTGGCACCAAACCTGGATGGAGAAAATGTCTCTAGGAGATGGACAGGAAAGCTGAAGTTGGAAACGCTGAGCCCTGTGCCCTGCTGTCACTGACTCCCTCTGAGCTTGAGCATGAAACTATCAACTCAACGCCTTGGTCTTCAAGAGTCACTTGAGACTAGAACAGTATCTCCTAAGCTCTGTGAGGCAGGCAAGCATCATAATGTAGATTTTTTTGCCATGTGGGTGATGTGCTACATTCTCAGAAGGTTAAATGCACCAAACTCATGACAGGAGTTACCGAACCTCGCAGAAGTCGGTTCCTGTAGCTGCCACTAACCAAGCCTCATTCTGTTTATACAACTTTCTACTTTCTTTGAAAGTTTAGCTGCTTCCTAGACAGACCTCACAACAAAAAATTTATTAAGTCTCTTTTCATGCCAACTGCTTCATGCTCATTACTCATTTATCTGCCTTGAGATCTCTATAGCAAGTCCTACATCATTAGTGTCCTCACTTTCACAAATCTGAACATGTCTCCTGTAAGATAACATGAATTTATGGGTAGCTGAGTGTCTGCCCCCCATCTCAGAGCACTTCAGAAGAAAAAGGTGCTAAAAGTTTGCATTTCAAGAAGATATTAGACATATTTATGGAAGAGAAACCCATGGGTGAACTGCAGAAGGCTGAAGCTTATCAGATGTTTTAACTCCAGAAATCAGACTAAAACCACAGGAGTGTCAGATTAATGAGATTTTTGGCACTTCCTGCTTCTAGGGGGGTACAGCCCTTCCTGGGACTTGTAGCCTTGGTTTCAGGAATGATGCCAAAAAGGGATCTCAGATGCATATCTATATAATGGTACCTTACCAATCAACAACCAAAGCTTGGACAGAATGCTCTATGGCTCGATCAAGACCACTTGCTGCCCATAAGAATAGTGCAATGAAAATCACCTACAGAATACTTTAAACATACCGGTGAGCTCTGATAAAATATATGGGAGGTGAAATCAGAAGAACATGATTTTAGTATTTTCATGACCAAATCCAAGCGTTAGTATTAAAGCACAAATGCTAATCATTACCTAGTAATTTGGAGAGAAACTCTTTATAGCATTTTGTTAAGACAGACCTAGGATGGACTTCAGATAAGACTGAATTTGTATTCTAAATAATTCCACAGCAAAAACTGTGATCACTGCTGATAAATTACAGACTTTATACAGCACACACTAGTATGGGCACAGGAATAAATCATTAGTTTCTGCACATCAGTACTACTCCAGTTTAGCAGCACTTTCTTATTCCAGCTAAGAGTATGGCATATTGGTCCCTGCAGGGAGACACTAAAACACACCCACTGAGGAGCTCACCCTGTGAACCCCAGTTCAATGCTTTTCAGCCAAGGGGAACCTGGATTTAAGGCTCACAATGTTATTAGTATATCCAGCAAAATTTTCCCAGTAATAATAAAACTCAATTGCCCTGGTTTGTAGCTGGGACAGAGCTGGTTTCTTTTTAGCAGCCAGAACAGCGCTGGGGTTTGGTCTCAGTATGGGATTTGTTAGGAGAAGAACATTGATAACATACCCATGCTTGTTTTCAATTGTCTCTGGAAGTCAAAGAACTTAGTGTCTTGCTGGTCTCCAAGTGCAAGATCTAGAGGAGGTGAGCAATATATAAATGAATCAGCTCAGTTGGCATTTGGCTCTGCCAGTGGGCTATTTCATCTCCTATCCCACCATGAGCAGGACATTCATGAGGGGCTCTTCCTCTCTTGCTCTCTCTGGCTTTCGCTCAGGCTCTCGCTCTTCCAGGATTGTGGTTTTAGTTCAGGATTGTCACTCCTCCGGGATCATTATCTGGTAATGGGCCGGGCTTGGTCAGCGGGTAGTGAGTGATTGCACTGGGTATTACTCATTTGCATATTTTATATCATTATTATTTCAATATTATTATTATTTTATGTTTTATTTGCTTTCAAATATAAAATTGTTCTTATCTCAGTCTAAGAGTGTCCTTACTCTTGCACCCCAACTCTCTCCCCTATTCCCGTGTGAGTGCGTGGTGGGGGAGATGTGTTTGGCTGCTAGCTAAGTGCTGGCCAACTGAAACCACCACACTAATATATTTAACCAATAGAATACTAAGAATGATGTAGAACAGTGGTAGTAAGAATGATGTAGAAAGTATTTAGAATCAGAGCATCACTTAGAGGTTGCCCAGAGAAGCTGTGGCTGCTCCTCCCTAGAAGTGTTCAAGGCCAGGTTGGATGAGGCTTTGAGTGGTCGAGTGGAAGGTGTCCCTGCTGATGGCGGGGGGGTGGAACTGGATGATCTTTAAGGTCCCTTCCAACCCAAGCCAGTCTAGGATTCTATGATTATACTGATTATTGAATAAAGCTTGGCTAAAACAGCTTCTATGATGAAGGAATATAATACAACTTTTCCAAACCTGACTATAATGTCAGTACAGATTTTTCAGGCTTAAACTGAGGTAAGGGGGATGGGAGATTGCTTTAAACCTAAATCAGTTTCTTCATTTCCTTCCCAGTATGAATTTTGCAAAATGGTTCTTCACCTGAGAATGCTACTCTGGATGCACCAAGTGCCTCATGGCACTTAAAGTGCTGTATATGGTTGGGTATTGTGATGGATATAACAGATTTTAATGCTAGCTATTACAGTGTCAAACCAAATTCAAATACTTTAATTCACTGTCCACAGGCCAATGTACAAAGAGTCTTAAATAATGCCTAGAACTCTGGAACTTCATTCATATGAAATGCTGTAATGTATTTGTGTTTGAAAGACGTTTTCCTCCTTCTAGATCTCAAAACTGGCCAGACCTGGGCCCAGCTGAGTCAAATTTCCTGACCCACTCACCCCTAATTATTCTGATGGCCCCACAGTACAGTAGACTGCAGCATTTTTGTAAGCAAATGTGCTTAGCAGACTTCTTCATACTTCTTACTCTGCAGCTGCAAATCTTTTTATTTCAGTGTTAAAACTCAACAGGTCCAACAGTCTTGGATCAAAACTTCAGATAAAGTCAATGTATCAGGTAGAGCTAAAAATGAGCAGATAGCAATCATGGGAGGGACAGCAGTGCAATTTTTTTGGCCAAAGAGTCAAATTTTCTTCTTCTCCAACAACTTAATAAATAATAGTAACCATTGTGCATCAAAAAAATCTCAGAGAAAACAGTTTGTTTTAATAGATTATGAAAAATGTTAATAATTCAGTTGCTTTTAAGTTTTGGGTTAGGAATTTCTTTCTGCTAAGGAAGTTGTTTTCTTGTTTTCCAACTGATCAGTGCAAAGTATCTCAAAACAGATTGAGGACAAGATGCAACACTTGTTTTCTGTTTCTTCCTGGGTTTTTTTATTGTTGTTGTTGTTGTTTAAAAATATGTATTTGTTTGCTGCTTAAAATCAAAAAGTATTCTAAACTCAACTGCAGAAGTTTCTTTCTGCTCCAATCCTGCCCCATGGAGAAGATGGCATTTAATCAGAATAGTTATAGCTGAAGAGAGAGGGGGCGTGAAGGCATAGAAGAAATGAAATGAAGAAAAGCAGTCTTTCCAAGACTTCTGATTTCTTACATTTCCTCCTCTCACATTCCCTCTCCTCTTCATAAGCAGCTTTATACCCATATTCACATGTTTACCTATCATGCCAGTGCTCAGATTGTGCATTTATTCACTCAAAATGAAACAGACTGCCACTCCTCCTTGTGAAGGACGCTCCTGGGCAGGGGAAATGGTGATACAAACAATACAGGTGTTGTGCTGGAACTCTGTGTTTCTACCACAACAATATTTGCCAGCTCTATTAATATGTGCTTAAATATCATTGCATATCACGGAATCACACAGAATTGCCTGGATTGGAAAAGCCCTTTAAGCTCATCGAGTCCAATCATTAACCCAACACTGACAAGTCCACAACTAACCCATGTCCCTCAGCACTGTGTCTACACGACTCTTCAATCCCTCCAGGGATGGGGACTCCACCCCTGCCCTGGGCAACCCCTGCCAATGCCTGAGAACCCCTTCAGGAAAGAAATTCTTCCTCACATCCAATCTCAACTGCCCTTGGCACAACTTGAGGCCATTTCCTCTTGTCCTGTCACTTGTTCCTTGGTTGAACAGACCCACCCCCACCTCTCTACACCCTCCTTTCAGGGAGTTGGGCAGAGCCAGAAGGTTTCCCCTCAGCCTCCTTTTCTCCAGGCTCAATAACCCCAGTCCACAAGTACAGACATATGACATAAGACACAAAACTCTCTTCCTGAAGTATCTTAAGGTCTAGCCTTTCATAAAAAGGTCCAGGTGACAGAACCTCCTCAGGCTGGACTTCCCTTCCCCTTGGCATACCTTCTAGGACACTGCTCTACATGCTTCTTAGCTGGAAGAAAGTTCTTCTTGTTGTTTTTTTTTAATTATTTGGTTTGGGGTTTTTGTTTGTTTTTTTTTTTTAATTTTATTTTTGGGGGCTCTGTAAAACTGCCAGAGGAGACATAGAAAGCAGCTAGTGAGGAAGAAAGAAAGAAACCCTGGCAGCACCATGTGAACATTGTGCAAGAGAATCTATAGTTGGAGATAGTTTGTAGCACAGACACCAAGCACCCCATAAAATATTTCAGATCTCCCAAGCAGAGCTCCAATAGGCTTTGAAGTGTTGACATCACATAAAATAAAATGCATCGCAGTCCAAATTATATCATTGGTTTTTCCCACTCTCCCTACTTTGATGGCTTCTACAAAGCATTTTATATGGTTGAATAAATTTGAGTAACTCTTTACAAGTAAATCAAACCAAAATGGTTTAAAAAAAAATTGGATGCTTGCTACCAGCCTCCTCTGAAAAAATAAAGTGTGTTTCCAAATACACTGCGTACAAGATGGTGTGTTGCAGCCTGATTGGTAAACAGCAATGAAGATGAATACCTCTCAAAGGCACTGTGATTTTTCATCCTCAGACAATCACTGCTTCCCAAATTAATGACCAGATTGTTGATTAATTGACAGCTTCTATCTAAAAATCAATTGTCTTTCCTCTCACTTATGTTCTGCCTTTTTGTGCAAGTGGCTGTGTGAGGGTTGCAAAAATAAAATTTGCAAATTAAGATTAATTTATAAAGGGATCCTTGGCCAGATCTCCCTCTATGTTGCAGCAGATGGACTTTTGTGTGAAATATTTTTCCTTAGTTGCTATAGAAACATGCCAACATATTTCTGCTTAAGTGATTTGCTGGAGGGCTGTTTGTTGTGTTGCCCAGAGCTGACAGGAGTGAATCATTTTTAGTATTCAGTCAAGGCTGATTAAAACCTGGTCTCTGGGTGTCTTACTGCTGCTAACTGGTACTTACAGGAGGGACATACTGTTAAAGTCATTATGTCTGGGACATTTGAAGCATGCCTTGAAGTAAACCAGGCAGGTGGAAGGTTAACATTACAAAAATGACTAAAAACTGAGAAAAAACCCAAGTCTTACACGCAACTGTATAGAAAGAAAAGAAAAAAAAGTTATTAAGACCTTTAAGCAAAGGAATATAAGATAATTGCTTCTAGAAGCTAATTATGATGGAAACAACCCCCAAACGGTATTTATTATGCTAAAGGAAAGGTCACATGCCTTTTCAAAAGGCATTGTTTGAAGAAATGGACCAAGTTCATCCATGTCAGGCACGGGCAAGACCCTGCCTGCAGCACGTGGCAGCAGGTCTGGTCCCACACAAATCCCACATCCCAAATACAGAGCTCAGGGGAATCCCACCACTGACGTGCTCTTGAGACTACAGCAAACTTAACCTCAACAGTGTCAAGCTGAAGATGCTGGAGGCAGATGCCTTGAGCTATCTGTGCCCATGTTGTTTGGAGGGTCAGAGCAAGACCCTCTAAGTATCCCAGTTTCCCCTCCTGACAAGCCAGTCCCCACCATAGTGGCAGTAGCCATGGCTAACCCATGCAGCAGTTGGGCTTTCTGGTACGCTGCCTTGTCCC
The DNA here is from genome assembly GCA_907165065.1 of Caprimulgus europaeus. The sequence continues at coordinate 32,507,396 of OU015531.1, read as the reverse complement.
TAAGCGCCAGCTGTGGCATGCCATGCATCTGTCCCCAGACCTGGGAGCTGGGAATCTAAGGGAGAGTCAACATGGAGGTAATGTCAACGATCAAAGCATTTGCCTCTCTATGAATCCGTGTTCCAGGGTAAGCTGATAGAATAGATACAGCCTCAGAAACTGAGATGACAAAGCTTTCCTACGGAGCTGACAAGCCCCTTCATTTCTAAGGAGCTGGTACTGAAAACCATTGCACCTGTTCTCCCATCCTCCTGCTCTGTGCCTCAGTTCTTCCACTTGTAGAACTCAGCACAAGACACTGACCACATGCTGATGCTGTGGGATCTACAAATTAAGTTTTCTGTACAAAGCAGATCTAATTACACAGCGACTGGAGGCTCACAGCATTTCAGGAAGCTGTATGAGAAGAAGCAAACCCTGAGATTAGACTGAGGAAGCAAGGCCCAGTTCCCTCCAAAGCAAAACTGCAGATACGTCCCTGTCACTCAATCAGTTGTTAAACCTAGAGATAAATTTTTAAGCACTATGATATAACTGAATATTAAAAAGTATGTTTCCTAATAAACTTTTATACAGAGCTACCTGCCAAGCCTCCCTCCTTTTGTTAGTTAACCTTGACATCTGCTGCTCAGTAGTAGAGCTAGAGCCTTACATTGGTGAGCCTTCAGAGGAGTTTATACAGGCTCTTTAACTGGCATTTTCTCTCCATTTTAATATTTTCCTTATTTCTGTCCCTTTTTTTGAAGTACACTCCCACAGTGGCAGTTCTCCAACTCCTCTTACCTCCAAGTGAAGGGCAGGCTACCAGCTACCTTTATAGTTAAAGCCAATTTTTCTGCCTGGCCAGCTTGCAGGGGATCTTAGTCCATGGAATAGTTGGTTCTCTGCCCATGGCAAGCATATGAGTCATCCCTCCAAAAAGTATAACCTCTGCTGTTCCTCACTGAGAGGTCTAGGAGGCCTGAAGGGCCAAAAGGCTCTCTGGATATGTCTAATGTTCTTTCAGGATGCCCAAAGCTGTACAACTTAAAGATAACTTGCAGGAAATGGCAGACCAGGGAAGATGACATAGGAAGTAATTTGATTTTTGGTTCCATGAGTGTAAGCCTCAAGTAAGCCCATTAACTCATTAAGTACATACTCCAGAGAAACATAAGCAGAAGAAGCAAGCACTACGGTAATCCAGGTTCCTTCACTGCCCAACCTGAATCCCTCAATGAGTTACTTGGATTTTCATCACCTGGTGCCCCCATGTCTCCCACCATACACAAACTAAATCCTCCACCCTCTGTGCTAATAAGGAAAGTATCTTTTTATGCCTGAGGCATAAAAATCTGGCAGCAGATGACAATCTCTTATAAATAAATGATTTGATGTGCCCATCACTGCCTTGCTGAGACTGCGTGTCCAGAAGAGGACATATGCCTGTTAGCAATAACTCCACCTCACTGCAGAGGTTGTAAAATTATAGAGCTGGGCTTCAAACTTGGGGATTCACATTCCCTTTTTTGAGGGGAAAAGGCAAGTTTTGGTATGTTTCACATTTATTAAATCTATTCTCCAGGTGCTTCTAAAATAGTAACAGTAAAGAAGTCGAAATTCCCTTACAGCCATCATATGATCTCTGTAGTTGTGGAGCATGAACTTTTCTGGAGGCTGCAAAACTGGAAACTGTTATGCCTGTTAATTTGGACAGATAGATAGTACTATTGAATTCAATTAGACATCTTGCAGATTGATGGAAAACACTGCTCTGCTTTCTTTAGCACTGGGCAATAGTTTGGAAGTATCTTTCAAGGGGGTTTTTTTGGTCTTTTCTTTTTTTTAAGTTGGCTGAATGTCCTATTTGTGAAAAGAAATCAAGCTTCAGATGTTCTTCCTCATCAAAGACTCCCTCTCTGTTAGAGTTGGGGACTAGGTAGACCTTTGGACTGATCCAGGATGGGATTCTCATGCTCTTGAGTTCTTAAGTTCAATACAAATCAATGTGTGTCCTCCATGAGTTTCAGTGAGCACCTGCATTAATAAAAGCACATTTTTGGCACTGCTGTACAGATAGATGACTGAAGACAGATAAGGGGTAGGTACAAAGCAACAGGCTCCAAATTTCCTATGCATTTAAAAGTACATCATTTGGAAGGGCTGTAAAACTCCTATCAAAGAACACAAAGCATGGAGTAGGTCTCATTTAAATTACCACAAGATTCTGTTTGCTTTTAACGGCTCTGCTTGTTTCCTACTGAGGAAGACAGAAAATACAAACTAGAAATATTTCTTGAAATCTCTGAGGTTTCCCCTTGGCCACAGGTGATAGTAGATCTCATGAAGTCAAGTTCTTCTTGATCCTTTTAACTTGTGCTGTTGGCTTTATCTACCATAGCTACAAAATGTCAAGAACTTCCAGGAAAGCACTAAAAATTTATATCTTCAGCCCCTGGGCATATATTACCTATTCCTAGCCAATTCTATGAGAAACACAAAATGTTTTCCCATCTCCTTTATCCTTGCTCCTGCCAGTTCCTCCCTGATTCTCCAAAAACCCAAAACAAAATCAAAGAACCCCTAACTTATCAGACCTACAACACTATGCAAACACATCACCTACAATCCGGGTACTAGGTGGAAGAGGAAGGCATGAAAAGATGCAATATCCTAAGCAATTGTTTTAGTTCTGACAAGCCTGAACTTTTTCCTGTTACCCCAAAGTCTTTTGCCCACTATCTGCAGGCTCTTCCTCAACACATTTCTGTGGAAGTCATCCACTCTCCTGAAATGGCTTTTCATTCCCAAGAGGAATGCCACCTCTTTCGACACAAGGTGAAGCTGTCTCTCATCCAGGAATATTTTTCATGTAGGCAAATAGGAAGCATGCTTCTAGGCTGACTCGATTTTTTTCCATGAGCACACGAGTCAGAACATTTCAAGACAAGAGAATACCATCTTTTTTCCATGTTTGTGCCTATCATGGTAACATTTAGCTGTGAAAATGGCAGTGGAAATTTAACTTGAGAGAAACCCATAAACAAGAATGACCTTATCCAGGGCAGAATTACATAAGTTTTGGTAGATTTTGCAGGTAACTTTGTGCACACTGTCAAACCACAACACAGCCCACCAGAGAAGACTCTCTAGTCTATGCATCAGACATTTACAGTGACCAGCAGAAGGTAACCCTCATTTTGACTTGGGTAGGAGGCTCTGTTACCAATATAAATACTCAGAGTTACAGTTTTCAGGATAAGAGTGATGAAGAGGAACAGGGCAAGAGGGATATGGGAGCCTGGCAGAAAAAATTCTGGGTTGTAATTATCTGAACTGTGAACTGTCTGCAGAGCCAGCGTGACCTGGTTCCAGACAGGCACAGATGGTGTTGCAACGCTTTTATCTTGTCTATTAGGACCCACTCTGTGTGGAACAGCACCGACACTATGCTGTAGAATAGTAACAAACCCCAGGAATTGCAGGGATGCTCTATCCAGGGGTTTCAGTTAGCCTCTTGGAAGCAGAACCAGTCATGAAATGCATATACCAGAGTAAAAAGATGTTTTAAAAATTGCTGCTGAGAATAGATGACACTTTGAAAAATGCCAGCTTGCTTGGAGCCAAGCAAACCATGGCATGTGCTGCCCGGTATCAAAGTGCCATGCAGGCAGGTAAATTATTAGTGGGGGGGGGGGGGGGGGAAAGGTAGTGCTGCAGTGACAATGGCTCAGGTATGTCACAACCTGGGAAAGGAAAGCCAGCTACCCATCTGCAGAGCTGGCAGCTTCTCTCCGTTCCTCCTCACGGCATGCTGTGAGACATGTGCACGTTGGTGTTTTTGCTGTCGAGCAGTGCGCGGTGCTCAGCTATGTCTCCCCAGCTAATTTTCACAGAAACACACAGTGGTTGAGGTTGGAAGGGACCTCTGAAGGTCATCTAGTCCAACCACCCTGCTTGAGCTGGGACTCCTAGAGCACATGAACCAGCATTTTGTCCAGATGTTTTTTGAGTAACCCCAGGGAGGGAGATCCCACAACCTCTCTGGACAGCCTGTTCCAGTCTCTCAAGTGCTCCATCACAGTAAAGAAGTTCTTCCTTATGTTCAGGTGGAACTTCTTGTGCTGCAGTTTATGCCCGTTGCCTCTCGTCCTATTGTTGGGTGCCAATGAGAAGAGTCTGGCCCTGTCCTCTGGACACTCTCCCTTTAGATATTTATAAACTTTAATCAGATCCCCTCTGAGTCATCTTCTCTCCTGGTTGAGCAGGACCAGCTCCATCAGCCTTTCCTCGTAGGAAAGATGCTCCAGTCCTTTAATCATTTTAATCACCTTTCACTGGACACACTCCAGGAGTTCCATGTTCTTCCTGTACTGGGGGGCCCAGAACTGGACACAATACTCCAGCCGGGGCCTCACCAGGGCTGAGTAGAGGGGGAGGAGAACCTCTCTTAACCTGCTGGCAACACTCTTCCTAGTACAACCCAGGATACTGTTGGCCTTCCTGCCCACAAGAGCACACTGCTGGCTCATATTTAACTTGTTGCCCACCAGGACTTCCAGGTCCTTCTCTGCAGGGCTGCTTTCCAGGAGGTCAGCCCCCAGCCTGCTCTGGTGCATGAGGGTTATTCCTTCCCATAGGCAGGACCTTATACTTTCCCTTGTTGAACCTGATGAGGTTCCTCTCTGCCCATCTCTCCAGCCTGTTGATGTCCCTCTGTTGTATTTAGACGCAGGTTGCCACTACATTTCACATGTCATCGAAATGAACATCTGACAATCATGGCAAGAACTGCAAATATTAGTTACTCCCCTTCCCCCTCCTTTTCCCCAATTTACAAATTCATTTTGATAGTGCTTATCCTTCTACTGGGTTTACTTTTATATTCACTCAAATGGTCATTAAAAACAGATTTTTGTTTCATGCACTAATAATCACATGAAAAATGCTACATGAGATGCAACACCAAGTTCCACAAAACCTACTGCCAGACTCTGACGCAGAGACAAACAATCCAGACAGGGATTTATCCAGAGCTCTCCCAAAAAGAGCCATGTACATACATGCAATTACATTGTGTGAAAGCAGAAACCACAGAATTTATTTGAAGCTTTGCTCCAGCCAACACACTTTATGTTATTAGCCTAATTTCCCTGGATCCCTCTGGGGAAGATAGCCTGCTTCTTTCCCAGTGCCTTCTTCCAGTTCTCTTGGTTATAACAATTAAGCTTTATCCAGCCTGTGAGCAATGACCCATCATTTGCATAAATCACAATTAAATAGTGTATCTGAAATTTCAAACATAGTATGAATCCAAGCAGCTGTCCTCTCAGAAAACTACCGCCTAGTGAGATATATAAAATGTGCTTTCCTTCAGCACACACCTGTACAGCATGAGCAGAATAGGGCCCACTCAGTTATAAAAGGGACCTGATGAGTCAAATATTGGGGCAGTCTCTGCACCAAGGTATGCAGATGAGGCCATCAGCATTGCTATGGATTCTATAGGTGACCCTCTCCTTCTGAATATGGACTGAGTAACTGTTCCCAGTCTGGCAAGGGGAGCGCATGCTCCTGATGATGGTTAGAGGAAAAAAGTCAGTACCTGATCAGTTGTGGTAATGAAGAAAACCTGTGACAACAAAACCTGAAGAGTTTTATTGAGCACCCTGGCTGAAGTTTTGTCTTCAGTACCTTGGGCAACTGTAAAATGTTCATCTGTATCCTCGTGGTGGGTCCCCTTCCAGATGTAATTGTTCCCAGGCCGAGTGCTGGGAACCACTTCTGTGTCAAGCTAAAAGGTGGTGTTCCTGCTTTTGTATTCCTACAACCTAATGTGACCTGCCATTCAGGTAGATGCACCTTTGAACCATTTCTGCTCCAACGGGCTGGAAAGCAATCACAGTGCAGCAGATGTGACACAGGCTTCAGTGCAAGATACCAAATGCAAAGCAGGAGCCGGTGCCTGAATCTGTGCTGTGGATGTGCTTCCAGAGATACACAAAATAATTTTACTACAGACAACTCAATGCTGCACCTACGCTTTGCATAGAAACGTCCTCCAATGAAGAATAATCTTGAGACAGATTGCAGTTTGCAAAGTGCTTACATTTACCTTAGTTTGAAAGGGTTTGCATTAATAAAAGCCATTAATTCATGCTTAAAACTAAAAGGAAACAAAATTCTCCCTTCCACCCACCTCTAGTACTTCCATTTGCCCGCATTCCATTTCTTTAACTTCAGTAGCTTCTGGACCATTACTGCTAGGAGATTAAAACTGAGACACTGAACATATATTCTCCATATGCTTTTGGTGTCTCAGCATATCCAGTGCTTCACACAAGACAGCTTGGGTCCAACCGCGCATCCTGCTACGTGCTCAACACTCCAAAGTTCAGTGACAACAAACCTTTAGAAATATGAACACCTTAGCAATTAATTTTCCTTTTTTTTAAACTGAGACAACACTACTCTATCACGGAAATGGTGTTTAAAAACATAGTGCAGCTTAACACTGTTGTCTGTTGGTAGGCATAAATACCTACTGAAGAACTCGGACTGAGATGAGAATACCTGTAAAAGGTTCAAGAAAAAAGTTAGTAAAACAAAAAGCCTTCTTTTGGAGCTAAATTTAGTGAGTTCACAGTGGTAAACTCTCTAGAAAGAGAACAAAAATTGCATAAAGGAGGATAGCGTCAACTTCCTCATATCCAATGGGCCTCCACTCCACCTTGGAAGAACCAGCTCCATGGATAAGACTGTTCTCTCTACTAATACTCCCTTCAGTTAAAAGATGCTACACAATGTGGTTTACATGCAACATGGAAGACAACCCTGAGACAAATCCTCAGCTCATGCAAGTGTCCATGGCTCTCCTGACTCCACTTGAATTGCCTCCCCTCTTCCAGGTGAAGATCTACCCATCAATTTAGGAAAGCACAGGAGTCCAAGGTAGTGTCATTTACTCTCCAAAAGCCAGTCAGCCAGCTGGTGTAAATCACTTTTCCATTACAATAATTTCTATAAGCAGAAATTTGTTTGCCTTTAATTTACATTTTTCATGCATTAGTGTTACCTATGTTACTGAAAACTGAACCCTCAGAGTATCCCAAGGTGTTAGAGATAAGCTTAGAACTAAAGTGATAAATATATGTGTTTTTAAACATATACCAGTTGAATATGATATATTTATTAGTAGTCCCTGAACCACAACCTTCTACTAGTTTACCAAGAGCAGCAAATGATGATACAAACATGCATCCATCAGTCTGGTCCTTAAAATTCCTCATTCCATCCTTGGAAATCTTAAATGTAATATTATTTATGGGGTTTTGCAGTAAGAACACAGTCCGGGTGTAATAAAGTACTAGCAGCAAGCTAATGTTTTAATTATTTTTTTTCCAAACACAGAATCCACTCCCTCCTACTAACTCTCTCTTCTCTATGGCTTTGTCGGAGAGGGATGTCTGCAGGAGCGTTCCCCTCCATCAGCCTCCCCCAGCTGCCAGCAGAAGGTGCCAACAGCCATGAAGAGATGAGTCACAGCCTCAGGGGAGCACCTCTTGTAAGAACATTATGAAAACGACTTCATAGCAAGAGGGGTCATAAAGCAGCAAGGGAGCAGGCAGTGGGAAGGAGGGGAGGTATTATCCCCACTTGGAAAAATGTTCTCATATGGTGGCTCAATACATCTCTGAATCCAACATCCAGGCAAAATCCAGAGGTAATAAACATAGCTGTGGAACTGATTTTGGTGGGCATGACCAGTCTAGCTGCCAAAGAAGCTGGATTTCTTGAGAACAGCTCACACTATCATCAGTTTAGACAACAGGAACAAGCAAAGTGCCAGGATCCATGTGTGCCAACACTTCCCTTCACTGGCACCAAAGGAGTTATGCCAGCCTATATTCACCAAGGATCTGGGTAGCATTTCAAATCTAATGTTAATATTTAAAATATTCTGCATTCAATACAAATGTGAAGCTCTTCTTTGAGGAGCAAAACAAAATTCAGGGCCAAAAATAGTAATGTGTTTAACACTGCAAAAGCATCCATACTTCTCAAGCAAAGCTCTCACTGAAGTCTTAGCACAAGATGACTACCAAAGCTAATATTGTTTGGCTCAGCTGGACCACAGGAAGAACAATTAATTGTGGTGAATGTTCAAAATTAAGGGATACTGCCACCTCTGAACTCACTTTGACACTCATTTTTCTGCCTTTTGTAAACCGGAATTTTCATTTGTTCTGGGGCTGAATCATGATTTTCTTACCTAACTAAAAAGGGATCAGTAAATGGTAATATATATAGTTTTCACATTCATTTTTTTTATTACTTTAATATGGTTAGGGTCCTATGTGTATATAAACTATGAATCCAGGTAAGGAAACCAGGAAACTTTCCAAACACAGACATACTTCATATTTAATTTATTCAATGTGGTTTATGAAGTGGGATTCAATGAAAACTGCATAGGAACCGAAAGCGAAGCACGTATTTTGCACCCATATAATTGAGAAAATGTAGGACTGGAAAAGGACAAATCCAATGTATGATGTTTACATGTCCTTGTATTATAACTTTGTCTAGAGACTATAGAGTTGCATAGTTAAGTTCTCAAGAAGTCAGCTTAAATTCATTAAGCTTGTTAAAACTTTCATGTGTATAAGATGCACCATAACACAGATGTATTGTGGGGCAGCCCACTACTCCTAAAATACAGTTCTCCTCTTCCCCCTAACGATGAGAGACTCAGAGTAACAAACTCATAATTGAATAATATGTAATTGGCATAACTTTTACCATGAAAAGAATCAGTTTCTATCACTGGAATTATACAGATTAACTGGTAAGAGAAGACATTAAGTGTACCTTGTGTCTGACATGGGACAATACACATTGAAGCAGGAAAATTTACCTGTGAAAGCATCTGTCCTCACTGAGCGTTCCTTTGTCAGCAGCATGAATGCCTGTAATGCTGGGCTGGTACTGGTATGAGACTCAGAGTAGGAGACTCAAACTCTCTACAACCACAAAGTTTAAAGAAATTACTTTTTCCTTCAGAGAAAAAAGTACTTTTCTAGGTGGTCACCCTTACTCAGACATTGTCACAACCCTGTTTGGTCAGTAAAAAAGGCTAAGTCACCTTTTCTTCTATTAGTATCTTGGGTGAGCACCACAGAGGAAAACAAAAAAGTGAAAGACAGGAGTTACACAACTCCTGCTTGCATGTAATTTGAAAAAAAAGGAAGGAGACATCATTAGTAAAACCTAAGAGCTGATTGAAAGCAGTAGGATTCAGCTTGGCAATGAACCAAGCTCTTCATCGGAGCTGAAGAAACAGACTTTGAGTCTCTTGAGACAAGCGGACCCTACTCATAGAAGGGAAGGACAAAAGGATGCCTTTTGGTTTTAGCACGACTCCCCTGATCCTTGACTGCAGTGTCAAGAAAAGCCCTAGCTGGGAGGCAGACAGTGCCAACTGCCTTTCTCCAGGCATCTTGCCTAGAAAGGCTTCATCTCTGCCAAGTCACCTCCTTGGCATAATATATTCCTCCAAAGGAAGTAAATCGTCCACAGACACATAGCTCAGCTTAGTGACGCTTTTTAAAGGAAGCCCCAACCTCAACACCTGATACTCTCACGCATGGTTACGATTCCAATATCCTATCTCTATCGAGGTAGATTTGATCGTCAAGGGCAAAGTCTTCGCTTAAACGCACTGTTTGCTCCTAGAGACCAAGAACTTTTCTGGAAATTGAATTGTCCTTTTACATTAACTGTGAACCACAGCAAAAGCCCTTCAAACATGAAATAGCCTGAACCTGAAAATCTCACTGGACAACACATGAAGTTATCTCCAAGTGGTAGCTGATGTTGGAGAAGCATGCTGGGCTGATGATAATCTTGGAGACAGGGTCCTCCATGTAGCCACCAGAGATAGGCAGTGTGAGCAGAGGTGACTCACATCTCCTGCAATATTCTTCCCTAACATGGCTCACTCTTGCCCTGGTGGCTCAGCAATGTGTGAAAATTAATTCAAACTATTTTTATTAGACTGCTTGTTGCAGTCTAACATACCCATCCATTAGGAAGAGGAACATTGTAGTTAGTTCCTCTTATTCCCTTCCAGAGATATTTCAAATAGGTGGAAGTTTAAATACCACAAGTGAAAGTTACAGAAATAAATTACTTATTTGTTTGTGTGAATCCGCACATGGCTAACCTTACAGAATGTAAACCAAATCCTAATAATGGGACCCAGACTGAAATGGAAACCAGCTCTCCACAATGGGATACAGATTCTCGTGTCTGAGAAGTCTGCAGTCAGCTACAATAAAAATCAAGAGCTACAGCGCGGCCAGCCCCCAAGTCTCCATAAATATCAATTTTCCCTTTTTTTATTGTTAGCAGAAGCAGCCTGGCAGTGGCATGCCACCACACTATTAGTAAACACACATTATTATAAACACAGAACAGAGATCATAATAACCATCAAGAAAAAAGGAGGAAGGAATTACACAACCAACCGACTCCTATGAAAACAATCTCAGGAGTACAGGGCTGCTCTAGCTGGGAATGCCACTCTGGTACCCCACACCTCAGGCTTTCCGCTACCTCTCTGCAAACTTTGATGTTATTTGTGAAGCCAGAAAAGCAGCTGTGAAAAGGACCTGGGGGGCTTCTGTATTCTCTGAAAATGACTCCAGACCAAGAGACCACTTCTTATTTGCCAGACTGGCAGATGCTATCAGGTTCACAAGAACCAGGCTATGATCTTTCTGCCTTTTAACCACCACACATAACAGCAAGATGTGTTAAGAGAATTAAAATAAGACTGCTTCTATGGGATCCATCCACACAAGGGACCAGAAACTCTTGGCTATCCAAGCATCTGAGAGCCTGATGCTTCCTGCAGAATGGGATTTCAGTTCAGGACTCCAGTAAACTCTTCCAAATCTATAAAGGCTAAAACTCTGCAATCATAATCATGATGCTGGTGTGCTCTCTTACACCCTGCAATGGCACTGTTGTGAGAAGCAGCTCTAGGTAGCCAGAGACAGCAGCACTGTCACTATGGCTGCACCCACCACATCCCTCTCCTGCAAGATCACCTCCTTTCTCTCCACGTGTGTGGGGCCACAGGAAGCACCGAGCTCCCACCTGTCCGAGGGGACAATGCAGAACCCACCACACCAACTGTAATCCTGTACCCATGGCTGTCTTCATCTCAGGCCACAGATGCACTGTACTTTGCCAACACTACATGAAAGGAGAGCTTCCAAGTCTTGGTTTGATTTATTTGGGGAAGGAGTACATGTAAGATCACAGACAAAGAGTACAGATCAGAAACTACAAGAAACAACATGAGTGATAATACTCACTGCTACAAGATGGTGCACCACGCATTGATAAACATTTTTAGGACTTTTGTAAGCACCAAAGAAAAAGGACTTCCTGCAGTCAGAGGAGGCATGAGAGGCTGCAGTGTCCTTCTCTAAAGACAAGGAGAGAAGATCCCTACAGCTATCACAGTATGGATGGATCAAAGTTCAGTTGAGTAGATGCCAGGCAGTACTTCTACTGTGGAGATGTTCTGCATAGAGACACTACATGATTTTTGACAAATCTAAATATGGAGACCTAGAGTGAGAATATAGAGAGATCAAGAATTGAGTCCAATGGTAGATCATGAAGAGTGATGATGAATCTCTCATTCTGAATTTCAGCTAGAAAATTAACCCTAAAGATATGAGACCGTACAGCAAGAAGCTCGAACTGACTAGACAGTATCCGGGATGAAAAGAAATGAAAAATATTTAAGGACCCTTGAATGTAAATACCCAGCGAAAACTGAGAAGTTAAGGGAAAAAAGCATGGGACACAGTGATCTCACCCTTTACCCAAAGGAGAATAAGAAATAACACTGTATTGTGGAGGTAAAAGGAAGGCTTAAAAGAGGGCATTAAACTGCAGCTCCTATTTCTGAGGTGGGAAAGCAGCAGAAGAGACTTCAAGTGGGAGAAGGAAACATACACCAAAGAGATAGAGAGATACTGTGATTTTTCAGTCATCTTTGACTACATGAACAAGATCATAGATAGGAAGGGGAGGGCAAAAGTAACAATTCAGAAATACCTATGAACCATCTGGGATGAGGCAGATGGAACATGTAGAATGGCATGCTTCAGGGAGAAGTCTACAGCGATTTTCAGTATGATAATTCAAATTTTTAGTGATAAATTAAAATTAGTTCTAAGGCATATATAGGTCGTAAAGTAACTTGCACTCACTTGGCATCTGACGAACAAGCAAAACAAGCGTGCTTCACATAGTAAGACAGGGCCAAATGGGAGCGTAGCAGAAAGAAGGGCACATGATTCGGTATCGTTTGGAAAAGCCTATTCTTACCTACACGTTGCAAACTCCTTTTGGATCTGTTTTAAATATATGGCCTTCCACAAACTAAGTCCATCTCTGTCTTTATTTCCACAGAAAAGAGAGGAAAATATGTCTGAAATCCTCTCTTCTCTCTGCCTAGAGGGAAAAAAAAATATTCCACAACTTGTTAAAGTTCTCAATATTGGATGCAGATGAGCAAAAATTGCTCAGCAATTTTAGCAACATCTCTATGGAATCTGGAAAAATGGTTAGAAGTGGTAGTTCACAAGAGGAATTGCTGGAGACAGCTTATAAAGTCAGCATGTGCAGTTCAAAAAGAATACCATTACTGGCCTGGGTTGGACCAGCCCAGTCTCCTACCTCTGTCCTGCCACTGGACTGTGCCGCCAGCAACAATTTCCTCTGGAATGTCCACTCCAGTGGAAGGAACATCTGGTATGTCCATATGGGGCTGGACAACAAGTGCATTTGTTGGACATCCTGTAGCAGGAGAGGTTAACACTAAGCCTTTCAGTGGTCACAAGTAGACTTTGAAGTTACCAGTCTATTAAGATGAAGGGGGAAAATTCACACCTCTTGGTGCTATTGTTTTAGTTGGTCTCCAGACTCAGGAAGACAGCAGTGGGTTGATTTACACTAAGAAGCCTACAGTAATGTAGGCAACCAGAGGAGCTATGGAACTTAAAAAAAAAAAAAAAAAAATATCTGGAAAACAGAGCATGACCTGCAGAAAAATGCTAAATCCACAGGATCCATAAGCTTTCCAGTAAAGCAAAGCTGGATGTTCTCAGTCTCTATTAAAAATAAAGACTAAATGAAGCGCACAGTTGCTCAGTGCGTGATTTAAAGTTGACATAATGCACATAATAAAGTGGCTGTTGCAGTGTCTAGCTCAGTGGGTTGAAGTAATAAAGGCAGATGGCAACAGATTAGCAAATGGTTTTTACTGCTTAGCAAATGGTACGTACTTCTCTGAGCAGCTCAAGAAAACCCAACATTTTCTTAGTTTCACATAATTTTCTTTTCTCATTTGCTGATAAAAATACTGTACTGTCAGGGGAGAGGATACATTCATAGCACAATGCATACTCTAAATTTTTATCAACATCTCAGTGAGACTCTGAGCATACAGAAACTGATGAATCACTAATTGAGACTCAATAAACTGTTGATCCATGACATATTTATAGTTGTTCTGAATCTTACACCAACAGTGCAGTTGGACATTTAGCACCAATTCTAAATTTGGGAAATCTGAGTTTTTCATAATTCCGCAAGGATTTAGCTATAACTGTTTGGAATGGACTCACAGCAGAACTCAAGTGATGGTGTGAACAGGGAATAAAAATCCAGATGTGGTTTCTTGTAAGGACGGCTGCCTAAGAGAGAAGATGGTAATCAGCACACACATGCTGCTGGCCCCTGAAACACTTAAGACACAGGCCAGAAAAAGAACAGGTATGAAATTACTAGTGCAATTAAAGGTAAAGAAAATGGATTAGTGATTTAAAATGAAAGCATATTTGGCTTTAACGCTGTTTGTGGCATTGGTAAGTCACCTGGAATATTATACTCAAGACACCATCAGTGATAGGCAGCATGTGAAGATAATTTGGAACTCTTTCAGCTTAGATACAGAGTTAGGCTGAACCTGCCTGCCTTAAAGTATCAATTTTCACAATAATATGTAATTTTAAATGTACATTTTGTACACATGTCCCATTTAAGAGAAAAAAATAAATAGGATTCATATTGAACAATTTTGCCTATACTAAAGATCCTTTCCCAGCATTTTCATGTTCTTCTGGCTACCCAAATAATGTCAAGAGCTAGAAAAATTCTTTCTGGAACATGAACATTCTGCCCTTTTTCAATAAAATCCAGATTTCCCAAACACAGTCTGTTGCCATCAATGCCTCAGTACTTGGGAATGACGAGACTGGCTGGCACGGGCAGCTCCCAGCAATTTTCACCACAGAGAAGGTGCTTAAGTGCCGTGGGACAGCACAGCCAAGAGACAAAATTTCAGATAGAAGAGATCAGTGTAATAATTTCATTTATACAAGTGATGCTGTGTTAAGATGAGCACAGGACCAACTAAAATTGCACACTTCTACCTGTCCATGTTGATACACAAACAGCATAAAGATTATCGAGACTTTTATTTATTCACTAGCATCAATTTAGTACTTACTTTCTCTAATAAAGATGTGAAGATATTAGCAGAAAGTTATGTTTCTCTCAAGGAAAAAGGAGTAAAAAGAGAGCGGATGTTTGGGAACGTGGGGTTAGGAAAAGCCTGGCAGAGCAGGCAGTATCTCTAATGCCATAATGAAGATAAGCAGATGAAAGGGCCACTGTGGATTGCCACTGGCTTGCAGTTAAGTGGTGGGTTTGTAAAATAATTCCTTCTGATTCATTTTCTGGTTACATTATGGTTCTTCAGTCAATTATATTACCGCATAGGGTTTTAAACCAGATTCCTGGGTAAACAGCGAACAGCAGACAAATTAGTTGAAAAACCCAAGTGATGTTCTTTATCGCACAAGTTTTGATGGTATTATGACCGATAATAGACAATCCCTCTGCTTCCTACTGCTGTGCTCACGCCCTTCACACTCACAAATGCTTCGCATGCACAGAGCCGGAATTATTTTTTTGCAACTATTCCCAGTATGTTCACAGCTGCAGAACTCCTTGAATAAATAAATAAATAAATAAGGAAATGAATTATTTTTTGCTGTGAAAACTGGGGAGTTGGGGCTAAGTGCAGATACAAAACCATCAGCTTATACAAAAATGTGCTTTGGTGTTGGAGGAGCTGGGTGAACTTTTATTTGGGGGAAAAGCCAGCAAGACCTCTCAGGGCTTGTTCCAAGCTGGCTTTCCCCCCTAGAAGAGCCTTTGTGTCTGTACTGCCAAGGCTCCTTGTTTGGCTCTCTGCGAAGGAGCTTTTTCAGAAAAATAAATTATCTCATTACTGTAATTCAGTTTATTTGAAGAACTTTCTCTCTGCCGTAATTAGGATGTTTAACCTGCATGGTCTTGCCCTATGCAGGCTCGGTAGTGTGAACATGCCAGGACTCGGGGTAAGACAAGGAATGCAGACTAAGGGAGGGTTCTCAACTGTTTTTTGTTTATCCCCAGGGCTGCCAAGGAAGAGAGCCTGGGCACCTGGGGATGTGCCAACCCTTTGCCTTGAGCATCCGCATCCTTTGGGGTTCAGATAGCTCCACCTCTCGTGATGCATCTCACTGCCCCAACTTGGTTAAGGGTGCCTCATGGGACAAGGAACTTGATCTTACAAGTCCTGCACATACAGAAATAAAAGCAAGCGTGAGGCAGCTTGTCCAGAGCTCCCACGTAATGTATTAGCAGCACTTCTAGATCAAAGCATTTGAGGTTTGCACTCAAATATTCTGGTTTGCGGCTGAAAAAAAAAGAAAAGTTTTAGGCTTCCAGGGGTTTGTATAGGAAAAAAAGAAACTATAGAAAGCAGGAGTGCTAAGTGAAATCTACTCCATATTATTCCATCACCTGTCAAGAAAATCTGTTTACTAATAGAGGTCTACCTGGGAGCAGCTGCTCTTGCAAAGCCTTTGCTAGAGCTGTAAAGCCCATGGTTTAGGCAGAGGAGCTGTTCTGTGTGATCAGAGCTGAGAACTGAAGTTAGGCAAACCAGCATGCCCAACCCACGTTCCTGTGGGACACAGGCGACTTACCTGGGGCACTGTCCATGCATCCCCCTGACACGGCAGCACCTTGCATTGCGCATCATTCTGCCTCTCCAGGTATCCAAATACCAGGTCTGGTTGGTATTATTTCATCCTGTGCTCCCTGGGGAACTGTTTCAATACCATGCTAGAGACTGCTCTGAGGTTTTTTTTGGGAGGGGGTTGCCCCCTTTTTTTTTTTTTTTTCATATTTTCCATGTTCCTTCTGGGAGTTAGCCTATCATCCTTACTAATAAAACCTTTTAACATCTCATTCAGCAGATCTTATTTATGAAGCAGGGGAGCAATGGTGCACACTTCTAGCTTTAACCCTGTGCTTAATTTCATTATTATTCAAGAAGGAACTGTCCTTCGGTGGACTGTAATCATACAGATCTAGACCCAAGTCCTGATGCCATCCGGCATACAGCCTCACCACGGGCAGGACGCGCTGGCTGCCTGCCCACTGCACCACGGCTGCACATACACGTGCAGATGCTACTCCAGCAGAAAGGATTGCTGTGTACGGCTCTGCTCCCCGCTCATTTGCAGACAGCAGAATTAACTGCATGAGCAGGTTCTGCAGAATTTGGCCCGACAGCTTCCTCGATGGACTGCTTATCGTTTGAATTCATAGGGAATACAATAATTTTGGGAAGTGGCGTTACCTCCTCACAGCAGACAGGGAGTGCTAGTTTCCTGCTCCAGCCCTATGGGGCTCACGGGGTTAAGCCTTGACACAGCTGACTGGTGCATCATTAACTTTGGAAATTGCAGTTCTTAATTTTTATTTCCTTGTGGGAATAACTGGGCTTTTAAAACACCTGCCCTAAACTGAAGTTTCTACAAGGTTATTTTACTTGCATCGCTACACTAGTGAAAGCAAATCCCTCATCAGTTTTCATTAAATCATTTTCACTGGAAAACAGAAATTAATCAAAACAGAATGAGACAATCACCAGTTTTAATGCAAATTTTAATTATTATTTTTTAAGATTAACTGTGAAATTTATTGTTATTGAGAAAACAAAGGTGGTTTCTAGAGTAACCAGCTGCTCAATGGTCCCAGTTGTTATGTGGGAGACAGGGGATCCAACCGCAAATTTATTCACTGCTGTGCATCCATTAACCAGGATGAAACAGCTCTGCTGATATTCCAGGATTGATACTCCCTACCTCAGTGAACACATCTAAAAATACTGGCAGATATTGAGTACTAAAAATAACAACCATTTTGTCCCCTGTGCAAATCAAGTCACAGCACTAGCTCAGAAACCACTGCAGAAGGTGCTGTCCCTCTGAGAATGCTGGGAGGGATTCCCAGACCCCACATGCAACGTCCCATTCAAGCCTGCGCTACCGATCAGGACACCAAAGCTTTCCGCTCTCTCATGGCTGTAGGTCCAGCTCTTGGGAAATCCTAAGCAGCTGAATCTAAATGAGTGAGCACAAAAGAGAACAGGGTCAAGACGGCTAGAGGCACTAGCTGAGTGCAAAAAAGAGCCCCAAAGTGAGGACGGTGAAGAGCGAGGGTGGAAGCATATGGATATAAACACCCTATTTATAAGTTAGCAGCTGACACTGGCCACAGGTTACTGTTTAGACCCTGACAACACTATCTTCATGCTCAGATCAACTGTATTTTAAACCATCTTTGATAAATAGCACATCTTCCTTACAAATCCTTTCATGCTTTGAAAACTAGTGCAGAAATACGGAGATAGCTGTGTGTATGTAAATTATTGCCACTTTCCCCCTGCCTTACAGTGATAACTCAACATAACCTCCCAGCAAAACCAAGAATCTGTTTTTGCCGTTTGCCTCAATGAGAGACGGGTCACAGGGATAAGAGTTGGAAGCCTCTGTAATGCTACAAGTTGATTATACGGCTCACGACACAGAAACCTCCTCCAAAACCGCTCTTGCTTACACACACTGTGCTGCAGCTATTTGTAAATCCCAGTTGCCACATCCGCACTGCCTGCTGCTCCACTGACACACTGGTTCTGGCTAGCACCAGCCTGGGGATGCTATAGTCCATGGACATTCCCACAGCGTCTTTTCCCTCTTTTACAAACCTTTGGCATTAACCAAGATGTAGCACACACAGAGATCTGTTCTCCAGCCATTGCATCTGGTAGTAAACACTGATTATAACCTCAGGTCCAACTTCCCACTCAGGTGTTGCAGTTGGTACCGATGGAGCCAGAGCCTCTGATGATATGCTGCACTTTCAGATCAGCCTCTGATGATGTGCAGATGTGCATTTTCAGATCCATGGAAACCCTGTGCCTTTTCCCAGCCATTTGTACCTGCCCAGCACAGCAAGGCCAGCCCGGAGACCGCAGCATGATGTCCTTCAGGACCACCACCCTTCAGCCACATCCCTACGTGGGTAACACACATTCACAATCTGAACACATGAGGTGATCCAAGTACTATTCTAATGGAGAAATTGTCCCTGCAATAGGACAAGCCAGCAATGCACAGATTTACAGGTGAAAATATATCGGTAGTTTGGATGGTTCAATCAGCCTGAAATCAGTGTTGGCTGATGGTTTCACTCTGGCTGTCAGGGGACTTCTGACACCTGGTTAATCTAGTTATTTCATTAAAGAAATAACTCCTCCCCCCAAAGTTTACAGGACTGAGATAGTTAGAAAGGAAAACTTGTTTCTCATAAAACACTGAAATGGGTCTGACAATGTTTATCTGACAGCTTGTGATAGTCCTCCAAGACTATCACAAGCAGCACAAGCAGGTAGACCAGGACAGACATTAAGGACTCCTTTGTTTCTGGTCAAATCATTATTTTCTTGATGGTTTTGAGCCCATCACGCCAAATTCCCTAAGCTGCTTTCAGACAAGCAAATTCTAGGCAGCGTCTTTCTTAAATAAATATTTTTCTTTCTTTGTAGAGTCAATGTTCCCTTCTCAGATTGAGATTTTGTGACTTGTCCGTATGAACCTTTTTACCAAGCCAAAGCATTTTATCCCCTTAAGGTTCTATCTGAATTCCCAAAACCAACATTATAAGCAATGACATGAAGGTGGCAGGAATTGCAGAGTGCCTCTGTCATTACTAGTCTGGCAAAGTGACACTCAAAGACCATTAACCAGCCCAGCCTTGTGCCTAGAAACATAATCTAACCACCTGGAATAATTTGGCATCCTTAACTACACTTTTCTGCCCTAAAACATTCAGTGTAGAACTCGTCCTCGTGAAAGGAATGTACCTGACAGAGAGAGACACTCTCAGCTGCAGAAGGGAAAGGACACGTTATAGCAAGATAATCCAAATATCGCTCAAATGCTGCAGTCACGGAGCTCGGGGCTGTCACCAGCTGCATTTTGGGTGTACAAATGGAGTGCAAAAATGACAGGTTTTATCTCTTGTACCCACTCAAACACTTAGACTTTTTTTTTTTTTATAAGGGATCATTTAAAGCCAACAGGGAGAGATGTGTTGCAATCATTAGATACGAGTGAGACACTTTAATTGCTATTGGCTTCCGATAGATCAGAGTTATTCATACACCCAGAGTTTATTTTCCTACAGCCCACACTTTTCTGGTGAGCTGGCTGATGCCGAGGGTAGGCTGGGAGAGATGAGGCCAGGGATCCGTTGGCTTTAATGCGCAAATGAAAGATGCTTTCAGTCAGCCACAGCCTTGGGTGCCAGGTTTTATTTTTTCAGTGCTCTCACTTTGGGGCGGAGAGGGCTGGCCCTCTCCTTCCTCATGCTTCCTTTGCTCTCACACAATCTTTGTGGAGCTGCAGAAAAGAATTTTCCCATAAATAAACAAAATATTGAGTTACATACCATGTAAGCGACGACAGAAGAGAGCCCCAAGTCATCTTCTTAATTTCTACGCACAACACAATGTGCCAACTCTCAGATAAAAGATGCATGAAAGAAAATTATATTGCTTCCAAGTCCACATAGTTTTGAACTAAAATCACCGAGTCGTCATTTTCCACGTACTCATGTGCACGTTAGGGTGCAGGGTTCAGCCATCTGCCTGCCCACCTCCACCTTCTCCTTTGCTCCACCAGCCGTAGGGTGCTCTGAGGTCTCAGCATGCTCACCAGCCTGCAGATCTCCATATTTTAACTCTTGAAGGCTAGCAGGTGACTTTTTTTGTAAGGGTCAGAAGGCAAAGTGCTAACTTGAGACCTGGTGCAGGCAGCATCCACATCCTGCTCAAATCACAGCTGCAGTTTGCCTTCCCTTGTTGGAAATCAGTATTTGGCTTGAGAAACTTTAATTGAGAATTAACTGCTGCAACGGTCTTTGTAAAGTCCTTTTGCACGAAGGTGGTTTCTTCAGATTCTACTGCATACTCCACAATTAGGCTACCTTTTAAAAATAGTTTGATAGCAGAAACACTGTATTGAATAATTTTAAGGCTCACTACAGATACTGCTTATGAGAAAGTGATTCAAAATGGTCAAGACAGAAATACAACATGACCCTAGTGGATTTAATTGTCTACACTGGCCTCGCTGCTTTGCTTTTTGGGTCTGATGGGATGAGAGACTCTTATATAATTGAGCAGATAAGTGACCATCCTAAAGGTCAACATGTTTTGCAGTCAATATTGTTCTTCACAAACCTTTGTGGCAGAAGGGTCTGGGATAACACTTCATAAGGCATTGAACACGTGTCATAGGCATGCCTTGAGTCTCTAACACATGGTGCGCTGGACCAGCCCAGGGCAATACTCAATAAGAATGTCACTCCACTGGAATGTCAATCAGATGAATCAAAGAATTGCTGAAACTGGAAAAGTACTTTAAACTCATCAAGTCCAGTCATTAACCCAACACTGACAAGTCCCCGACTAAACCATGTCCCTCAGCACTGTGTCTACACGACTCTTCAATCCCTCCGGGGATGGTGACTCCACCACTGCCCTGGGCAACTCCACCACTGCCTTGGTGCAACCGGAGGCCATTCCCTCTTGTCCTGTCACTTGTTCCTTGGTTGAACAGACCCACCCCCACCTCTCTACACCCTCCTTTCAGGGAGTTGCAGAGAGCCAGAAGGTCTCCCCTTAGACTCCTTTTCTCCAGGCTCAACAACCCCAGTTCCCTCAGCCGTGAACTCATCACACTTGTGCTCCAGACCCTTCCCCAGCTCCATTGCCCTTCTCTGGACATGCTGCAGCACCTCCATGTCCTTCTGGGAGTGAGGGGCCCAACACTGAACCCAGCTCTCGAGGTGCAGCCTCACCAGTGCTGAGTACAGGCAATGGTCCGGTATGAATTCAGGCTGAGAAGGAAAATGAATACCTGGGAAATGCAGCCATTTCCAAGTGCTCCCAGAGAGCCTTTGGAAGGGCAAAGGATTGAAGCTCTGCAACCTGAGGTTCTGCACAGCATTTAAAAACCACCTCCTGCTTTCTGCCTAATTACACCTCACCGTATTATACCTAAAATTGCAAAGATAATGGCATTGTAAAAGCTTCATAAAAGCTGCCATTACTAGGAAACTCTCACATTTCTTGTGAAATTATTTTGCTCTCTCTTCCATAGAAGATGCATCACTGACAAGCATTTAGGCCCGGCCTGAAGGAGCGGTTGGAAGGTTTTGCTGTGGTTCTGCTCTGCTGAATGCACATGTCCCTTTCAGTGCATCTGTGGCTTTACCAGGGAGAAGAAACCAAGCACACGTGCAGGCCAAGCTACTCATGCAGCCCAGCATAGCTCCACGGCAGAACTTCTGAAGCATTTCTGTGGCACAGCTGCATAAGCAAAGTCCAGAGATGACTAGGTAGGAACACATCAAGGAGAAATGGGAGCAGAAGTTCCCTAGATTAAAATGCTTGGGATGGGAGATCCATGCTCTTACCAAGGCCCTACACTGAGATGAAGATGAATGTCTGACCAAACAAGAGACAAATACATGTGGTTTATTATTCCCCATGTTTACCAGTAACTTGCTCCTAATTAATTTTTTGGGTTACAGCTTGAGTTCAGTAACATTTCACTCGTGTAGTCCTCTATATATCATAGGACTATTGGAGAAATATATTGGCTGTGTGTCATCTCCAAATGACCACAGGAAACTCCCATGAAGGCATCAGCTGGAGAGGACAGAGCTGCAGCACCATGCACTTAGGGGGCTGATGCCCCATCACGGCAAAACCAGTAACTGCTGCCAGCTTTGAGAGCTCACCAGCCAGACTGCAAAGAGCTTGCGACTGATGAAATATAGGAAAGGAAAATGAATAAAACCCAACATTTTGATTATTATTTGTTCCAACGGCCTCTGAGCTTTCAAGACCTAATTTTTTTTTCTTGTCTTTAAAACTTTCCTTTACAGCAATGAAGAATGGGAATATGCACGTTAGGGGGGGAAAAAAGGAAAAAGACAGAGATTTGTTGATAAACACATGAATCCAGGAAGTGGAGATTTAAGCTGGAATTGTAATGAAATGGTGCTTACTGTACTTTGTGAAAATGCTCCCTTTATAAATTGATATTAGAAAAACAACACAATGCACTCATTTTTAAGGACCCTTTACACAGTCAGTCGAGTATAAAAAAGGGCTTAATGTAAATGAAGACCAGCCTCCCTCTGTATTTTTTTGACTGATCACTCCTGACAGCTATGGGTGGAATCTCTGGGCCTAGGAGGGCAGATGCACAAGAAAAGATTAAACAACAAAGGAGCTGGGCCAAAACAGTGACTAAAGAGCTCACTTTTAGCATGCTTGAGTGAGTTCAGTTGCACAGCCACCCAAGACAGAGGTAGAACTGTTTCAGATGGTTCAAGGAATTATACGCAGCCATTACTGGACTCAACTGAGTCTGAGTTTCCTACCCAGGAGGTCTATTAGACACTGAAATAGTTTTTCCAAGTAAAAGGTAGCAGAAGCACCAGGGCTTGAATTATTGAAAACTAGACAGGATCAGGCTCTGGTGAAAGCACGGCACCAGGAATAATTCTGTCAAGAGCCAACAAAATGAATGACCTAATAGGTTTCTTTTCCACTTCTGATTTTCAGTGCAGAAAACACAGAACCATGGCTTTTGCATCTCCAGCAACGTGACCATGTGCTCCAAGACTGAGAAAAGCTCCCCCCTCTGTAAGCCTCTTTGACAATACAAGCATTGTTTAAGAATGGTCTCCATCACTGTAGCAATACCACAATCAACTGCATAATTGTGGGTTGTTATTATTATTTCTTTGTCTAGATTGTTTAATTGAGATCAAAGCCTCATTGTAGTAAGCACCATGCAATTGCATACTGAGATACTTCCTGCCCCAGGCAAACAGTAGAGATAAAAGAACAGAAAAATGACTTCTCACGCGACGTACTAATTGGGAAGCCTGAGAGAGAACCAAAGTCTCGTGAGACAGTGTCTACCTCCTTAATCACCCCACGAAGTCACCTCTCACTGTACCAGCCATTACCACCAGAAAAGCACCCGGGCCACGTGCTTCAGACCCCCAGCAGCGAGCTTTAATGCCACTAGCTTTGAGTAGTCACACCTACACTGAGCTGACAAGTACATTTACTGTAAATATCGGCTCTTTTTAGTAACAAAATCTTTTCAGAAGTGTCGTGGGTTTTGTTTTTGTTTGTTTGTTTTGGGGGGGTTTGTTGGTTTTTTTGCCCTGAACAATGGGCTTTGGGACATTTCTCAACAGTTTTCCAATGGCTTTTTCTTCCACATGCCTGCACCTACGTCATGATAACTCAGTATGCCACATGCTCTATGTTCCCAAAAGGAAATTGCCAGCAAAGGACATTCATTGTCCCACATGCTCTGACAACACCTAGTTTCAGGTTCCCAATGCCATAGGAGTACCAACAGCCAGGAAGAGCCCAGGCAGCCTCCACCACACATCCCAAGCACCCACCACCCAACTACCATATGGAGCTGGTACAGGTATACCCGGCTAATTATGTGCATTCAAACCAGCATGCAGATGACAGCAAGATGTTTCTAGCTACAAATCAACATCATCTATCTCCCCACTGGAAAAGAGAGCTGTGAATAATTAAAACAAGCTTGCAGTAAGTCTCTGAAGTGTTTAGTGCATTCAGAGGGCATCATGGACATTTCCTTTATCACTGCCGCCACGTGTCGATAGTAGCTGTGTAGATTACCACAGTACTGAAGTCAAACCAACCTTCTTAAGGGTTTTCAATATTCAGGCCAACCTTTTGGGGTTTTTTTTAACAAGGCAGACAAAGTTCTAGAACCTGTTAGGTCTTTCAGCAGAACACAGGTAATTGTTGGACAAAAAACGATAGGCAAATTCTTACACTTAAAAGCAAGCTGAAAACAAGATTAAACATATATAATATATGTACAATGTTTTGCCACCCACTCTGGGATGAAAGCTTAAAACTTTTCTAAAACTTCTTACCATGTAGATACTCCATGTATCAACAAATAGGCTCGCTGACATCAAAGCGTTGTGAAGATTTGAAACATCTCAGAACCCGTGGGTAATAATTACATACCAAAAGCATTCACCCACATTTACAGATGGGAAAATTAAGATATATAGGGCCATATACTTCCTCATTTACAATATCAAATGGAATTACAGGAGCAATGAATCTGGCTGAGAAGTTCAAATGAATTGCTTAAGGTCACAGAAGAAAGTCAAGGACGGAGACAGAGTGAGAACCCAGGAGTTTCCAGTCCTATTTGTAATCCACTTGATCATACTGACTTTGTAATTTGTCAGAGGAATGAATGCTCAGTGTTTCTGTTACTACTCAGAAAAACCTTCTGACATGTATTTCCTTTGAAAGAGCTGATACTACCACAGACCAGAAACTAAGCTCAGCAGACCTGTGGTCCTATCTGGGACAGTTGATCTCATTCGGTGCTTGTGTTTAAATAAAAGTCCCTATTCTTTCCTAAACCGACATGGTTTCTTAGTACGTTCATCAAGTCTTGGCACTTTCTTATTCAGAAATACACCTTCTCCAAAAATTACCTGCAAAGGAAGGTTATAGGTGCAAAATGGTTCATAATTAATGGTCCAGCAAAGTGACACTCAAAGATCATTAACCAAATCAGCCCCATGTCTAGAAAATGAATGTACCAGCCTTGACAGCTGTATTCCATGTCTGATGATGCCCTCATTACAAATGCTGAATATTCAACCACTTTTTCCTGGCAATAAAACCTTGACACAAGCTTAGGAAATCTACTGTACTTGTGAGAAAAGTGAGGTAAGAATATGTTTCCATTTACTCTCTGAAAGAAAACAAAAACAAATGACCTGCTACTGAATGTCCTTTTTATTCAGAAAAATAAATCAGTGGCAGTCGTTCTAATTTATGTTTCGCTAACTTTTCCTTGAGATTATTTAAAAGAAAAAAAATGGCTGTTTCTATGGTTAGCTGGGAGAACATGAAGGATTTTCTGGTCCTGTTTGTTCTTGTTAGGGGCCATAAAGTTCTACTTCTTGCTGAGTTCCAGTCACTGCAAGCACTTCCAAATTTCAATGATATTTCATAAATTAAATTTAAAAAGAATACAGCACAGTATTAGTGACAACTTCAGAGTAAAAAAGAAGGGGCAGGGAGTTAGCTTCATCTAGGTTTCTGACTCCTACTAAATCAATACGCTTCAGTTTCCTTTTTCAATTAAGTCAATACCAGAATTATTTTTCCTCTCTTCAAGAAAAAACTAAAAAGAGACAGAGAAAACTAAAAGAAGGAGAAGGATAAAAAACCCCAAAACACCATACATGCCATTCAGCTGCTGATGTATTGCAAAAAACAAATGGATACTGAGAGCACATTAACAGGGTGTCAGTGCCTTTCCAGAGGAAACTTTGAGGGGGTGACAAGCCATGGGGTGGTAGTGCTCTTGCAGGACACGGGGAAAGGAACTGCAGCCTAAGTCAGACAAAGAAAAGGAAGAGATTGTATTTGTCAAGATAAAATTATGTTCCAAACAAAGAGAAAAAAAGAAGTACAGAGAATTAAGTAGCTTCTCCACCATTATGCAGAAAAGGCCTTCCAGTTGATGGTGTGATGTGACCCTCACTCGCAAGGGTCCCTTCCTGCCACGTACCAGCTCAATGGACTGGAAGACAGCCACGGACATTGAGAATCAATTACCAAATACTAGGTAAAAGGCTCCTCACTTTTCACCAAAGCTATTTTTCTGTTTCAGCAGGGGGAGGTGACCGTGACCATCAGCAGACCAGATAGCCTGATGTACCTGTTACCTACCAGACTCAGAGACGTACCATAACGGATCCTTAGTCCAAACACTGCCTACAGCAATTTCCTGGTAGTTTCAGGGCTCAGAGTCTGTGTTTTCTATCAAGCCTGTGGGATTTCCACCTCAGTGACCTTAGGGAGGTTAGTGAGCAGCGGGTTGGCTGCGGCAGCCTACAGTTGGAACTGAAGCCTCACAAGGACACTGGAGAGTAACCAAGGGACTTGTCCTTCGTTCCAGTGCAAAGGGAGACACGCTTTAACGAGAACAAAATACCGTTATTAATTGGAAGGACTCTTCAAACACATTGTCTTGCTGTAAAATTATTCTAAACATGTAACGGTTCCACCTTTGATGAATGCCCCTTATAGAATTGGAACTTTCCTTAGAGAATCAGGGGGTTGGAACCCCCTAAAGATGATCTTTAAGGTCCCTTCCAACTCTAACCATTCTATGATTCTATGAATTACCTCAAGTCCTCTAGTTTATATTCTGGGCAAAAGTGTGAGTGTGGGTTGTTGGTTCTTTTTCCTTCACTTTTTAATTTTGTATTTGTTCCTACACCAACGGACACTAAAATGTTCCTACAATAAAAAGAAAAAACCTCCGTGACTAACTATAGCCACTTACTCTTCTACTGATAAAAGATTAAATAATATTAATAAAATCTTTCAATCTGAGAGTATTTTGGTAAGAATCTCTGAATCAGTAGAACGAGTCAATTTGCAACTATATGCATAGTCTATAGATTGATTTGTCTGTCAACCGTTTTTAGGTTTTTTCCTTCTGGTTTGGGTTTGTTTTTTTCCCAAGAATATAAATTAATATATATGTAGTTACAGGAAAGTAAAATTCAGTACAATGCAACATGCATACTTTGGATATCTAAAATTTAATTGTATGAATAGAGCTTACATCTTCAAACTTCTGGTTTAGGGTTCATGCCCCAGACTTCCCTACATTGTCGTGTGATGCCACATTTTTGCTTTTTGGTGTCACAAATATGAACAGATCATCTGCAGTTGCAATTGAATATGGTGGGACTGAATTAGGTCACAGCTGAAATTCTGCAGGGCAGCCTATATATCTACATATAAACTTTTAATATAGAAACTAGAAAACTGTGTTCTTGTGCAATATGCCATTAGCTAGGCTATTCAAGATACAGCAGATGTTCTTAAAAGAAAAACAGCATCATATTGAAGAATACCTCCCTTGTGGCGTGGACAACTTGATCTTAAATATTCAAATGTAATTTTTTTACCCAAAAATGTTAATTTAATTGCAAAGAAACATTTTCCTTTATAAAAACACATAACCTTAATGACTGAAGAAAAAATACTGCTTTCTGCTACATTTTTAATACAGAGGGAAAAAAATAATTTCCTTATCAGTTCTATTTACCAACTACATATGAGGTTTATTAATTGTAAGCATTCAGTGCAGAACTGGACCAACAGCCCCTGTACCACCAGGGTACTGTGGCAGAGTGGCGGGCTGCTTCAGGAAACCTCCCTGTCTTTGCTGGAAAGACGGTTTCCCAACCCGGCTTCCCATCTCCCAGCCAGCCCCTAGGTCTCACTCTCAGACCTGAGCCTTGCTTTAGGGACTAAAATGAAGTAGAGCCCCAGCTACAGCCCCTACCAGAAATGCCAGCTTGGCCGTTATACTATCCCTGGATAAAGAAGCAGGAACAGGCTGAGAAACAAGAGCCAGAACATGGAGAACCTCATCCCAATGCATGCCTTGGCCATGCATCCGCAGTCTGGTCTCCAGCGGCTGCTGTCCTTCGGGCTCGGCGACTCTTGTGTTTCTGCACACACATAAAGCTTTCCAAGGCGAACGGACTTTGCCGCAGAGTACAGCCAAGTCTGGTGGTAAGAGCCCTCTCCTGCAGCGTGGACCCAAGCCCATGCAGACATCTTAACAGGGCCACACGGTCTTAGTTTTAATTAGCATAAAGTTGTGCAATGCCTTGTTACAGTAACGCATGTAAAAAGATATAAATAAAAAAGAGGCTATCAAAATGAAGAGGATTCCCTGAGTTTTAGATCCTTTGTTAGGTGCATCTGAATTTATTAGAAAATCAGATCTCCAGTGCCTTGACTTGGGCATTAATAACACCCAAGATGGCAAGCTTTAGAGCAGCAACAGTTTTGTTCTGCTTCTCAGCTGTAGACACAGTGCCTTGGGCACGGAGAGGAGAAGAGCCAGGGCTGTGAGCAGGAGCATGGGTTACAGGCTGTCACACAAGACTTCGCAACCCTCCTACAACCGTTCCTTCCACATCATCTCTGGCTGGTGTCGAGCAGCACAACACAGTGCAGCACCCAACCCACAGCCATGCATGATTCATATAATATATAGCCGAGTGTGCCCAAAGAATCCTTGCCATGGGATGTCAGCTGGCCACCTGCCCCACTGCTGGCTTCTTCCAGGGGAAAGCACTGCAGGGAAATGGCAAAGCTGACTTCATTTGTTTTTGTACACGAGAACAGATGATTTTTGGGAAATGGCGGTTCAGAAACGTTTCGAGCGAACATTAACGAGCCCATCGTGGTGATGTACAGCGTGAGAAGCAGACCCGTGATTGCACGCGCAGTGCTGTTTATGATCTTATGACATTTACCTCTCCTTTCTTTCTTCACCTTTGTCTTCAGCCTATTTTAGAGCAGACAGCAAAGGAACGCCCCGTCCCCCAGGCCCCTGACCTTTAAATTGAGCTCTCAGCAGCGCTCCCCCATCCCAGCTCCGAGGAACGCTGCATTTCCGCTTTGAAGGGGGAGATTTGAAAAACAGAAAATATATTAAATGGAAAACACAACTGGTCAGAAAAGCCATTCTATAAATTATGGGCCTGGGCAACAGAGATATTTTTCTTTGGGAATCAGTCACTCGCGGTCTCCAGGCTACACTATGTATAAGAAACAAAAAAACCAAACAAAGAGAAAAAGTGAAGGATTTTTAAGCTGGCTCAGGAAACAAATTTTTTTCAGAATTGGGGAAAGGAAACTTAAAATGCAAGTGAAAGACCAAGAGAAATCAGGACCATCTGGGTACTGAGACACGGCCAGAAGAGCAGGCAGCCCTTGATCTGTGGGGAACACAGGAGGATCTCCCTTCCACTTCTATTGCTTTGGTGGAGATTATCTAACTACAACCCAGCTAACTCTCCTCAAACCATACTTCTACTGGTACTGATGTCATGTCATTGCTGTGAAGGAGATCACCATCAGGCTGCATAGCACTACCTCTGCTACACATTGGCCATGTACCACCTCTTGCAGCAGAGCCCTCCAAGCTACCATACACCTGCCCTCTGACTCCCTGTCATTGTGCACCTTCACACAGATGACTGAGCTGGAGTTTTGCACAGTGCCAAAACTAATAACCTCTGCCAACAGCAAAGCTTGTTCTTTTGCACATAACCTTGTATTAATATTGCTAGACATCTCTGGATGGGAGGGAACTCATGGAGACCTTGCTTGGTGCCTCTGTAAGCGTGGTCAGGACTGGGATTTTCAAATGACTTAAAAGGCAGTCAAACATTTAATTTCCATTATATTCTGGTGTTATTAGGATATGTAGCCATCAGGCTTCTCTGAATCACTTCGCTTAGTATTTGGCCCCTGGAGGCCACCCCATCATTTGAACCAACTGGCAGATGTTTCAGAGCATCTCAAGATGCAAGCTGCTCCTCAGCCTTTCTGTAGAAATTTGCTCGTGCCTTTTGGACTACAGTCGCCTGTACCGTTCAGCGGTGATTAAACTGACAGGGATGAAGCTGAATCAAACAGCAAAGTGCAGTCTGGTTGTGTGTATGATTCTGATGGTGACCAAGGCAGGTTTGAGTCCCCAGGGCAGGAAGCAAAGAATATATCCCTTCACAGCTTCAAGCACCAGCTAGCAGCCACTCTCTGGCAATTAGCAATACCATCCTCCTCTGCTGGTGTCCTCTCACTTTGGTTTACGCCACTCCACAAAGTCACCAGCATCAGAAGGTGGTCACTAATGACCCAGCAAGTCAGATGCTTATATAAAAAAGACCTCCTTGCATTACCACTTCTGAATGCTGTCACAAGCCTTGATTTGAAATTATTTATCCGAATATGTGCTGCTTCTGATATTTTTTGTTAAAACTCATTCAACAGGGGTAAAAATTGTCACTTAAGTTTCTTCTATCTGGTCTTGAAAACGGAACTGAATAAATTGAAAGTGTTTCAACTCTCTGCATCTGCCTCCATGTAACCACCATTCTCCTAGCCCAACAGCAAGAGCAACGCTTTGTGAGAAGGAAGTTAAAAAAGCTTTGAGTTATGTCACTGCCCTAAAGTCACACAGCAATTCAGCATCTGAATGAGAGGAAAAACCTGCATTTGTTGATTTCCACTCCAGAAATTCCCCCACAAGACCTCACAGCCTGGCCCTAATCCACTGACAGCAACCATAGCATTTCAGTTCAGAGCAACAGTATAGCTTTGAAGCAAATCTTCGCTCCTGCTTACTGCACGTGAGCTCAGCTGAGTGCTGCCACAAGGCTTTCGAGGGCTAGGAAGCTGGAAGCCCCATTGCAGGTGTGCACTAAATGTGCTTCAGCCTGTAGCAGGCCATGAGACTAAACCAACGCTTGGTCCTGCAGACAGCTTCAAGCCACATGCTTGCCTTGAAGGAAGCCAAACTAATCCCAGCCTAACATTAACCACCACATACATTTAGTGAGGGTTTAGGAGCCTGAACATACAACTGGTTTCATCTAGTGATGTGCTTCTAGCACACCAAATTACCTGAAGACATAGCTGCTCTACCTCTCCGTTTACTGGCCTCAGTGCCTTCTGCTGCCAAGATGTGAGATTTAACCTTGTCTCTGAGTGACAGCAGTCACCGTGCACTCGATCTGGGAGCTCTGCTTAGCATCTGCGAGTAAATATTCCCTCCACAGCAGGAGTCCACCCCGCAGCTCTCAGCTGCAATATCTAACCAGGCTCCTCTCTGGTCCTTCCAAATGCTGCTCAGGGATTGCACCTCAGAAACACTCCACAGCTTCACCCAAGTTTTCTGATAAAACCACATCACTTTGTTGCTATAAAATAAAATGCTCAGTGACAGACAGTATTGCAGTGGATTTGTGCACAGGGACAACTTCAATCTCCACCAAAACTGCAGTTCCTGGTGAAGATAAATTATTTTGAAATAATTTATTGATATTTTTAAAGTTATTTTCAAGACTTTTTTCATCAGACTTTGCTTAACTGATCTCTGTGATTTCTAACTTCCTGGATAGCAAGACAATGAAGAGCTGAAGACACACTTGACCTCTTGACTTGGTACTCCTTGCTTTCCCTGGGAGAGCAATCTCATTGGTAAGGCTTGTCTTGCTGCAAGCACTGAATATCACGGCCAGTTGAAAGTAACTACGCTTTTCTCACGTCAGGAGCTTCTAGAAGCTGCACACCTTAAGACAGCTAAAAGGTGGACTATTGCTTTCACCCTTGCATCAGCCAGCAACGATATCAACATGAACACTTCCTTCTGTCTCACTGTATGCATTTATAAACAGGACATAAAAAAAGAACTTAAGAGAGTAGACACTTTTGGTTGAGTTCTCTTCCGCATGACAGACTAGCTCCTCAGAAATTAATGCTGTCATGGAACTGGAGTAACACAGTAAAAAAGGGGATCCCTTGAGTTGCATTTTGTGTCAGTTACCCCCATGGAACCTCATTAACTTCACTGAAGCTGCAGAAAAATAACATATTGCAGAATTTGGCCTTATTTTATTTTTGCAAATGCATCTTTTAAAATTGCGCATCTGGAATTTAAGTTCTCTTCCAAATGCTGTGTGTGATTTGTTCTTGCCAGAGAAGCACACCTGGGACTAAGAAGGGGGTTTAGATAAGTGCCTTTCCATATGGCCCACTGATAAATGATTCATTCTGCACAGCTTAACTTTGAAAATAAATTCAGTATCGTTAAGATATTAAGATACCAGCTTCATATTTCACCTCATAATTGCACTTCACATATCACAAAAAGAGCTTGTCTGTTGTTTTCACTGCTGCTGTTTGCAGATGCAGGCTGCAGACCCGAAGTGGAGCTCCTGGGTATTGCATCACAGCCTCGCTTGCTCTCTCCCCACATTCCAGCACACATTTTGCTCTTCTTCAGAGGGTAATTTTTATGTGGATTAATACCAAATAACAAACAACCACTTTCTTCTCATAAAGTTACAGATTCAGTATCCTCAGATGAAGAAACAGATAAATACAACTTTTTAGGATAATACTTAATTAAATATGCTGATGTGATTAAAGATCACTTGGGACGAAAATAAGATCAAACAAAGCAAAATGCTTCCTTGAGAGGCAAGGAGCTCGGTAGTCCTCAGCCCACCTTTTAGCACTCAAGGCACCAACGACAAGCTTGTAAAACTGGTCCTCTATTTGCTATCCCATGCTCAGTGCAGGGTTGTCATCTTCATCCTTGCAGTTCTTTTGCCCATAAACTTCCAGTGTCACCACTGGCACACTATGGTCCTCTGCTGGAAGGGTCAAACTGGTCAGAAGACTTCCCAGTCAAAACCAGAACATCATCACATTTTGACTTTGACCCCTAAACACAAAGGAATACGTACACCCAGCCCTAGCAGGTTTAGGACTGAAATGCATCTGGTAACACAGTGGGTGATGTTCTTGTTTCCTTTCTAAGGAAACCAGAAAAGGGAACCAGTAGACAAAGAGAGAGACACTGAGGCAGGAACCTGCATCTCATCCTAATCCATCTCCTTAACCACCAGAACAGCCCACCCCAGGGAGAAGCACAGAGTAAACCACAGTTCAGGAAAAATAATGCATCATGAAAACTTCATGCATAGATGACAACAATCACACTGCACCTCTGGACTATGCTTGAGTACCTCCATGACAAGCATGACATAAAAACAGGAGCTCTACATCAGATTCACAAGTGTAGTTAGAGGCTGCCTGGGTCTTTCCAGGCAGCATTTACCTACCGTATGCAGGTTAAGGACCACAAACAGACTCTTGACATAGATGAAAGGACCCCAGTGTAAATCAGCATAGCTCAGATGATGTCAGTGCATTTATAATGGTTCACATTGTGAAGATCCAGTTGTGCACAGAATGAAAAGTAAGGACAAAACCCAGGAGATGCGCTGAACGGCTGCATTGCAAGACAAGAGGTTTCTGCTTTCTCATCATATTTAGGAGCCAGATGAGTGGTGTTTCCATACGGGAAGAAGAGCCAGTCTCCAAGTGCTTCCAAGTCCTTATGGATAGCAATTCCTCCCAAGGGTTGGTTTTGGTTTTTGTTTTTTTTTTAATCTCCTTCAGCCATTCATTCTTCTCAGAACCAGTGAAAATATTACCTTTGGTCCTACAGGCTGCAACCCTTTTGCTTAAATGCATCTTACATGAAAACGATAATCAGAGCAAGTGGGCACAGCTAGAAGTAAAGGGGGGGCAGCTCAGGCTGCACATCTGGAAAATATTCCTACTGGTAAGATCTGCTGGAGCAGGGAAGGGGCTCCCCAGGGAGTGCGAGGCGACCCATGGTTGGCGTCGTTGTAAACTGGATGGGGCCAGAGCCCAGAGCGAGCCGTGGCAGGAGCTATTGATATAGTAAGTGCTGTCTCCAGCTTTGCTGGGGGATTAGGAACCTGCCCAGGGCACTTTTCTTGCCTGCTGCATGGGGCTGTGTACAGCTTCCCTGTTAAGAAGGATCATCTGAAGGAAGGTCGGGTAACAAAAGGCAGCATGCTGAATGCACCCTGGCTCGGGGCACGGGAGGGATGGCTCAGGTCACAAATCACTGTAACTCCAAGAAAGTGGATCTGTGCTAGCAGCACCCACAAACAATGTCTTTTTAGTTGTCAGAAAAAAGCAAGAAATGGCTATTATTTCATGCATATTCCAAGTGTAAACAAAATGCTAAATTTTGTGTTAATTGCAAACAAAAGCCCAGGGAAATAAAAATATGACAAGTCCAAGTTTGATCTTGAGAGCCCCTTTCAGGGACAGACAACTGAGAAATATGACTAGAGCAGAAATCTACTTTCAGTTCCAGGTGCAGCCTATAGACATTTAGGCACATGATATTTTTTTCTATATAAAAGCAGTCCCAGGTGAGAGTTCATAGAAAATATATCTAGAATGAAACAAAAAAAAAAAACACCAAAAAAGCCTTGCTCTCTGTTCCAAAAAGCTGTCTTCCTTCTTAATTCTATCCATTTAAATTTATTGCTGCTGAAATTCCCTATGTCTGCCAAAATGTAAGGAAAGCTGCATACAGAGGAGTGTTACCAGCACAACAGAGCAAAGTGTTCTGAAAGAAGCTGGGAAAGAAATACTGACAAGGACAGATCCAACATTTTCAGTGACTACAGCAATACTTGGGAAGCATCTTTTTGAATTACCAGTAGTAAAAAGAAAAACAGAAGATTACCCAGGAAAATCCCTGCCATAGGAGAATGGATCAGGCCAGTGGTCCCTATGACTGTTTACTGTAGTAGTTATATGAAATTCATAGACTCATAGAATGGTTTGGGTTGGAAGGGAACTTAAAGCTCATCCAGTTCCAACCCCCCTGCCATCAGCAGGGACACCTTCCACTAGACCAGGTTGCTCAAAGCCTCATCCAACCTGGCCTTCAACACTTCCAGGGAGGAGCAGCCACAGCTTCTCTGGGCAACCTGGACCAGTGCCTCACCACCCTCACAGCAAAGAATTTCTTCCTCACACCTCATCTCAATCTCTCCTCTCCCAGTTTCAAGCCATCACCCCTTGTTCTGTCACTCCCTGCCCTTGTCAAAAGTCCCTCCAAATTGAAAGTGTGTGAAACTGGGTGCTTTAAAGGTGCACAGAAAAAGATGTCTCTGCCCAGAAAAACTTGTCCTCTATTTTGACAGGCATTGAGAAAGAAACTGAGAAGGGAAACACAGTGGTGAAGTGATGCAATCCAGATAAAGACCCTTCTCTAAAGCCCACCACTGTGCCAGGCTACTGGCAACACTCCTGGCCGTGCTCTTTCTCTTGCTCCCTCTGCTCTTTCCATGTTCTCGGGTGTCTAACCTGCAGCTGTGTTCTCTTTTAGTAACCCTGGACGTTATCTCCACGACTTCTGCTCCTCCCTCCAACTGGGCTGGAATTAGCCAAATGGTTCAAAGGTGAATGGGAAGAGGGTAAAATGGCTGAAGACACTTTGAAATGGTTGCTGATTTTCAAAAACAGGGTGCTCTGGGAAGTCTGCAGTTTTCATTTACAGAAAATTCCAGTTGAAAGAAACAACAAATGTTCAGAAGCAATATTTGTAAGACTTGAAGTACTCTAATCCTATTAGCACTTTAAAAAAGAATACCAAATATTTTGTCAGAATAGGAAAATTTGCCAAATGGAGATTTATTTAAAAGTGTTTAAAGACAGAATGTCTATATAAAATCTTTTTTAGAAGAGTTATGTTAGAAACATCAGCTCTGCTCTACACTAAGAAATCATGTTACATAAAAAGATAGTAGACAAATATCACACAGAAGATCATTCTGGAAAGCTGGAGCCCAAATGACCCCATTTATTAAATGTACACTGAAAGCATTATCTCCATACACTTACTTCCATAGCTCATTTTGCATGGTTTTTCAACCAAAGAATTTAGCTAGAGCTCTGTAAAGTGCTATTTTCTGGATGCTGTAGTTCCAGGAATACACGGGCATCCAAGCAGGTGAGGGAAAGGCAGTACAGCCAGAGGCCCCAGTTGAGTCCTTTAATGAGGATGCGGTCTCCATTTCTAGGAAAGCCACGCTAACAGGAAATGTGGGGGTTAGAAATAGCTCTTGTAGAGAGGTCTTAGACTCCAATACAGATGCATCTGTATTTTTCCATTATATTGAGAGCTTTGCCCATATTTACTGCTTGGGGATTGTTTTTCTCACTGCTGTTGTCCTGCCAGCAATATGTACTTACGGCCGGAGCCTCTGCGGTCCATTGGCACGGCAGTTTGGACTTTGTAGTTGGACCTCACCCTACTTCTGCACTTGGGCTCTGCTCCGTGCCTCACGTCATCCCTAATGCTGACACGCATGGCTGGCTGGGAAGCGGATGCTTGAGCACATAGGTCTGGACCTACCCTGTCACTGATCTTTCTTCCATGCAGCTTAGTCAGGCATTTTAGTGGGAACAGAGGAAGTCCCAAATGCCCTGTGAGCCCCATTCCTCAAGCACTGCAGACCTCAGCATAAGGTAGCATGAGGGCGTTGACCGTTTTGCTGGAGATCAGGTACCCATTTAATCCCTGCGCTCATTTGCCAGAGGAAAAAAAAAAAAAAAGTCTGGCTAGAAGAGAGATTTCCAAGCAGCATGATGCAGAGTGCCCACCTGAGCAGGAATGCCTTGCTGGCAGGGCCTGCTGGTCCCCATAGGACCTAAAGGCAGGGCAACAGGGTGAGTCAGAGCTGCTCTGAGGTCATGCACCAAAGCTTTTCCCAATTGTTATTCGGGGAATTCACGAGATGTTTTGCCTGAGCTGCAAACACAGTAGGGTTTTTTTCACACAAAATTTAAGAAATGTGCAGAAATCGATTCAACAATGTTAGGACGGGGCCAAGCTGTAAGGCCAGTAGTCCCTAGTGGCCCTCAGATGTGTGAATCAGTGAAAATCAGAAAAGTATTGTTGCACTAAAGCAAAAACTCATTAATAAAAGTGACAGAAAAAGCTCTGAGACAAGGAAAGTTACCCGAGAGCAAAACTCTTAGAGTTGGGAACAGCCTCCCGCGGGAAAGCAGCACAGCCCTACTACTTAAATTGTCTTATAAGCAGTCTCATTAATATTCCTGGGAAAATACTTTAGGAAAAGTCCTTGACTGGCAGAGAGGTGGACAAGATGACCTAACAAGTTATCTTCCACCTCTCAATTCTGTGAGTCTTCTCTATTTACACCGAAGAACTAAGCTTTGTGTCAAAGAAAACTTACCATTGCCCTTTGCCTGCCTGTCAAAATGTCAGATGGATGTTTAGCATAACTGGCCCCCAGTGAAAGCTTTCTTAATGCAAGAGTTTTGGAAACTGATTCTAAGCATAACTAGTGTTAATGTTTCTCAGTTTTTTTATTAAATTTCTGCACATAGATGGTTGCTGCTTTCCCTCAGCCAGACTGACATGCCCATCCACAGGGGAAGAGTTGCTTCCCAACAGCAATTCCAGGGAGTGCACAAGGAATAAAGTGTAGAGGATGAGGGTGTGGGGACCTAAACCTAGCCCCAGCTGGCCTCAAACAAACCACACTTTGCCTTTTGCATGGTGTCTACCAGACCTCACAAGCCTGTCTGATGCACTGGCCTGTGCCAGTTCAGTTAGGTTCTTGATAGAAACCACACTACAGCCCAGGGAACTGGGGGAATGAGAAGGATGCTGTATAATGTTAAATGAAGGAATTACTCAAGCAAACCCACGGAAGAGCTCGCTAAAGCTTTATATATAAAAGAGATGAAGGCCAGGCGAAAACACACATGTCCTCAGCAAAGGCACAGGTGAGGCACAATTCATGGCCGGGGCTGAAAGAACCACACATGATGTACCCCTGCAGGTATGACCACCAGGCATCCTAGAGGAGCTGTGCTAGAGGTTGCTAATACCACACTGCATCTCCTGCTTAT
This sequence comes from Caprimulgus europaeus, assembly GCA_907165065.1. The sequence continues at coordinate 32,469,433 of OU015531.1, read as the reverse complement.
TTACTTTTTAGAGAAGTACATGAGCTACAAAACCCGAGACTGAGTTTTGGGCATTAAATTAAACACAACCAGCACCAAGCTTCCTGGAAGAACAGAGGAGGATGCAGCCTCTCTGGATAGCATGGTTTTCACAAGAAGCATGTTTCATAGGGTAGGACTGTGATGCCTTGCAGTCCTGTCCATCATCACTATGATTATCTGTGGCTATAATAAATGTAGTGTATCAGTGGACAACAGCAAACACTACACTGTGATTGTTTGGCTTTGTTATGGGTCATTCTCTGTATCCCATAGAGTCTAAGGCCCATCCTGATATGATGGAAAACACTGTACGTGGCAGGTTGCTCCCACACAGAAAGCAGCATTGGAAGCTCTGGGATTTTAGGCAAGTAGTAGTGATGAGTCCCACATCTTGGTACCATAGCCCCTCACTCTTGGGCATCCCTGCCACAGCACCAAGGCAGAGGCTGAGAAGACGCAGATAACTGGGCTGCCCTGGGCTTTTGGACTCAAGCACGCAAGTCCCACTATGGATCCAGCCCCAGCCAGACATCCAACTGACTGTGAGTCACTCAACTAACCCCAACACAGACTACCATCCTGGGGGGAGCTAAAGCAGACCTTCCAGACAGTTTCCAGTCTTCACCCAACAGCCTCACCTGGTGGAGAAGACATATCTCTCCCTTGCATGATTCTGCTGAGTCAGCTGCTCTGTAAAGAGATTCTGAATATTACTTGTGTTCTTGCCACCCAAAGGAGCCAGGAACACTTAGTAATTTGCATGATTTGGCTCATGTAAGGACTCCAGCTGCTGTGCTGCAATATAACTTGACTATTTTCCTTTCCCAGATTTTGCAATTTAACCTGAGTAAAAGGCTTGCAAGAAGGCAACTATGCCAGAAAAGATAAGCAGGCTTTTCTGACTGTCAGTGCCATTGTTTGCACACACTGTCATACAATCTAATGTGTCATTAAATGGAGGGAAAAAAAACCTTGGAAAATAATAAAAATACCATTTCACCCTTTGTCACTATGTGTCATTTTTGCTGTCTCTTTTAAAAATTACTTCTCAAGTCAATATCTGACATTATCTGCTCTACTCTGAAAGGATTGGTGGATATTTTAAGCCTCAATTTGTAGATTAGCATAAAGCAAGAATGTCTTTCATGCTTGAAAACTAAGTTTACCAACCACCCAGTGCCTCCTCTCCCACCTCAATGACCTGGAAATGTCTGCACTTGCTTCTGCACTTGAAGGGTGACAGTGCCAGAACATGACTGTGGTATTCAAAGTCACTAACCCAGTAATTTCCTCACTAATGCGAATCCCTGCTTGGAGACTACCAGAAAACACTGGAAAACTTCTGATTAAATCCTTTGGGGCCTTTTCTTCTACTAACGTCATTTTCTAGAGCTCTAACAAGAAATCATGTGGTACAGGAAGAGAGAGGTGGTTTTCCCAAGATACCCGGGAAAGCTATAAAGCTCTGAATTGGCCTGTGCTCTCCAGCACCACAGTCAAGTATGATGATCTTTTTTCTTCTGTAGTTAAGAGTAAGTCCTGGAATGACTCATTGGACACTTGATCTTCTTATAACACGTTGGCCATGCAGAAAACAAAGCAAGGGGGACCTTGCACCACCATACTCTGAACATTACCTTCAAAGGTTGTATGGCTGCCACCCTCTGAACTGTAGGGTGAGATAAAGACAGGGAGATCCCATACCAATTACTGTTACAGGCAAAACTCAGGGAAAATAAATTTAATTTATTGCCTGTTAAAATAGGCAGTCTCTTTTTCCCTCCTCCTCTGCCTGTCCAGCAGTTTTATCCTTTCTGAAATATGCTTTTCCAGAGATGCCACCACATCACTGCTGGGGTTCAGCTGTGACCTGTGGAGCCAGCTGGAAGAAGCCAGAGCTGCATGAGTCTGGCATGGGGCAACCTCAACTTCCTCTAACACAGGATCCCACTACTCAAACCTGGACACCTCACTCACCGGTCTATTAGCCTGTGGGCTGGTTCAGCAATACCAAGTGAGAATATCTCCCTTTTAGCCAAACAACCTTCATACCCTTTTGGAGACATGATAAACTAACCAACAAAAAGACCTTCAGCATTTCACCTGGATTATAAGCAACTGAAATGTTATTTTTATGACAATAAGATGACTTGAATACACTTCCATGTATTAAAAAGATTAATTCATACTTTTCTTGTCTGAGTCACTTGCAAATGTATTTCTGCTTTGTGCCTTTGGCAGTAGCATTCAATGGCCAAGCGTCTTCATAAAACTGAAAGTTTTCCTGACCTTTCCTGCATCAAGAAGTTACCGACTTTCTCCTGCTGTGTATTTGCATATGGAATGCTTTTAAGCCAGCAGCAGTCAAAAGGAGAGTTTACTAGTTGTGTCCAGGACCGTATCCTCAACTGAGAGGTCAGCTCTACAGGAGTTCCTTCAGCCAGGCTATATATAATGCCTGGAGATTAAAGATACAGTTTTATTATATATTAATAAAATTAGATTAACATAGAATGCCCAGAGAGTAAAGTTTTGTAAATTTTGCCTTTTTGTGTGTATATTCCTCATCCTTTTGTAACTAAATTCAAAGTTGCTGTCACCTTTAAATGGCATTGGCCAGATAACTGGTGTGGCAGGAAGAGGACTCGCATCATGCCAGACTTGGATGATGAAGTGTCACAACTACCAGACTCCTGCTGCTGACTTCTCTCTACAAAGCCTGACTATGGATAATCCTTCTCTTGTATCTTGCAACACTACAAGTACTGAGACACAAACTTCAGTAGGACTAGCACTCCTTGCTAATAACCTCCTTTACCCAAGTGGTCTGCTGTTTGCTTTCTAACTTTTCGAGAGCCAAGCTGTGGAGCAGTAATTTGTTACAGCTTTTGCCATTTATAAACAGCTATTTGCATGTTTTGTTCATTATTACCATCTCTGAGTCATATACTAGTCTAGTCACTTCTAATCATTTCTATACTAAACATTCAACTGCTTAAAAGGAAAACCCAGCCCCACGTGAAGCATTCACTGGTGAACGGGGCCATAAATCACCTTGGCCAAGTTCTCAGAAGCGGCTGGACAAGGAGAAGTTTCCTAGCTGTAAATGTCCCCCCACCTTTTTGCAGACTCTTGGACTTTTGATAAACATAAGCAATTAGCACCTTTGCAGACATCATTTTCCTTGCCCAGTGATGGAATATTGGACACCCAGAAGGAAACTGTGCCTTGGAGACAGGTTCCAGGAAGGTCTTCGGGATTGTGCATGGGATTATTAACACTGCTTCAACTCATTCCCAAAGTGATGTGCTAACATGCTCCTCTCACCCACACCTCCCTGCCCCTAGAGTGACATGTGCTGTGACAAGCCCATTTCTGTCTGATGGGAAGAAAAACAAACATTACAGTGGATAATCAAACAAATGCAGGCTCTTCAGTTCTTGGATGGGAACTCACTCTTAGCTAATGTCATAAAACATGGGAAGAATGCTCTATAATTAAACCCTTCTCTGGAAATATTTGACTAGGTTTGGGATGAGCTACAGGAACAACACTGAAGTCATTGGTAGCAGTAAAGGTTGCATGAGACTGGATTTTCATCTGAGGGATGAAACTGAGGGATTTTCATCAAGATATATATGGGGGAGAGCTGGAGGTAAGATGCTGCTAAATTCAGCAGGGGAATTTAGTGAGGGATTACATACACACCCCAGTAAACCCCAATTTCCTTCTGTTCACAGCACTGCAACCACTCTGAGGAGAGCTGCATCTGCAGTGAGGAGACAAGTTAACACCTCTACAGCCACTATCACACAGTATTAATCTTTGATGCAGGGTTCAGCTCCTGCTTTCATGCCATCTTCCCACAATCTAATATTTTCCTAGCCATGACAGTAACTGAACTATTTTTAAGAAAACCACAGAATGGTTGAAGTGATGCCATGCTAGATTTACAGCACAGAATATAGAAGCTCTGATGTGTGATCTCCAGCAGCCGTTAACAATGGAAGCCAAGGCTGGAGACCTACAGGTAACAAGACAGACATTCACAGTGTTAATTAAACCACTTGCCACCAAAAAATGCTGGCAAGAGGAAGGACAAGTTGTGAATTCTAACAGGGCATAGAGATACAGGAAGCTGAGCCTGAGGAACACTCAGGCTGTTCAGTGCTGGATCCTAGGAAGATCAGAGCAATGCCCCAGAAGCCTGAGGAGCACACACAGCCGCATTTTTAATATCTACACCACTGGAGCAGTGTCTCATATGGGTAGTGCTGGTTCTGTCTGTTGATCTTGGATCTGGACTGCAACCTCCCATTGTTCCCAGCCTGCCCTGTTACACGTCCTCTGCTCATCACTAACTTCCTTCAGTTAAGTAACTAACTAACTAACTAACTAACTTCAGGAGGGCCAACTTTGGCCTTTTCAAGCAATTGCTAGGGGAAATCCCATGGGAAAGGGTACTTGAAGGTAAAGGGGCCCAAGATAGCTGGTTAACATTCAGGGACTGCTTCTTCCAAGCTCAAGATCAGAGCATCCCAACACATAGGAAGTCAAGGAAGATAACCAGGAGACCTGCTTGGTTAAACAGGGAACTGCTGGGATAACTCAAGTGGAAGAGGAGAGTTTACAGATCATGGAAGGAGGGGCTGGCCACTTGGGAAGAATATAAGGATGCTGTCAGAGGATGTAGGGAGGCAACCAGGAAAGCTAAGGCCTCCTTAGAATTAAACCTTGCCAGAGGGGTCAAGGACAACAGAAAGGGCTTCTTCAAATACATGGCAGATAAAGCCAACACTAGAGGCAATGTAGGCCCACTGATGAACAAGGTGGGTGCCCTGGTGACAGAAGATACAGAGAAGGCAGAGTTACTGAATGCCTTCTTTGTCTCTGTCTACTCTGCCAGAAGCTGTCCTGAGGAGCCCCGGACCCCTGAGGCCCCAGAGGAAGTCAGGACAATAGAGGAGTTTGCCTTGGTTGATGAGGACTGGGTCAGGGACCAATTAAGCAATCTGGACATCCATAAATCTATGGGTCCAGATGGGATGCACCCACGGGTGTTGGAGGAGCTGGCTGAAGTCATTGCTAGACCACTCTCCATCATCTTTGCTAAGTCGGGGGGAACGAGAGAGGTGCCTGAGGACTGGAGGAAGGCAAATGTCACTGCAAACTTCAAAAAGGGCAAGAAGGAGGACCCAGGTAACTACAGGCCAGTCAGCCTCACCTCCATCCCTGGGAAGGTGATGGAAGGACTTCTCCTTGGTGCCATCTCTAGGCATATCAAGGATAAGAGGGTTATTAGGGGCAGTCAGCATGGCTTCACCAAGGGGAAGTTGTACTTGACCAACCTACTAGACTTTTATGAAGACATAACCAAGTAGCTAGATGATGGCAAAGCAGTGGATGTGGTCTATCTTGATTTCAGTAAGGCATTTGACACGGTATCCCACAGCATCCTCGCTGCCAAATTGAGGAGGTCTGGGTTGGATGGTCAGATAGTGAGATGGACTGTGAACTGGCTGGTGTTTGCATAACTTCATAGGTTCATCAGCAAAGACAATGTCAAACTTTGGCTACTGAAATGATATTCGAACTGGATGGCAAAGCAGGCAAAACAACAAAAAGAATACAAAAAAGCCGATGACCAACCCCCAGCCTACTTCCTTCTTGTTTTGGAAATACGAATCCAATTTGCAAACTAAGTGTCAAATACCATTGTCAAAAGACGTAATTCGTACAGCTGCCGGGCTGCGGGAGAACGACTCGGCGCTTGACAAGAGGAGGAATACAGTATGCATTGGCAATACTTCTCATCACATATTTCAAAGGAAAAATTGAAACCACATTTCTAGACTGCAGAGTTGGATTACCAGAAGGGCACCAGTGTACACAACCATCACTCTGCCTCCTCTCCTCTTCCTCCCGAGCCCATCCTCCCTGCTGTGCCTTCCCATGCAAGCCACCAAATACCCCTTACCTACTGTAGCACGGCAAGACCCTGGCATCTGCACACCACTTTGAGAGAGAATACACCCGTGTTGTTAAAGGGTTAAAGAGGACAGTAAAACACAGCAGGTGCAAGTGCAAGAGAAAGAAATAAAGCAAAATTTTCTCCTTATGGGAGCAATAGAAATGATTGAGAGTGTGGACTCTGTAATCTGCAGAAACTGGGGCGACACTGTTGAGTCAAATTAAACATACAGAGTGGAAAAATCCTGGCCTGACAATATATCTGTGTCATGTGTTTGTGTGTAATTTACCACCACAGTTGGAGTCTGCCTCTGATAGATTCGGGGAGAGAATTAATGTACGGGGCTTGTTTCCTTATGACGTATGGACATGTGCATACGTCTGTAACCACTCTCAAGAGTGATGAACAGGACAGTAAATTTTTTGCACTTCCCAGTTCCCCCCATCATGGTTAAGAGCTGTCTCCACCCTGTCACTCTGAGCATTGCAGTTGCTCATCAGGAGGCAGTGAGAAAAACATGCGGGGTGAAGCCCAGTGAGACAGGTCATTGCTCAGGGCAGGAAGGGGCTGAGAGGCAATGAAGCCGCTAAAGGGATGTACATCCCTGAGGCACACCTGAGCTCCTGCATCCCTGCCCTCGGCTGCCAACAGACAGCAACGCCGCCAGACCTGAGCGCAATGTTCCCCTCCTGAGCCCCTTCCCAGCCTTCTCAAGAAGCCTTAGATGCTGTCACACAACTCACTCAGACAAAACCAGCTTCTTAAAATACACCTGCAGTAACTCTGGAACTTGGGAAAATGCAACGCCTGGGATGCTCACATGTGCACCCAGAGCCGGGACAGGACACAGGGTGTATCGCACTGCACACCAGCCTACCTCCACCAAGGGCAGGGCGAGGGCAGCTTCTCTCCTAGCTACAGCAGCTTACTACAACTAAAGAAAACCAAATTCCCTCCCACAAAGACACACGAAGGATGGGAGTAATCGCAGCACCAGAAGCTCTGCATGGTCCTGCCTTTAACAAACGCCTCAGCCAAAGCCCCTGATGTAAATAATTGGAGAAGACAGGTCCATATTCCACACCGGTACACTTTCTAGAGGGAGTCCTTCTCCTCTATAGTGATTTTCTCTACCACCCATTGGGCTCTACTTTGCTGTCAGGGTTGTATTTCAGCTCAGAGATCCGAACTGCAGCTGCTGGCTGGGTTCAGCTCCTTGTGATCAGCTCTAGGAAACTTTCAGGATGAAACCCAAAACTGGGTAGTTTTGGAGCATTACCAGTGATGCTCTGGCATGACTTCTTGATGTTCATTAATGCCAGGCAAGTTTCAAGTGTCCCAGAGCTATTTTTTTCTAGTGGATAGATGCAAAGCAAGAATCACAATTTGTCTCCTTTTTTTCTTACGTATACACAAACCACATATCACAAAACTAAGCTTAAGGGGCTTGATTACCTTTCCTTCACTGGTATAATTTGTAAATAACATTAAAGATTACATGGAGCCACAGGCATGTGAGGGGAAAGGCTAAGCCACAGGAGTTTGCAATTCATTTCAAAATAGATAGGCTGTCTCTAGATAAGATCACCCCAAAGCGTGCACAGCTCCACTGCCTCTGCATTGCACCCTGTGCTGCAGGTGGCATGGTCCCCTTCCCGCAGCACGCCTCCCCCATCCCACCTCTGGATGCCCAAAACTGAGTTTCAAATTCCTCTGGTTTCAAAGTCTTTCTTTCACCTACCTTCTTGTGTTGAATTGTCATCAATTTGGAGACGGAACAGCAGACATGCCGCCTTTTTTTTTTTTTTTTTTTCCCCTTGCTAGTAATTATTGGATTTAGTTACCTGCCAGCAGCAATCCCTGCAGCGGTGGGAGGAGTAAGTAAATATTCCCTGGCTCCTTTCCAGCACCCAAGTATTATTTCATACTCTACTAATCATACAGAAGCTAATTAGGTATCTAAATAGGCTGGGGATTATTTATTCTATAATTTAATGGCCTGACAATTATCACTGGACATTTGTTTGATGCTGCTTACTTTATTTTATGGTCTTTTGACAGTAAACCACACTCTGCTGCTGCTGTCACGGTTAGCATGACAGAGCAGGGGAGCCTTTTGAGAGGCTTTAGTCTCCACCAAGCACCGGCCAGGGCAGAGGGTTCCTCTTTGAGAAACTGGGTTTCCACAGCTCACCTGACTGTCCCCATCGCTCGCTGCCTGTGACCCCAGAGGACTGCAGCCAGGACATGGGGTGGCTGTGCTGAGGAAAGCAAGCTGGGATAAAAACTCCTGAAAGACTTCATCAAACACAACCCTGCTAACACTGAAGGGGTTTTTTTAAAAAACTGTAACTCCTAGGGACCGTCCTTATATGTATCTAAGAAAACTATCTGAAGGGAAAATTAAAACACATTTTTATCTGTTTTTCTCAAGAGTAAGTAAACACTTTGGAAACAAAGCAGTGTTTGATTTCATTCACTGTCTGTAATATTAAAAGAGTATCAAACTGAATGAAGTGAGACTTCACTAAGAAGTTTACAAAGCTCAATAATGTCTTTTGAAGGTGTAATTTTGTTTAGTAAAATGGAATTTCGAAGTATGTACGTACAGAAATCTAACACGGGAGAATTCAACCAGTTGGCCTGCATTCAGAAGCAGTCGTTCAGGAAGGGAAAAATACCGTAAAAGAATTATTATTAAAAGTATTTACAGGAATTTGGAAAATCTGAATATACACAAATCCATTTCTCCAGATAGGTGCTTCATCTTTTCAGAGACTAGAGTCACTTCTCTCCCCTCTGCCTCCCCAACAGCCTCATCTCTACCCTTGAGAAGCCGGGGAAAGGTGGGACCTAAGTGAGACATTTCTGCGTGCCAGAGCTATGGGCTATCGACTGTCTTGACAGCCATAAACACAAGCTCAGCAGAGTAAGGTGCTATTTAATATAAATTATTTATGTATCTTATATGCTATGTAATGCTATATAGGATATACTGCACACAGGCTAAATTCCACATTCCCACATGGATCAAACCACCCCAGGTGACAATGATGAGTACAGGGAATCAGACGCACTTTATCAGATGCAAGAAGAGCTCGAGCATCCCGACACTGGGGGACTCAGCAGCTTCAGAAGGGTGTTAGCAGATACCTCTGCAGCCCACGGCACTCAGTTAGGATGTAACTAATGACTATATTGTGTTATTTGCACGATGGAAGAAAAACAGTGAGAGAAGGCCGTGACCCTAATAATAATGGAGAGACACGGACTGTCCTACAAGATGAAGGGTACACAGACCCAGGGACTGTATCAGCTAAAGGACTGACAGCAGGATGGACAATGTTTGCTTGGACAAGAGCTCTTTGTTGGCCAGTCCATTGAGAGGTTTTAGTTTCAAGCCTAAATAGGTGTCTGATTACTGTCTCACTTGGAGATAAGGTACCTGAATGTCTTGTGCAAACATGGAGAGGCCAGAGGGAGAACAACACTTTGTGGAAAGAGCTCTTGGTTGCACGCTGTCAAAAGGAAGAATGTTCTAAGGAAAAACCAAACAATTCCCTCTGACTTTTGTTAGCGCTGATGGAAAGTGGCAACATATAAAAATGAGCTTTACAGCTTGCCAGAACGTCGCTGGGACTGGAACAGATGGCCAATTCATCTCCACTGAACTTGGCACTTCTAACAAAAGAAACAATATGTGTTTTGCTACCCTAATTTTTCCCCCAGGTATCCCAGCAGGTGACTGGGATGTCTGATGACAAGAATGACTTGACTTGTGCTCCCCAAGAGCTCCCCAAGAGCACAAGTTGCTTGTTTCTGTGGCCTTGCCATTGTTTTGCCCGATTACCTACTCCTCTGCAGCACTCCAGTGAGGTTTCTCCAGATCCAGAAGACAATAGCAAACCTAGGTGACCCACACACCTTCATACACAAATGCCACTGCTTACAGGGGACTCACGTTTTCACATGGAGCTTCATTTCAGCATCCTCAGGACTAGTCTGAAAGCGTCTATTTTCTTCTACTGCAGTTGCACACAACACATCACAAAGATGCTTTACAGAATGTAAGTGGGTGTAAAAAATCCAAGATTGGACTGAGGAATCCAAAAAAGATTTGGCTACCCCAGTATGTTTTCACATTTAATATTCATTCCCAGGCACAACCTTGACTTCAAGTTTTATATTTTTCTGAGAAGGGATAAGCTGCTTCATTTTCCCACAGACAGAGAGGTTGAGGGTTCCACCAAGATGGCTTTCACATCACAATGAAGGCAAGGGAAACAGAAAGATCCTTCTCACACTGATGCAGCCTGCACAAGGCACACGTATGTATGCCCGAAGGAGAGTGACATGATTGAAATAAACACAAAATGGCCAGTGTCTCTGGATAAGATGCATCCTTTCCCACCTTCCATGTCATATTTGAACTGCTGGTGCAGATTGATACATACAGAGACCCTTGAAATTTGCAAGGCTTGGGAAAATGGAAGTGAGTTGTGGGTAACCAGTGCCTCTAACCTTCTCAGGCATGGGCAATGCATGTCCATGAGCTACTAGAATGACTCTCAGGCTTGAAAACTGCACTTTGAATATCCTCCTACCATTGCTTTGCTTTGTAACAACAGTAGATGAAATTACCGACCGAGTCTAAAAGGCACTAGAGGTTGCCAGCCCATTCAGGATGGGTGTTCATATGATCTCTACAAGACTAAACGTTTTGGAAAACAGATGCCACAGCTCTACAAGTAGTCCATGGAATTTGTCTGACCACACAAACGATACTCTATCACATGTTAATGAAGTGTACAGATCACTAAGATGTTGTAAAAATCATTGACTGGAAAACTTCTAGAGAAATATTATTAATAGTAGATAAAATTTAAATGATACCTTCAAAAAACTGGGTTTTGTTTGTATTAGTGATGCATTAGGAGAACCTCTAATGGGTTAACTAAACACTTTATCCATAAGCTATTATATTAAGAAATACGATGTTATATTCCCCACAGAGCAAAAAATTGTTTTGTCTTACTGGTAAATATTGACTAAAAATCACCAATTAAATGAGTGTTCCCATCCTGCTGACTCAACCACAGCAGTGCTTGCTCCCTTAAGAGAGCGCTACACGCACTGAATAGATGTACAGAGGAATCAATCATCAGACATATGTTTAGGATATTATCTTTTCCAACCAAAAAGGCTTTCAGTGAGAAATCAAAATCCAAGACCAGTTGCTAGAACAGCTTATCTCATAGAAGCACAGCAGAATAGGTCACATCCCAGCCTTACAGAAAAGCACTGCCTTATTCATATTTTTAAAGAATTTGTAAAAAGAATAATCTAATTATTTCTTATCCTCATATCTTTTTTTTTTTTTTTTGTGGCTATCTACGGGGAAATTGAATAGTCTTGCAGTTAAAAATACAAATATGGGTCTGTGTGATTGTAGGCAAATAATCTCCAACCTGATATTAAAGATACTTAATGAAGATGCAGAACAGGGATACTTTAGAACATGTCTCAATGTCTCCCTGCCACGGGTTTCAAGGGAATTTAAACCCCATAACCTGTCTCACTTAGGTCTCGCAATAGTGAGTGGAGCAAGGCCTAAATATCTTTAAAATACTTGAGTTGGACAGATTTTCAACACAGCTCAGCTCAAATTTCCTCTGCTTCAGCAGGATCCGTGCACATGAAGTCAGTAGGACGGGTCCGGGGCTCACTGTCGCACACGGCTCTCAGATGGCTGCCAAGCATTTTTAGGAATCTCGCCCCTTTCTCATGTTCCCAAGTGAAAGATGAGCTGCTTGAAAAAACTAGCTTTCATTTCTCTAAAATAAGGGTTGCAACACACTGCTGATTCACACAGGCTTGGGAAAGCAGGAACTGTAAAGAGCTCAGACATTTAAACACACTGAAAAGATGAAAACAAGGTCAGTCAGTCTCGCTACACTTCCTATTCCACCTAGTCACTTTTTATACTCCTCATTTCACTCAGGCACAGTCTTTGCTACATTTTCACTTGTTGGCTTCTAAGACTAGGCAATTTAATTCAAAATACTTAAAACTACTGAGGGAGAAAAGCTGCTACAAAACTTCAGGTAACAGGCTGGGAGCAATCCAGGAGGTCATTTTTCTGCAACTCTATGGTAAACTATTTCAGATTATTGTGAAAATTGTGTGATCTAAAGGTCCTCAGCTCTACTCTCAGTTTTGAATAGTGTGGGGAACAACAGTTAGATGTATTCAGATTGAATTTTTCCAGCCTAAAATTTCCTAATATTGCTACTTCCCAGCAGGCTTTCAAGAAAGAAAAAAGAAGTACTGAAAATGGATACTAACTAAGAATTATATCTTGGTTCTGAAAAATTTTATGGCCCTTATTTTTGAAGTCTGTCATATGTGACGGACCAAAACCAAACTTAAGAAGGGAGCGCAGGTGGATTTTGTCAAAAATGGATGGTCTGAAGGGCAAGCCTGTCGGTGCAGCCACCAGCTGTGTAGCGAAAGAAGAGCCATCCAAAATAAATAATGCAGCAGAGAATCATAGAATCACAGACTGGTTTGGACTGAAAGGGACCTTAAAGATCATCCAGTTCGAACCCCTCTGCCATCAGCAGGGACACCTTCCACTAGACCAGGTTGCTCAAAGCCTCATCCAGCCTGGCCTTGAACACTTCCAGGGAGGGGGCATCCACAGCTTCCTTGGGCAACCTGTTCCAGTGTATCACCACCCTCACAGTGAAGAATTTCTTCCTAATATCTAATCTAAACCTACCCTCTTTTAGCTTAAAGCCATTTCCCTTTGTTCTATCATTAACTGGCCTTATGAAAAGTCCCTCCCCAGCCTTCCTGGAGCCCCTTCAGGCACTGGAAGGCCTCTAGGAGGTCTCCCCAGAGCCTTCTCCTCTCCAGGCTGAACAGCCCCAACTCTCTCAGCCTGTCCTCATAGCAGAGGTGCTCCAGCCCTCACATCATCCTCATGGCCTCCTCTGGACTTGCTCCAGTAGGGGTTGGGTGCTTCTGCAGGGCAACCTAAACCAAGTTCCTGTGCAATAGCAGGAACTTGGTTTAGGTTGGTATACTCTTGTTGTCGGTGAACACACAGGGAGATCACTCCAGACAGTTCCTGTGTGTTCCCCTGGGACTTTTGCTATAGCTTGTAGAGGAGGGAAGATCAGTCAGCTCTTCCAGCTGCTTTCAGTCCTGGTCCTCCATATCAGAGGGATCTCCTGGTGGAGAAGGAAATCATGGGGCCTGCAAAGTACCAGAATAGCTTTACAATGCCATTTTGTTTAATCATTTAACAACCTTCTACTGGTCAAAAAGCAAATTCCAGCCTTTCACCTGGTCCAAGAGATGTTTCCTGAATCCAGAAACTGCACAAACCCCTTCAGTCCTGTCCTGCTTCTGTAAGCTCCACAGCAGTGATGAGGCACAAATGCTCTCTGTCCATGCAAAAACCTGCATCTTCAGACTGCTGACCTGCACTGGAACATCAGGACTGTTTTTCACAAGAGCTACAGGAGCTATCCAGCCCTTTTCCTGCAGGCCAATGGAAGGCTACTCACCCACAAACAACACTGAATTTGGCAACTCTGTTCTACCCTGCTCAGAGCACGGACGTTTAAAAAAGTGCAATTTGTTTGCTGTTTTATCTGCTTCGAGTCAACTCTCGCTGGCCAAAGGGCTGGGTCCATGTCTCCTACACTTGCAAAGGATGGCTTTGCTCACTGCTACCCCAATAAACAGGGGAAACAAAGTCTGAGTGTTTATGGCCTCACCTGCCATTGGGATGACCCTGGTGCTGATCTCTACCATTACTCTAGCAAAATAAGACTCCTATACACCAGCCAGCTTATCTTCTTGCTTTTTTTCCTACATTAATTTTAGGGAGTTTTGCTTACTGTTTTGGAGTTCAGGAACTTTCAAGGTCAGTAATTTTGGTTACTACAAATATTTGAGTTCTGTTCACAGTGAAGTAAGTAATTTTTTTTACTTTGGGGTATTTTTCCAATCAAATGAGTAAACATAAAACTAAAAATTCCACCAAATCTGGAAAATGCTTTTTTGAAAAATGTTTAAAATATTGTAAGTATTTTCCAATTAAACCTATTAATAACACTTCTTTTTAGAGTACCTGAGTAATGATCAATACTCTCTCAACCACATATTCCCACGGTATCCTGCATTTCCCTAGATGTGTAGTTATGGTGGCAGACCCTGTCTTGCTACTTGAGAACAAGAAAATCGTTTGTATCACTAAAATGGAGTCACAACAGGCCAGTTTTTCAGCTTGTATTACCTGCCAAGAAACAAAGAGGGACAGAATAAGCTGCAAGACACGGCCCTTTCAGGTGAACACCGGCCTGCATGCCATCAAGTGCACGAGAGCAGCAGCCCTGATGCACCAAGCTTAGCTCACCACTGCTTGAACGTGCTCATAACTGGCCTTGTGCATAATTACAGGAGCCCTGGAAACATGAAGGAAGTGACATGTACAATCCTCCATAAAATATGTCCCAGCTGGAGTATGACATCATGGCCATAGATCAGCCTGTGAACAAGCTGGAGCCCTGATCTAGACTGATCGGTTGGAGGAAATGACTTCTGCACCAAGCTGCCATAGCGGGTTATCTGCCAAGAATTTCTTCTTGGCTTGGGAGATTGTCAAGTCTCTCTAGAAGTTTTCTATAAAAAATAATAGAGTAGCTTCTCTCCAAGGATCCTGACATGCTTTATGCCTGTCAGTCTGTGAAATCTCAGGAGCAGCTCCCAAGATAGCTGATAGCTGGGACACTTCTCAGCCAAACTGAGACTCAGAATGGCTGAAGTGCGACACTTGAAACTATCACCAACTTAGGCAATTTCCTTTATGTGTACATATGGTTTTTAAACAAATAAGTTGGGTAGTAGGGTTTTGTTTTTCCATTTACTCAACAAGCTTTATAAGCAACCACATGAATAAACTCACACAATCAAGTATTAAGGGCAGCAAATACATAGGAGAAAGTAAATTGTAAAAGCTCTGCTACTACACACCCAGAACAGAAAAATACCATTTGAGTAACTGCAGCTAAGCTATGTAGCTTGAAAGTTTTCAAATTCAGACAGCAAGCCGTAAAGTAAATGAAATACACAAAAAAATGTAGTGTTTAAAAAACAAATTTTAGACCACAGAGATTTCCTGAGCTAAAGTGGGATTAGAAACTACTGTAATGTCTTTGGAAGTAATTTAAAAAATTACAATCTTGTCAGCATCAATATTAACATTAATAAGAGGATCTAAAATTGCAGAACTTTTTGCCCACATCAGAATCACCCTGCTATGCAGATGACCCCCAAGTTCTCATGCACTTTCTCCTGTGCAATTTCTCAGCCTTCAGGCAGGAGTTTGATGTGTCCACACAAGGATGGTTCTGTCTGCATGCAACAGGTTTGTGCACAACCTCCTCACATCTACACCAAGATGCACAGAGCTGCATTTTGAGATATTCCATTACAGTTATTTTGCATGTGACAGTGTGATAGTTTCACTGGGCTAGCCCTTGGCCAGCAGCCGTTCACCCACTTCCCTCCCACCCCCACGGGCTAGGGGAGAGGATTGGGGGCAAGAATTAGGAGGCTTGTAGGTTGAGATAAAAACAGTTTAATAATAGAAAGAAAACTTAAAATAATACTAATATTAAAATAGTAGTGATAATGATAACAGTAACAAAATCTGCAAGTGAATGACACCCAGTGTTATAGCTCACCCCTCTCCTGACCAAGCCAGGCCTGTTCCCAGATAATGATCCCAGAGGAGCAACAATCCCGAACCGAAACCGCAATCCCGGAAGAGCGAGAGCCCGAGCGAAAGCCAGAGAGAGCAAGAGAGGAAGAGCCCCTCACTGATACACTGGACATGACGTGATATGACATGGAATACCCCACTGGCATATCTAACTGTCAATTAAGTTTATTAATTTAAATATTCTTCTCCCCCCTTAAATCTTGTGCTTGTGGACTAACAGAACACTAAGTCCTTCACTTCCAGTGACAAAAATGTAAACATTGGTATGTTACCTGTGTCTCTCTCGAAGCGAGTCCCAGGCTGGAAGTGAAACACAGCACAATTCTAGCTACTAAAAAAAAAAAAAGAAACCCAGCTCTATTTCAGCTAAAACCAGGAAAGACAGAAAACAGTGTCTGTTCTACAAACTCCCATGCTTGTTGGCAGCCTCACCTCCATGTTTTCACCCAAAGGTGGAGACGGTGTGGGATCAGATGCCAGACCCTAGATACCTGTATCTACTGCAGCAATGCAAAGTCCCTCCCGTTGCACAGTTTTCAGTTTTGGAAATTGCTCACCCACAACCCACTCCAGACATGCAGGGACTGAGCTTCCTGACCTTCTAGTAACATTAAAAAGTGAGATTCAGCTTTTTTGCAAGGTCCTCACCTTCTGCTATCTCAGTGGGACAGCAGTTTGAATGGGATTCAGGAGCAAGAGCTTAGGTTCTTCATTAAGTAAGTTCCCTGTTTCAGGCAAAGTATTATAATGTTTTGTAGGACACAAAGAAAAAGTTGGATGCACTATGAAAATTATATAAAACAAAACTTAGAAATGTTGCAAACCCAAATAGGAATGACCATCTATATGTACAAAAGCTGAGGTGTACAAATCTGTCCAGACTCACAGGTGGAGTTAAAAGCCTTTTCCAAACTTGTCCTCTGGCTTTAGCACACTCAGCCTCACGCTGCGTTCCAGTCAATCAGCGTCGAATCCCCAACTCCCCTCCTAGATGTTATCCTTCACGTGCTGTATTAGTTACAAGCTCCGTGCGCTCTAGGAGGCACTGACAGACAGCAGTAGATGATGTAGAGGTGCAATCATATCAGACTATTGAGAGTACAAATCTATACAGCATAATGAGTCTTCTATTGCATATATCAGAGCTTTGAAACATTTTCTATTTAAATATATAGTCTGAAAACTTTCAGCATATATCATATCATCGAAACAACAGACTTCCATT
This sequence comes from Caprimulgus europaeus, assembly GCA_907165065.1. The sequence goes on along the minus strand of OU015531.1, from coordinate 32,452,420 downwards.
GTTCAAATGGCATAAATCTATCATAGTCTCATAACAGCATATGATTTCCACCAGCTACAGGCTTATTTATTGTCGCACTAGTAGCGAAGGTTTTGTTCATGGAAATTGACTTACACTGTAAGAACAAATTTTGCATTGTTCTGTCCCTTAAAGTCACACATTTCCATGATGACCAATGAACTATTACACAGATTGCTGGAGAGGGTAAATCATGCTGAATAATCATATGTGTTTTGCCTAAGGCATCTGCTAGAACGATCCACAGCTCAGGGCTATTGTGGTAACGGAGCCCCAACAGAGCAGCCCCATCTGCTCCTTTCGGCTCAACCCAGCCGTGGTGGCAGCACACCAAAACCCTGCAACTCCATGCTTTGGGGATGCTCCTATCCCACCAGGCTCATCGCACAGCTGTCCCACTCCATGCTACACGGTACGTAAGACCCCTGACTGCCCTACAGAGCTTGAGCTTGAAGCTCATCAACCCCAGAATGGATTCATTGGTGTACTCTCTCAGTTCTGCTGGTGACAGTAGGACACTCCCTTGGAGGAGTTAAGGATCACCTAAAACTTATGGTCCTGTGTCAGGATAAGCAGCAAGTACAGATAGCCATTCAGTGGCTTGCTGCCAGGTGGAAGATACCTGCTTGCCTGGAAAATGTCCATGTTTCATCTTTGCTAGCTGGAGCTCCACAGCTGGCTGGAGGACAGCCAGTGAACAAGGTCCAAGAAGAGCTTGGTGTTGGGCCCTCTAAAGGAAGTGTCCCACTGCTAGGCAGTGGTCCCACCTAGGCTCTTGGAGATGAAAATCTCTGTTTTCCACCGAACAGAAGATAAGATACATGTCCCCACTCTGTAAAAAGGACATGCTTCTGAATCACAACAGTTTGGCTGGAGGTGACTTCCTTGTCTATGCTAGATAGAAGTGTTTTTATCCTAAAACAAGTCATGTTCATCCTCAGCCTTTTTCCCTGTCACACAGCTTTGCTTCCATTCCCATACCTATCCCTGGTCACTCATCTCTGCAGCTGTCTTCTCATGATGATCACATCATAACTGTCAATAGCTCCTCCAGATGAAGACAGGTAAAACCTCCTCTCAGCTTTCAAAACCATGCAAGAGAGAGATTACAGCAGAAGCTGCATCTGCTGGGAATGTTTTGAAAAGCCACCCCTGTGTGAGCGCGTGCTGCTGGAGAGGCAGCCTCCCTTGCTCAGGTGCTGCTGGTCGGCCTCTTGGGACAGGTACTGATCTCCTTGCCTGGAGTGCCCCCAAGAGCAGACCATGCACATCACACCCAGAGGTGTCCAGAGGTCACTCTAAGGGCAGGAAGCTCTCGTATTCCCCCCGAGGATGTAACAGATGGAGTGCTATGGAGATGCTCTCTAGGGCACTCCTGCAGCAAGACAGTGCAAACAATTGACAAATTTGGCCTCAAAGGCATGTCCACAGACAAGGTGAACACAGCCATAAAGACTGATTCATAAAGGGAGATAAAATACATTGACAAAATACTGCCTTCCCAAGCTACTTGGAGAGAGGATTAAAGTCTTTCTGCACTTACCACTGAACCACGTCCTTATATCTTAGTGACCATATGTAAGGAGTCGCCCATAACGCACAGAGTATAATTCTAAAGGACGGTAGGAAATGACTCACTTACTAGCTTGCTGTCGGAGGACTACATCATAAAATATTGGCTGTGGTCTCACATCATACCACACAGGCAGGAGAATTCGTATCAGCACACAGCGGCTATAGAATTACACTTTCTCATCAAACCCCAGACATACACCGTAGATTACAGACGCTCCACGGGCAACACGCTTGGCTGAAACAGGCTTGCAATGCGAGTTCAGGAGGAGACTGGCTTGCAACACACACTTCTTGTGCTTTGCCTTCACTTTGCTATACTTTATGAAATTTGAAAACAAAAGTTCATGAACTGCAGCTGAAGCAGGAGCCAGGGTATAATCACCATCTTCCTGGACCACAAGCAGTTTGGGATAAGGAGCAAACTGCAAATAAATTCAACAACAAGCAGAAGGACTGCATGTGTTGGGTGATCATCAGTGGGTAAGACACGAGCAGTAAGTGAGCGGCTTCCACATCTTGGCACACTTAGCACAGGGTTGCTGTCTGGAAGCTTGATTAGTGTGGACAAATTATTATTTAGACCCAAACAGACACAGTGAGTTACAGGTCAGGTCTCACCCTGGGAACGGTTTGATGAAGATCTGGTTATAACAATGCCAACTGAAGAGTCTGGGCTCTTCAATGCAAGATGTAGCAGTGCAGTCCGCAAGTAGTCCAGTGTAGGAGCTGGTACATTTATTACAGTTGGCTGGGGGGGTTTTTACCCCTTTTTTTCTTTTTTCTTTTTTTTTTTCAACTGAGAAACCCCAGAACATTGAAACTAGAACTATCCAGGACAAAAATCTTTTCACTTTAAAAACCTTTATATGGTTAAATCACTTTGTTCTCTTTCAACCATTTCAATTATAAAAGCGTGTTAACATTATTTTTGCTTAATATTATTAGTAAATATGTTGCATAAGTTTATAACTGCCAATGAAGTTATTTTAACTCATCTGAATAGTGTTTGCTTAATTAACAACTTTTAGACCTAGCTTTCAGTACATTTAGATTTCAGTGAGTGTCCTCACTGAAAAACCTGAAAATTTTAATGGGAAAGGAAACAAATTCCTTATGTAACACAAACAAAAAAGTTTTCATATAGGAGTCCTAAAGAAAGGTACAACAATCGAGAGCCACTGGCCAAGATTTCTGGTCTATCTGAACAAGACAAAAAAAAGGCAGAGGAAGAATCACTAAAAATAGGAAGACAGAAGTAATCTAGAAATACAATCTAGCTCATTCCCTACATCAGAACACCCCAAGCTTGGCACACTAAACCTGAACTGCTATGGATTTTCAGCTGTATTAGAATTTTTCACATGTGACAGTCTATTTGTCCTGGCAGTAGTCACCACTGAGGCCATCTAAACCACCTTTAAAGTTGCTAATCATTACCTGTGCTCCAGCAGAAACCTTGCACCACACTAGAAAGTTTTGCCATAATGATATTAAAATCTGCATTTTGTAACATGCTCCGTGACAAATTTTGTGGGTTATGGGAACATTATCTAATTTACAGTTCTTTGATGTGTGTAACAAGGATGCTAATGTAATTTTAGCACACAAAAGGCCAGTGAGATTAAATCACTGTATTTGAAAGCACATCGAGATCCTTAGGACAATGGACTAAAGATAAGAGGGGCAAAACATTATTACCCAGCAACTGTCATATGATAAGGTCAATATGTTGTTGGCCAGTGGAAGTACAGACTTAATATATCTTCTGTTGGATATGGAACAGGCAGGATCTCAGCATATTTTATTAGAATAATGCTAATTTGAAAATGAAGATATAAGAGGTGCTGGCCAGACCAAGCAATGTTTTTTAACTAACCCAAGAGGGATAATTTGTGCATTTAACAGCTCAGCTCCAGACACCAACATAACCAGTGCTAGGACACCCTTCACAAGCTTAATCAGCCTTCCTTTAATTAGTAATAGCTAGAAACATGTTCAAAGGTTTAATACAGCTAAGTATCTCATTATATTAAACATACAGTAGGCATCACAGTGCACAAATTTTCCACTCCCCTGGGTCCATGAAGCACTGATTAGACCACTCCTTCAGAAAGCACCCAGGAAAGCCAAGAGAAGGCCTTCAATAGAGGTTTTGATCCATGTTTCTAGAAGAGATCCTAACTGATGTTGTGTCCCTCTTCTAATACAAAATGGAACTCTGTAAAAATTCAGATTTTTAATGCTAAAAAGAAATAACACTCTTTCAGTCATGACTCATTAGAGAAGAAAAACATCTCATTTGGTGCAGTTAAACTCACATTTACTTTCTATCTTGCTACTGACTAACCATTTCTTACTGCTGTTACCTCAATATCTCTGTATCTGATCATCACACTCATACCTGGGTAGCCCAACACTCCCCAGGGGTTTCCCACAAACACTGTCACTCATTATTCCCTTCTGCTATGGGTTCAATGCACTTTCAGGCCACCCCTTTGATTTTGAGGTAGTTCCTAGGTATAAATGAGGGAAAGAAAAATTGCAAATAGTTGAATATTTCTGTCTTCACATTTCTTTCTTCCTTCTCTTATTTCTGCTTATCTCTTGATCCTAACATCCTCCGACTTCCCTGCTTTCCCTCTGTCCTGGGAACTAGAGACATACATATTTTCCTTCATAATGTTGAAATCAAAGGTTCTTTTCCAGCACGTTTTCCCCCTGGACCAATTGGGATATCAAAGAGCACTGTTTGTATGCACGCTACAAACCAAACACAAAAGATCTCCAGCCTTTTTTTGACACTAATAGATTATATTACTGACTGCAAAAATATCTGTTGCCTTACTTCCCAGACAGCCTATGTCCCCTAAGACTAAAAGTCTCTCTTAAGATAGGTACTTTTTTCTCCACTGGTAACTGAGGGGGCTCACACAAGGCAGTACAGAGACTGAGCTATTTCAGTGAAACAGAAGAAATGCAGGCCTAAGTGCCTGACCCAACAATTCCATGTCTACAAGATACTCACTGAATCAACTAATCCCTTACCTGGGTTGATAGAGTCACTGTGTTTTAAAGGAAAGGAGACAGTCAGATTAACTAAACTCTTGAACAACGCCAGCTGAGAGCAGCCTACCAAATTCTGCTGTAGCAAACCTAAAACATCTGTTTGAGTTAATCTGTATTTTTAGCTGGGTTTCAAAGAATTCAAGAGATGGAGCTGTAAGAAAGGGCAAAATAACCCATTTAACCTGCCTAGATCCCTTGGTGGACAGATTCCTCACAAGTTTCACTCTGGCCGCAATGGCTTCAGCTGGAAGCTTACTTTCCAGACAGCAACATCCATCAGCACCACAGCACAAACCCGCTGGCAACTGGGATCTCATTGCTCCAGCTTTCCCATAGGCTGGAACCACTTCACTCACCATCGCAGCCACCGCACAGGAGTCCTCCGCCAGTCCCTTGACGAGCCCTCAGCCAGGCTCTCCATCATCTGCAGAAAGAGCACATGCAGAACACCATCAGGGTAAGTAATGAGATGCAAATATATTCTTTCAGAGGTTGATCCAAAGCCCAGTGAAGTCAATTATTATTAATTTAATTAGTATTATATAAGCAGTACAAGACGTAATTCAAGTCAGGTCTCAATCAAGACAGGCTGCAGACATACGCAGAGCAGAATTAAAGGGTTTACAATCTAAATGGGTGAGACAGACAAAAAGAAAGAGAGGAAGGAGATGTGAGGTGATATAAAAAGAGCAGATAATCTGCCACAGAAACCCAATCTTAATCCTGTGCTTTGTCTGTCACACCATGCAGCCTTCAGCAGGAATTTTCAATAAATGTTACATCAACAATGTGTTTGTTAAACAGTATTTTGAACCTTTATTTGTAAAGAATTTTATCCCTCCTTACATTTTCATTAATTTTTACCTTGTCTTTAGCACACATAAGCACGCTTACTTTTATAACAGTGTCTATATATTCAGGGTCATTCAAGCCAAGTCAATGGAATGACCCTGTAGCTACAAGCATGAATGAAGAGCTGAACAAAACCCCCATGAGCTTTGCTTTATTCTGTATCAGTAATTAAAAACGCCCGAGTCACATCGTACACTTCCCACACCTCCACCCAGCCTCCTCCAAGGTAACTGGTTTGCTCAAGTGTCGCGGCCAGATGCCAATCTGCAATCCCATCACTGTGCACTGGCAACGGCCCAAACACTGGTTTGGTTTTTTGGTTTTTGGGTTGTTTTTTTTTTTTTTCCCAGTCCAGAAGGGAGAGTTTACATTTGCAGAGGGAGGGCATGAGGAGAAAGCAGTGAGGAAGGGAAGGTGGCTGGTGTGATGTGGAGGAGCCTTTGCTTTGCACAACACCCTCTCCCCCAGCTCCCGGCTGCTGCGGCTGGTGCAGTGAGAGCACCCTCTGCTGCTCTCCTCCCTCCTGCCAACAAGCCCTTGGCATCTCTCAAACCCTATCCCAACACCTGCGATGGGACACTCCTGGGACCACAGCACCCAGCCTTGGCCAAGGCTCACCTCCACCCTGCACACCAGGCTCTGCCAGCATGTGGCCCAGCTTTACGGGTTGCGAGGGAGCAGAGGGTGAGAATCCTACATGTCTCCATCACCAAGCCAAAGAATTAAAAAAAAAAAAGAATTTAAAAAGGCAGAAAACTCCTTGCTCTATAACTCTAGTGTCTGGGCGTAACTGGGGATACTGCATCAAAGCCCTCAGCAACAGCACCGGCTTTCTCTGGAAATTTTTGTAACGGCCACTGCTATTAGACCATATGAATGCAATTATAATATTCCGATAGAAATCGGTCAAGTATGTGGTAAACCAAGGGAACATACAAGGGAATGTGTGTAAGATAATCTCCCTGTCGTGCACACACAAGGGCACCGGGATTTCTTCCAGAATCCAGCCCTTCCCCACACCTCCCTGGTGCTCCTGGGGGAGGACAGTGAAGGTTGGCTAAAGCTTCGCTGGTGGGGATGGAGGCTCAGCATGTCACCCCTGAAATGGCAAGCCAGCCAGCCACGCTGGGGCAGACAAGGGAACGCAGCGGTGGGAAGATCTTTTGTAGCTGGAAAAGGCAAGTCAACCTGTAAATCCTAGTTAAAATATCTTTATTAGCGGCATTTTAATCACTTGCAAAATCTGGACCAGGATCAAACCAAACATAAGGCAGCAGCTGCTGTAAACAGCCGTTGTTGAAATGGAAAAATGATTAGTGTTGAGGGAAGGATGTCAGGCATAATGTGCCTGACTGGAATGCTGCTGGAGCTGAGCACCGGGCATGGTGGGGCACGGCAGGGCAGCTCGTCATTGTGCGTCCTGCCCTACAAACTTCTCCTGGGTGCAGAGGTCTTGAGATCTACAACCCCTCTGCGTACCAGAATAACCACTCCGTCCATATTTACAGCATTAAGGTGCTTCTCAGCCTCAGCTTGGAGAAGTGAACAACTACAGTGACGTCAGACCCTCTCTCCTTCCATCACACGCTGGAGCTAACACTGAAAGCCATTTAAACTATGGCAGAATTAGAGAAAAGTAATTATCCATCAAAGCTTGAACTGAATCCCAGACATGTACTAGACAGATTTTGGCTCTAGCTGTATTACATTATCTTTCCCTCCTTCAAAAGAAATCGCATTTCAATGCGTTACCTGGTGCAACTGTAAAAGTCTGAATTTTTTTTGTGTGCTGGTAAGAACAAGGTCTACAAAATAAGTTTTACTTAAATTGGCCCAAATTAAACAGATATATTTTAAAATATCAGTAAACAAAATGTAGTATTTCACAGTGACAGCAAAAAAAATTTCTCAAAACTGGAAGACATTTTACACGTGTATTTCAATTACCGCAACTAAGGTAATGTAAGTGGGGATACGGTGCTTCTAAACTGGGCAGGCAAAGTGCTCTGAATGTCAGAGGTTTTCCCATCTCTGCAGCACAGAAAACAGGTGGCAAATCTTAAGCAAGTTCATAAATGTTTTAGCATCATAAAACCATTTAATTAAAAAAAGGAACCGAAAATCAGATAATTAGAAGTCAAGTACAAAAGCTTTGTCCTTTTCCCACTCTCTTCCCACCCTTAACTACAAATACGGCAGTGCTCATGGTTTGGCTGGCCTCGGGCTGGACCTTGTGGTAACCAGGTATGAATCATACCAGCCTACACATCACCTCCAGGCAGCTAAACCCACCTCCTGCTAGCGGCCTTAGCATTTCTGAAACCATCAGAAATGGTTTTACTGGTTTTAATGGTTACTAGTGCAAGCCAGAAAGGTTTAAATGGCTTCAACTGGGCTCAGGAGAGCACCATGGACTGTCACAGTTCTTGCTCCTGTGGCTGAGCTGAGGTTCAGCAATAACTGATGATGCAATTTTCTGTGGTGCACATGGGTTAATTCTTTACCAAAGTGAAGATATCTACATTAGGAATATTCTCTTTCTCTTTCTTTTTCTTTTTCTTTTTCTTTTTTTTTTTTTTTTTTCCCCAGGAGGGACAACTGTGCAGTGGAAGATACACCAGTGGGATCAACACCTGATCAGAAAGCTGGTGCATGGTGAACAAAATCACTGTTGACTATAAAGGAATGGGAAGCATGTATTCTGGTGAGTATTTTTTATGGTTGGTCTTAGTATCTCTTTTGATACTTGGCAAGCAAAAGAGAGCTCAGGAAATGAGTGAGAAAGCTGTAACACTATGCACGCAGCCAGCATCAATGTGGATTTTTTGTTGTAATAAAAAACACTCAATCTGCTTTCACTGCACCTGCCGCCGCAGCCATAGAAAAGGTGCAAAATGAACTTGTAACCTAATTTTCAGGTTGAACTACTCTACATAACTGCATTACACAGAATACATTCGGGTGACGCTGAAGAAAAATTTGGATATAACTGCTGCTATGAAATGTTGCAGCCTCAGCAATGTCCCTCCTACACCAGCAGTGCTTATCACAATGTTCTTGATTTTCATGTTGTGCTGATGCATTTTACATAGTCCCTTAAAAACAACTAGTCCATCTCTCCTGGTCAATCAAAATTACTGAGCACTGCTCGTGCCGTTGCAGGGCACGTTGCCTGTGCAGATCACCAGGAGAGGGGCCAGAGCATTCAACAGTAAAAAGAGCCTACCAGTTCCTCTGTCCCGGACACGAACATTCCCTAGTGTTCTTGGCCTCACTTCGCCACAACATTCAACCTGTCCAGAAAGTCCATAAAATAGGTAATGAGGAATGTAACAACCCATCTTCAGCTGCCCTAGACTACACAAAGAAACAGCTTTTCTGTCCACTTCTCCATTACAGTTTCTCCCTCCATTATCTTTAATACTAATAATGCTATTTGATATTACTAATAATATATCTTTAATACAATTTCAAGTTTGAGCAGTCTTCCCACTCCTACAAGATGACTGACTGAAGCCAGATGCTTAGGTCCACTGTCAAATTCTCCAAGGAGCTGAGCATATGCATTAGGTATAGGTATTAGTTGAACAAACCCCATTCAAATAGCTTAAACCAACTGAATATGGGTTTTGTAAGAGCAAGAACATTTCTGTTCATGTTCTTGAACCACAACAATTCACATGAGCCATAAGGGCATCTCACTGAAGCACCGAACATTGGTGGGATGATACTGATCAGCTTTAGATCAGGCTGTGGTTCTTCAACACCAGGAAAGATCTAGAAATCACAAGAACAGTCCCACTCCCACCGTGTCAGTGAAAAGGTCCATGTAGGCTCCATTGGGATTCAGACATAGAATACAAGAAGAAGGTGAGCACAGAGCTGCAGCTGCTCTCACACAGGTTTCATCAGGACCTGTTACGAAGCGACCACATACAGAACACAAGGTTACTGACCACACCTATGTAATGCTTGAGACAGCATCTCTCACCCAAACAACTTGAGCCTTCTTACTGTTATTAGCTAAAGGTGAAATTCCACCATCAGGATCCAACTCCAAATACACATCACAGCATGTCCTCAGAAACAGGTATAAAAACTACTCCAAAACTAAACTATTTGTTCCCCATTACTTGTTTTTGCTTCTCATAAGGCAGAGGAGGCTAGAGCTACAACTCACACTGTGACACCCTAGTCCCTCTCACTACCCAAAGAACCTGTCTCCCCTTCCTCATTGGCAGGATGCCACAAGAAATTCCAACTTCAAAAGCAGCTCAAATCATTTAAAGTATAAACACATGCACACGCCATCATCATTCATGTGTCATGGGTAGCATAAGCCAATGTTTTAAATCATCTGCTTTTTAAAAGTGGAGCCTCAAAACACAGCTGAAGGCTTGAGAAGTTGCTTCATCAGCTCTTAGTCCTGTCCAACTTGAGAGAAAAAAAAAGCATTGTTTAGTATTTTTCGTTTCCATAAGGGGGAGCTTGTGCACAGAGGATTACTGTTGGTGACTCTCCAGCCCCAGAGACTTCACACCATTACAGCTCATTGAGACCTACTTCTGCATTAATTAATTACTCTGCTCTGGAGAGGCATTCACAAGATGAGGTCCCATGATCTGCAACCGCCCTGTTGCACTGAGGAGCTGCAGCCTTGTAAGACTGAGGACAGAAAACATTTCTGCAGTAATCAGAAGTATTTGACTCATGCTCAAGTGTGAGTTCTGTTTATATAAATTATATTAGCGGAAGATCAACATTTTTATTTAGCTAATGTATAATTCATACTACCAACAATGCAAATTATTCTGTGGTTTGGAGATTGACTCTACCTAGTAAACACTAACATTTGTGGGATGAAAAATAATTGTGAGGCTTACGTGTCAAGATCTGAGTCAGGGTTATGTGGTAACAGGTTATCGACTGCTAATAGTTGGGTTTTAAATTAAAGATCTTGTTGTAATCAGTCTTTAGGAAACACAACCCATGTTCAAAGGGGAAGCAATCATTGCTACCTGTTAGGGTAGCAGTTGTGTAAGTAAATAGCTCGTTAAAATTCTAACACTTCCTGCTGGAGAGCTAGCAAAAATTTCACATGTTAACTGTCAGGCATTATTGATAAATTTGCATATGCAAATCAGGTAATAAACTACCAACACACTGAATTTCCTACACAATATATAAAAACTTTGGTTGAATAATAAGTTAGAAGTGAAAATCTAACATTATCTGGGCTGAGAGTGGTTGGGAAAAACTGATCCCATCACAATCCCATGAAAGCATGGTTTTCCAAAAACCCCAGCCAAAGAGCCCATTTTGGAGAAGTGCAACACATCAGAAAATGAGGTCACTTATTTAGGTGCCTCCAAATTGATTCAGGTGTATAATTTACCAGGTCAGTCAAAGGCTTTCTGCAAGACCTAGAACAAATTAAGCAAGTTTTGGGTCTCATCTCATACACCAAACTGCAATAATGCTGTTTGCTTCTTCCAGTGCTTTTTCTATCTCTCATCTGAGGCAGGAACACTCTTGCTTTTTTGCAATTTAGGACACGGTTCAACTTCAGATGAGGCCATTATGCAAATAATAATGCAAAAGTGCACATAAAGTCAACTCCAGTGACATGAATGTAGACGTGAGATCACAGGAATCAAAGAACACGTTATGTTAATTATTAAAACAACTATGGAAAAGGGTGAATTTAATCTCCCGAATTCTTTAATTTGAGTCTTACTAAAGTATATGCTCTATTCCCACAAGATTTATAGGCTTAATACAGGAATCAGAGAATCAATATGGTACATCTCTGGATCTTGGGTGAGTAAATGGGTTGCCATGAAATAAAGTCCCTTTTTAAATTCAAAGTAAAACACACCTACATCGGTAATCTGAGGAGACAGATACTGGAGAGATACGATATCAGATCACAGTCATGTTTCCTCTGGTACAAGACGAGAGGAGATCAAGCCAAAGAAAACTACTTAGCAGATTGAAGCAGTCGAAAAAAAGTACATTTACTTGTTAATGTCTAATAGTCTCAGATGTCTACAGTACAAAGGAAAGTATTTGAACAGCTTAAAAGTTTTATGGTTAAAATAACATTCAATAAAAAATACATTTTTGCAGGACTGGTTAAGAAACCACAGGCAGGCGGGAATTCCGGGAAAGCCCAGGGGCAACCACGTTCCTCCAGGGAGGAGCCGGTGGGGAGTGGGGAGAGGCCTCCCAAACTGCCCTGGTACATGAGAGAAACAGGGAAGGGATGTTTGCTTGGGTTGGGTTTTTTCCCCCTAAACCAGTGTGTCTTTCTTTGATCGGGCAGGTGGGCTCAGTCTCAAAGATGTAGCTTTATACTAGGAAAATCCCAAATCTGAAAGCTGGGTGCTATCTTTGCAATCTCCCCAGAAATCTGACATGTTCCATGTGTCACTGACACCCCACATATCCGTGAACTTGTTTAGAAAAAAAGTCATGAACTTTTGGAGTGACTTTTGGACTCTGGACAGAGAGGTTCTGGGCCAAGCTTCAAATACACCCACCCCATGATTTATAGATTTGTATCAAAACCAGAGCAGAAGATTTACTGTTTCTCATGATTTAAGGAGCTGAAACCAGGTGAGATTCCGTGTTTTTTAATGAGATTGACCTAGAATTTTAAAATGCCTTTGATTCCCGAATTCAAAGTGAAAGTCAGAGAAATGAGCCCACCTGAACCAGACCCAAGAATATATCTCCACAAAGCCCTGTGAAGTGAAAGCACAGATTTGCAACAGCTTTTGTTGACGTCTTCCCTTACAGCAGGCTTCTAAAACAGTTAGTAACTTCTGACTGCCCAAATGCAAAACGTTCTCACCACACTACTCTCAAATGGGCTTTAAAAAAAAATATTTTTTTTTAAATCTACAGTACATGCACATTAAGGAAATGCATCAGCTGGCACAAGCCAAAGGCATCATCTGGCCCGAACTCCTGGTTTCCAGGAGTTACCTTCTCTTTCTGCTGGCATCAACTGATGTCAGAGTGAACTAAAGGGGTATTAAGGTGGAGAGAAGAGAGAAATACAAAAAACTAATGGAACAAGGACATCTATATATTTACTAGTGTTTCCCTTACAGGTACCTTTCCACACATGAGATCACCAAAACCATCAGCCCAAGGTATGCTGCACAAATAACAGTGCCACATGAGCACATCAGTGGCTGCATCCATTTGTCAGCTACACTCAAGATTGTGCTCAAGTGTGAGGACGCAGGTAGATGATAGCAGCACAGACAACAGCCCTCGACAGATCTGTGTGGAGTAAGAGGACAAATCAGTGTCCTCATACTTGCAAGTGAAAATATTCCAGTAAAATTGCTAAATAGCCAGGCCACTACAGTTACTGTAATTTCTGAACTGCTGCATGTGGGCACATCCCCTTGATTCTCCAGCCCAAATAACTTACAAGCTAGCTTTATAATGTGGGTTTTTCAAGTCTTGGTTTAAACACACATATATTTAGTTTTCCTTTCACCATGTTGATGTAAAGAACTGCTGGTCAGCAAGGCACGTAGCAGCCACGATCCTGGGATTATGTTCTTCAGGTCTTTCTGTATGAGAACCAGACCAGACTTAAAGGTATCTATGTGTATTTTGAACCTGACGGTCCACAATCCTATATAGGCACATGCCTGTTCTGCACACACAGTCCTCACAAACACAGATCTTTCAGCTTCCTGGACCAGAGTAAAGTCTGCAGTGCTAAAGTACAATATTTCATCTCCAGAACAGATGCCAGTAGACAAATTTTCTTTGATGTGTTAGAAAATGTGACATCTCTCTGTACTGTAAGGAAAATTCCGTACCATTTCCCATACATAGAGTATTTTGCTACTTACACAAAACATTATTGTGATCTTTAACTTGGGGGTGGGGGGAGACCATTCTACTGGGGAAAAATAACAGGGGAATAGGCAAACAGATATGGAAAGACAGTTTTGTTACTCTCAGACATTGTTCCAGATGCATCCCTTCTCATGTGCTCAGCGTGTAGCCTGTTTTACCATCTGTACCCCCACTGCACTCTCTTGCCTTTAATTCAGTTTTATCCTCTTGTACCTCCCACTGTCTTCTTAGTTTCAAAGCATCCTGATTAGCATGCGTTACAACAGACAAAGAAATTTTTAAAAGTTTGTGGTGTAGGAAGAAGATACCCTCTTTCTCACTAAAAAGAGATTATCTTGAACTGCTCTCACTCAATAAAATGTGATTAGATTCTCTGCTCTCTCTTACTGCCTTTGAGCCAGCTAGACAGATGTTCCATCAGTAGGTAAGTAGGTCCAACTGACTGAATGGGTTCATTTAAGTAATTACATGAAGAATCACTTTTCCACAGTTTTTCTAGCCACAGACAGCAGAACAGCAGCTGCCAGCAGTGTTCACCTTGGAAGGCTGCTCAGCAGCATATATAAATTAGCAACCAGGCTTGGACCTGCTCCTGGTTGGATGATGATAATGCAAGTCCAATGACATCTATAGAAGCTGTTAACTGGAGGTACTGGAGAAAGCAAAAAGTCATCGCTGAGCTACTGTTGCACCTTCTAAGCCAGGTCAGGCTTACAATACTGATGAACATAACTTCTGTATCACTTGGGCTTTGGAAAAATTAATTTAACTTTTAGCCTTTTAACACTGCAGCTCCTGCAAGCTGCTGCTGGACTGTTTAGCTGGTGGTACTGACCTGGTTACTGTCTAAAACTGCCTGTAAACAGACAAAAATCTTCTCATGGTTGTGATCAACATCAATAAATTGGAATGATTCACTATCAGTGAAAAGACAAAAAGTGCAAGGAAAGGATGTGGACATAAATCCTGAAAAACTGGTGACTGATATGAGCATGATTTGGTGATATTGAGCTGAGCTCTCTGTAACTGAAGTCATTTTAGAAAACGCGCGTGGCATGAAGGTGCAAGGTCCACACTGCAAGTTACCAAGAAAAGACCTAGTGGCATGAAACCCTTCCCCCAGCCCAGCCCACAGCCTCATTCCTTAGGGTCACACAGATCTGTGCTCCCCATTTCACCCCAGACAGAGCCCCACAATCTCTGCTCTCTCCTGCTTCACCTAGGTACCCAAGCTTCCACGCCAATGCCACACAGCTGACCACGAGGCAACACCCAACCTGAGTTCAATAGAGACATTTAATTATTACTACATAGTTTCCATTCTCATTTTCTTGCGCTCCTCCTGGATTTGTTATGAGGTTTGGAATCCACACAGAGACAGGCACATGGCTTTAGGAGCGCTACAATCGATGACACCTGCTTTGCTGCACACTTCTAACTTGACAGTAACTGTGAACCTTCCTTGAGGATTTTCTTGCAGCTAAGCAATCTCCTTCTGTATGGATTCCCTGCTCTCTGCAGGAAAATAATTCCCATGACTGCAAGCTTTATGGTTCCTACAGCTGCAGCACTGGCTGGGTCTCTGTCCTACCTGGTCTCAAGGGAACGT
This sequence comes from Caprimulgus europaeus, assembly GCA_907165065.1. The sequence continues at coordinate 32,437,413 of OU015531.1, read as the reverse complement.
GGTCACCATCCTTCTCTGTCAAACCAGGTCAAACCTGGTCAAAAGCTTCAAAAGTTGTCTCAGAGCATCCCCCCTCCCACCCAGACAACACGATAGCATAACCATTGTTTTCACCAGGAAAAAACCTAAAACATACTATTTGTGTTAGGATGTTACCTAAGAAAGCACGAAGGAGAAGTCAGGGCTCCTTGTGCTAGCTGTCATACCAGCATGACTATACGGTAAAGATGAGGCTGCAAGCCCATCAGCTTGTACCTGAGCTAAGACAGCCAAAGGAAAACAGAAGAAACCAAAGCATGAAAAAATAAAAGCCTAAAAGTCACCCTCTGCCTGAGTCACCCTGTCCAAGGGGTGGTACAGCAAGGTTTTGTTACTTCTTGGAAGCCTTCTGAGAAACTCCCCTGGTGTGTGGCAGAGCCAGCTTATGCCAATGGAAAGTATATGCAGGACGTTTCAAGAAATCGCTTTACGAGGGGGAAAAAAGAAGTGTGGGCAATTTGTGTTTCTGAGAACTCATTTTCCCAATAGAAGGTTCATTTTCTTACTCAGAACAATTCCTCACTTCAGCTGTAAACTGTAAAATTTAGATTTTAAATAGTTTTAAAATTTTACTAAGTCAAAATCAGAACAAGTGTTGTGAGATGACCATTCTTTCTGACACCTTTTTTCTTTGGAAAGTGAGAGACACAGCAGAAATGACAAGCTTTTATTGCTAGTGACAGAACACCAGGCTTAAAGAAAGAGGCTTCATCCATGGTATTAAGGAATATATAATACTGACTCTAATTCAGTTTTGTTCCATTTATATGGGTGTAGAACCGCGTCTTTTGAAAGAAAAGTCAAGAAGCTTCAGGCAGCAGTCATGACAGGGAGATACTACATGAAAATTGCTTTTATTTATGTTCCCAAGACATCCATCCTAAACTAAAGGCTACAGGTGGTGACAAGCTTCAGCACTGCAGATTAAACCAAGACAGGAAAAGTAATTAAGGCAAAAAATAAACAAAGGAATATTTTCGTTATCTTGGGGATGAAAGGTTCTTTTGACTGGCGTTATTAATCTTCTAACACAAACCTTTAGCTTTGCTTGGAAGAATACTAGATTCTCTATGGGATGCCAAGTCATGAATCCATCAGAAAAATCTATTTCTGAAATCTTTCTATCACGCTACTAAAGGAAAAAGTTGTGTTGACAAAAGTGCCCGTTGCGTCCGACATAGCCTTTCCTTGTTCGTTGTTTTAAGAAACACAAAGGAGGTTGGGACTAAGGGATTTATAAACGTTAAGCAAACCCCATCCCTTTAATCTGAAATCTGTCTCGCTTTGCCCTTAGGTTGACATTTATTGTTTAAAAACCTTGAGAAAACGTACTGAAGAATTGCCCATTCCCATCAGTTTAAGTATGAAATGTTTAAAGTGCACATATTTCATCTAGTGCCAGGTCCAGGATCGCAGCCAGGTCTTGTTTGACAACCAGATGACTAACACAAAGGGGTTCCCCTTATGAAAACGTTTTGATATGTGAGTTGGCACAGGCCAGCGGATCACAACATACCCTGCCAGGAGCCAGAGCCCAGGCATGTGTGGGGCATATGGGCAGCCACATGAAAAGCGCATTGCCATGCCGAGCTGGGAGCGATGGCAGAGAATAATCAGGCAGGCCAATTTGTAGGGCAGCTTCTATTGCACTGCAGCTCATGGAGCTGCTCAGGGCGTTAAATGGAAACAATTTTAAGAGCGAAAATGAAAACTGACTGCACGTTGCCTGGAGGTTAAGTAATACTGATGTGCGAGTTTGTGATTACTCAATATGCACGTTGCCTCTGCTTTCAGCATGGGAGCAAGTTTTCCCCATAAATCTCTGGACACGAAGCATTAACAAAAGAGATGAGTGATATTTTTCCAAGGTCTTCCTTTTTCTAGTATTTCTTCTAATCCCAAGTTTCATCTTCAACTTTAAAACAATTTGTTCCAATTAACTTTAAACAGAAGTATTTTTACACTGTCAGGGACTGTTGGATGAGCCATGATCTAGGGATCCGGCTGTCATCCTTTAATAACTTTTACTTACTACTTTAATAACTTTTTAACATCCATAATAACTTTTTATTATCAAGGAGAACTTGAACAGTCTCTAGACCACCTCATGAGACCACCAGCTGGGTCTCTACCCATAGGTGACCACAACACTCCATGGACAGTCCCCTATGCACCCACCTTAGCTTTCAGGATTTCTTGAGCTTCAACCACATACTAGCTATCACATCTTGGAAAAGACATGGACTTTACAAATGACATAGCTGGGACTTTTTGTGTTTATGGAGGAATCTTCTGGGTTTATCTGAAGGTAATTAATAATGGCAAGTATTTTCTGAGGTGCACCAAACATCTCAAATTTGAAACTTCTAGTGACTATAATGCATATCTATTTAACAATTTTTATTAACATGAGGCTCATATTTTAAATTTTGAAGTTTAAAAAGGACTAAAAATTCAGCACTGTTGCTAAAAATCCTGATACTGATCAGTATCAGAGTCTACATGAATGATAGACAGTGGCAAATGTGTTTCAACTAGATGAGCTTAGCACATTTTCCAATACTGGTATTTTCAACTGAATTCAGGATTTTGACATTTAAAAACTAAAAATAGGGATATTTTCAACAGAGAGGTTTTTAAATTTCAAAACCAAAGTACATTGGGGAGTAAAAGGTAGAAATCTGAATTAAAGCACTTCCTCAGCTGCGGGTGACGCATGTTGACCACTTCACTGTCACTGAGGCAACGCAACAGCATGCCCAAGGGCTGCCAGGCAGCGATGTCTTCTCTTGAAGTCATTGTATAATGACCACATAGTTACGGTAAATTAAACTGTGGTATTTTGCTCTAACTCAGTAAATATTTTGCATGAAGAGAAGGTAACATGATCGCAAGGAATTTCTTGGCACAGGCCACTCTCCCAATTAATATTTACCAGTCATCTCCCTGTCATTGCACCACATCATTTCCAAAATCCTCACAACTATGCACATATGGCTCTCCAAGGATATACTGGAGTTAAGAGGAATCTTCTTTTGGAGATCTTATGAGGTCCAGCTGTTCCTACAGCACTAATCGTAGCTTTGATTCCTCCCTTTCACCACCACCTGCAGATAACCTGGAGCACTCGTATGCAGCGATGTGTGTAATTCAGTGCCTCAGAACATGAAATATTCTTAACAATGCCTAGCATCAATCTTCCTTTTGAGTTTCTTGCAGTAAGGTATTGCCAAGACGTTGTTTAAGGTCTGACAGAAGAAACAATACAAAATTTCAGGAGAACAAACTGATTTAAAGCCTACCAAAACCTCTCCATCAAAGTAACCCAGACTTCAGATTGAAGGGTGTGTCACCAGTTTTGGCTACAGTCTGACCCATAAGGAATTAAATTTAGAATTTCTCAAGGAGAACCCCTGGCCATTATCCACTATTCTCAACACCACCAAACAAGCAGTGCAACGCTATGCTTTTAGTTATTTGCTATTCAGGAACTTAACTATTCCTTGAGCAATCAGAAACTGATCTGATATCCTCCCATTACTGTCCAAGATAGAGCTGGAAGCAAGAAATGTGTTTCCTAGTAAGCTACTTCAAAAAAGCAACTTTGGAGCAAGCTGGATGCATTCAATCCTGCAGAATCTGTCCTAAGTTCCACTTGTAGCTTAGTGGCCACATCCCAAGTAACAAACTACAATGAAGTGACAAAAATCCTTGCAGCAATTAACAATTACTTAGAAGTGTCCTAAAGATACAAATATACTGGTATCTGCTCTCTGCTTTTCAACTATTTATTATCAATACACACCAAGCTCAAAGGGTTTGTGATAGAAAAGGGCAACTATTGAACATTTTTGTCTCTCATTGGAGACTCGGTGAACTGCAGGTACAGCTTACAAAGCTGAGTTGGCTGGAGGTAAGCAGACCAAAGCTGTCCCATCTGCTACTGGGACAAGGCAGTTACAATGACATGGTCACATACTGTCCCTACAAGGGCTGAGACCCCCAAGCTGCAAATTCAGCAGTTTAATTGGAAGGTAGGTTAGGGTTTACTGTGGCACAACTATAAAATACTCACAACATGGATGCATGCCCAGGATGCACTCCTCTGCTGTCAGTACAAGTAACTTTCAGTTGACTCAAAGGTCAGAGTGGGCTTCTAACAACCTCCTCTTACAACTACTCTTACAACTAATCCCTCCATTTTAAAGTAGAGCCTACTCAGGAGATCATCACAGGACAATTCAGATTGGAAGGGACTTCAGGAGGTCCTGTACTCCAACCTCTTGCCCAAAGCAGGTCAGCTATGAGATCAGATCTGGTTGCTTAGGGTATTAAGCAGTCTGGTCTTGAAAATCTCTCAAGGGTGGAGGCTGAACAGCCTCTCTGGTGAATCTCGTGCCACTGCCATGTAGTGAATTAGCATAAACCCAAGTCTATTTCAATGTGCCTACTTCTGTGGCCCAAGCAGAACACCTCTGAACATATGCCAGTTGGCTATGAAATCCTTGGTGAAGACAAATTTCCAAGTGCCTGTCTTACTGTCAGCAGTCTCCATCATTACGGAGTCATTGCGTCTCATCGTAATAGAGGGATCGTGTTCAGAGTCGACAGTGAAATGTCTTTCTGCCTATACATGAAAACCACACTTTTTGCTTCTGTTTCAGAATACCTCCAATACATCTCCCATTTCACTGCAGAACTATTACGATACATATCAACACTATTATAATAGCTGACAGCAGCTAGTAATTTCTGGAGCTAAGATTGCTTATGACCTTCAGATAGCTTTGCATTCCTACAACCTTCTGAAGTACCATGGGGACTGAAGTCTGATAAAACTGCTTCCAATGATAGCAGCAAACACAGAGAACACAACCAAGATTTAAGCAATTTATGTACTTACTTGAAGAAACTGGCAGGCTATTTCATATGCTTACAAATCAAACGAGCAAACTTGGTGTTCAATACACTTACACCACCTCTCCTTTTATTTAATGTAATGTAACTCATTTCTTCTCTTTCATCATCATTCAGAACATCATACTAAATTGAATGCAACTGGGGTTGCTGCGTTTGCTTCAATGATCTCTGCACTGAATCAAATTAACACTCAAAAATAGAATAAATCTACTTTTACTAGCCAAAACGCTGTGGATGAAGTAATCTCCACTTACAAGAGCAGGGTACTCATTTTCCCTCTTGAACATAAAAGTGTGAAAAATGTAGAAATGCATGTTGATTTCTTGGACAGAAAACAGGAAGTAATTTAATTTCAGAGATGTACTAGAAACACTGTAAATTAAATGCATAGTGTTCACACCTAGGACTATACCCATTGCCATCCTTACATGGTTTGCAGGATTTACTATCATTAATCGTTGATGATTGCTGGGTTAGAGCTGCACAGATATTCTCACCTCAAGTGCCCCTCTGATTGGGGGGCACCTACAAATGGCAAGATCTGCTCCTGGTTTATATCGTTTGGGGATACAAATGAGTTGTTACTGCCTTATCTTCCCATTAACATTGCAGAGCCAGTAGTTTCATCACCATGATTTAGGTTCTCCCAGGGTGGGAAATGCTGAACATGAAAAAAGCTAGGTTACCTTCCCTCAGCTCTGTGCCATGCCGAGAAAAAGCTCCCTAAACATTCCTGTCTGAGATTCAGCATCCAACACTGGCAGAACAACTGGTAAACTGGGACCTATATTTCTTACAGACATTAATATGTGCTAAATTATCATCTTGCCCTCATGCTGTGAATCTGCACACATCCCAATAAAAAAAAGTTGGAATAATAATGGTAGCAAATTGCACGATTAACAGGTGTAGTGGGTCTGGCTGGGATGGAGTTGATTTTCCCCGTGGCAGCCCTCAGAGTGCTGTGTTTTGTATTTGGTGGCTCGAGGGGTGTTGATAACACACCAGTGTTTTGGTTACTGGTGAGCAGTGCTAGCACAGCACCAAGGCTGTCTCTCCAACATTTCCCCCAGTAGGCTGGGAGGGGGGAAGGTCTTGGGAGGGGACACAGCCAGGACAGCTGACCCAAACGGACCAAAGGGATATTCCATACCATATGACGTATGCTCAGAAATAAAGCAAGGAGAACAGAGGGGGAAGGGGGGGCATTCGTTACTTCCGTTTGTCCTCCGGGAACCGCAACGTGTATGAAGCCCTGCTTCCCGGGAAGTGGCCAGACATCGCCTGCTGATGGGAAGTAGAGAGTAAATATTTTGTTCTTTTGCTTCTACGCACGCAGTTTTGCTTTGCTTCTATTAAACTGCTTTTGTCTCGATCCACGAGTTTGGTTTTTTTGTGTTCCATCTTATTTTCTCCCCTCCCCATCTTGCTGAGGAGGGGGGTGATAGAATGGGCTTTGGTGGGCACCCAGCATCTAGCCAGGGTCAACCCACCACAACAGTCTTTTTTGGCGCCCAACGTGGGGCACGAGACAACAACAGTTTTACATTCAGCGTGCTTTAGCTGCAGTAGTTATTAAGCAATGAGCTCCTGTGCACGTCACGGAGTTTTGTTTTGTTTTGTTTTTTTCCTTTCTCTGCTGGTAGCATTGCTTATCTCTGTTTCTGCTCAGTTTGGGAACATGTTGATAACAGGAACAGCTATGGGCTTCATGCTGACATTCGTAGTTTTGCTATGCTGGGGGAGCTATTCTGTGGGGAGGATGAAGGAACTCGGGAGTATGCTGGTACAAATAGTGACTATGTGCTTATTCCTGGCACTGATGGCCTTACTGTGCTTGGGAAGCTATCTTGCGGAGGAGACAAGGGAATACATCTCCCTTTCCCTACCTGAAGTTAATGTAGATGGTTTTATTATGCAGGCTCCCGAGGTCCTTGTTCACCCTTATGTGAGCTCTTTATTACTGCTTAGTAATACTATTGGAATATTATGGTTTTTGTGGAGTATAGTCTCGTCCTGGTGTAGCAGAAGGCAGCTTTTGGGTGATGAAATACTGAAAAGTGCCCTGAAGCGTCCGGTCCCTGGGTGTACTTGGTGGGTAATGCGAAAGGATGGGGAGACCCGGTGTGTGCCTCAAGGAGATTTAACCTTGGGGGAAAACTAATCTGTGATGTGAGTTGTATGTTGCAGGAAGGAATGTAGCATGAGTGACCTGAACTGATGGAGAGTGAGTTTAACACAGAAAGGAACCAGACAAGTGCAATGATGACCCAAATCAAGTGCTTAGAAAAGTGATTTGGAAAGGTGGTATGGATTGCCCCTCCCATGGGAAAAGGCAAACCCATTCATGGGATCGTCTTTGCCCAAGGGCCTGGGTGTACTTGGTAGGTAATGTGGAAAGATGGGGAGATCTGGTGCTTGCCTCAAGGAGATTTAACCTTGGGGGGGGAACTAATCTGTGATGTGAGTTGTATGTTACAGGAAGGAATGTAGCAGGAATGACCTAAGCTGACAAATATTCGCAATGATGACCTGAATGGTGTTGGCGCCCAACAATCAAACATACTGCTCCTCTTGTCTTGAACATCTATCTTGAACAGAAGAGGTCCAGGTCAAAGCCTGTTTGTGAACATTTGGAGGAATGGAGGAAACCCATGGGATATCTATCTGGGGGGCAGAGCTAATAAGAATGTATAAACCTGTATGCTGGGTATAAATTATGTGGGACCTGATCATGACGCAAATGGTATGGAATAAGGGGTGGAGATTGTAGTGGGTCTGGCTGGGATGGAGTTGATTTTCCCCGTGGCAGCCCTTAGAGTGCTGTGTTTTGTATTTGGTGGCTCGAGGGGTGTTGATAACACACCAGTGTTTTGGTTACTGGTGAGCAGTGCTAGCACAGTACCAAGGCTGTCTCTCCAACATTTCCCCCAGTAGGCTGGGAGGGGGGAAGGTCTTGGGAGGGGACACAGCCAGGACAGCTGACCCAAACGGACCAAAGGGATATTCCATACCATATGACGTATGCTCAGAAATAAAGCAAGGAGAACAGAGGGGGAAGGGGGGGCATTCATTACTTCCGTTTGTCCTCCGGGAACCGCAACGTGTATGAAGCCCTGCTTCCCGGGAAGTGGCCAGACATCGCCTGCTGATGGGAAGTAGAGAATAAATATTTTGTTCTTTTGCTTCTGCGCACGCAGCTTTGCTTTGCTTCTATTAAACTGCTTTTGTCTCGATCCACGAGTTTGGTTTTTTTGTGTTCCATCTTATTTTCTCCCCTCCCCATCTTGCTGAGGAGGGGGGTGATAGAGTGGGCTTTGGTGGGCACCCAGCATCTAGCCAGGGTCAACCCACCACAACAGGTCATGGGAAAACCTGCAAGCGGAGAATTTCACAATTTGGTGACACAATTCAGGTTTTACCCTGTCTCACACTGCTACGTGGCACACCTAGTTAGAGAACATAATTAAGAGATGTTGTGACAAAGGAGTTGACTAAACAGTACTGTATTTCAATGATGTACCCATGCTGTTATCAGACCTGAGAGTAGGACATGATAGTTTTTACCCTATTTTGTGTCAATCCTTCATATTGGTGAGCTGGCTGCCAAATAAATTGACCTTGTCAATTTTATAATACTAATTATCATCATTACATTATTGAAAACAGCAATGTGCCTGGAATTGCACCAGTAGGAAGACACGCTCTGACAATACAATTTCTTCCTATATGGAAGTAAGCACATTAGTCTATAGCACCTTTACAGTGATTTAAAGTCTGCGTTATGCAGCTCATACTGTTGCAATGATAATATTCTCAAAGCTGGGAAAGACTGGGAAGGAATTAGATGCTAAATATTTTTTTTTTCTCTATTTTATAGTATAGCAAATATAACGATGTTCCCAAATTCAATTAATATCCTTATAGCAGCTGAGTCCAAACCTGCAAGCTGAGATCAATGCGCATGGTACTTGCTCATAAGACCCAAAAAATGGCTCATTTTTATATGACATTCATCATCCCAAGAGCACCTTAGTGAGTGCCGGAACTGAAGGACGTCCAGCTTTCGGACAGAACGGTTACCACTGAGCAGCAGTCACCAGTCCTTTATGCTAGGTTAACATAGTCAGCATCCATGCTTTAAGAAGCTATATCCTTTCTGCAAGTCTTACAAAGCTACTGTTGCATCTCAGCATTATTTTAGGCATCAACCATTAACACAGAAAAATGTTTTGCTCAAGACTAGCTGACATGCATTTCCCATCTTCCTTTGAAAATCTGGCTGAATTAGGACTGACTTTAGGTCCAAGTATGGTCACAAGATAGAAACAACTTCATTTTTGCTTATTTTTCTGTATTTAAGTCTTAAAACTTACCCGCATTGTCTCTGATTTTTTGCTCCCAGTATTATATTTTACAGCACTTAAAGACCAAGCCTTACAGAAGTGTCTGCAATGAAACTGGCATCCAAGATGTTAAACGCCTGTGCAGCACTGCGGAGTGCAGTTCATATTCACAGGAGGTTTCCACTAACTTGTTTGGACAAACTGAGTAAATGTCAGTGGGAATTCTGACCCTGTGCATTACATTAATCTTCATAACTACTCGTCCAGATGTGTACATGTTTCTAGGATGGAGATGGATTTTTTTCAAGTTAACTTTTGTAGCCCATTGGTATTTGGAACAAGAAACAGAGGCTTCTGGCATCCACAGCTTCTTCTGCTCCTTGGCTCTGACAAGGACAGAGACGACTCATCTGCAGTAATGCCCACCTCCAAGGAGGAGGATGAGGAGGGTACCTCAGCCCAGGGCAAGAACCCAAACAAACAGTTCCCCGGGTTCAGACCAGTTCCTGCACTGCCCTACACTCTTCTCCATTGCTACCCAGGCTTTGCTCTATAAGAAGCACTGGCACTGGAATGAGACATTTCTTTCTATCAATCTGCCCACTCACCTTCCTCCTTCTCCCATCCCGTACTACACACCTGTAGAAATGGGGGGCAAAACTGCCACTGCAGGGGTCTGCAGCAGCAGCCAACTCCCTTGGCTTCACAGTCACAGTGAAGCATGCACCACCCCCACCATGTCCTCAGAGGTTTCTGGTGTTACTTTCATTGATCCAAGTGTGGGAATGACAGATGAATGGAGGAAGAGAGAATAATTTCCCCTACCATAAAGCCAGGTGAAGGCATGTTTGGCTTCCCTACAGCAGTGGCCATGAATTAGTAACGAAGATGCCCATGCCTCATTTTTACAGTGCTCAGAGGGCTGGAGGGAAGGGGTGTTAGTGATGCTCTTGTCAGTCCAGTGACAGTCAAATTTTAAAAGGCTCTACCTGCCACATGGTCCAGGATCTCTAAGAGATACGATGCCGTAGATAAAGTGATAGCAAAGTCTATGCAGTAAAATAAAGATAAGACATAGTGCACTGGCACAGATAAGTATGAATAACAAAACCACAGACATTTAACATTCACAAGCAAACCAAGCTTCTAAGCCCCCTGCTAACCTGTGCAGAACCCCACGCTACCAGACTGTCACTGTGCGCTTCCCCACCTCCCCTGGGCTGATGTGCCTTACAGAAACTGCCATAAACTCTGTCACCTTCATCACCAGCCACACACCCACCCCCAAAAGACATTTCCATCTATCAAATCACCTAAACTGTGTGTAAAGTCGGGTGTCTTTACGATTTGTTGTGAATAATTGTTTTTTCAAAAACAAGCACTGTGTGTTTCTGCTCTCATCTTCCATTGCCTGGTGCAGTTTTGCAGATGAGAGCAGGCGCTGGTGCACTCCACACTTTCCATGAGCACAGACACTGGGGACAGCTTCAATTCCATCAGAACAATATGCTGAGCTTCTTTTGTTTCTGTTTTTGGGTTTTTTTTTTTTAAATTTCTTTATTTTAAATCTCAAAGTCCCCCTACTAGCAAGTTCCTATGACAAACTGAAGGTCCTGACACAAAATCATTAAGGTTGGAAAAGACCTCTAAGCTCATCAAGTCCAACCATCAAGCCAACACCATCATGCCCACTGAACCATGTACCTCAGCACATCTACCCATCTTTTAAATACCTTCAGGGATGGTGACTCTACCACTTGCCTGGCCAGCCTGTTCCAAAGCCCGATAACCCTTTCAGTAAAGAAATTTTTTCTCATATTCAATCTCAACCTCCCTTGGTGCAACTTGAGGCCATTTCCTCTTGTCCTGTCACTTGTTCCTTGGTTGAACAGACCCACCCCCACCTCTCTACACCCTCCTTTCAGGAAGTTGTAGGGAGCGAGAAGGTCTCCCCTCAGCCTCCTTTTCTCCAGAAAAAACAAACGCAGTTCCCTCAGCTGTTCCTCATAAGACTTTTTCTCCAGACCCTCCAGCAGTTTCCTAGCCTTTGGACATCAACTGATGTGCTAGATTATCTGGAACAAATCGCCTTGCACTTCAACATGTGTCCTTCAAAGAGATCGCACATGCTCAGTTCTATTTGGTAGCACAGTCATCAGTTTACCAAACAGAAAATGCAATGCTCTTCCCCATCTCCTGCAGATGAGAATAACCAGTGGTTTCTAGACAGATTTTTTCCCAGCTTTTTTTACTGTCTGTTTTGAACAATGTTGTCCCTAAGAAAACAGCCTTTGTGAGAGATTGAAAATTTGCAGTTTAGTGTGCTTCAATCACGCTTGTCAAATGCTCAGCATTTATTAGACTAGCTTCAGCCATTTTTACCTCTACCACATACACACCTTCTTCTCTTCTCATGACTCAGGAGATCACCAGTTTGAGATTTTTGATTGACTAAAGGGCAATAATGACATAGGACTGTTTCTTACAGATTTCTCAGGTCAGCTCTTCACATGGTTTTAAACTGCACAACTTCCCATAGGGTTGTTTTACCTTAACCAGCTGCTTCACACTCTGCTCTAGTTGGAAGGTTCCCCAAATACTCCTCCTTCCCATGACATCCTCTGGTCCAAAATAGATGGAGTAGAGCCTCCTACTGAGAGATACAACACAGAAGGAACTGGGAGGAAAAAGAGTTTCCAGATACCATGGTGATATATGGAAAAGGTGATACTCTGAAACATAGCACTCTTCATTACACTAACTGATTTTTTAATATACAAATTAGTTATGAATTCTAATTACCAGATTCTTTTAAATTAGGTGTTAGAGCTGTTGCTTTGTTTCTTATTCCTGGCGCACTGTGATCATTTGTTTTAAAAAAACACTTGCCATGAGAAAATCTGGTGCACAAGATGAACCAGTCCAGTCTGAGATTTGAATGTGAGACTGTTGTCTTTTGATAACCGTATTACAACAGCCAGTAATTGTGAGAGCTGGAGAGATCTACCACTAGCTTTACCTTCATTACTCTGATATGGCCTGCCTCCATTCCACAGGAAATTTGTGCATGCTGATAAATGTGATGGACTCAGTTTTAGTCACAGGACAAGAGAAGGTCTGGCTCTGGGAGGAAACAATTTCACAGATGGGGTTTTTTGGTTGGTATTTTCCTTTTTTTCCTCTTTTACCGATGAGCAACTTGCAGGTATGATCCATCTCCCTGGAGAAACGTCCCCATTTGATGAGATGAGCACCACCAGTGCTCTCATAGCAATCAGAGTGTTACCTTGAGGTCTGGCTGTATATCATGGGCAACTCAAGGCAGACACTGAATGGTTCTGTAGGAGTAGACACACTGTTCTGTTAATTTTCTGTGTGGTAATCTGCTGGTTACTGCCTTTATGTTGATCATCACATTGAGTAAATTGGTATTTAAGACATGGACATGATATGAGTTGTGAAACCCTAAGTGGGCTCTGAAAGTCACTGAGGCAGGAAGGTTTTTGCCAACAGCTTTCATGCAAACTACTTGGTAAAATGAAAAAAAAAATAATTAAAAAACCACTGTATTTGAGTTCCTTTTGCCGGACTAATCAAAAAATGATAGCTATATCCATTTACCAGCCCAATATTTTCAATGAAGTCATGAATCTACCTCTGGCCTCTGTTCTGTAGAGGGATTCATGGGCATTTCTGCTCATGCCCTTGTCCTTGTACTAGTACTAGTACTGATGGGGACCTCTACTGAGTCATTTCAAGGTGCCAATGTAGAAAAAAGAAATGCCTGTTTCTGTTAGGTTAGTGACAAAACTGCTCAGCCCAGGTTCTGACCAGTGAATCTATCAATGACAGCTCTGGCTCATCTTCCTTCTTCCAGAGCTGGTCGGACACATGAAGAGAGAACTGGAAAAAATGCAGATAAGGATGTACTTAAGATGCCTCAGTGAAAGAAATGGAAATTACCTGACCTGACAGAATCAATAAAGACTCATTAACTGAAGCGAAGATTAATGGGCTATGAGAAAAGTTGAATATACAGCCATTAATCTTTCCTGGGATGTTGAATAAGTAATGAACATTGTAACTTCCCTTCACTAGCAAATCCATACTGTGCAAACTAAGGCAAGGTACATGGGCAGGCTCAGCCTGATTTCTCAGCTCCTCAGCTTTTATTTACTGTAGCAGAAATGCATAACTGGAGCATCCAAGAGAACAGCAATGCTCCAGATTTCCTCCAGACACCTATCTGCAAACCACTTACTCCTTAACTCCTTGTTCTCCTATCAAAAAACAAGTTCACTTCACTCCACAGACCTCAGACTGCGCATGTGGTTTTGTTACTGTATTAACCACTGTGTTTTTATATAAGCTCACAGCAAACCCAGGAATCCCATGAAAACTTTTTCCTTCTAGTTTTTTAATCACCACGGACCTAACCCTTTATTCTCAACAAAAGGGCCACGAACTCCTTCCACAAGCATAAGTCAATGAAGAATTATGACCAGGCAATATTTTATAGATGCATAATGGGATACAGGAGATATACCGCAAGGTCCAAGATTAGATTCCACAGCATGCTTTAGATGTTTCTCTCCCTGTGCTGCACTAGGTTGAGAATTCATTTTTATTTCCATCAAGTGTAACTGGAAGATGTGCATCGACATGAAGAGACACCAGACCTGCTGCACAGCAGAGCACGTGTGCTCCTGTGGGACATTGCTCTCCATTCTCCCTGATCCCGCTCTCACAGCGCCCACAAGAATGATGGCACACACAGCGGTGAGGTCCACTGCAACCCTCCACACCCACGGGCCTTGCAAGGAAGGTGGAGGTGAGCACGCACACAAACCTCTTCAGCTCCGAGACCTCCAACTGCTCTGCAAGCACTACATTCAAGTGAAAATAAAGCCTGTGCTCAGATTCCAAGCTAATAATAGAGAGGTAGATGTGGGAATAACATCCATTCTCAGGTGGGTATATTTGATCTTTCAGCATCAATAATCACTGAGAGCTAGAGAATGTCTTAATGCATAACCTGGTCCAGCCCAGCACAACCCTAAGGAGGGGAGGAGATTCAAACTACGTCACCTGGGAGTAATCCCAAAAGGATCCAAGGCATCTTTTTTGACAGACAATTTCTCATCCTTGCTTTCCAGGTTAGTAATTCACTTCTGACCTTCAGGAAAAGAAAATCATTTCTCTCCTGTGCCCAGCTCACTGACTGAGCTTCTTCGGCCATGCCACTCTTGTCTGACAAGGTGCCCACCTGCCTGAGGGAAGGGCGGCTTCCCTGTGTACCATCAAGACGTTCACACATGGGCCTCCCATACTCATAATTTATACTTCCACAGTACTTGCAATCGCCTACAGCATATGATAAAACACAAAAAAGGCTGGATCGCCATTCCCCGTACACTCAGAAAATGAAAAGGAGCACACACAATAATAATTTCAAATTCTACTTTTGCAACCCAGTGAGGGAGAGGTACAAGCTACACGTCCTTACCAATAAACAGAGAGGACCTGAGTATTATTTTTTGCCAAGACCGTATCTCTGCATACACTCAAAGGTTGAAACATATCTTGTAAGTACTTAACACTGAATGATATCATCCGTAACACTATATGAGAAGCTTTAAAGGCAGATTCGTACAGAAAATAATAAATCATGTGCTGAAATGGCCAGCAGCCAAAGTGACGTTACGCAAATACCATCTCCGCTGCGGCTATTGCAGCTGAATGGGGCATTCCCCAGAGGTGCTTGTGTTTGGGAAGAGATGCTGCTGCAGCGATACCCTAATCACGGCCGGGCCCCCAGCCAGCACCTGGCACCCAGCCCGGGGAGAGCAGATCCCTCTGGGGACGGCAGAGAGAAGCTGGAGGTTCGCCATGCTGCTCCAAGTGGGAGGGATAAATAGCAATGAACTGGAATTACTCTTTCTTGAAGAGCTCATCGGGGGCATGAGGTAGAAACTAAACTATGCATAAACTGGAAACCTAGTGTTTTAGTTCTACTAATACTTTTGTTTAGTCCCTCCAGGTACATGGGCAGAAGTTAATCGTCAACCACCCTGCCAATGGGTGTGCCTCCGGCATCTTCTGTCAAGGAAGCCGGAGGAAGATGCTCTGCGATTTTATGCAAAGAAAAGGTCTGTGTGTCTACAACATGACAGTGCCTTTTTGTGGAACCCTTACACTGCAAATATTTACATTCATGCACCCCAAAATTAACATTTTGGTTTGAATTACATTAAAAGTACCACAGCAAATATATATGATTTGGGAGAACAAACGGCTAGCAGTAAAACCATCTGCTTTTCCAAAAACACTCATTCACAGAAGCCCACCATTTATATGGTAGCACCGGTACTCCTCCATTATTACAACATTATTTGGTTTAATTACCTTTTTACTGCTTTTTACTCATTGTCTGCATCCCATTCTGCTGGTCTGCCAAAGAAGCTAGTCCTACCCATGTGTTTGTTTTCTGACTTGGTATTTTTATCTAGAGAAACTTCTGCAGACAGTATAATGCTCCCCACTCAGAAACGTTAATCCTATAGATCCTCTAGCATCTTTTAGGGATTTTTCCACTTCTTCTATGGCCTAAACTGCTTTCCCTGTACAGTTATAAACTTTCATTACCAGAACACCACTTAACCAAAATCTCCTAGTTATCTGCAGGGCTCTGTATTTTCCAGATTTTCCCAGGGACTGACTTGGCTATATGAAGGTCAGATGTGTTCCCCAAGGTTTAATTCCACAAAGTTCTTCATGTGCTGAAGTTAGGCTTCAGCGCACAGACATCTACGCATGAATTGATCTGCCCGAAGTCAGACCTCGGTGCAGAAACCTCACGTGCTGAAGTCTGGCTGAGTTGGCTTGCTGGTGGAAAGTTGCCAGGCTGAACGTTATTATGGGAACTGGCCGTCAGCTTTGAAACCTCCATTCGAGGTTGGGGGTCAAAAGACCCCCAACACTAGTTGCAGACCTAGTTAAAAATTATCCAGCTAAGCATTTCTAACTTGGTCTATAACAACAAAAACACTCTGGTTCTGCTGAAAATTGTCTTGGTTATTAAAAACCCAAAATGCCTCAAAAAAACCTCTGATGTTCAAACCACTTCCACTAAATATTTTCCCGAAAGAGAAAATCCAATTTTCTTCACAACTGTATTTTTCCCTGTGTGTTAGCTTTCTTTGAAAAATCGGTCTTTGTGCTAGAAAATAAAAATCTAAAAGTTAGGGAAGACTCATTTAAGATTCTTTAGAAATTGAAGAGAGCTGTGTGAGGAAGTCACCCATTGGTCACGACTTAATTTCTGTTCTCCATCTGTTTGCAGGGCAGTGCAAACAGCAACCACATGGTTGCCTGTGCACCATCTCTCTTCAACCTTCTCCTGGGGACCTGAAACATCCCCTTCCCACCTCCCCAGGTGCAGTACAAGGTCATCACAGATCGCCGATGGATTTGCTGAGTGCATGGGGGTCAGGACATGAATCACCTGTACTATGACAATCTGCACAGGACATTCCAGGAATGGGTGAGCTCGAAGAAGGCGGCTGCTAGAAAAAGAGACATTGCTCTTCAGATAAACTTCTGAATGCAAAATAAGTGTGGGAGCTCATTGTAGTAGTTTAACTTGTTTGGTAGCCAAACACCACGCAGCCACTCACACCTCGCCTTTCTCCCCCGCCAGGGAATAGGGGAGAGAATTGGAGGAGTAAAGGTGAGGAGATTTGTAGGTTGAGATAAGAACAATTTCATAATTGGAGTAAATTATAATTAAAATAGTAATGATAATAACAAATATATATATATAAATAAACTGAGTGATGCACAGTACAATTGCTCACCACCCACCGATAGCGATTCCCAGAGGAGCAAGAAGGAACCCCGAACCTGAAACTGCAATCCCAGAAGACCGAGCCCGAGAGATTCCATAGAGAATGGAAATGACCCACTTTCTGGTCAACCCCGGTTAATACACTGACCATGACGTGATATGATGTGGAATATCTCATTGGCACATCCAAATGCCAATTCTGGGTTTTGCTAATTACTACCCTTCCCCCTCCCAATCCTTTGCACTAACTAGCAAACTACCTAAACACGGTGTCTTTGTACCTTAGCAACATTCTTCTCATAACAAATCCCACACTGAAACCAAAACACAGCTATTCTAGCTAAGAAGAAAATTAACTTTATCCTCGCAAAACCAGGACACTCACGCAGAGGCCATATATGTGTACAAATATTTTAATAAAGAATGCACGCAAAAAAGAATTTTAAAGGAGCACTACATTATGGCTGTAAAGCAGGGAAATGTTACACTGGCATGAAGAATTGATAACTCTCCAAGAAAACACAGGATTTCCCTTGCCATGGGCTGGTCTTGAGTACCATATGGATGAAATTAGCAGTCTGACTTCTAGAAAGAGGGCTAGGTATACAAAAGCACATTGCTGAGGACATAGAAATTAATCAACAGTGAAATCTGTGAGTGGAAGCTGTACCAGCACCTTGGAAAAAAGGTCTCAGGAATCTGCAATAAAGGACACAGAAGGACTAGGATGCTCCCCACTGCCCAGGCTGATCTGACAAGGCTCAGATGTGGCGATGGTTAAGCATACCAGCAATGGGGCAAACAGCCGTCACCTCACTATTGACTTCAGCCCCAGAAGCAGCAATGGACACAATGCAGAAATCCTTAGTATGAGATTATGGGAAGTGCAAAGACTACATCTGCTTTCATCATTTCATTTTCCTGCCTCTCTGTCAAGCACTGGAAGAAAATGCATTAGCAAAATCATCATTACGTGATTACTCTCAGATAAGCCCATGTGCATACGTCACATGCACTGTTGCTATTTGTAACAGGATGGAAAATTTCACAATTTAAATGAAAAATCTACTGCTAAACTTTCTTGTGCACAAGTAATGTCTGAACTGCAAAGACTTTTTGTTTTGTTTTTGTTGTGACAACTAGCCATCCTCTGTCTTTCTGTCTCAGAGACCTATAGGCTTCACTGCTCTTCTCACTTCACACCAGGAACTTTGAAGGGCTCTTCCACCACCCTTTCCCCAGATGTTTTAAGCATCTGTATCCATCTTTTCTCAAACGTACCACTCACTCAACACAAGATGGCATCGCTGACCATCTAAGGGGCTGAATGCAAGGCCAGGTACACTGGACAGGTTTGAAATCTATTTATTCTACTCCTAAACAACCTCCTCCTGGTGCTTCTCCTTCCCATTCCTCACTTTGCTTTGCTACAGACAGTCTGTTTTCCTGCTTCATCTTCTAACAGACACTCAGTCAAAACAAGCTAAAATCTTCCCCAAACCTAATTTAGCTCGAAAGTACCTTGTTAATACTAGTGAAAGGAGTCATGGCAGATTAATAAATATTACTCAACCTAGTAATGCCTCTCTACTTAATTGTAAGGACAAGCAACTTACAAGTTTTGCCTCAGTAAGAGGCAAATACCATACCACAAACCTGAGAACCACAACATGAACTTTAATTCCAATCCCTGTTAAGACTGTGAGCCAGCTGCAAGCTTGGGTTGGATGTTCAGTGCCCACCAACTCATCGGCAACCAGCCCTTTCTGATCCATCACACACAACTCCTCTGACAGGACCGTGTTTCAGTCACTACCAACCTGGACCCGATTACTTCAGCAGCAAAAAAAAAGCTTGACTTGGTATTAGAGTTTCTCTGGAGTCCCTGGGAACCAGAAAGATGGGGGGAAGGGTGAATTCCTTCCTTATACAAGAGAGAATTACATCCTTTCTCTGGAATGTTTAAACTAATTTGGAGAATTTAACAGATATTAATGTTCTTGCTGCAGAGACCTACACACCAGTCTACAGCCTGAGATGAATTACTTGTGAATCTTGTTCTATTTCCATAGCTCTCTCCTGAAACAAAGCAAGTTTTATAGCACTTTATACTTTTTTTGAAAGTAGATTCCCCTAATCATTGCCCTTCCATGCAGTTCATGGCATTCCTTAAGCTGTTTTATACCTAAGCAGGATTGAAATCTACAGTCCTTGCTCAAGGATACATTCTCATGGTTTCTCATTTCTTGAGGATATAGGGGCAGAACTTGCCCTTTATTTACTTGCCAGTCTCACATTTTCCATTACCTTCCTCTCCACTTAATGCTTCCAAGTACTCCTGCATCGTTACCAATCCCACAGGCCAAACTTCCGTGGTTCTCACTAAATATCTCCCAAATACAACTAAACAACCAGTTGACTTTAATGGGTATAAATCTGACCACCAACTGCAGAACAACTTGGATTGCAGGGGAGGTAATGCGGATATTGTCCAGCTTTGCTATTACTTCAGTGCTACTGAAAAAAATTGTTTGGTAAGCGTCATCCGGGGCCATACCGGGGGTACAGCTAAGGTCTGAACCTGGGTCTGCATAGCAAGGCTCCTCCTTCTACAGTCATGTCTAGAGTCCTCAGTAAACAAGGCTTACGTACACAATAAGCTACTTATATCTAAAATACACACATTTGTTCAGGTGGTTGAGGTATAAGCAGACTATTGTGTACATCAGTACAACCAACCAGGTAAAGTCTTGGGAGCTACCATTCAGTCCTGGAGGCTCAGCAGTCCCCAAAGGCTCACACTGATAATTCAACGCCCACACATAACATCATTTCTTTATACAGACTAAGATCTGCTCAAAATCACACACATAGCTATACCATACAAAATTAATAGTCTATTTTGCTAATAATCTTTCCCTGACGGTATCAATATTTCCTGCTTTATAGGATGGAGTAAATAATTCCTGAGCTGGCACTATGGCTACAGAGCACAGCCCCATACACCAAGGTAACTTGGACATCTTTCCATACTACAGGTACTTTGATTCCAGTATAACTGGTACAGTAATCCTCAACACATGACCTCTTGGATCAGGTCCAGAGAAGGCTGCAAAAATTATCAGAAGGATGAGACACCTCTTCTACAAAGAAAGGCTGAGAGAGTTGGGGATGTTCAGCCTGGAGAAGAGAAGGCTCTGGGGAGACCTTCTAGAGGCCTTCCAGTACCTGAAGGGAGCCTATAAGAAAGATGGAGACAAACTTTTTAGCAGGGCCTGTAGCAATAGGGCAAGGGGTGATGGTTTTAAATGAAAAGACGGGAGATTTAGATTAGATATAAGGAAAAAATTTTTTACACTGAGGGTGGTGAAACATTGGCACATGTTTCCAAGAGAGATGGTAGATGCCCCATCCCTGAAACATTAATGGGCAGGCTGGATGGGGCTCTGAGCAATCTGATCCAGTTGAAGATGTCCCTGCTCACTGCAAAGGGGTTGAATTAGATGACCTTTAAAAGGCCCCTTCCAACCCAAACCATTCTATGATGAGTAATACAGAAATCTTCCTATACAGATGTCTTAACTCAAGAGACTGAACTGTTTCCAGTAGGAGCACACAGGTGGCCACAGACAGGCACTGGGACTGGCCCTTGGACAGTGCCCAGTTTGCCCTCTCTGCTTGCATGTGCCTTCAGGATTGTGCTCTAGGTTCTTCAAGGTAAATCCCAACTCCATGAAAGTCAACGGAGGAGCATTACAGCTTTACAGGCAAGAGCTGAACACGGACAAAGAAAGACACCTTACAGCAGAGCTACAACCAAGCCTGTCCCACTCTAGCCAGGCTCTGACTCTCATCCACAAGTGTTCTCCAACAGGAGCTGGAGACCCAACCACCTGAGCAGCTGTGGTGCTCTAGCAGCAGAAGCCAGGGATAGCAGTTGGTTTTCCAAAGCCTACGGCATCACCTGCACTGGACTTACAAAAGGAAACCAAAATACTGTCTTTGCTCTCCAGCCTCGCTGCATCTTCCCATTATACAAGATGCTGCAGCTCACTGGGGATTTTACAGTTCTGTCACTGTGAAAACACAGAAAATCAGTGGGCTCTGATTACAGCCTATAAACCTCAGTACGCAGGACTGAGCGTTAGTCAGCATGCTTGTTTTTAATGCTTGATCCTTGTTCCCTTAAGAGAAATAATCATCCTGTTATGTAAATGTTCTCATTTTCTCCAATAAAATTCCCCTCAGTGAATATTTCTGCAGTTATTCTTAGAATTTCTTATACTTCCAACTTTTTAATGTATAAATCCCTTTCTTTCCTGCCTCCTTCCCACTTCTTTTGTTGATCTTTATATTTTTATTAACTGATTAACAGTTTTACTAGCTTTTTCTACACTTGTTTTGCTTTTCCACATATTTACACACTTTACCCCCCTCACTCAGCAACTTCAGTCCTCATGTCTTTACATTTTTAGATTCAGGAGAAGCTTGTCTTATCTATTGGAGCCAAAACCAGTGATTGTAGCTCCTTTTCCTTGGTGCAAACACACTACATTAGTACATCAGAACTAATCGTTATAAACTTCAAAATAGTAGCCAAATACAGAACATATTAAAAAACTCATTAAAATCATAATTCTGATCCAAAAGTTGTTTATAAGATGCAAAACTTAATCCAGTATCAACTGATTTATTTTATTTTCTACAATATATAACAGAGGTTTGATATTTAGGCAGTCTCACAGTAGGGAAATCTATAGTCTTAATTTCCAGTATTTCTCATATACTTGTGCTGAAGAATGTAAAACACTGCCAGGTCCAGACCTTATTGGCCCTGTGAATCTGAGCACACAATATCAGACAACATGTAGCTATATCCTTAAAAAAGCCAAGTGACTTCCCTCAGGAGCCAACTGATCCATACTTCACAAATAAATATGAATAGTCCAAAAATCATCATTGTTACAATGATTGCTTCCACTAACAAACTGCTGGAGCAACTTCCTCCCTGGTACAGGAGATGCTCCATCACTTGACAACTTCCACTAGGCTTGTCCAGCTTTCTGAAAGGGATGCTCGCAACCTTTTAGAGGATATTTTGACAATGCAAAATTAGTAACCTAGGTTCTCCAGCTGACTTCTTACACATAAAGTTTAAGTATGTTATACACAACCTGCCCACATGTCCTAAGAGAGCATGCATCTTGTAGTTCCCCAATACCACTTATTTGTATGAAAATGAAAAGTAAAGATATAAATTACCTGATCTAGAATTTGACCAAGACTCTGAATGAGCTACAGTATAAGTGGCAATTTTGTAAACTATTGTTACAGCATTCTGGAGTCACACTTGGGATTAAATTTGGCTTTTGAACTTCAGGGCAACCTTATTTCTATGAAAATAAATTAGGAATTAATTTATTAGAACCAAAAGTTTTACACGAGTGGAAGGGAAGGCTTGTGTGAGAACATGGTCAGAGTATACAGGTTAAAACACTAGCAAAGGACCTCTGAAGAGGTGCATTTGGCCTTCAAAGAAATCAAGCTTAATCTCTTTTTCAATGAGCATTTTCAGGATGCTTTCACCAGGACAGGAACCCCAAAGCAAGATGAAAACTTTTTCCTATTAAAAATATTCAGGTATAACCCCAAATCACAAATTTATCCAGAACTCAACCTCTTTGATCCCATTTGTCTCAACTTTTCTACTTGCAGCAATAACTCCCTGGTCAGAGGCTCCGGTAGGAATGACCTGTTCCTTGGCAGGGTAAGCTGTTATGTTTCCATCACAATACATAAGCTCGGCTTCAAGAGGGTGAGCAGGCAACGGGCCAAAAGCAGAATACCTCTGCTTCACAGTCATTTCTGAGCCAAGATATTATTTTTACTTTTCAAAAGCATGAGTGGTCAAAAAGTACTGCTTGGAAATTGAAACCATCCTCCATGCACCTCTGCTTCTCTGAAATTAACCTTGAAAAGCATTGTGGATTACATGACTCATGCGGCATTTGCCCAATCAATAATGCTCTCAGTTTATATTTCTCATTTGCACCTCAGTGTTTTTCCTGTCTTTATCACTGAAGTAAAGAGACAAGCCTGTGGATCCCTGCAAAGAGTCATAATCCGTGTTGTCAAGGAGCTCACCGGACAGTACATCTTCATCGCTCTTGGCCATCTGGTCGTTATCCGTCTTCCCTCCTGAAGGGTCCTGTGCAACCATACTGGAAACTGTGAGGCAGTGTTTGGAGTTTGTTAAACAGCCACAGTATATCTTCCCTTGCAGCACAGCATGCCACACTTTGATTTGTCTGACAGTTATATAGCTATCTAGGGCTTGCTTTAATCTCAGTAGCAGGCTAAAGTATTTTTCAAGCTGTAGTGTTTCTGTTTTATGACTGTCCAAATGCTGCAACGTTCTGCTGGTATTACTATAAAAATCCAGGGGAAAAAACTTAAGCTGAATTAATTCCGGGCAGACTGTGATTCTCCATGGGTTAACTTGACTCCTAGTGCCAACTCCATCAAATTTGTCCCCTTCTGCCTAGAGACACGGGGTTACAGCCCCAGTTTCAAGTACCAGGGGGTGATCGCTTTCAGGGTATTATACGAGTAGGTATTTTGCCTGTGGGCAAAACATCTCACTCTGCTTTTGAGATTTAAAACTTTTAAGCTTTAAAACCTACTCATGCTCAGGTAAGATACCAGCTGAACCAACTCTGCAATACACTGATGACTGTGAACCCTCAGTGACTGGCACTGGCTGGAAATGAGAATGGCTGGCAGTAAAACCCATACCAGTCTGCAGTGCACTTCACACACAGGCTGTAACACCACGACCTACCTACCTTAGCATGCCAACCGAGACACTGAACCTGAATGAAAACTAAAACTGCAGTCTGATGGTAACAGCTGTGCAGGAGGGGAGCTGGGATTCCCTTCCCGGGTGCTGTAGGCTTCGGCAGCATCTCCTCTGCTCTTACCACAGCCACTAGCACATCTCTTAGACCATAAACCTTTAGAATAAAAAACGCATTGTTGGACTCAATGATCTCAAAGGTCCTTTCCAACCAGGTGATTCTATGAACCTTATAATCCCATCCACAATCAAGCATTTTCTTTTTATTTCTACACAGTGCCTTGTGTAATCCTTCTGTGCCACATGTAGCATTTCATAGCCTCATAGAATCACAGAATAATTAGGGTTGGAAAAAACCTCTGAGATCATCAAGTCCAACCCTCAACCCAACACCACCATGCCCACCGAACCATGTCCCTAAGCACCACATCTACATGTCCTTTAGATACCTCCAGGGATGGTGACTCCACCACTCCCCTGGGCAGGCTGTTCCAATGCTTGACAGCCCTTTCAGTAAAGAAATTCTTCCTAATATCCAATCTAAACATTTGATTATCCATAAAAACATTTCCTTTTGTGTGCCCTAAAAAACAGAGTAAAATCATGTACATCTTGACCAATACCAGTCAGTACCTCTCGTCCCAGCAGATATTCTAAAGGAAACCAAGCCAGAACAGGTCAGAAATTTAACAGAGTAAGACATGGCATTTTTTAGACATTCCCAGAGCTCTTTCTGAAGCAGGATAGACAGTATTATTACAGCCAAGCAACTCTATAGGTTACACAACCTTTTTCTCCAAAAACTAGGGGACTCAGCACATAAAAGCTGAAGACAGAACTGAAATTTCAAAGAGGACCAAGAGGTGTTTTGTGACACCTGAACCCTAAAAACATCCTGCAGTTGGAAAAAAGGCTGGAGATGCCTGCCTAGCAAGTGTACGCCATCTGCTCTTGAACACACGGCCAAAACAGTGCTAGCTGTGAAAAACTCAGACCGACAGTTTTGTGGTGTATTCTGAGATAAGTTTTAAATCACTTTGTGCTTTCTTGAGAGAACTGCCACCACATTCTGGAGATTCCCTGCATGTGTATGTCCTCATTAACACACTACAAATGCTCTGAGAGAAAGGAAAACAGGTATATAGGTTTGTACTAATGTTTATAGGGTTACATTTAATGTTAAAACCCAACACCTGATTAGTAGTAACAGCAAAGTTCAAGGGCAACAGGCAGAGGTATTACTTAATAATATTTTCTGAAATATATTTGCACTTTAACAACAACGACAAAAAAAGAACAAAACACCATTTAAAAGTTTGACATCACTGGTCTCTTGGCCTGCAGAAATTCTGGAATAATAAATTAGAAAAACAAGCTCATTTTCAGCAGATGAAAGTGAAAACACCAGGCCTGACCAAGGATCATTTCCCTCAGCATCTCACCTCCCTCAGTGAGGGATTTGCTACAGCAGCACCTATATGGGCACGTATAGAACAGGGCAGGCTGGGCTATACCCAGCACTGCTTTGCTGACACACTCTTGCTGCTTCCAGAAACGTGTGGCTTCGGGACTGCATGTTCAATATACCTCTCCTAGCTCCAGCTGGGATAGAGTTAATTTTCTTAGTAGCTAGAACAGCGCTGTGTTGGGGTTTCAGTGTGGGATTTGGTACGAGAAGAACATTGATAATATACTAATGCTTTCAGTTGTTGCTAAGAAATCAAGGACTTTCCAGCTTCCCATGTTTTGCTGGTCTGCAGGTGCAGAAGACAACTAAGGGGAGCATAGTGAGATTAACAGATCCAAACTGGTATTTGGATATGCCAGTGGGATATTACATATGAAATAAAGTCATGTTCAGTTCATTAATGAGGGTTGGCCAGAAAGCTGGCTCTCTTGCTCTTCTGGGACTGGGGTTTCAAGATCTTCTCTTCTCCAAGATTGCTAGTCAGGAATTGGCTGGGCACTGTTTGGCAAATGGTGAGCAATTGCATGGTGCATCACTCACTTGTATATTCCATTATTACTGTCATTATCATTATTATCGTTATTATTTCACTTTATTTAATTTCAGTTATTAAATTGTTTTTATAATTTGGAGAGGGAAAAGAAAAGATATCTGAAGTCCTAAAGAACCTTGGTTTTACAGCAGGTAAATGTTGCATTAGTCCAGCTTTTTTCTAACTTCTTGCATAAAAGCTCAACAAATTAGATTTCTGGCAAACCTCAGTCCCCTGAGTTTTAAAAGATTATATGGTATTTGGAAGTAGCTTTTGAACATCTAAGGAGCCTAACTACCATATATACTGAGCATTGCAAAAATGCAGAATAAGACATGGGTACCCGCATTGAAGCATTTATGATATAAAGAGAGGAGACAGTAGTGACCATACTTACTGATACAGGCAGGAAAAAAAGGATAAAGCAAACTTCCTAGCTACATGGACAGAGTGAGCTGGGGCAACACATCCCCCTTCTAGCACAGGAACCTCAAGTTCTATTTTAGAAAGTAGTGGGAAAATACTATAAAAATGATACTAACTGCTGGCAAACCATTGTTTTAAGACTAAACTAGAAGTAAATTACACTAGTTGACTCACAAATGACAGACTGCTGTATATTGTTCCCTTTGTATGAACAGCAAAGAACCAGAATCAGCAGAGCAGATAACCCAGTACATGGGAGAAAATCAGGGGGAACCAAACAACGGAAAGAGGAAACAAGTAAGAAAGAGGAATATTCTCTTCTGATTATTCCTTCTGTATTAAAAAGGTATTCTGGTGCAGAAGTCCCCAACTGAAATTTATACTCACTACTACTTTCACTTCTTACCAATTCTCTGTCTTTCCAAGGTGCTATATATAAAATTGTATATATAAACTGGAATTAAAGTAGTCTGGGAGTAGAAAAATTTCCCCAAACCATCATTAGCCCTTGGAGACAGTTCCCCAATGATAAAACACTGTGTCTCCTTGTACAGCACATGAAGTGAACCAGAGAGCTCATTCCCATTCAGTCAAAATTTGTGTGAGTAGTTTTTTATCTGATGAGAGGCTTCTGGATTGTTCTTTTTGGTTGTTGTTCTGATTAAACTTACTTCACTAATGTAAGATACTGGTTGAAACAGAGAACAGATGGCTGAGAAAACATCAAAACAATTCATTTTGCTCTACATTACCAGTGAAACTGTGAAGATGCAGCCAGTTGCTCATGTAAGAGGGAAGTCCTTATTCTGACAGCCCACTTTTCCTGCTGCACAGCCTCACAACTGCCAGAGAAGTGTCCTTTGGGATGGAATTGCAGAGCAGCAGCTTCCCTGTGCCATTTCAGACAGGCTGTTGTGATCACTGCTTGCTCACCACTGCTCAGCCTGCCCCTCCATGCTTATGTGCAAAGAATGAAGTGTATGATGATACATGTGATATAAGTTTACTATTCATGTAGACACATCTGTTAATATATTCTCTACATTTAAGACTCACTTAACAGAAAGAGAATTATGATATGCAGAAAAGGAAGCAAGTCAATCAGAAACATCATACCCTACCCTGCAGTTACCCTGGTATAAAACCAAAGACAGAGTGAAGGTCAATACTCTTTTTCCCTCACCATATCAGCTTTGATACAGCTTTGCAAATGGCATTTTCACCAGCTTTCAAAGGAGCACAGACTGCTGGAACTGATGTAAAAACCCAGCTCACCACGGTGAAAGCGATAGTGCCTTCCCGTAGCACACAGCGCTCTGCCTCGCCGTACAACAGCCGTGGTTTATGGACACAGCGCCAACAGACAGCACTCAAGAAGAGCTACATGATCTCAAGAGCAGTAATACACAAATTTATCTAGCATTAAAAACACATTGCCATTGTGTAATACTGTGTCAGATTTTCAGGCTGTAGACGTTGCACAAAAATATATCTACATAATGTATCTTGACAAGTGGGCAACACTAACATTGCCAGAGTTGCTTCAGCTGCTCTCTCCATCCCCACAAGGCAAAAGCAGGTCTCTGTGTAAGCAAAATAATGCTTATGCCACAAAGTATGGATTCTGCACTTACCAAGTTCTTGGCTAATCACCTCTCACAATCATTTGAAACAACACTGAAACTTTTTCTGTTTTCCTTACCTCCTTCTTTACAACAAAAAATAAAATTATGGGAGACAGAAATATGGACAAAAACTTATGCTTGATAAATATTGTAAATGGTATCTGCCTTTTCAGCGTGATAAAGCAAGCAGTATTGTGTAAAAACACATAGTTTGCTTTCTTAACTACCATTTGAGCAAGTATTTTTCAAGCAAAATTGATTACTTAGCAACAATCTCAAAGCCAGAAATGTGACCTATATATCCTGGTCAGTGTTGTTATTGTGAAAGCTCGCTATTCTGGTTTTATTAAGGTAACAGATCACAACATGGAGCCGCTTATTAAAACTGGAGTAACAATCTGGTTATTCGCTATGTAAAAGGACGCACTTAAAGATACATCTACGTCTGTGGAAAAGCCACAGAAGTTACTTTGGAGCATTAAACTATCCTGGCTTCTTTGCACTGCCTTCCCGGAGTGAGCTCCAGGCATGCTCACTGCTCAGAAGCATTTGACATTATACGTTATGATGTAACTGTGCCCCTTACTGCTAGACGCACCCAGTCACTGATCCACGGGTAGCAAAGGAAAAGACTAAGCTGGGCCTTACAAGCAAGGACTTCAGCTCCAGGACGAGGTGGTGGAGTTGCTCTTTACGTGAGAGAGCAACTGCAGTGTACTGAGATCTGTCCAGGGGCGGATGAGGAGCGAGTGGAGAGTCTGTGGGTGAAAATCAAGGGGCAGGCTGGTATGGGTGATACCGTTGTGGGTGTCTATTACAGGCCACCAGATCAGGGTGAGGAAGTTGACGAGGACTTCTACAGGCAGCTGAGAGCAGCCTCGCAATCACAGGCCCTGGTTGTTGTGGGCGATTTTAACTACCCTGATATTTGCTGGAGGGACTACTCAGCCAGCCACCCACAGTCCAGGAGGTTCCTCCAGTGCATCGATGACAACTTCCTGATGCAAATGGTGGATGAACCAACCAGGAGGGAGCGATGCTGGATCTCATCCTCACTAACAAGGAGGGTCTGGTTGAGGCTGTGAAGGTTGAGGATTGCCTGGGCAGCAGCGACCATGAGATGGTGAAGTTCAGGATCTCATGTGGCAGGAACAGAATTCCAAGCAGAATTGCAACCCTGGACTTCAGGAGGGTCAACTTTGGCCTGTTCAAGCAATTGCTAGGGGAAATCCCATGGGAAAGGGTACCTGAAGGCAAAGGGGCCCAAGATAGCTGGTTAACATTCAGGGACTGCTTCTTCCAAGCTCAAGATCAGAGCATCCCAACACGTAGGAAGTCAAGGAAGGGAGCCAGCAGACCTGCTTGGTTAAACAGGGAACTGCTGGGCAAACTCAAGTGGAAGAGGAGAGTTTACAGATCATGGAAGGAGGGGCTGCACACTTGGGAAGAATATAAGGCTGTTGTCAGAGGATGTAGGGAGGCAACTAGGAAAGCTAAGGCCTCCTTAGAATTAGATCTTGCCAGAGGGGTTAAGGACAACAGGAAGAGCTTCTTCAAATACATGGCAGATAAAGCCAACACTAGAGGCAATGTAGGCCCACTGATGAACGAGGTGGGTGCCCTGGTGACAGAAGATACAGAGAAGGCAGAGTTACTGAATGCCTTCTTTGCCTCTGTCTACTCTGCCAGAAGATGTCCTGAGGAGCCCTGGACTCCTGAGGCCCCAGAGGAAGTCAGGACAATAGAGGAGTTTGCCTTGGTTGATGAGGACTGGTTCAGGGACCAATTAAGCAATCTGGACATCCATAAATCTATGGGTCCAGATGGGATGCACCCACGGGTGTTGGAGGAGCTGGCTGAAGTCATTGCTAGACCAATCTCCATCATCTTTGCTAAGTCGGGGGGAATGGGAGAAGTTCCTGAGGACTGGAGGAAGGCAAATGTCACTGCAATCTTCAAAAAGGGCAAGAAGGAAGACCCAGGTAACTACAGACCGGTCAGCCTCACCTCCATCCCTGGGAAGGTGATGGAACAACTTATCCTTGGTGCCATCTCTAGGCATACCAAGGATAAGAGGGTCATTAGGGGCAGTCAGCATGGCTTCACCAAGGGGAAGTTGTACTTGACCGCTTGACCAGCCTTGTAGACTTTTATGAAGACATAGCCAGGTGGCTAGATGATGGCAAAGCAGTGGATGTGGTCTATCTTGATTTCAGTAAGGCATTTGACACGGTCTCCCACAGCATCCTCGCTGCCAAATTGAGTAAGTGTGGATTAGATGATCAAGTAGTGAGATGGACTGTGAACTGGCTGGTGGGAAGAAGCCAGAGAGTGGTGGTCAATGGGGCAGAGTCTAGTTGGAGACCTGTGTCTAGTGGAGTCCCTCAAGGGTCAGTACTAGGACCAGTATTATTCAATATATTCATCAATGACCTGGGTGAGGGAACAGAGTGCACTGTCAGCAAGTTTGCTGATGACGCAAAGCTGGGAGGAGTGGCTGACACACCAGCAGGCTGTGCTGCCATCCAGAGAGACCTGGACAGGCTGGAGAGCTGGGCAGGGAAAAACTTAATGAAATACAATAAGGGCAAGTGTAGGGTGTTGCACCTGGGCAGGAACAACCCCAGGTTCCAGTATAGGTTAGGGAGTGATCTACTAGAGAGCAGTGTAGGGGAAAGGGATCTGGGAGTCCTGGTGGACAGCAGAATGACCATGAGCCAGCACCGTGCCCTTGTGGCCAGGAAGGCCAATGGCATCCTGGGGTGCATTAGAAGGGGTGTGGTTAGTAGGTCAAGAGAGGTTCTCCTTCCCCTCTACTCTGCCCTGGTGAGGCCACATCTGGAATATTGTGTCCAGTTCTGGGCCCCACAGGTCAAGAAGGACAGGGAACTGCTTGAGAGAGTCCAGTGCAGAGCGACCAAAATGATTAAGGGAGTGGAGCATCTCCCTTACGAGGAAAGGCTGAGGGAGCTGGGCCTCTTTAGCTTGGAGAAGAGGAGGCTGAGGGGGGACCTTATTAATGTTTATAAATATATGAAGGGTGAGTGTCAGGAGGATGGAGCCAGGCTCTTCTCAGTGTTGTCCAGTGATAGGACAAGGGGCAATGGGTGCAAGCTGGAACACAGGAGGTTCCGCTTAAACTTGAGAAGAAACTTCTTTACTGTGAGGGTGACAGAGCACTGGAACAGGCTGCCCAGGGAGGTTGTGGAGTCTCCTTCTCTGGAGACATTCAAGACCTGCCTGGACACCTTCCTGTGTGATCTCATTTAGGTGTTCCTGCTCCAGCAGGGGGATTGGACTAGATGATCTTTTGAGGTCCCTTCCAGTCCCTGACATTCTCTGATTCTGTGACTGCACTTAGCTTGGTCTCTGCTGGCTCCGTGCACGGTACCTGGGCGCTGTTTGATGGCTTCACAGCGGTCACATAAGGGGTTTCCACTGCCCAGCACAACTTAACACATCTGAATTCCCCTCTTCCCGCAGCCAGATTAATCTCTCGTGTGCAGATGCTCCAAACCAGTACACAGTGTAGTGCACCATCAGGGTGTTCTACCAGATGATGTTTAATTACCTGATTACCTTCAGAATAGTGCAGAAGCTATGAACTTTTGCTACTGCTGTGCAGGATGACCACAGGTAAGCCTGAGTGCCTCTGGCGCTCTGTTCTTTGCCTTGCCCATCGACAGCGATTACCTGACACAAGTAGGTTACATCCCTTATTACTCTGTGCACATATTTAGCATGATGGAGCATCAGATTTGCCTTAGGCCTTCAGGAACAGACATATAAATTTGTGGTGGTTTCACTGGGCCAGCACTGGCCTGGCAGCCAAACACAGCCGCCCGCTCATTCCCTCACCCCAGATGGTAGGAGATAGAACTGGGGGGCAAGGGTAAGGAGACTTGTAAGGCAGGATAAGAACAATTTAATAATGGAAATAAAATAAAATTTTAAATAATAATGATATTAAATAATAACAACAATAATAATAGTAATAAAATATTCAAATGAGTGATACCCAGTGCCATCGCTTACCACTCACCGACCAAGCTTGGCCCGTTCCCAGATAACGATCCCAGAGGAGCAACAATCCCGAACCGAAACCACAATCCCGGGAGAGCGAGAGCCCAAGCGAAAGCCAGAGAGAGCAAGAGAGGAAGAGTCCCTCATGAATGTCCTGCCCATGGGGGATAGGAGATGGAATAGCCCATTGGCAGAGCCAAATGCCAACTGAGCTGATTCATTTAAATATTGCTCGCCCTCCTTAGATCTTGCACTTGTAGAGCAGCAAAACACAAAGTCCTTCAACTTCCAGTGACAAAAATACAAACATTGGGATGTTCTTAGTGTTCCTCTCATAACCAATCCCAGCTGAAACCAAACCCCAGTGCTGTTCTAGCTACTAAAAAGAAACCAGCTCTGTCCCAGCTAAACACTAGGACAAACCTAATAACATTTATGTTTTCATAATGCTGCTGATCTCCTTGACTATACTGAATCACAGGCAGATTTCCTCTCAAGCAGATGGGATGCTTGTTCCCTGCAATGGAGAAGCAAGAGCAAGATCTGAGCTTGCTCCTCCCAAACTAAAAGGCAAGATATCCATTATTGACAGCAGCTCATACAACCAACTTTGTATGCTCATGAGAGCCAGCAGCTGCTTTCAAAGACATGTAATCAGCCTTACATGCTGCTGCTAATTAAATAATCTGAGGTCAAACCAATATTTGTATAGAACAACTGCGTTTATCTCCATACTTAGAGATAATACACACAAATATTTATCTCTCTTGAAACCATTTTAAACAGATATTCCCACCAAATGGAGAGTTCTGCTAAAATATCAAGTAGTTGCTTCCTGGAGCATCCTACAACTTTCAGTACAGTTTGCCTCTATTTTGGGTTGAAAAAATCACGAGAGCCGGCCCCGTTCCTTTCCACAGCAGCACAACCCCGGTTCCCGTCTGCCTCAGGACAGACTTTCAGCACATCTTGTATTGTTATTACCAAAGATGCCAAGTCCTTAGACCTGCTTTGAATTTCAGTTTCTCTGCTGCAGTGTTACAAAGGTTTCCACTGGAATGTCCCTCGGATTCCCAGGCTTTGATGATGTTTCAATAGCACAATGAAAGGCAGGTCCTCGCCACAACAAAAGACGAAATACCGTGTCTGAATACACGGAATTCTTTGGCCCCACAGAACATGTGTCATTCGGGATGTTTTTTTTCCACAGATTCAGATCTTTCTTGGACTGGGTTACTGTTGCAGATCAGTGACAGTATTTGCTCTCATGCATAGGATCACTACATGAACCAAGACTTAGTTACACAACTGCAGTATAAATGTAGTAAATGAAAAGCAGTAAACTCACGAGTAGCTACTACGACTGTTTGCCACAATTATTCATCCACGCCACAGAACACACATCACATTTTCCAAAAACGTTTAACTTATTTTTTCAAGTGGGTGTCAGATATTTGTAATGAAGCTCCTACAAACACCCCTCTAGTATGAAATAGTTGGGACCGGTGCTCTTTAACATCTTTGTCAGTGACATGGACAGGGGGATTGAGTGCACCCTCAGCAAGTTTGCTGATGACACCAAGCTGAGTGGTGTGGTTGACATGCTGGAGGGACAGGATGCCATCCAGAGGGACCTTGACAGGCTTGAGAGGTGGGCCTGTGTTAATCTCATGAAGTTCAACAAGGCCAAATGCAAGGTCCTGCATCTGGGTCAGAGCAACCCCAAGTAGAAATACAAGCTGGGCAATGAGTGGCTTGAGGCCAGCTCTGAAGAGAAGGACATGGGAGTGGTGGTGGACGAGAAGTTCAACATGAGCCGGCAATGTGCGCTTGCAGCCCGGAGGCCAATGACCGTATCCTGGGCTGCATCAAGAGAAGCGTGGCCAGCAGGTGGAGGGAGGAGATTCTCTGCCTGTACTTCACTCTCGTAAGGCTCCACCTGGAGTACTGCGTCCAGTTCTGGAGCCCCAACACAAGAGAGACATCGACCTGTTAGAACGAGTCCAGAGGAGGCCATGAGGATGATCCGAGGGCTGGAGCACCTCTCCTATGAGGACAGGCTGAGAGAATTGGGGCTGCTCAGCCTGGAGAAGAGACCGCTCCGGGGAGATCTCACAGCAGCCTTCCAGTACCTGAAGGGACATACAGGAAAGCTGGGGAGGGACTTTTCATAAGGGCAGTTAATGACAGGACAAGGGGAAATGACTTTAAGCTGAAAGAGGGTAGGTTTAGATTGGATATTAGGAAGAAATTCTTCACTGTGAGGGTGGTGAGACACTGAAACAGGTTGCCCCAGGAAGTTGTGGATGTCCTCTCCCTGGAAGCGTTCAAGGCCAGGTTGGATGAGGCTTTGAGCAACCTGGTCTGGTGGAAAGGTGTCCCTGTTCATGGCAGGAGGTTGGAGCTAGATGATCTTTAAGGTCCCTTCCAACCCAAACCATTCTATGATTCTATGAAATTAGAATTTTGAAAATAAATACAAAATAAATGCAGTCAGACTGCCTTTAAAAGCAGTTGTTTCAAACTATGTAAATTGTTTCATGCATGTAGGCAAATGATTTTTACATATGCATAGATACTGTACATACAGTGTAGGTATGGAGATTTCAGCTCTATCAGAGTTGCTTTGTGGCAAGTCAAACCTAGATAACCATCCCTTCATAAATCAATGTCAGCAGACCCCCTGAACAAGCTAAACAGTCCCTGGGTATCACCACTCAATGGGCAGCAGTTACTGCTGGAGGGTCTGCAGGAAGGACAGCGGGCAGACCTGTGGCACAGCCTCAGGCATCGAGTTCCTGCACCTGCACAATGACAAGCACGAAGTCCTCAGTCTACTTGGGGAGACCCCAAATGAAGGTCCAGAGGGTCCATTACATGGGTCAGGCCAAATACATCTTGTTACATCTAGAGATGGTTCAACACCAAGGCATGAGTAGCAGTGGACACTGAACTACAGAGACAGGCTAATTTACAAGAACTGCAATAAGAACAACCAGTGGCTGCAAGAGAAGAAGGGAGTTGGACTATTTACCAATGTCAAATTGCATTAATATCTCTGTACAGTTGATTGTTCAACCTGCTGTGTGTAGGACTCCTGTATTAAACACCAGCTTGCACATTCCACAAAGGGTTTTGGTTTTGTTTTGGTTTTTTTCCTTCTTTCTAGGCTGTCAAAAAGGATTTGGATGAGGTCAGTCTCTAAACACAGAACATTAAGTCTTAACTCAAGGAAGGACACAAAAGCTACGTCTTCTACTGTACAGCACGTTGCCATATTGTGTGTATCAGTC
Source organism: Caprimulgus europaeus (assembly GCA_907165065.1). The sequence continues at coordinate 32,402,039 of OU015531.1, read as the reverse complement.
CAATTTGTTTTATTACTAACAATTACCATCTACAGCCAGGGTGACCTGGAGAACAAGCTTTCTGACACACTCATTAGTCACAGTTCAATAGACATCATGATATAGCAGGATTTGGAGTCCTGTAAAGTAACGGACAGTTATCAAACAGTTGAAAAACCATAGACTAAGCACAAGCAGCACCGTGGCTGCCAAGGGGGGAAGAAACCTCATGAAATCTGGAATGTGTTTCTACTTACTGTCCATCCTAGTAAAATAAAATGATCTCTCATTTGAGCATATGGTTCTGCTTAGACAAGAAACTGTATATATTGGTCTAAATCCAGAATAGCCTTTCTGACATATTACTCAGTATTAGAAAATCACTACAACCTGCATGCTCTGTAGCAATTCCTAATGCTAAGTGCAACAAATCTACAATGATCCTCCTCCTCCCCCTCTCCTCTCTAGCTTTCTGTCCTGGACCCACTTCTTTTCTCAGCTTAATACCTTTTTCTATAAGGCCAGTTGCCAATGTCTTTCCCCTTTCTTTTCTCCATGCTGCTTCTGTCTTAACATGCATCTCTTCAAGAAGAGATTACGACTTCTCCCCATGACAACCCTTTCATCAGTATCTTAGGGTTCCCAGTTTGTACGGTAACTTACTGATCCCATAGAGCTTCAGCTTTCAAATGGCAAATATCTCACGGATAGTCTGCATATGTGCGCTGTGAAGCATTGATGCATTTTAACAAATTGCTTAGCTTTTACTTCTCCAAACCTTTGGGGCTGCTCAAGTGATAGTGGAGATGGACTCCTAGGTCAACAACACTCCCTTTCCCCTCCCAAAGGAGGGTAACAGTGGCTGGACAATACAATCCATGCAGCTGGGGTTAAAAGCCCATTGCACAGTACAGCAGCTTCCACATCCTCCTGGGAGTTCCCACAAAGTGTCAAGATACAGAAAAAGAAGTAAATTTACCTGAGAAAGAAGAAGGGTTTGCAGATCTTGGTCAATGAATAGGACATCTCTGAAGAGGATCTGGTTGACATTTTTCTAATTGTATTTTCCAGTTAAGAATGTATTTTAGACACGATCCAAATTTTCCACGGGAACATACTGATTTTCAGAAAATGGCATTGCAGGAGAAATATTGAACTGAAACATTTCACTGAGATCAAAACATTTGAATGGGGAAAGCTCACTTTGTAAGAATGGATATGGATGGGAAAGGAGACTTTGCCAGAAAACCACTCAGCCAACTGGGCCTGGGTTGGATCCAGATACATCAAAGATAGATTCATTACTGCTAGGCTCTTCTTCAGCTTACAGAGCCGTGCAGGCATGGCGAGGATGAAGCAGCTCCAAGGCACCTGTGTTGAAGATGAAACAAGGGTCCCCGAGGTGTATCTGTGCCGCATGACTGCTGCCTTGCAGGAGTGAGCTTGGAGAGGACTGCAAACACCACCACACAAAGCACTACAGAGAGCTGTACATCAACCAGCATTGTGTGAAAATCTAACCTATAGCAAGGTGATGCAACCACAGATGGAAAAAAATCAGTGGCAAGGAGCTGCAGCAGTGCGACCCACGACTCTCCTAGCAGGCTCCCGCTTCTAGTAGCTGAGAATGGAAAAGAGTCTTTTCCTGAAAAAGCAGCTTCTTGGCTGAGTTTTTTAGAATTTAAAAAAATTTTTTAGAATTTTTTTTTCAAAACAGAGTTCTTTTAGCAAAGCATTGGAGAGAAATGCAAAATCCCTCCCACTACTCGTAAAGGAATGATTCCTTTAGGACTGTGGACTATAAAGTTACTTCCTGAAATTCAATCCGGATGCTTCTTCCTATTTAATTTGCCACCCACCAGTTCAAGCCAGGTTGTCTGAAGAAACGGGCAATACAATCCTCATCAGAAGCCTAGAAGCTCTTTCCATTTCAAGGCACAGAGAAGAGAGAAGGGGTGATGTCCTTTGACAAGCAAAGAAGATAGTATCATGTCATGAGGTCAGCATCCCTTCTGCACTCTGGAGACCTCAGTCTGTGCCAACAGGGTAGATTCGTTCTGCATATAAGAGACTCTCGTGGACCTTAACCAAGATAAGGGTTTGTGCCAGGGATGAGGGAGCTTAATTTACTCGTATAATCATTCTACGGCACCTTCAGTTACTTGAGAAGGCTTACACATGGGCTAAGGTTAGAGTGAGTAGCTTCATAACCTCTTGAACTGGGAGAAAAGTGTATTTTGTAGAGCAGACACCTTCATCTACCAAGGGCTGAAATACAAATTTTGTCACAGGCAGCACTGCCCATCAGTTGAAATGAGATACCGAGCAGGATCAGGTAAGTGCATCACCCCACTGGACAGGCAGCTGCTGATCGAGAGGTCAAAACCTTTCTCCCTCTGAGTTGAGATAGGATGGTATGGACAGACAGTCCTGTGACAGTGAGACTGAGAAAACAGCATAACTGCAGACATAAATATAGGGAGCTAAGAACTTATTCTCGTATCTGGAAGATGATCAAAATCCTTGCAGAAGTAGGCTGCATTTCATGTGAGGGGCAGGAAGAGTTTCCTTGAAAGAAATGCATAGCACCAGGTGCAGTGAGAATACATTTAATGTATTACCCTGATGCTGAGCTGAACTCAACAGTCCATGACATAATGAGGAGCTCCCTTCTCCCCAGGAGAGATACAACTTCCTTTAGGATTTATAAGATTAAGCAGTTCAGAGCAACACAGACTAAACCTACAATCCAGGCTCTTTCACCACACACTAAAACATATTTCTCAAAAGCAGCTTTGCAAATCAGTTGTCTCACCTGCATTTACAAAAAAAGCCCCTATATGTAGAGAAGTACACATACATATATAACCTCTGAAATTAATTACTAACAGACTCTTTTTTGATTCATAATGAAAAAATCTTGTTTCAGAAGACAAATTCCCACCTAAACCTTCTTCCCACAAAGTTATATAAGACAGGAATCACAAAGTATTAAAAGTGAAAGTCACTTTCCTCTACTACTTACACTTTTGTGTATTATTTGCAATGCCAAAGCACCAATTCTGCAATACAGGTATACTCTTGCACTGAGCAAAACCAGGTTAAACAGAAATCTCCATTTTTAAAAATTTTAATTATTTGGGGTTTTTTAAATCAACCATGCTTCTAACAAGTAAAAAAGTCTCATATATGGTATGAATAAATTCAGCTTCAGGAAGGCCTTGCTTGGGCTCTGGGCAGCCCAGTGACAGAGCACTCAGGCTGTAAGTGTCTCTTTCAGAAAGCAAATAGCCCATCACACCCAGGATGAGGTAAGGGGGCCTTTCAGAGGACAGACAGCTTCAACACACCAGTCCCCAGGTAACAGTTTCATTTGCTTGACACAGGATCTTTCGGGGGATATGGGATGAACTTACATCAGTGGAAGAAAAACCAGTAGCTCTTATGCTTCTGAGATAACCTTATTGCACCGACTGCAAAAAGATACTCTTACAAGAACAAGCTTCTTTACACCCTGACTACGTTGTAAGAATCTGAAGAAAAAAATGCTTCCTTCTAGTTAGCGAAAACAAGGGTTCCTTTGAAAAAAATCCTCCATAGAGTAGGCTGCTTCATTTGCAAACTCCTTGGTGTCCTTCTGCTGTGCCTGCACAGCCCCTCATACTAACAGGCGCTGACTGCAGCTGGTAAAGGCTGACACTGCCCAGGAAACGCATGGGGAGAGGGGAAAATGTCTCAAGAGCTTTACATTCACACTGTAGTAATTAAGACCCTAACACTATCTAGACAGGTAGTTAGCAGAGTACTTTAATTAGCAGCAAGAACACTAATCCCCAACAAATCCACCTGAAATGAAGTGGGATGAGAGGACATTTCCATGAATCAATGTCAGTATTTTCTGCTGCCCTTGTTGAAATAATTTCTCTGTTTTGTTCTGGCGAGGTGGAAAGAGATGTGCTGTGCCACTGGGAAAAACCTCGCATGGCTCTGAACCCGAGCGCACACCCCAGACTACTTTCAGCCACACACAACCCTCGTGTGTGGGCACCGGGCCCACCAGACCTGTGGCACTTCAAGCCTTTCCCCGACACCTGTCTCCACGGCTCAGGTCTGTGCCCTGGCCGCTCGCCAAGCCTGAGCTCATTCCCCGCAGCTGGACCCCCCTAACACATCACAAATCCTGGCCACGCCGGGCAGCGCTGGGGCTGCGGGAGACGCGGTGCTCAGGGCACACGCTGGCCCCTTCCAGATGCACTCATTCCCGGTCCACCATCTATCATCCAGCGGGAATCGAGGCCAAACCGGGAGGAAAGAGCCAGCTGAGAACAATGAGGAGTAAGACGGCACAGGAGAAAGCATCAAGATGGCACCAGAGGTGTATTGCACAGGATGGGCTTACGGAGCAAGGTGGCAACCCAGGCTGAGAGCCACTGGGCAGGGAAATGGACCTCGGGGACCTCATGACTAGGGAGGGAACTGGGATGGCAAAGCTGGAGAGGGAGAGCTGGAGGAAAGGAGCAGGAGTTGATAAGAAATTAAGGCAGTGGGGAAAACAGCAGAAAGACACAGCAGTCGGTCTCTGCACCGCCGTGGTAAGGGGCAGAGGAACATCATCGCTCCCACAGCTCCCTTGGACTGAGCATCCTCCTCCTGCCACCTCCTACTCAGGAGGGAGATTCCAAAGAAGGCATGGAGACCAAGGCACCACTTCTCTCTGACAGGCAGACTTACTCATCCTTCAGAAATGTGTCCTGTGGATATTAGAGGAGGCTGAAGGGAGACCTTCTCACTCTCAACAACTACCTGAAAGGAGAGTGTAGTGAGGTCTCTTGTCCTAGGCAACCAGCGATAGGACAACAGAAAATGGCCTCAAGTTACAGAATCACAGAATGTCAGGGATTGGAAGGGACCTGGAAAGATCATCTAGTCCAATCCCCCTGATGGAGCAGGAACACCTAAATGAGATCACATAGGAAGGTGTCCAGGTGGGTTTTGAATGTCTCCAGAGAAGGAGACCCCAAGTTGCACCAGGGGAGGTTCAGGTTGGATATTAGGAAAAAAATTTTCTCCAAAAGAGTGGTCAGGCATTGGAATAGGTTGCTCAGGGCAGTGGTGGAATCCCCATCCCTGGAGGTGTTCAAAAAATGTGTAGATGTAGCACTCAGGGACATGGTTTAGTGGGCATGGTGGTGATGAGTTGACAGTTGGACTGGATGATCTAGAGGTCTCTTCCAATCTTAATCATCCTGTGATTCTGTGCGATTCTGTGATCCCAGCTTTGTGGACTAGCAAACAAATCAAATCATCCTGTCACAATAGCCAGAGCTTGAACAGGGACAACCAGAGGTCAATAAGATGCAGGAAAAACCTGCGGAGATGACTTAGCGTTTTGTGGGAAAAGCCAACTAAAGTTTACCATCCACAGTAGTCACACTGTGGATGTTAAAACTCTTGCACCAACCAACATGAAAGCTGTCATCATTGTCCCACTGTATCTCATCATGTGTGGCAAAGCTTAAGTTACAGATAACTTAAGTTATCTCTCAAGTTACAGATAACTGGCTAAAACAAATAAAAAACCAGTTAAAATCAAGCTTAATTGCTGTATATTGCTCTGTACTTGCAAAGCAGTTGTACTAAAGGCCTAACAGAAACAGCAGGTATTAAAATAAAAGGTTTATTTTTAAGGCAAAGTCTGATGAATTTAGGAAGAGAATGCTGTTGTGTGTTTGACTCCAACAGCAAGGGACTGGACTTGATGAATTTGGGGAAGTCATTTAGTCTTATGACCTATGTTACACACCATCTGAAACACAGCAGAGAAAATTACTAAAAAAGAGAGAGATACTCCAGTTGAAAAAAACAATCAAACAAACGCAAAAACAACCAAAACCCCCCAAACACAAACACGTGCACCAAGGAAAAAAAAAAAAGGACTTGACCCATGTGCTCAAATCCACCCTTTCCCTGTCACTTCTGTGCTCAGACCAAAGACAGATCACTCCCTTTTAGCTGTACAATTAAAAAAAATATATATATTTCTAGGAATTTTGTGATAAAGTTCTGTATAAGCAGTAAAAAGAAAAATTTAAAAACTGACTTGTCTGGCAGCAGGTAAATGATAGACCCAGAAAAAAAGCCTTGTCTGTAACGTAGCCACCCATTCCTCACTCCACATGAGACCCAGACACCTTAACCCCAAAATAAAGCTCTAGCTGACCTGCACTATATGGAGCCTTAAGATGCCTTTGCCTCTGTAACTTTAATTTATTTTATCTTCCTACTTCATAGCAAACTCTACCATAAAGACAAAGACAATATGCAAACTCTGGGTGGAGTAAGTATATAGCTAAATTAGCACAAATTCTTTCAATATGAGACAAAAACCATATGTGAGACCATATTGCCTGAATTGGAAGCACCGTGATTTTCATTTCTATGCCAAAATGTTAGAAAGCAAATTTTTACCATATTTTAGAATTTCCTGTTACATAAGAAGAAACTTAAGCTGTGTGGGAAGCTCTGGGATGGCACCCCAGCCAGCAGGCACCTCAGTCCTTATCCCTCAGCCTTATGCAAAGAAAAAGGAAAACAAATACCACAGAATGATAGGTTATCCCTCCTTATTTGATTTAAAAGCAAGAAGATCGTGAATTAAAATCACGAGGCCTGATTTTACAAATTAGTGTCTGATGTAATGCCTCTCATCTTCAGCAACCAGAAAGAATGAGTAGCAGCGGAGTGGTCGATTCAAAGATCCAGAAAAGAAATCCTGATGTATTAAGTGCATCAAGATAAACTCAGTCTAGTTCCATTCTAGTTCAGACACTGCTGGAAGTCTTTGCCAGTCAAAGTCTCATCAGTCACCAGAATGTAATCAAACTTACATTCATTGTGTTAATTTTTAAAATTAAACAGGGTGTCTGCACTAAAAAAAAAAAAGAAAAACATAAGTTGTTCTTCTTTGAATTAAAAAAAACCAAAACAAAACAGGATAAAAATCACTCTGAAAGGAAACCACATTCAAAATTCTTAAATCATTTTGCTTTTAGCAAAACACCACTCTGCATTCACACGGCTCACAAACGTAAGCACAAAATGCTAACTGCGAACCAGCTACCCACCTACCCAGAATTACTCACTGAAATTATCTGCCAGTAACGAAAGCTTTTAAGAACGTCTCTATTCTTCCAGGTCACTGAAAAAGAGGTAAAAATGCAATAAAGAGAAATACCAGTTGAATTATTCAGACTTTTTTTACAAGAACGCCACACCGTACTAAGATCTGACCTGATCTTGGAGTGACACTGCAGAGCCAGCAGAAATAATGGGACTGTGATTGTGTTTGTTCACTTTTGCCATTGCACTCGCTCCTGGCCGGGCGACCGTGCGCTGGCCACTGCAGGAGGAGGAGAAAGACATCTACAACTGTGGCTTCCACAACTCTTCCTTGGGTAACTTTTGCAAATGCAGAAATTTGAGACAGTTTACAGCTAAGCAAATAAGCAAGTGTCAAAGGAGGGGTCCGAAAAAATTAACTTCTTAATGCCCAAAGCCAGGCTCCAGAACTTTGCCACATTAGAGCATCAGGAGTGCTGAGCACAGGTGCCTCAGCAAATACTACAGAGCAGAAAACTAGAAGAAAAATACATTTCATAATTAACTCATTTGAGTTTTATTATTCCTGATAATTCCATAGTATTTTCAATTCTCCAGTGCCTAGTTTTTCAATCAAGTCTACTGCAGTCAAAGGAACAATTTCTTTATTCATTCTGCTAATTGCATAAATATTATATCTTTGCCCATCCTCATAACTTGCACAACGTTTGGGACACCTCACCTGGAACACGGTCATTTCTTTGCCTTGAGATTCTTTTCTTCTGTGTTTAACAAGGTGCCCTCTTAGCTAAAAAGCAGCTGGGCTAAAGCTGCATCACTAAATCCTCAGGGGCCAGCCTCTCTCAAGCTATGTGATGATTTACTGCAGGTGGGATTTGTTCTCTGTTTTTCTAAGCCCACGTCCTCAGCAGATGGGAAGGTCTGGTTGCACTGGCTGTAAAATATCAGGAGTTTGGGGTACTGTTTTATGTGCAGTAAACCTTCCCTATTTCAATCTAGCAGTGGTTTAATGCTATTTTTTTACTGTTTTTGAAGCTGTCCAACAGTTATTTTGGATAGCAATAATAAAGTGAAATCTAGGCAAATCTTTACCCTCAGTACAGGTTTTCAAAGATAATGGTAGATTTCTATGGGGTGGGACATGAGAATGAAATTACTTCTACAGCAGTTAAAAGGTTAATTTAAAAAAAATACAATTACCCTGTACCCTCCAAAAATGATACCGCCCAGCACAATCACCTCCTCCCCTGTCCCCTGGCTGACTGTACCTGCTGCTGACAGCCAGGTTAGGGCTCCCTGGATAGACGGTGTAAGTCCTACCCCACCACCCACACCCAACCAGCTTTAACTCAAGCACTGTAGCACTGTGGAACAGCCAGAGCAAAACCTACCAGAGAGACAGGGGAACCCTGTGCCCTCCTGGCCAGCACCACCCCACTGTGTCTGTAATGCAAAACATCCTGGCTGATCAAAGGTCTCAGAGGTCAAGTCCAGACAACTCCGTGAGAATGAGCCAAACGAGTTGGCCAAGCAAAGACAACATGCATTTCCAAGCTGGATGTGCTCTTAGAGTTGGGTAGTATCACACGTTTGTTGTCAGACCACCTCTGGAAAATCCTCCAAAGTTGTGGTTCATTTCACCTTTCCATGTAAATGATTTTGAAAGAGTCTCTGAAGTAGAAGTTACATGACGTAATACTCTTCATATATATCTGAACGTTCAAGATTAAGTACTAATTCCACTAAAATCCCACCGATTTTGACACCACTTGCTTTTTGACATGACAAGCAGGAGGTAGCAAAAGGCAGCTATCCCAGAGAGTCAGCTGGGCTACATGAGGCAACAATGGGAATGAAATGACACACAACCATTTTAAACAATAATTTATTCCTGTCTCTTTTTTACATCTTCTAACAACTTTGTTTCCTCTTCCCTTCCAACACCCTCCTCTTGCTCCAGACACTAACAACAAGTCTTCCTCTCAATACCCTGAACTGCTCAGTGAAATGGAAATCAGAGCAACCATTCACAACTTTAACATACAGTTTTGAAGCTTTTTGATCTAGAGAAAAACTTGCATGCCTCAAGTTATTTTTTCCAACTGTGACTCTGATTACATCTATTACCTTCATTTATTTATACATTATTCATGTTTATCAATAGCTCTTGAGGTTCCTAAGGGAAAGAAACAAATAATGTTCTCCCTATTTCTGCTAACACTGGGTTACTCTTTTGTAGTCCTCTGTGTCAGTGACACTCTTGGCGTATTCATGACCATCTCCATTTAAATGTCACTTCAAGGGTTTCAAACACAAGCTCAGTGCTGAAACAGTTGGTTTGCAAATACTGTCAGAGACATCCATGATGTGGTCATTCGGTGTCTTTCACTGGGATTTTTAAACACAGCAGCACTTCCACAACACACCCAGCAAGGCTTATTTTGCAAAGCCTAGTTTAGGGTCAAAAGCAGAACTAAAAAAAATGTTCCTATAGAAAACATGCAACAAATTGGACCCCAGCACTAATGTCTGCAGTAAACCACTTTACAGGGTTTCACACTTGGAGGTCTCCGTATTAGTGATTCCTCTCTTCCCTTCATGTCAGCCAAGAGAGAATCCGTGACACGGAATTTCTATCTGCTTCCTATACATCCATCTTTTTTAATAGATTTTCAGATGGCAGGAAATCAACTGTTTGCTAAGAGCCAAAATACAATATCTATTCCATTCCCTTTATGTGCCAAATGAGTCATTAATTACACCAAAGACAGCGATTACATTTGTACAGCACAAGCTCGTTTGAAATGAACAGCTCATTCCTCTCCAGTCACTTTGCTCCCTCAAACACATGTATCCACTCTCACACATCAGAGCAACCAGCAGCGGTCCCTACATCAAGTCGCATGTGTCGAGAGAATGGTTTACTCCCATTTTATGCTGTTAAAAGCTTTGAAAAAGGGTTTAAGGGGCAACACATGCTTTGGAGAGAGAAAGATAATTCCCTTTTCCATTTCAGTATATCTTTTTATTTTTCTTAATTGTTAAAAGGGTGCCCCTTCCTAGTAGCTACAACAGCATTGTGGTTTGGTTTCAGGATGGGATTTGTTATGAGAAGAATGATGATAACATACTAATGTTTTTAGTTGTTGCTGGAAGTCCAAGGACTTCATGGTTTGCTAGTCTGCAAGTGCAAAGTACTTCTCAGGGAGTGTAGTAATTAGCAAAACCCATTTGGCTCTGCCAATGAGATATTCCATATCATATCACGTCATGGTCAGTATGTTAAGCAGGTTTAACTGGAAAGCAGGCAAATTCTCTCGGGGATCACCAGGGTTTGCTCTTCTGGAATTGCAGTTTCAGGACTGTCTCTGCTCCAGGATTACTGACTGGGACAAGCTGGGCATCAGTTGGCAGGTGGTGAGGAACTGCACTGTGCATCACTCATTTGAATATTTCTCTATTACTGTTATCATTATTATTTTATTTCAATCATTAAATTTATTTTTTTTTCTTCTCTTCCAGTCACAGGGTTTCTCCACCTTTCAGCAAAACACCAGAAAATCTGCACCAAAAATGCAAAAGACTTAAAACGAGTAAGCCTGTGTACTCTTAGATTCATTAATTTGCTTAGTCTTAAGGAGACACTGGACCTCTCTTTCTTATCCCAATCAAATTCTTGAAATCCTTTGAAGAAACAAGGTCTGTGAACTCAGCTGAAGCTGGTATAAAGTCTTTGTCATAAAATATACTAGGTGTCCCTAAGGAGAGAAGCAAACGCTTTACATGTTCCAAGATGCTCAATATGCTGGTCAGCCACAAAGAGCGAGCAGACAGAAAACCTGTAGTTCAGTGGCGAAGAATGTGCTTCTCAGCCGCAGGAAGCCCAGCCAGGACACATCAGTCCTTATTTAAATCATCTCCCTCAAAATTATTTCTAACCAAAGGAATTAAAACCCACCCCCCAAAAGAAAGTCAATGAATTCACACATAAAAATAACATTTAAATCAATAGTGATCCAAACAAAGGAACAGACTGACACAGAAAAAGTAAGACCTGGCCAAAACCACAGCTTAAAAACTGTGCTGAACTTTATTGAAGGTTCACACAGACCCGAGTAATACCTCCCACCAACAGTGGCCGGAGTCACAAGCCCTTTGCCCAGCTACCTTCACATTAAGTGCTTACGCAAAGTCCAGCACAGATTCTTTCAACAGAACAGGCAGTATTTGCTACACCAGATGCTGCTTGCAAATACCGTGTGCCCTGGAGTTTCCTTACAGTGAATTAGAAGAACCCACAACGTAGTTACTGCACAGTAAAATGCAAAGGGAGACTGCAATGTATTTCACTGTATCTCGCTGGGATTGATGCATCAACATCAAAAAGCCTGTGTCTTCGTTTCTACAGAAAATGGGATTAGCCTGTGAGACTACTCCTGCTCTTAAAACCCAGGAATCTATTAAACATGTCAGATTCTGCTCTGCTGAGCTGGTGCAAATCAGAATAACTGGTGGTGAATTTATTCCAGATTTACCACCATGTTCCTAAAGGTGCAAAAAAAGCCAGGATCCGTTTTCATCACCGTTCAGCTAGCTGTAATGATATTTGCCTGGGCATTACTGCTTCTATGATTTAAAGCAGGTTTGAGCTCTCAGAAACATTCTTCTGCTCCTTTCTAGACTAAAAGCCATAATGACAGTATTTAAATGATGCCATTTAAAAGTCTGGAAGCCCAAGAACACGTTTCTGAGTAAAATGAAGGATGTCAGTTCTTGCTACTGTCTAACTACAGAAACAGGACAAGGTGCCAACTGCCAGCATATGCACCATAAACCACGACAGCTTTCAGCATCTGAATAGACAGATGATGATTACCGTTCCCTATTTTTAACTCTTTTTTGAAAGGGTATTTTCTCTGTCATTTATCGACATCTCTTCCATCTCAGGATACCAACCAGGCACTTCTCTGAGCAGTTACGGTGTATCTGAGAACAGAAGCTCAGGCAAAGCTCCACCTGAAGGAAAACCTTGGTGGATGAAGATTAATAAATACTGGCACCTCCGTTTTATCCCTTCCATGTCATTAAAGGATGGGTTTTTTGAAGAACTCGTATGTTTTTCAGAGTACAAAACCTCTATCACTGAAACTCTGCACTGCTGAGTGTCTCTTATTATTTGTACAATATTTAATGTAACTGAATCATATCAGAAAGGATTAATGATTCTGCAATAGTTATAAAATACACAGCAGAAGTAGTAAAGGCTAACAAAATATCATTTAATGATAGGAAAAACTGAATTAAATAATATAATCACATTCTAGTTCATTTCTATCTATATTTATTGCAAAATTGCTACTAAAGGCATATTTTCTTCCTCTTGATTTAGCATTAAGTAGAACCTCACTTAAGATGTCTGTTTAATTTTCTTCATCTTTGCAATGCCACAGAAACTTAGCCAAAGCGCCTTTTAATCTCAGCCAGATCTGCATTTTTCAGATCTGTGTATCTGCAGCGTATAGATGAGGTGTGGTATCCCATGGCAACAGCTTAAAATTATTAACTGCTATGAAAAGTTAGCAATTCCAAATTCTAATTACTGTAAGAAGAAAGAAACTGCGAGTTGAGATGTGGAGATGGTTCATTTTATGACCTCCATTCTTCCAGTGTTCCATAAAACTACCCTACCACTTCTGGATCTCATAAACCTGCTGCTCTTCAATGTGCCTCTGGTCACCCCTGCCCTGGAGCAGGACCCTACAATGAAGGCTCAGTTATGGCACTTCCAATAACCTATCTGCTCACACTACCTCAAGACCTCTGCAGTCAAGCCAGGGAAATTCACACACCTCAAACCTCAGTGGTCAGAAACTGACAATACATGTCAGAATTTTATGAAGAAAATTAGAGCAAATTATAGTTTTCATGTCAAAATGAAAGTAAATTGTGATCCTTTCTTGGATTACTGGTGTTTTTATAAGGTCCAGCACCTGGGTCAGGGCAATCCCAAACACAAACACAGGCTGAGTGGAAAATGGATGGAGAGCAGCCCTGAGGAGAAGGACTTGGGGTGCTGGTGGATGGGAAGCTCAACATGAGCCAGCAATGTGTGCTCACAGCACAGAGGCCAATAACCGTGTCCTGGGTGGCATCCAGAGCAGCGTGGCCAGCAGGTAGAGGGAGGGAATTCTGCCCCTCTGGTCCTGAGACCACACCTGCAGTGCTGCCTCCAGTTACAGGGCCACCAACAGCAGAAGGACATGGTCCTACTGGAGCAAGTCCAGAGGAGGCCACCAGGATGATGCGAGGGCTGGAGCACCTCTGCTATGAGGACAGGCTGAGAGAGTTGGGGCTGTTCAGCCTGAAGAAGAGAAGGCTCTGGGGAGACCTTCTAGCATCCTTCAGTACCTGAAGGGGCTCCAGGAAGGCTGGGGAGGGACTTGTGACAAGGGTAGGGAGTGACAGGACAGGGGGTGATGGCTTGAAACTGGAAGAGGGGAGACTGAGATGAGATCTGAGGAAGAAATTCTTTGGTGTGAGGGTGGTGAGACACCAGGTTGCCCAGAGAAGCTGTGGCTGCTCCTCCCTGGAAGTGCTGAAGGACAAGCTGGATGAGACTTTGAGCAACCTGGTCTAGTGGAAGGTGTCCCTGCTCATGGCAGGGGGGGTTGGAACTGGATGAGCTTTAATGTCCCTTCCAACCCATTCTGTGATTCTATATGGAGCTGTTGTTGTTCAGCTGAGTACTAGATGTTGTGTGCTGGATTTTTTCATTGAAGAGATTTCATAAAGCAAAGAGGTAATGATTGAATCAATTATTTACTCTGCACTTACCCTAAAAATAAATAATAACGCTATTTAAATTTAAATGTTATGCCTTACTTTAAAAAACTATGCATTCCTTCCAATGCATTAATGAGCTAAGCATTCCTTAAAAAAAAAAAAAAATTAAAAAGAAAATGTAAGGAGACATCTATTGAAGATGTACTTGGCATAGAGATAAAAACATACCGTCTGCTTACATTGGGCCATTATTATGTATTTAAGAGTACTGTATTAGGACAGCCCATCCTCTACAGCCAGAACCTGCAGACCTCGGTTTTGGTCCCGCTCTCTCCTTGGCATCGCTGTGCTACTGGGAAACAATAGAATTGCCCAGCCACACACAGGGCTAGCAGAAGCCTTCCTCCTGCCCACATCCACAGCCTCCTCCACGTGAAGGGGATGTCTGGACACAAAATGAATGTGGTCAGCCATTAGGGTTGTGCTCACTGCCCAAGATTTGCCATTCCCATTCTCCTTCAGGGATAAAGTAAAAAGTTTGACTGGATTGCCCCATAGGTTGGGTTTGTCACACTGGCTGCCAGAAAAACTCAGCTGGCAAAGCACAGCAAACACACAGGTTACTCAAGAGGAAGTATGTGAGTAAAGCATTAGTAAGCAGAAAAAAAGCATTTCTGGATTAAAAAAAGAAAGTAATTAGGTCCCACTCTTCAAAGACATATGTAGGTGATTATCATCGTCTTGTTAAAGATTACATGGATGATGCAGCTGCAGTAGATGAGGACCAAGATAGAAGAAAGCAAAAGCGGCAGTAACCATCACAAAATACAGTGTCAGCTGCATTACAGAATATCATATAAAAGCATTCATATTTGGGTTAGCTGAAAGACTGGTATTAGATCCCTTCAAGGCACAAGGGGTGAACAGTGGTAACTGTTTTTCAAAGAACTATGGGAACAAGGTACTCAATGCCTATTAATATTTCAGTGTAATTTTGGTGCCTGTATGAGTGGGTAGGGGAAAGAGAGCTACGTAGCTCAATATGTGCTCTGGACACTAGATGTGCTGTCTCCTAAGATCAAAAAAACACCATATTGCTCTAAGTACAACATAAAAGTCCCAACAAAATGAGTCTTAAATGGAACAGTTATGAAGAAAAGCAAATACTAATGAACTGAATAATTTTATCATGGGATATATTTCTAGTAAGAGGGAAAGCATTGAGTGATAAGAAAAATCCCTATAAAATAAAAGCACAAAGCTCTCTAACTTGGCATAACACAGTAGACCAATGATGTCAATAACTATTGCTACAAATAACCATTCAAAACAAATTCCTTCCGGGGGGGATGACTGGCAATTCCTTACCATCCATACTGGGGTTTTTAAAGTTGTTTTGTTTATGCATTCTTCAAACAGCCAAAATCAGCAGCAAAAAAAGAAGAAACAACCCACATTTCAGATGCATTTCAGAAATTCAGTCAGCAAATACTTCATTCCTGGTGTCCTCCAACTTATTTTTTATTAAAGTGATACTGAAGTGTTCCTAAGTATCACACTGGTCTGACTGAGATCCCTCATACATGGATTTACCACTAACACAACTGAATACAGTGATTTCAATGAATTAAGCAGGTGTCAGATCAAGTTTAGTCCAGGAGACGAGAACATGAACGAAGAGGGATCAAGGCAACATACACAGGTATGACTGCGAACACGGTTTTAATATCTCCAGTCTTAACAGCTTCAGTTATCTTAAATGTAATCTCAGGTTTTTTAATAATAAATCCTACTGAGTTCCAACAAATTGTAAAAACAGCTTCTTCCTGTCCAGAGCAATATTACTGCCAATCTGACTAAAAGGTGAGTTAAATTTGAGCAAATAAATACCTTTGCCACTAATAAAGATAAGATGTAAGAAGAAAAAGAAGAAAAACATTAGGATAATATAATTGGTGATGACTGGGGGCTGCCAAAACAATGCAGAGGAAGGAGTGTAAATGTTATCCAAGGAGCCATCAGTAGAACTATTTGCCACTGAGATAGAAATATTAATGTTGTTAGAAAACACAGAAATAAGACCATACCTAAAATAATGTATAATTCAATAAAAGCCTCCTAGAGTAACCCTTTTTGATGAAAAGGGCTCAGGGATTGCTTCCATTGCTCCCATACTTGCATTATGTTTGTGTTTGACATTCAGGAGTTCAAAAAACATGTAGACGTGACACTTTGGGAACATGGTGGTGTTCGCCTGACAGTAAGACTTGATTTCATCTTGGAGGTTTTTTCCAACCTGAATGATTCTGTGATTCAGTGTTACTGTGTCCAAGTCCATCCAAGCTGCTCACTTATAAGCATTTGGGGTTTTTTCTTGATAACTTCTTTGCTTTTATTAGATGGATAACTAGATGCTTGTTAAAATAAACTGGTCCATTACCAGAGGCTCCAACTGCAGAGGGCAATCTATTTTTATGTGCCTGAAGACAGTCAGAGTTGCTCTGGAGAGCCTGAAAGGGCATGTGTGTCCCCTCACTCAGCAAAACCAGCCCATGCTACCACTCTGTTCAAGGTAACTCCAATTTAAAGCTAGGCTACCTGCTACCTACATACCTTGTCCTTCTTTGAAACAAACAACTTTTAAGACCTTTCTAGAGAGAACTTTGCAGACACAACACTGTGGGAGCAAGGTGGGACAGAGAAGGGTCCTCTGGGCATGGCACAGTCCCTGAGCCCTGCAGAGAGCGCCCCGCCTGTGTCCCTCTCCCGAGTGCTCCAAACCCCTGAGGTGTCATGCAGGACCAGGCACCGACTGCTGCTGTCCACATCCCCAACAAATTTAAAGATGCAAGTAATACTGGTGTTGTCCACCTGTGTCTTCTTCACTGGATGCACATGAGAGTGAATTAAAGTTAATCTTGTAGCAAAGCAAGCTGCAAAATTCCAGTGCCTGCATGACTGAAACTGTCTCTGAAAGGTTTTCATATAGAGCCTGCCGATATCGGTGGCCAGCAGCTGTTGCTAATGTCATTATGTAGAAATAATATTATCATAAGTCTGTTACATGATGTATACTGCTACATAATACAATTAAACTGCAACAGTCTCCTACAGGATACATTTCACACATAAGCCTGTTTATAAGCTAGGTAAATATATCATATAGATACCATACTATATGCACTATATTAACCTGTATCTCAATATACATTCCTATACAGTTCTAGCACATGATATCTAATAATACACATTACCTTGTAATAGTCATATAAATATTATTATGTAATAATTTATATTAATGACTAGTAATAAGAATAGGCATAATAGGTAACCAAATACAGGCACTTTCGAATTCCTTAAAAGAGTTGCACCAGATACTGGTACAGCATTAAATGGAACTAAGTCCTTGGGGACATCTGGGGTTTTTTGTTTGAGCAAAGAGTAAATATCCCAAGAGCAGTCCCTCTTGGTTCACTTCATGTCTTTATTCACCAGAATACTCTTTAGCTTAATGGCCTTAACTACTTACTCTCCATTTTGTCCTTCAAATCCTCCATTTGTATGTATAGCAGCTTTGTCCTTATAAATCCCTCCAACAACCCCATACTCTACTACTCCCTGAACGCTTTAGAGATCTATTTTCACTCACAATTAACTTTAACAACTTATCACTCATCCACATTGGTTTTAAAGTTTTATGTTTAGTTTTATGTAAAGATATATTCACTCCCACTGAGCCAAGTCCAGCACCTCTTTAAAGTTTAGCCAATTTTCCTTCATAGGCCATTTTCTAATAAACAGTGCCAGTCTACTTCACTTAATATGTTCCTCATTTTATCTGATTGGAAGCTTTTTAAGTTTAATTCACCTGTTTTTGTATCAAACCTCCTACCATAGCTGAAACTTGAAACAGCAATCTTTCTCTCCCTTGGATGGGTTACACAATGTCCTTCCAGTGTAGGAAATCCAAATGCTGGCCTCCATAACTTTACCCATTGCTTCCAAGATCACAGTCCTAGCAAATCCTGATGTACTAAATAAAGGTAATAAGCATAACATACTCAGAATGCATATGTAAATGCAATACAAACTGTGTGAAGATGACAACCTCATCAAGCCACTATTCTGTATTTGCATAATCTACCAGCTCTAGGCAAACCATATCCCACAGAAAACCATCTTTGCAACATAATCTCTAAATACCCCAGAAATCTCCATTTTAACAATGAAATTCCCAGACAGCAACATGCCACCAGCAGTTAATTCTAAATTTTTATTTCCACCTCTATCTTTCCTACAAGGTTTAGGCAAAATTTGCTGAGCACCAACTTTCTCCTGGACCACAGCCCCTGGAGTGCCCTTTCCTCCCTCCAGCTGTGCTGCAGGAGAAGTTGGCAGGGGACAGGAGAGCAGAGCACCCCCCCAGGGCCAGATCAGCAGAAGGCATGAGGACCTCAGGTCTGTGAGCAGGTGCATCTCAGCAGAGGATGTCAGATGTTTATGCAAGGGAGTTACTGGGCTGCACACAAGCAAGTGGCTTTTTTGGAACACTCAGCAAGTAATAGTTAAAGTCTGATTCCTTCAGCAGGAAAAAGAGCTTGTCTCAGGAAAGAACATAAGGGGAAATTCAAGGATGTCTATTTTTCCTTCCTCTGGGCAGCAGTGGAAGATAAAGCCTACTTTGCAAGACAAGCAGCAGGAATGGAGTGCTGCCTGCATCATCTGCTATAGACGAAGAGAACTGTGGTGTTACTTACTGTGCTCTTGTTCCAGTTGTGCTTCACTTCTGTGGGGTGTATGAGCTCGTATATTCTGCTGTCAGCAGGAGAGATCCTTCTGACAACACAAAACACTGTTTATCCTCTTGTTGTAAGGACCTACAAGGCAGACGGGCTGACAGGGTGGAGAGAGCAGCAAGGAAATGGGGTATCAGCCTTACATGAGGCTCTGGTGGTAGTCCTGCCATGGATAACGCACGTAAATACACATGTAGCAAGGCCCTCCAGCATGGGCAAAGCTTAACGTGCACGTTTGACCTGAAATCCAGCAGATCAACAAAATATCTCATTCTCTGACAGTTACACACAATTGCTCTGGTGGGTTGAGATCTTTGCTCTCTGTTGTCACTGTGGCTGCAAGCTCTCTCCTCTGCAGGGACCATTTCCCATCTGCTTTGGAAGGGTGACGCTGCTGCCCGAGGGACCGGCAGACGGCTCACCAAGGCCACTGCCCACGCTGTCAGACAGGCTGGTGTTTATTCACCCTGCTTATTGTACTTAAAGATCTGCTCGCTACCAAAAGAGTTTCGTAACAGCACTGAACACACAAACCAGCTCAGTATTTAAGCAGCCAGGAGAATTTAGTAAATAAATTGTCTAGACTTACCAAAGCAAGTGCAGAGTTCTCCAACTTGTAAAATGAAGTAACTAGTAAGACTGGGGATTAGGAATAAAAACATCAAATCCTGCTGTGCCTGCTTTTAAGACCAGTACATTCTGAATCTACCCATAATACAGGGGAAAAGAGTTTGGACCTGCCTCTGGTCCCATACAAGGATATGGGAGGGACACAACTATATTGTCCATAGTGGCATTAGTGCAGGTGTGACCAGAATCACTCAGCTCCCTGCCTGTGCTTGAAACCTGTAACACCAGACTAAAAGGGGAGATGGCAGCTGGGAGTGTCAGTCACTGAAGAGGGTTCCAGGGAGACTCACTCGTTCCCTGACTGCACACCGTAAATTGAGTTTGCACTTCACAAGTGCCGCAGCCTCACAAACCCATCAGCTGAGCAGCTTAATCAAGGTGAAGATTTGCACCATCTTTTTTGCATACTTGCCCAAAAAACTTGAGGGCTGCCTAACACATGACTCAAAATAGAAAATATTAAATAATCACTTCACTCACTCCAAGTGAGTGTTATTCTTAATTGCTTCAGGCAAGCTCAGACCAAGAGCCAAAATACTGACTGTCTATAAAAACAGAAGAGGTGGAAAGGAGTATCTTACATTTCCCAGCACACCCAACATGTTCTAAGGGTGGGCAATGAAGCTGTCACACCCAGGCCTCCTTAGCTGGCACACGGGACATGTCAGGCAGGATTGCTGTAACAGTCCCATTCACCAGGGTACACAAGGAGGCAATATTCCCTTCTTGGAAAGATAATCTACTGTGAAACTTTTTCTTTTTTTGTTTTCACTATTTTAGCTCCAATACTAGTCTCTATAAAATAATCAACATAATTATGATTTCAGATTATACAGCTATTTATTCAAATTATCTGTCCTTGTTTTCACACAGTGCATAGATTTTATTTTCACAGAACTAGCAAGTCAATCTGTGCCCAATAACTGGTAACAGGTAACTCACTCAGATAAGGAGATGGTACAACTATTGAATTTGTCAGGCACAGATAATATAGACAAAATTACCTTGAGCACCAAGCTCTACCTCTGTAAGTCTATAAAGTTATAACTCTCTCTAAAACCTCAAATGTTAAAATGATTATGTTTTTCCATTTATCATCACGTTACCAGCACACTTGACAGGAACACTGGTACTTAGCAGTGATGTCCTTCTTCATATTATAGCTCTGTCCACACAACAACAATTATCTACACCTACATGTTTGCATAATACTACTGCACTGACCCCAGCCACACAAATTACCACATAAAATATACATATATTCCACTGAAAAATTAACACTGCTAATGCTTTACATTCAGTGATCACAGAAGCCCTCATCCAAAGCTAAGGTCAAGGGAATACAATGGTCTTTCCAACATTAATGGGTGTTGCATAAGAGCTGTTGGGAAACCCCAAGTTCAGGAAAGGACCACGGAGATGAGAAAGGGACTGGTGCATTTGCCATAGATGGAGAGCCCGAGTGAGCTGGGACTGTCCAGCCTGGAGCAGAGGAGGCTCAGGAGGTCTTACCAGTCTATATAAATACCTGATGGGAGGAGTAAAGAAGAGGGAGCCAGGCCCTCCTCAGTGGTGCCCAGTTACAGGTTGAGAGGCAACAGGAACAAATTGAAATCCAGGAAGTCCGCTTAAAGATAAGAAAACCTTGGGTTTATTGCAAGACAGTCAAACACTACAACCTGCCTGGAGCAGCTGTGGAGTCTCCATCCTCAGCAACAATTCAGGATCTGACTGGACACACTTGAGAGCCACATGCTCTAGATGACCCAGCCCAGAGCTCTGGGGAACCCCTAGTCCAGCCTGCCTGCCAACCTCAGCTACGCTGAGAGGCTATGTGTTGATGAAATAGCAAGCCTTGCCTTCACAGCAGCTTGAGTCCTCTGACCCCACCACTTTCCACTGCATGCTCTACCATGTACCATGATCCCCACTCCCACTTAAATAAGATTTCTCTCATGGGAAGATCAAGTCATCATGAGTCAATGTCAAGAAGAGAACAGGACTTGAGCTATCCCACCATCAAACCTGGAGAAGAGCAGCAGCAATGCTATTAGAAACTCCTATTTCTGTTAAAAGGTTTGACATATCAGTTTTTCTTTTACCAAAATCTGAGGAGCAACTAGAACAGGTTGTTCAGTACAAAGCAAAAATTCATCACCTGCCTTTGTACATGGAATTAAATCCCACGACTGTTAAAAAGAGCTCAGTTATGAAATTATTATTGTAAGATCTATAATCTGTAATGCGATAAACAAAATAGATAATTTATAAAGAGTTGTAACAATAGCTCGCTTAGACAGACCACATTCCATCTCAGCCTGAAACCCTGGCCAAGGATTACTTTTTTATAACACCCCAGAGAATCAGAGGAGGAATGCACAGCTCATTAAAGAGGATTCAGAAATGACCAGGCGTGTGTCAAAAGCACTAATCCTTCAGTGGTCTCCCAGTGTACCTGCTTTCTAAGCAGTGCACACATCCACGTGTTTAGGATGAACTGCACTTCACCAGCTCTTCTGAGGGACCTGGAGAAGGAAGATCCTACTGAACACTGGCAAACAGCTTTCAGTAACAACCAGCATCACCTTGGATGCATGTCAGGTCAGGAAAAATGGCGCATGGTGGGGGGTGAACAGGCTACAAGGGAATAGGTAAGAAAAGGAAAAAAGCTGAGTCACGATAAATTGATGAAAATTTTAGAACAAAAGAAGTTATGATGGAGATTTATAAATAATAATTTTTTTTAAATGTGTAATTTACAGTACCCAACCATGATATTTTTATGAACAGTCATCTTACCAAGACTGGGATTCTCCATCTGACCAGTCATCAGATGCCATCTTCCATCAGTGGAAAGAAAACATTTTCAGGGAGCAATTTGACTCAACTACAATGAGTTTTCTATACTAAAGCAAATGATCATGTACTGACATTGTCACTTCTCCCTTCCACCTACAAATGCAGGCTAAGGGTACTAGACAAGATGTACACATTTGGATTTTTGGGAAAATAAATCCCGTTTTAGCATCTGTTTTACAATATTGATACTATTTAAGATATGCAAACCCTACTGAGAGACACTTAAAGGGGAATCAGTATTAGACCCTAAACTAGCAGACTTACCTTGAAACCTGCATACCTTGAAACCTGCATACCTTGAAACAAATGCTATGCAGTGTTCCAGCTAGGAACAGTAAATATTTGTGTATCCTTTTCTTCTGGAGAACATTTAAAAGCTTCAAGGGAAGTCAGTTAAATACTTTACTTAACCCCATAGCAGCCTCTGGGACAGCAGGCACTTGTATCAGGAGCGCTGAGCACCAGAAGAGAACACTGGGTCACCATCTCTTCTGCCTTCAGACAAACGTGCTCTAATTGCCAGTAATACAAACTAAAAAAGGAGTTTACTGGTTTTCCACTGTGAAAAACCTTCCCCTAGACCATATAAAAGCCAAAAATTGTTTTGAGAATGGAAAAAGCAATCTTAGCCCTAAAATTATAGTTTGTTAAGGAAGCAAATAAAAGCCTTACTGAAAGTTGATGCAGGATAAACCCTACATGTGCTTAAAACACACAGAGAGAAGGACCTCATCCCACTATTTGTGCAATAACCAAGGAGGACCAAGGGAGATATTTTGAACCTCATGAGGTTCAGCAAGGGAAAGTACAGGGTCCTGCCTGTGGGAAGGAATCACCTCATGCACCAGGACAGGTTGGGGTCTGACCTCCTGGAAAGCAGCCCTGCAGAGAAGGACCTGGGAGTCCTGGTGGGCAACAAGTTAAATATGAGCCAGCAGTGTGCTCTTGTGGGCAGGAAGGCCAACAGTATCCTGGGTTGTATTAGGAAGAGTGTTGCCAGCAGGTTAAGGGAGGTTCTCCTCCCGCTCTACTCAGCCCTGGTGAGGCCCCGGCTGGAGTATTGTGTCCAGTTCTGGGCCCCCCAGTACAGGAAGGACATGGAACTCCTGGAGTGTGTCCAGTGAAAGGTGATTAAAATGATTAAAGGACTGGAGCATCCTTCCTATGAGCAAAGGCTGATGGAGCTGGTCCTGCTCAACCAGGAGAGAAGACAACTCAGAGGTGATCTGATTAAAGTTTATAAATATCTAAAGGGAGAGTGTCTAGAGGACGGTGCCAGACTCTTCTCATTGGCACCCAACAATAGGATGAGAAGCCACGGGCATAAACTGCAGCACAAGAAGTTCCACCTGAACATAAGGAAGAACTTCTTTACTGTGAGGGTGACTGAGCACTGGAACAGGTTGCCCAGAGAGGTTGTGGGATCTCCCTCCCTGGAGATATTAAAAAAACGTCTGGACAAGATCCTGGTCCATGTGCTCTAGGAGTCCCTGCTCAAGCAGGGTGGTTGGACTAGATGACCTGCAGAGGTCCCTTCCAGGCATTCTGTGATTCTGTGAGACATTCAAGCCTGGCAGGTAACGTTTCTCTAACAGAGCCCTTAAAACATGCTTGTGACACACACTGCACGCACGAGAGCCTTCAGTGGCTCAACACATGCTGCAGCAGTTGCTGGGTGAGCTCTGGCAGGGCTCAGGTCCGAAGCAGATGCTCTGCGGAGCGCTGGGCTTCTGCAACGTGTTAGAGAAGCAGAGATGAACGTTACAGCATGTGACAGGGTTACGGAGGTGTGATGTCCATTAAAAGCCACTTAGCTTTATGACACAATACAATTTGGCACTGGTGTACGAGGATATGCTGTAAAAGCCAGCATGAATTGCATTATGATGTGACGAGGGACTCATTAAATTAGGAATAAGATCTCTTGTAGAAGCCAATATGCATCAGATGGAGCTGTGGAAAGAGTTCATTACATTAGAATATAAAAAGGTGGGCTGTGACATTTCGATTTGTTAAAAAAGCCAAAAAGGCATCACATGAAAAGGGCCTATCATCATGTTACAACATGCAGTAAAAGCCAATGTAAATTGCGTTATGATTTTAATAGGGCAGCCATTGAGTTACAACGCAGAAGTGAAGCCAGTAGGTCTCTACATCAGGCTGTGAAACGGGATTTGTTACACTCTACCCAACAACATATACAGACTGCAAGACACGATGATATGAAATGGGGCTTCTTGAGATTAAATTAGAAGATTTTTCATGCTTATCTGTGTTACACAATAAAAGTCAACAGAAAAATTAATTATGATGTGTGGAAGGGACACTTCCTAACCATATGCAATAGCTATGAAATAGAAATTCCTCCTAAATGGGACAGGATGGATGTAAAATTAGCAGCACTACAAAATCAGGCCTAACAGTACAACAAGGAGAGGGACTCACTCAGGCTGCTTACACATCTGAAGCCAGTGTGCAAGAGAGTGTGAGGCAGTGTTCAAGCCATAATGGTGTTTATTTTGAGGAAAAGTTACTATAGGAGCTTCTGAATGTAACTTTTGTAAACACCAAGGATATTTTCCAGAACAAATGGAAAAGAAACACTACATAATCCAGCAGTGAAATTCCTCATGCAGGTATAAATGCTGGTAGCTCCATTATTTTAGCAACAATCCTCCAAATGCACCTGATGATGATAATTTGACTGTACTCCCCATACTTACAGCTACCACCCTCAGGAACCTGAAGCAGGGAGCAGACAGATGCCAGGCTGCTCCTTGACTTTCATCTGCATGGCCATCTGTAACAGACACAACCTGTATTCCCCAACTTTACTGTCTTCAGATCCCACAGCCCTTGCAAGTGCATGCATTGCTGAAGACTCACAGACTACTCCACACCCTTACACCTAGTTTTACTGGCCCTTATGGTAAGGGGTGAGAGGAGGAGGTTGAATGGAAACTCATCACATTTTGTTGACAAACAATACCTCTAGCTTTGCAGACAGCAACTCGGCAATGGGAAGCAGGCTGAGATGGCCATGCTACACCCATCCCTTCACAATATAAGCAGGTACAGACCTAGAATGTCCAGTTTTCCCCTCCACTCTTCCCAAAGTTGGCCTCAAGCCTGTCAGCATCACCAGTGGTCATCAGCTGCACTCACTGCAAAGACTGAACACAATTCTGAGTTTCTCCCTGCTAAAAATCTTCTTTCCCATGTATATGCTTGTAGTCTGAAATGTGGACCAAGCACAGACCCGCATACTGACGTGGACCAAACCTACACTCAGAGGTAGCTCACAACCTCTGGGAGAGTCTTAGAGGAGGATGCAAACTGCCAAGCAAATTCCTAAGTGATGCTGATTGCTAACTGGCATGAGAAGTTAAGTTGTCACACAGAAAAATGAAAGACTAGTAACAGATTTTGGAAAGGAGGAACCGCTCTCTCCCCAGCATGGGGCAGGGGAGCCTGGCAATGCAGCAGCTAGTTTCTGTGCTCACCTCTGTCAAGGTCCTTTATTTGCTCCCAGGCTTGCAAGACCCAATTCCCAGGGCTTCACCATGCACAGGAGGACAGCTTTGGTATCTACTGCAGCGGGTGAAGCATGTAGTAACCTAGCAATTATTTAAATCAATTAGCAAGCTACATTTCCATTTAGACATCTAGCAATGTCAGGAACTTTCCAAGAGTCTGTTTCTTCTCTTTTTCCCCCAGCATGTTTTTAATTATGGCCAATGCTAATTTTAACGAGTTGTCTGCCTTCAGTTCTGCGTGACTGTAATGTTCTCCAGCTGATTTTTAAAAAATCAGAAGGTTTTAACTTTTCAAGCTGCCTTTTCAACAGAAACAGCCCACTGTTAAATGGCTTGGCAGCCAGCCCTGCTCTGCAAACTGCACCTCGCTGCATTCCAGGCAGCCCTGATCCCTCTGCATCAGGAGGGATACATGCACCCGCTGCAGAAAACCCTCTCCTGCGTGTTAACCCCTCCTCTGCTGGGCTACACCAATACAAATACAACTTAGCTTCACAGAGCTCAGTCTTCCACTTACATTTTCTTACTCATATTCATTAAGCTTTGCAATATTTTCAAGCGATCGGAAGCATTAACAGATTTTAAAGCTAAAAAGGAAAACTTGTGATCACCTAGCTAAGCGCTCACACAACACAGCACACAGAATTTCACATATGATTCCCATGTCAGGCCAAATCTTTTGGTTCAGATATGTTCTTAGATAAAGGTTCAGCCTTGATTTGAATCATCCAAGTTACTATCATAGAATCACAGACTGGTCTGTGTTGGAAGGGACCTTAAAGTTCATCCAGTTCCAACCCCTATGCCATCAGCAGGAACACCTTCCACTGGACCAGGTTGCCCAAAGCTTCATCCAACCTGGATAGCCACTGAGAAATGGCTTAGCAATTTTTCAGCAAGTTATCGGTATTTCTAATCAAACACAGATAAATTAAATGGGAAATCCATTTAAGAGAGAGGATAGTCCTTATGTTGGGACTAATTTTGTTTAGAAAAGTAGATAGATTTGTGAAGCTCATGTAAAGAGCCTTTTACCCACAGTTGTGCTGGTAGGTAGGTAGCGGCTGGCAAGACAGATTACCTGCAACCTCCCACCTGTACCTGTGCCAAAGAGGTGTTAAATACAAAGAATTTCAGTGCCGAGTACACCCCTGAAATATTACCTGAACACCTGGCTTCTGGCCTGAAATCTTCACCTGAAGATCACATTACAACTCAAAAGCACTCAGGAATCGAATCGTGTAACCCTGACTCTCTGTTATCACCTGGCCAGACTTTCCCACTTCTAAAGTATGTACAGCACATGCAACCTTCTACCAGTTCTGCATGGTAGTTCTCCCACTGACACAAACTGTCACTGCTTTCTTTTCTGGTGGGTCTTTTGTTGTTGATCTTCTTTTGTTTTCTTTAAAATATTGTATAACTTCTGTATCTCAAAAGAAACTGCAAGGAAAAATTGTAAATTTTAACCGAGTTAACACAAAACTCAAGGTATAAAAAATTCATTTTTCACTACAAAAAAATCACATTCTCCTGTTCTCTGTGAATCTAAACATCTGCTCTAAAATTGTATTTTATCTTTGCTCAAGACTTGTGCTATTCACCTGAACCTTTTCATTTTTTTTCCACAGAACAAAGTAAAATTTAATTGTTCAATTAAATTTTGAGGCAAGTTAAGTTTTCAGACCTTCCAAATCTGCAGAAATTTGATAGTACATTTCAACAGTTCTGGAAAACCTCTGATTTTGAAAGATATCCCCGTGTTTTTGCAGCAAAGCTGAGGGAAAGTCAACCATTGCTGCACAAATAAATCAAAATGTACATACAACACTAACACAACAGACCACATGAAGTTGTGATGAAATGGAGCTGTTGGCTGAAAGGAGCATCATTAGACTTACTTACTCATGCACTTACTATTTACCTAAGCTTTTGGCCCCCAAGTTTTAGATCTTCTACCTTAACCCTGCATTGGTAATAAGGAAAAAGAATAAGATTTTTACTATGTATTACAATTAACAGTGCTGTTTTCTCTAACAACAGCATGAAGCTGTTATATTTTGCATTTAAATATTAGTCAGTATCTTATTTCTCTCCAAGTGCACCACAATCTCGTATCAAAGTTAGTGTTTTCATTATTGAAGACTGAAGGTTAATTCACACTGTAATGACATCGTACAGCCCAGGTATGCTCACAAAGCATGCCATACGCAATCTGTTAATGTATTAATATTCTAAGAAAGTCCATATGTCAGAACAAATACTAGATATGAAAAAAAATTCAAACATGTTCTAGCTATTTGAGAGTGGATCTAAACGATTAACAGAGCAAACCAGCTGGACGGAGCCTTTCTGAACTGGTTGCTGGGCTGAGGAGCACCAGATACATTCATTGATCCAGCAATGGCAAATCCCAAAACTATTTTGAAAGAAAATTTTCCCTTGTTTCCCACTGAGCTAGCAAACTGCTCAGGTGTGTGAAAAATAAATATGCAACCTAACAGATTTATTTTTAATTTTTCTTTCTTTTCTAGCACACAAATCAATTAAATTTGTGCCAGTAATGCTTTGGATGCAGTTATGAACCCATCCTTACTTGGCCATGGCATTTCACAAAACAAGGCTTTCTTCTGAAAACAGGAGCCCAGACATCACCTTAATGGTAGTTCTACAGAGCTACACCACCCTCACAAAAGAGAAGAGAGAAAAGGAGCCCAAATCAAAGGCTGCTCAAATGGAAGTCCTGTTGAATTTAACAGGAGTTGAAATGGACCCTATACATGCAGTCAGTACGTGTGCCTTCATATAAACGCACTACAGCCACGTAATGTATCTTTTCTGCACCACCGTCTCAGACATCAGAAAGGGAAGCATCTAACATTACAAATTAATGAGTTATTTATATACTTGTTATTATTCATAGTTAAAAAACATTATAATGCTCTAAATAAGTAAAAACATTTTTGCAGCTGCTGCAAATGTTTTATTCCTCGACGTAACCTTGGCTGACAGCACAGGGATCTCTGCATAAGTGCCAAATTCACAGTGAAGTAATTAGCACATTGAAAAGAAAATGTATATACCTAATACAGTCCGCTTTAGCCAATGTTTTAATGTGACCAGTGCTGATAACTAACTGCAAATACCAGTGTTTCCCAGGCTGCTCCCTTCCAGACAGGTAACTTTATCCCCTATCCCAAAGGTGTGGAAGAGCAAGGATGAAGTGTTACAGAATTGGAACGACGTTCTGCATTACAGATGTGTAAAACAGCTGGGCAAATGATGTCATTAAAAATACTCTGCCACCTCTTGCTACTTGCTCTTGTTATTAAAAGCAGACATTAACTTTCTTTACCTAATCGCAGTGTGTAAACCTGTTGTGTCAAATCCTCAAGTATGTTCTGTTCCTAATTAGCAAAGACAACCCACAGCTGCTCCCCATAAACTTCTCCAACTGGCTTTGAACTTGCCGTGCTGCAATGCAGATGTGTTTTGCCTCTGAAATGCATATTTTTATCTGGATAACAAAGTCTTCTTCTAAAAAACCCGTATGTGTTCTATTCCAAACCCAAGGCCCATGGAGCACGCATGGACCACAATGGAAAATGAAATGGAAATAAAGCCATAACACTTTTTCTCCATCTTTCCATCACAAAAAATTCTGTGAAATGTTGACAAAATTCAAGTCAAGTCTGCAGACTAGCTCCACTTCTTTTTCAGAAGTCAATCAAACCTCTAATGAGCTTCTTGGAACACCAAAGGTGGTTCCAATTTCCCCTAAAAAACAACAAGAATATCTCATAAGCTTTAAATGATGCCAAAATACAGCTTCTATTAATAAAGAGGAAACAGTATGTGCTAGAGAAAACAGAGGCCTTAAATATTATCGTTCCAGGTTCTGATAGTGTCATCTTTCCAATGCAGCAAATCTCAATTCTCCTGTGAGCCCACCAAGCTAAGCTTTGGTGTCTACTGGACTAATCACAGGCAAAGTTCCCAGTTTACTCAACACGGTTCAACCCTGCTCTCACTGAAGTCCCTTGTAATGCACCTGCTGACTTGAACAAGCGCAAAATCAGGGCTGCGTTGAGAATCGAGTCCCATCCTACAGACACATACATTTATTTCCTTGCTTTAATTTTGTTACAATAGTAGCCCAATATACCCATACTACTGATTTTCATTATTTGTTTACAGGTATCCAATGTAACATCAGTACACAGCATGTGACCACACTAACAGACAAGAATTCTCTGCTGTGGTCTGTATACATATACTGAGTATTTTCTTTCCTATAACAGCATAGTTCTCCAGGATTGTTGTTCAAAAGGAAAAAAATGACTACATATTAGTAAACATGGATAAAAGTAGGCTATTTGATAATCCTATTAAATTTCAACAGGTTTTAAATAACTATCCAGCTGATAGCATTATAGCTGTTTTACTCAACTGCACAGCAATATACCATGTCAAACAGCCACTCAGTGTTTCTTTATAATGACTGGCAGTAGTAGCTCCAGATCATGCACTCTTTAATAAAAATGAAAGCAAAAACAAAAACAAACTGACACTCTTATTAGCCTGTGTTGGGACTACCAAAGAATAACCCAATACAGACTGTAAAAGGAGAAGTAAATAGGCATATTCCCTCTGCTTTAAAATTACAGCAAGAATTTAAAAAATTCCTACTGGATTTGAGAGCTCATGGCTTCTCACAATGCCCTGTAACAGTATAGGGTCACATCCTCTGCTGGCATAACTCCACTTAGGATAGAAGATAATTTAGTTCCCACTAAGATCTAAACAACATGGGGTTTTTTTCCCTGCCCCAAGAAGGGGAATGCAGCAAGAGACACTCCATAATGAATATGGAGCTCTGTCTTAGCCTATTCATGAACATGAACTTCTGAAGGTCATCAGGCGAGAGTAACCAGTCACTCCTCCCATGCTTTTTATAAGGATGCAATATTGTAGACATCAGAAAACTCTAGTTAAGCATTTAACTCACATGGAGAAGTAATTAGATACGCAGCACATCCACTGAGTGACCACAGTATCAGAACCTTTTTTAAGCCATCACCAGTTGAACACTGCAGAGGTGCTGAAGAAGACAACTCCACTGGCCTGAACTGGACCTGAGCCCAGTTTTGGGGGATTCTTTGGATGTGTGCTGATGTAACTAACATCAAGCATTGTGAACCAAGTGCATATTAACTATGGCAAACACTTTTCTTTTTTTTTGACATAACTGATACTCAGAAATACAACACATACCCAGAATTATCTTCTCTATTTCCCCTTTTCCAGTGCCTTTACATCTATCTCCCACTTCATTCATTAAAAAATGCGGGTGCACTGCTTTTTTATTTTCACTAAAAAAAACCCTCCAAAAACCCCCAAAAAACAAACAAACAAACAAAAAAGGTGAATAAGTTATGTCATTACTCTTACATTATTATTTCTTTTGGAAAATTTCACATGTGCAGCTCATTCTTCCAAAAAGCTGTTGCAAATAAATGTTCTTTTTCCTATCATGTTCAAGCTGAAAACAGAAATACAACCAAAATAGTGTGAATGGTCCTTTTGTAAGAAGATTTCTTTCAGAAGTTTTTCTTAATCCTTCAGTGGGCTTAGCAAAAGGTGTAAAATGCTCCCTAATAGATCGTTTCTAGAGTGAAGTCAGAAGTCTTTCAGAATAAGAGCTGAACGCTTTTATTATTCCTGGTAGAGTCACGACAAAAATGGAAAAAAGAAACGGAAGTCCCTTACTAGGAAAATCTTCATAGCTAGAAAACTCAAAGCTCTCGGCAGAGGACAGCTGCCTAGAGAGGAGAAAAGCAGGGATAATTCCTGCTCCATCATATTTGCTTGGCTGTAAAACTACAGAACCTTATGTTTTCCAAATTTACTTCTACTATTGACAGGAACTGCCTAGGTTTTTGCATGCACCAAAGACAACCTTTTGCAGTCAAGCTAAAGAAGGCAGAGATGTAAGAAATACTAATTTTCCCTGCACTTCCCAGCAAAATCTTAAAAAAAAAATTACCTAATGTAGTTAATATTTTATTCAAATCGAAGTTGAGTATTTCACTTTTTAAAGCTTTTAAGAAAGATTTTTCAGAAAATAAGCTATGATTAGAAGGGATAAGCAAGGCAGGAAAAGCTAAATTGCTGGTCTTTTTGCATAGTAGCAGAAATTGAAAAGCAAAATGCAAAGTCATAACTCCTGAGGTACCTTCTCAGTGGCTGCAGCTGTACTACATGAGTGTTCTTCTCTCTATCCATGGGTCACATCTTCACACAACTTTCCGTGCACCTCTCCTTGCTTGCTGGCCATACGGATGGTGTGCGATTTTGCAGGGATAAGGGAAGTAGTGAGGCACGTTCTGTAGCACGGAATGAGCTTCAGATCTCTCTGTTGAGAAAGCTCCACGTATCTTATGACACCAGTCTCAAAGATTAAACAAATAACAGGAAATTATTCTTTGGATTTGATCCTAACACATAGCTGATACATAATAAGAAGGTTTGCTGTCTCAACTTGCCAAGTTAATTTTATCTTGAAAATAGTTCCTCTACAGAAGGAGACCTTCTGCCATAAACTCTCAGGGTGACAAGTTGTCCTGAGGAATGTTTTCCTGTCAGATCTCCTAACAAAATCCTATTGGGTTTTGTTGCAATTGAATAATACCTTTTGCTGAGTAATCAGAATGTGCTAACTGAAGTGGTATTATTTCCTGTCTGAAAATTACTTATTTGACTTACAAAATATATTATAAATAAAACTGTCTAAAAAACCCCTTTTTTTAAAAAAATACTTTTTTCCTATGATCTGTCTCTTTTAAATATGGCCAGTCATGTGCTACCAGGTGCTTCCACTACAAGCAAAAAACCCACATTTACGAAGAGTTCCTGGATCAGGTTGGTTGCTTTCTTTCCATTGCAGACTCATCAGGAAAAGTGGTTTCACAGTAATTACTTGATGCTTCAGTTTTACAGCCCTTTCCACTCCTCATCCCAGCTATACTTCATGTCTCAAGTTATGTAGCTCCTCTCTTTGCAAGGTGACAAAGCACATCTTCTCTTTGTCCTGGGGACATGGGATCTGTCCTGAAGCAGCAGTGGAGACAGCACTGCCAGCACTCAGCCATGACTCACTTTGTCAGGAGCAGTCCAGGGTGGATAGGTTTGTTTAGATTAATGCTATCAGCGCTGGTTGTTAAGAAAATCTTCGGTCATAAAATAATTTGACAGGAAGAAATAATTAACATTCTTTTCTTTATGATCACCCTGGGTCTGTAAAACTGACACATGCAATTTGGCTAAGACTGGCTCAAAAGAATATGTAAGTCAAAATTCAAACTACTCTAAATGCACATTTCAGCTCAGTTTTCATTAACTTCCTTCATTACAAACATCACACCTCTTCTTTGGATGCAATGACATCAGAACCAGTCTTTGCAAATGAACTTCAGCAGGAAAGCACTGCTGAGGAGCAAAGTGTGCCAAGTGAACGCAGACAGCAAGAACAGAGCACCAACTCTCACAGCTGAGCTGTGAACATCAGAAAGGCATCTCCCTACATGGAAAGACAACAAATCAGAAAGAGATCGATACCCTGAAGAGCAAAAGAGAAGCTGAAGAGGCAATGGCATCACCACAGGAGAAGTGAGATTGAATTCCTCTTCCAGTGGTTAGTGGTGAACGGAGTTATGGCTGAAGAAGAAAGGACAGAAGCTGCTTGCCTTTAAATGACGTTTGGAGAGGGTGATGGGTAGAGACACTTCTAGAACAATTCAGCATTGGCTTTTGGGGGTTTTTTACTCTATTAGCTCTTTTCAAGAATAAGACTTTTTAACTCGCAGTTTGAGGTTGGCTGGACAGCAGAGTCCTTTGGTTATGGGGAAATACGTTATTATGGTTGGTAGGTCAGAGCTACTAATAAAGGAACCTCCTCAATGACAGCGCAGCTCGGAAGGCTGTACTCATACACCAAATAGCAAGTGAAAGTCTCCTGGTCTGGTTTGGATAACCTCTAAAACATTCAGATGCTTTTCCAAATCCCCTTGGCTTGGAAATCAGGCTGGCAAACATTCCCTAGCAGTCTGATTTCTCCCCTCACCCCCACCTCCCTTTGGCAAGTTTTCCCATGCTTCCTGGTTTTGGCTGGGATGGCAATACCACAAGAATGGTCTTCCTTGTGTATTCCAGAAGTTTCGCTTCCAGTCCCACCTCAAGCTAGGGTGTGCCGAAGCATGCGGAAAAGACAAAATATGAAACACGGCTGGATCGCGCTTGATCGCGCAGCAGTCTGGATTTTCTCACTGTATATACCGGCTAGAAGGCTCAGTCACTACAGGGAACAGCTAGCCTGCCTCACAACAAACCATTCTGTAACCATCAATTCAAACAACAATTATACAGCTACATATTTTTATTGTTGTCATTATTAAGGTTTCTGAGATCCATTAGAAATAACAGAACTAGGATGTCTTTTTATTTATTTGGTTGGGGTTTTTATCCCTAAAGGTCCTTACTTTCCGCTTTTCTTCCCTTGAGTTAAAGTCCCACTGCAACACTCAGATAAAACATGTTCTGAATTCAATAGCATTTATACCCAGGACCTACAGAATTTAACACAGTCATTAACAAACCTGTGACGGTACTGAACTCACTTTAATGAGCACATGCTGCTTGATTTAGGGACCAACTCTAAATGCCCAAGTTTCCAATCTCAAACCAAATGATGCGAGCAGCATTCCATGTACAAACAGAGCAAACCCAACAACTGTTGCACACAGATGCTCCCAGTCCATCCTGCTCTGCCCCAGTTTGGGGTGAAGAGCTGTGAAGTCACAGCTGAGTCTGTCAGGCAGTGGGATAGCTGCTCTGCCAGGGCTGGATGGCTTTACTGTCTATGGTCCTAGTAAGGTCCTGTGTACTGCAGCCATCATACCAATGGCAAGAACTGCTCTACAGCCAAAAGATGTGTCACATTTATCTGAAGAAATTAAATTTTGTACTTTTCCATCATTTTCCTTTCATTAGAGTAATTACACTGTCAATTATTGAAACATACATCCTCCTACAACAGCTACACAACAGGAGTAGGACAAGAGGAAATGGCCTCCAATTGTGCCAAGGGCAGCTGAGATTGGATGTGAGGAAGAATTTATTTGCTGAAAGGGTTCTTGGGCATTGGAAGGGGTTGCCCAGGGCAGTGGTGGAGTCCTCATCCCTGGAGGGATTGAAGAGTCGTGTAGACACAGTGCTGAGGGACATAGTTTAGTCAGGGACTTGTCAGTGTTGGGTTAATGGTTGGACTCAATAATCTGAAAGGGCTTTTCCAGCTGAGGCAATTCTGGGATTCTGTGGTGCTGAGTACAGGCTAAAGTTCAACTATTTTGAATAATCACTAACATTACTAGAGAGCCCAAGCGCTTCACATGTTAATTTCTGTGACAGCAAATCAGGGCAGAGCACCTGGACGCACTGATGGCAGCACTTTACCGTACACAGGACCACACCAAACGCATGCTACAGCCAATCCCTGGGCAAACCTACTAGTGCTACAATGCAGGAAGGCAGAGCAGCTCACCGAGTAAAGCACCTCACTGAAAGGAGGGTGAACAAAAATTCCCAATATATTTCTCCACTCTAATTATTTGTGTTTCTCATTGTTGGGGGAGGGGGGGGGTTCTGTTTTTTTTTCAAAATTTTGATTCAAAAGCTTCTCACTATGGAACAGAAACATGTCAGGGGACTTCTGTTTATATAATAGACTAAAGTACTGGATTTGCTCCTTTTTTGCACATTTTTATTTTTTTCAGCCAGGGGAGATCATGATCTGCTGTTCACTGATGCTGGCAATCTGTAATACGTTCCCATCACATTTACACTTACTCTTTGAGTGCCAGAGCAAAGGCATTCTTCCCACTAACAAAAACAACAGACCATGTGTCTCCTTCTCCCAGTGCCTTCAGTAGCCTATGAGAACTTGTTAGAAATGACTGCCATCATTAGAGACTGCTATTGGAGAAGCGATAAGGAGGTCTTCAAATTCCTTCTCCATAGATTTCAAATCTGGCAACTCCCAGAAACTGTTCTCAACACTTCACGCATTTCCTAACTGACCCCAACAGTTGTCTTTTATCTTTCTGAACTGGACCTTAAGTTTCTGCAAAGGCATAATTCCTGAAGGGAAAATAAAAATGATACAAACTGATGAATTAGTAAAGTAGCACAAGCAAATGAGCAGTACTTATGTTAGAGGATAGTCCCATTGATCTCGGTGTAGCTGGAGACTGAACATTTGACACCACATTTACAAACATTTTATTTCTTCTTACTGTCTAGCTTTGAGTATAAAGCTAAAAGGTTAAGCAGGAATAAAATGCACATTGTTACGGATGTATGGGACAGCAATTTAACAAGCCCTTCAACATGCCCCTTTAACTTTGTACACATGTTTCAAACCCACTGATTTCTTTAGGTCTGAAGTACATGCTTAAGAGCTTTGCAGAGCAGTGAATAGTTACAGGATTACACATCCATTTAGAGTTGATGTATGTGCTCTAGTGCCTTCTAGCACAGACAGTAGATAAAGAGTCAGATAGCTCAAACAATCAAAGTGCCTAAGTTTTGTGTTCAGAAATATTTTCCACAGTACCTGGCGTTAGAGAGAGGATGTAGGTCTTAATCTGTTCTCATTCCTCCTCAGCCATCTGTTGCTTCTTGGATTTACAACTTTTAAAATAGACCAACAAATTAAGGAAATTCCTGTCTAATTAACATTAAGGCTTTCAGCCTTATCTGAGGCTTTTCACTGCTGTCAGCACAGGAAAGACATTTCCACTACCTGAATGAGCTGTTTTCCCAGCCATTGGTGTGTCCTCTGAACACTCATTTTAGACCTCTAAGAGCAGGGGGAAGGGAAGGAAACAGGCTGGGCTTCTGTAAGAATACTGGTCATGCCA
Source organism: Caprimulgus europaeus (assembly GCA_907165065.1). The sequence goes on along the minus strand of OU015531.1, from coordinate 32,365,361 downwards.
TGGCATAGTAGGTTGGGGTGTTTTTTGGTTTTGTTTTTTGGTTTGATTTTTGTTTTGAAGCAAAGCAGGATAACGTAAAAGACATAGGTGGACACTTGGTTGGCTCTCAGAGCCAGGGCAGACCTGTTCTTCTGAGACATTCAGTGAGTCAAGGACAATCTGTACCCAAAGCTGAGTGCAGAGGGCAGAAGAGAAGACTACATCTCCATTAGCTGCTGCTGTCATCCTCAGGAATAGCCATCTCTCTTTGCAGGAACAGCTCAGAGAATTTACTGTCCCAATTACTTCCCTGCATGAGGCCACTGTATGAAGCAAATAGCCTAGGAAAAGGAGAAAACCTCACTCCTCTATGGAAAGTCATTGCTGAGATGTCCTGGGCATATTACTTGACTTTAAGCTGGGACCATGCACAGAGATGACTCTCCCTCAACCACTGCCATCGTAAATGGAGATAAATCATGTGAACACACCAAGCTGAAGAAGCCATTTGATAAGGAACTATTGCATGTCATGGTGTTGACCAAGGACTTGTGTTTTGCAGATACCGAGGGATTACAAACCCAGCAGTGTGAAGGCTGTACTACCTACGCATCTTCTGGCACACTGAATACACCAGCTCTGCTAGTCCACAGCTTGGAGAGACAGTCCCTAATTAAAAAGGACATGTATTTGCATACCAACAAGCCTCCAGTTCAAGCATGGCTAGCACAGAACTAAGCAATTCTAATTTGCTTCAGAAGCGCTGGACTAGTCCTAAGATCAAACAAGCATAAAAATAGTTCTAAGCAACATTTGTTTTACCTCCCTCATCTTGGTTGAAGCATGGCTTGACCAGAGCAGAAAACCTGGGCCATGGGCTTCTTTCTAAGTAACACCTGCCCAAGATCCAGGGGATGGAAGATTTTTTTTTTTTTTTTTCATTTTCTAGAAAATTCTGAATTTCTGATGAATGAGAAAAAATGAGTCAGCATGGTAAGAAGAACAGGTATGTTTCAAAGTGAAAGCACAGACTTCAGTACTGTCACTGAAAACAGTGGCACTGTGCAACGGTGAAAAGCATTGCTAGGATTGCATCGTCTGTCTGGTACCTGTGTAGTGACAGCATCAGTCATCACAGCCACATTTCCAGAACACGTTACTGTTCTCATTAACCTACTCCAAATCCATCTGTTCCTGGTGGGGTAGGCAGTAACACAGCTGCTTCTGCTAGGGAGATTCATGATACTCATGGACATTGATGTGTATTTTTCTATTGCAAAAAAACAGCACTGGGATGAGGTGCTATTACGTCTTCCCCTGACGTGAATTGCCTGTTTTCCTCCAAACGATAACATAAATGGAGGAAAAAAAAAATTCTCCCCAACCGAGACATGCAGCTCATGCTATTGAGATGAACAACACAGCTTCTATTTCAATGTTTATCTAGACAGTGCTATTCTTCATTCCCCTTATCATCATTAAATAATATCCTCTGACACAGAATGGTGGCGGATAGAACAAAGTCCTCACACTTACCACTGCCCTTTCACTGCAGTCACAGACAAATGTTAGAAGAAAACATTTCCACAGAGCCTCAGCTGACTCTTTCAAACAATGACTAAATCTACCTCTTAGTTTCTTCACCGTATTTCACTGACAGGAATATTTAAGGGGATTAAAAATAGGAACACTGCAGGGTGTTAATGAAAAGGAAATGTTGCATATGCAACAGTGATCGTGTCACAAATTCGACTGATAATTATGTTTTCATTAATAAACAAAACAAACACATTCAATCAGTTATGCATTTTGAATAACCAAAGAAAGCAATTCTAAAGAAATTATTACACAAGTCAGTGAGACAATTTAAAGTTATACTTGTCTGAAACAACTAAACTTTCCTGATGGATACAACAGAGAAAAAAGGTGGTTTTCACTGGAAGAACAAATATTGCACTGAAAAGTCTAATAACAAAATTTTCAAAGGCACCTTCATGACCTTGGAATCAATCCTCTGTGATTTTTCAAGTAAAATTATACTTTTTCCACCTATGTCAACTGAAAAATAAGACTTTGGTTTTTTAAGTAATTTCAAAATTATTATTTAATATGCCTTAAAACCAACAGCAAATACAAGTACACACACACCTGAAGTCATTCACATGCTGAAGTTCACCAGGGCGGGGGGGGGCACAGGGAATATAAAAAAAAAATCAGTACAGCCTCTCTAGTTATAGGTAACCTTTAGATCACTTTGGTAATGGGTTACAAAGGGAAGAAAGTTAAATTTCCCACAAATACTATTTTTTTTCCAAAGAGTGACCACTTGACCAGCAATAAGATCTAGCATTTACTATTTAAACCATGGTCAAGCTAAATATCCTGAGTCAAGACTTCAATACACAACACTAATGAGCACTAAAGTTATGATACAAATATGTAAGAAGCACATGAGGGGGGAAGGGATTTAGAAGAAGGAGAAAGAGAGAAGCATGGTTACCTGGTTATATTCATTCCACACTTGCAATTTAAAAAGTGAAGAGCAGGACATAGCATCCCCCTTCCCCATGGTAACTTCTGCCTGTCAGCAGCACCTCACTGCCCCTCACACACAGCACATTCTTGCTCTGAACACCTTCACCAATTACCTAAAATGAACTAGCTAGACAAGGATGTACCCACACCTCTCATCTGTGTATGCTGAAACGTGGTAAAGATCGCAGCGCTGAACAATAAGGGCTGGATGCTTTCCAAAGCAAAGAACCAGAAGCCACAAGATCTTTGTCAGTGGAAAGGAGGCACGAAGGGACTTTGCATCCTGATGCCTGCTAATCCCAGTTGCATCACGCAGTAGGTCTTTTGTTATTTGTTAAACAGATACACAAGGGTGAGATGGAGATGCTCCCTGCGTTGAGGAAGACTCAGCATCCCAAAGGGCAGCCTCTTGTAGGACCCAGCTGAAACACAAGCAGTGGAGCTGGAGTTCAGTGACAAAAGGAGAAGTCAACCGCTGCATGAGGCAGTGACCACTGCACGAGGCAGTGACCGCCTGCTGCAGGAGCATGCCACTGGATACGCACCAGTAAAACCCTCGTGTGTTGAGCTTTGTGACTACTATGGGGGACGTGGCAGGGTTAGGTTTATGGTGGGACTCAATGATCTTAAAGGTCTTTTCCAATCAAGACAATTTTATGATTCTACCATTAGAGAAGGCAAAACCTCCCCAATACTCATCTCCAGTTAGTGATTAATTTTAAACATCTAAAACTGCCCTTTCTACCCTCATGTCTCCTGCTAGAATAGGGACCCACAACCAATACACAAATGGCTGCTTAACTTTTCTCTTTTTAGGCTTTTCCATGGCATATGAAGAACCACAAGCTGTTTACCCATCACCTCTGTATCTACAAATACTATACAGTAAAAGTAAGATGAACTAGTGGGTGCACCTGATGCCATCGTCTGGCACGGGTTCTCTCACCTTCATAAAACTCTCTGTTCCTCTGAAGTGCTGGAGCTGCTGCTGGCCTTCTGCTTATTGCACTTCATTAGAGAACCATATTAATTTACTACAACTCACACATGCCCCCCATTTAGCCACCTGCTCTCCCAGTCTTGCACTCAAAATAGGATGACTGAGGAAAGTACATTGTTTCTCACACAGTTTTACATACATAGCATTTTTTTCCAAATTATTTTCCCAGACTCACTTCAAGCAGGCAAACTAACAAGTGCATGTAGAGATTAAAAACAACCTCTTGAGCCAAGAGCCCTGCAGGCTCAATTTCTCACACTACCTGCTTATAAGTAGAGATGAAACAGATGCAAGGTGGCCTGTCCCCATCTCACAGTTCCCACAAGCAGAAACGATACCAGGTCCCACAACGCAGGCACCAAGTGTACAATTCAGCCAGACTGCCAGACACATTCCTGAAGAGGAGAACAGCAGCTCAGCTTTTTTTCTACCTGAGCTTTTGCATTAATGATTTCCAGGGAAAGATATTTTCTGACACTATTGAACTGCAGTCATGAGCAGCCACCTTGCAGTTTATTTACTATGGGAACAGAACTGTTGAGCAGAAACCTCACAAAAACCAACCAGGTTTTAACTGCAAATTATGAATCTGGACAGATACAGAAGAAAATTATGTAGTTACTACTCCATTTCAAGAGGATGTGTTCAAGGGCTCTGGCAAGTGCTACTTCTGTACTGAAATACAGTGTGTATCTGCTTTTTACTCTATCTTTTTTTCAAAACTGCCAATGCTCTTATTATACAAACTTTGACTAAGTAGAGAGAAATGGTATGAAATATTAATTCTAGAAAATGTGTTAGTAATGGCCATAATTCCTTCATATTAAGCAGGTGGTATTTTTAAAGTTTCCCTCCCTTTTGTCTTCTGTAGCTTCCACCACACACTCATCGGCTTTGACTAACAACAAGTACATTTTACCATCTGCAAAATACACATCAAGTGTATTCTGGATTCTGAGCAATTAAGAGCAGACACAGTTCTGAGCTGTTACCTCCGCATCATGTTTATGCTTTTTATTTTCATCAGCAGTCACTGCACTTGTCAAGGTTTCTCAGCAGTAACAGAGTATTTCATAAACCTCTGGCAGGCTCCTTAAAGGATCTTGCTCTTTTATGTGAGATATGTAAGCTTGCTTTCTACTTGCTTGGAGCAGGTCGTTTTGGGAAGCACCCAAACTCACTTCAAAATATTTCCTCCCGGTGCCAGAAGTTGCTTTTGAAGTCCCCTGCCCAAGCCACAGGCACGCGGGTGCCAGGATGCTCCGGAGCGGTACCCAGCAGCCCAGAACAGGAAGCGTGTCAGCACTATCTGCTCAAAAAGAGGGTGGAGAGGAGACGAGGGAGTGGTGCAGACACTCAGCGAGTGGAAAATCATCTGACATGTCCCAGGTCTAGGCTCAGATCATGGATGGGTCAAATGACATCCATTCAACTCTTGAGATCAAACAAGGCTTTATTCTTTCATATTTTTGGCCCCTGTACGCAAGAGCATGTTGTAATATTATGTTTTTTAAAGTGTAATATACAGGAAATCATATTTGAAGGGTCTGGCATGTATGGTATTTTTACGAAGTTCAGTTTTCCCTTTTGCTTTTCATCTGTTTTCTACATTTTTTTTTCAGCATGCTTCTTCTGATTTATTGTTTTATTATTCTATTTTTAAAATAAGTATTTAAACTTAAGGGATTTTAATGTAATGCATATGAAAATTAGCAATGGACAAACCTCAAGCTCTTTTAGAGGTCTGATCTGGCTAGGAGAAGCATCCAGAAGTTCAGAGGCTTATCCAAAGCTAATCTGAAAATTTCCAAACCTCTTCAGTCTAGACAGAGAGGCATAGGAACTCACTGGCTCAGGACTCCCACCACTGACTGGGCTTGCCTCTCACTCCGCTGCTCCCTCACTGAACATCCAGGATCAATTTTTAATAAGTCCTCGCTGAAGAGCACACAAGATAGACAAGCACACCCTTTTCTCTAGGCAAAAACTGGGCTCTTGGGACGCTGTTCCACAAAACAACAAACAGATGTTTGAGTCCCATTGGAAACAGTGAGACTAAAAACATATGCCCAAGGGCTTTGCTTAGCAAAAATGTTTTGCCAAATTTAAGCTCCATGGTACGATTAAAATTCATCAGTCCCCTCATCTGCCTTCATTATGCTTTGAAGGAAACACTTAATGCCTTAACACACGTTCACATATGCAGTATCTACTTCATCAACACAGAGGAATGAACATCCTAGCAGTGTATGCCACACACATCAGTTGGGCAGATACCGATAGGTAGCTTTTCCATGACAACTTCATAAAAACTGTAGCCTATGAACCATGATGTCGCCTAGAACCCACGCCATCCAGTGTTTTGAAGCACCAGTTCCTTCATTCTACAAAAAAACACCACATCTCATCCTGAAATCTGGCCTAGATTGGCAAAGTTCCTTCTGCAAGTTTTGGTGGTTCCTGATATTTTCTAAGGAAATGCAAGTTATCAAATACCGACACTTTTCTCAATATGACAGCTCTGCTTCTCTATCTTTGCTCAGCAGGACTAAATTCACGGCAGTGCAAATTATCATTTTATACAAGTTGATCAAGATGAAGTTGATGCCGATTCAAGTTTCTTGTTATTATCAGCATGTTGAAAAGAAAGCAGACTGAAGAAAAACTCATTAAGTTGGTATGTGACAGCAAAGCAGACAGGATGAAGGACATGAACTGATACTGCAGAACAATGGCCTTGAATGGAAAAATTTTTATTATGCAGATCAACAAAAGTGAAGAGATCAACAGAAGTGAAGAGTAACTGCAGGGAGAGGTCTAAGAAGATTATTTCTGAAGATGACTATGATTGTCCTCATCAATAAAAGGGACAATTCCTACCAACACAGGAAGGCACCAACTTGACAATTTTTTTCAAAGGCCCTGGGATCCTGGGGCAAACAGGACTGGGGAGTACACCTTGACCATCAGCGACAACAGACACAGTAGGGAGGTCCCACAGAGAAACCGAGAGGTAAGAGAGTCTGTTCTCAGGCTGAAACTGTTGTTCATAGTAGAAATTTTACAGTGAGACCTTTGCCTGGTGTGGTGGCCAGCCAGGAAGATAAGGATGAGGATGGGCTTCATCTACAACAGGCATATACTCACCAGATGACAGAGCTCATAGCTCAAATTCCACAATGATTGGGAGTTTTTACTTAAATATTCTGTACTAGGCAACACAACTACTTCAAAATCCACTGACTTTATACCAGTTGATATATTCATACACCTCAGTGAGCTCAACAGCTGATGATCTAGTAAAACAAGGAATCATTATGCCTCAAACAGCATGCAATTAATCTACAGAATTTAATCCAACAGCCAATCCAAGGCTGAATTCTGAAGTAGGAGCAGAGTATTTTTATGAGCTTCAGCAACATCTCTGGTTATACATTAAAGCAGTAAGACCTTTTACCACCTGGATTCAGAGGATTGTCTCCAAGGCTTTATTTAGAATTTCTAGTTGGACTACAGAAGAGGAAGGTCTGAAATGAACATGTTTTTCTTGATTCTTTCACATTCTTCTAAATGTTCATTTATTAACAATCCTCACCACTAAGTTGCCAGAGTTGTCAGATCAGCAAGACAAAAAGCTGTAAGTCTTGCTCCAATATTTCAGAGAAATGCCATATATTCGATCATACAACAGCCGAACATCTCAAATCCACATAAACATATGATAAAATAAATAAGATTACTCCTGAATTCCTTTACATCCACTCAAATTTAGAGCAAATGGACTGGCACAATAGATATATGAACCTCCATTTTTTCAGAAAAACATATAAACTAGAAGAGCAGAAGGCTGGAATCCCAATCATTTTGCTCATGCTGTCACCCATAAAGCACATTTCCTCCCTGCTAATGGCTAAATTCTGTTTATCAAAGGGCTTTATTCAAGCTTTCCTGGGAAAAGTACTCATCCTCTAAAAGGGTTTTGGTTGTATTTAGGGAGCTTTACCCTAAGAATTTGACATTCAATCCTAAAAAAGAAGGTCCTTAGGCAGATGAAGATGTTTTGTCCACAGGAAGATAAACAGATGCTGGAAATGGAAAAACTAACTCAAATTTCACATTGCTGCTGTTTTGCTCTGATTATTTTCAGAAAAACATCAGAGTCCATTAGTCTTCAGCTTTTCTTTTTTTCTTTCTCTCTTATAAGCCTTTTTTTCTGGCCATGACCTTTTACAAAACCTAGTCAGTACACGAGTTTTCCAAGAAAGCTTCAGTATCAACACTGTGAATTCTACAACACTGCTTGTTTATTCCCTCTCCCGGGAGCTATGAACTGCCTATACAGGTCTAATCATAAGCTCTGCTATAACAAGGTGAGGTTTAGAAACTGCAAAGTTTTCCAGCCTCTCCATCTGCAGGTGGTGCCTGATGCCATGCACAGAATGAGAGTGGCTGCAGAGTTCACAGGATCCTGTCGTGATTCATTCATACTCAGACGTTCTGGAAGAGAAGCATCTGAGACTGGCCAGAAGCCGAGTGGAATGACTATTTGCTGAGGGCTTTTTTTTTTTTTTTTTTCCAAAAATATTTTAAACCTTTTTCATTTTTCCAAATATCAATTCAGCTTCCTCTCTCCTTTTTCTAAAGTTTTTCCTCTGAAGTGGATAACAACACTTATGTATGACCCTGAAATTCCAAATGAAATTAATTATACCCGCGGTGACATGAGCTTCCCAGAACAATAACTGGAAGAGCATTTGGCCTTCATAAAAAGAGGTGATTTGGATGTCTAGGTACGTCTCAGAGAGCATTAGATGGCAGCTTCACCAGAACCACCTGCCATGCTCACTACTCAAAAATATCAGTCACATCAATGAGAGGGAATGGAAACAACCATCAGCACTTCCCTCACAAGCAGACTGGCTGCAAGGCCATTGGGTTGCCACCAACCCAGTGCCAGCACAAGCCACAGCCCTGTCCCACCAGCTCTGGGGCAGAGCCTCGCCAGGCCAATCAGGCAGAGCTGAGGCTTGACCAGGGTGTCTGCACAGAGCTAGCACTGCCGGCACATCCCCAGCCCCACGGGGAAAGGCAGGAACCACCCAGTTCCCAAACATTCAGGCTGGAAAGACACAGTTTCTGCTCAGGAGAAATGAGAAAAAGCAGCTTTCCCTGTCCTTGGACAACTCCTCTCCTACTTTTAGTAATGAAACTACGAGTTCAAATTCTCTGAAAAATTAGGAAAAAGATATCCTCCAGTATTTCCCAGGCAAACTGCAGAGATCTCTGCTTCCACAGCATTCAACACTTACCTTCTACTGCAGAGAGTACAGCCACATCCAGAGCATGACTGAACCCTGAAGTGTTCAGGACAGCTCGCTATGGGAGCTCAGTGCAAAGCATTAAAAGCTGACATAAGAAAAGGAAGGCAAAACAAAATGACTGAACCCACAGAGCTTGAGAGCAAATAAATGATGAGAAGTATCTACATCATTTTGAGTTTAAAAGTGTTCCAGTAAAAACATTAAAAGAAAATGGTATTTGGTCTTCTGCAAAGACAGTTTCTACCAAGGTACTCACAAAACACTCGCACAGCTTCCCTCCACCTGCTCCAGAACTGGCTTACATCCAGTCAGTGGCAACATTTTTTCTTACTTCAATAACATAGGGTAAGTCAAAGTATTTATCAGAATCAGATCCCCACAAGGGGGGGAAACCTGGTCCTGTTACGAACAGAGGAGGCCCCTGTCAGGAACTGGAGGCTGTGCAGTCAGGGACCATACCCTATCACTATCACAACGCAAGCATTCATAACAATTGTGAGCTCAGCAGGAACTCAGACAGTGTTTTAGAAGACTTCACATAACCCAGCACTGCAGCCTTGTGCAGAGGTGAAGCTGTACCAGCTCACACCTGCTGAGGATCTGACCCTGGATGAGAGCTCCAGACTGGACCACAGACATTTCTAAGTGGCTTTGCAGTGCAATCCAGGTGTGTCAGGTTAGATCTGAACTGCAAAGGAGGGATCATGCTTCTCTGACAAAGGCTCCAGAAAAATACTCACGTCTGAAAACAGTCTGCTTCACTTTGGTCAGCTGGATTTGCAGAACACTGATACCTGTCCTTGCCTCTGTAAATTCAAAGTACATTCACCAGGAGCACATAAAATAAAACACACAGATGTAGCCTGAGAAGGTAAAAAAGTTGAGGGTTTTTGTTTTAAAAAAAGTGAAGGGAAAATATAGCAAGAAACCTTACTGCTCCGAATTCTGCTTTACACTTGTTACTCACTGTTCATTTGTACAACTGAAATAGAAGGGTACTTTCAGGAAAGGCTGAGCTGTAGTCCCGAGAAGGTCAATGAAATAAAATTCTCCGACTTCACTATAATTGACACAGCTTCCGACAGACAATGGGTTGGCATTTCACCTTCCCAGTTCACCCACTATGGTCTAAGCTGAGAGTGTTTCCCTGCTTTCTTTGCACTATTATCCCAACTTCCTTTGGCTAAACCAAGTCTCCAACCCTCTCTTCCCACATGCCACTGATAAAACACTCCCCACATTACATGAAATTAATTTGCTTCTCTCTTTTGGCTTTTTTATTTCACTTATATCCCCTTCTGAGATCACATTATTAAAAGTATATGTTACTAAAATAAATTTCCACGGTGGCATTGAAATGAGACCAGGAATATGGGAAAACATGGTACAAATCCCAGTGAAGGCTGGCAGAGCCTCTAGAGAGGAGACTACAGACTCTGCTACCATCCGTCTTTGACTCCGTTTTGTACTGTTACGCTATCAACCAGAAAAAATCATAATCTAAATAGAGCAGTGTGATTTGAAATTAATAGGTATAAAAACAACTATTATTATTTTCATCGTTTCTATATAATTTAGTATTTCAACATACCTACCAGTACAGGGCAAGGAAAGACTTTTCAAGCATTAGGGAGCAATGAATTCCGTTAGGCCACCCAACTGATGACTGCAGGGCATTGCTCATTTAGGAGGGATAATGAAAACAGACAGAAATTGTAAATCAGGCATGTGGTAAACTACAGGAGAATGCCTTTATATCTTCTGAAACTCATCACAACAAGCGGTTACTGATTTGTCTGCAGCATCCATCTCCTGACAAAGGAAGCAATATTTACATATTTTGCTTCTACACCACCAAATCTGAGTCTTGCTCCTTTAGTCCATGGTGTTGCACATACAGCTTTTGGGTTTGGGGCGTTTTTAGCTGTTCTTGGGGAGGTGGGTTTTTGTTGGGTTGTTTTTGTTGGGTTTTTTTTTAGGGGGGTGGGGAATTGGGTTTTTTTAGTGGGACAGGACTTCTCTGTAGCCCCACCTTGAAAGATGCTTCCAGATATCTCCTGCTGTAAGTGCACCACTGGTTCTGCCGAGGTCACTGGGATCATCTGTGCTTAAGTAAAACAACCAGACTACTACTCAAGTACTACTTAAACTAGGCCATGTGTTTAAGTTTCTGGCTTAGTAAGGTATCCCTGACCTTCTCCTTGGCATCACTTCTCTATCACACTTTATACTCAGTACTTATACCCAGAGCCGCAACTGATTTAAAGAATAATTGCAAGAAATCACGTAGCTAAGTTTACTCTCAGAATAAGCTCCACTGAAGTGAATGGCAGTTTTTTTATGAGTGAACTGAGCACGATTTGACAGTTCTAATTACTTATCTTTCGCAAACTGGAGATTTACCTTAGAAACTGAATTTAAATTGCTGGGAGAAAGGGACCCTCACACACAGAAGGAATAAAGACTCCCACTTTTCCAGAATTTTGTGACCTAGTCCATTGCTACCCAAGAAAGGCCTCCCATCCTTGAGAGGACTGCAAAGAAAATCGGGAGAATCCACCTAAAAGTATGAAATTTTCTCAAATAAATATTCAACTTCAATTAAGTGTGAAGCATCTATTAACCTATTTTTTCACTTAATATTCCAGGAAAAATAAACCCACTTTCCAACAAGCTCCACCAGTGCACCATTTAACCTCCCATGGGCCTGCAGTACGTTGGTATTCAACTAGATACCTCTGTGTCTTACACACAATTACCAATGGGAAGAGGTTCCTGATGAAGATGGTTAATGTAAGGCTGCTGTACGGAAACCCATCTACGGGGCTTTAGCGAACAGTTTCGTTTCATACCATAAGCAAAAGCGCAAATCCACATTTCAAGCATGTCAAGTAGCCACCGGTGCCACTGAGAGCCCTCCTGCAGCTGATACACCCTTAATCCTCCAGGAACAGATCAAGAAGGGGAGGTAAACTCAGCTATCCACTGCCTTAAAAGTCTTTTAACTCAGTTTAGAGAAGTCTGTAGCTGCGGAGGGCTTCTTTCATTTCTCCATTGAATCTCTAGGTTCACAATGAAGTACAGCTTTTCAACCTGCAAAAGCATTGGTGTGGATAAGCTTTAGTAGTTTTGTTTTAAACTGACAGTTTATACATAAAAGAACAATCATTATATGGATATTAATTACTACCAGGCCTCCTTACTCTTATCCCAAAGGGCACCATGCATTGTTTAAATACAATTTGACCTTAATAAAGAAAAACTTATCCCACAATCCACACCTTGCTGCTACACTAGACTGAACTGCCTGAAGTGGAAGAACATGATCCAGGAGGCTACTTCAAATTAAGGGTATACCAATTAAAGAAGCATCATCATTAAGCACATCAGTGAGGCCGTGCTGTCTCCGTTGTCCTCCATGGGACTAATCTAATACAATTCCTGGAAAACTGGGCCAGACTCCTGCAACAGTGAACCAGCTGTGTAGCTTGACTTCTAATAGCAGTTACATTAAAAGTGTGGAAAAATTGCCCATATAAACTGTCTCAAAATTAACAAATCCCAGGAAAGAGCTGAACTTCAGGCTGTGGGGTGCTTTGAAGAACTGAGAACCCCAATTAAGTAAAGTGGGCTTAGAGTTAAGGGACAGGTATTCAAATAATTTCAAGGCTCTCTATACCGAGGCCTTTTGAGAATACGCTGGCAAATACATCACAGTAAGAGCTGTAGGTTCCAAGAGTGCTGAATACTGACAAAATGCTTTCGCCTTTGTTTGCAGATCTCTAGGGTTGCACCTTTTAGATCAGAATTGCAATTTCCATGCACAGTTCTAGGGCTTGTGCCTTTTCCTTGCCCTATGAAGTGCTAAACATTAGTTCTTTGATATCCACTACAAAAATATTAAAACTGACAGAAAAGACATTTGCCTAGAGAAAACCAATGACATTAGATGAAATAACAACACTAGGGATATATACAACCTTAACAGGTACAAAAAAGCCTCATACAATCTGTCCATTGTCTTTAAAAGCTAAACTGGTATCTGTATTGATTTATCCCAGATGGAAAAAAACCCCACAGTAATCTACATCTGGTATGAGTATGTTCAACCAAATATTAATGAGAAAGAGTTTTTTTCTCTGACTAGCATGCACAATGGAAGTTTAATTATAAGCAAGGAAATATGGTACATCCAAGAGAACATACGTCCGACTTGTGATGAATTGTCTGTGACACTAATTCCTGAATACAGCAATCAAACTATTGACTAATTATTGTAATATAATAGAAAATGAAACAAGAAGAACCTATCTGGTAAAGTGAAATCATAGGCTTTTCACATAATCTTGCAATTTGCTACCTTCTAATATTCTCCCCACTCCCTTGCCAAGACAAATCAGTTAACATCAATGGAACCAGAGTAATGCAGCAGAGATCTGATGTGTTCTTCCTAAACGTGAAAGTCATTGAATCTTTTGGGGGTTTTTTTATACATACTGACTCTTGAGAACGATGATGTAGATTCTTTTCAAACTGAAACTCGTTACTGCATGTCTGAAGTCTAATCCAGCTTCCCAGAAAGGTGCAGGCTATGTGATTGTTCTCCGTAAAGAAAAGACAGAAATGCAGCACAATGTCATGTGTAAAAAAAATCTGCAAATGGACAAAAAATATGAAGTTTGGGGAATTATTTTCAAAACAGATTTTAACCAATTCTTTTCTGCTGTATTCTGGTATTTTAAATTCAAATTCTCTTCGTTTAGGATGCCTCTCAAGCGCTTCCTAGCAGATGCTCAGTCCTCTGACTTTTCTGCCCAAGCTGTTTGAACACACAATGTTATGCTGATCTGCATCAGCTGATTCATCATCATCTCCAGCCTTACATACATCACAGCTACCCACTTTGCTATTTTTCACAATGCCCTTTGAAATAATAATTTGAAATTATTTCAGGAAACTTCTTTAAAAAATGCAAATGACAATACATTTTGAGAAGTCCTTAACGGTATTCTCCCCACTAGGTGAAACATCTGTAATTATTATCAAAACACATTTGGACACTCATAGCAACACAAGGGAAAAACAAGTCTCCTGCCTGCAAAATCTACATCCCCAGTTTGATGTATCTTCTTGAACTGCTGCTATGAGCTGGACAGCCGATGCTGAATCTGGTAGCAGAATGCTCTTTACTCTGTCACTACCAGTAGGCTTACTTCATGTATCCTAGCCAGTAATTCTGATTAACCAGAGAGTTCAGCAATCAAAATGACTCTTGCAACCTGTGATTTCCATGTATTTTATTTCCTGGATGAACCCACTTAGTTTCTAAGAAAAACACAGGTAGACTATTTCTGTAAACTATGTTATTTCAGTTGACAGTGTCTAATTTCCTTCACTAACTATTTTACAGTGTTTCAAATATTTCATTGAGAATAAATGATCAATACCATGCCTCAAACATGGCAAATATGACCTCTGAACAAGGCAGGTAACATGTGCATCCTGGGTACGCTTCCAACCCTGATTTGCAACACAGTCTTGGGCGCAGAGCATGGAGCCCGAAAGATCATTTCTACTCTGCTTGAAATCAGGAACAGTTTCTCATGTTCATCCAGTCTGAAAACTGGGCCATCCAGTGAGCAAATGTGAAATATAACTTAATGGATGCTTGCAGGAAAATTAATGCACGAAAATGAAGTGGAAAATACAAGCTTTCTATAAAATAATGGTCTACATTTAACCACAAGCCTTGGTAGCTTTCCATCTGAAGTAGCAAATAACAAAGTCTCTATTAACATGGAAGCAAAGAGAATAATCAAAGGAAGTTTTTCATACATATGTTCGTTTTCTTTCAACTGAAAGAAGGTGATCAGTTAAACCCTGAGAGATGTTCCTGACAGGCCTCCAAATAAATGCAACGGTAACGAGGATAAACACATTTCCTGTGAAAACTGGGGAACTCACATCATCCATGTGCAGAAATCTGGGTTTGCTTTTGTTAGCCTCCTCTTCTGAAATGTGATACAGAGAGGCAGCGATGACAAAAGGTGTGAGTGACACAAAATGTCAACACAATGTCAGACTACACCGAGTCATTTAATAACCACACTGGTCCTCCATCAGAGAAACCTGATCAAGGTTATGAGAGTCACAGTATAGCAAAGTATACGCTTTCGTGCATTGATTGAAAAATACTGGTTTTCTTCTATTACCTCAGAACTACAATGATGTTTCTCATATTGCAAAAAGCCACCTCTTGCTGCTTGGTACTGTATGATATTAGAAGAAGGAATTCAAACCTGACTGCGATGGTAGGAACCGTTCATGGTTAGCACTTGCAGCTGGAAGAATCCCAAAGGACTTCATGGGTGTAGCCCTAACAGTTAATTTTTCTAGATCTAGGCTCAAGGCTAAAGTCACGTCTGGATCTGAATACTGCACACCCCATAACTCGAAGCACTTGGATCTCAGGCTTGGGCTTCAGCCAGTTCCTATTGATGGGCCACCGCTACTCTGAGCTCAGTACATACGAGTCCACACGCCAAGTATACATTGCACTGGACACTCACTACTACGCAGCCCACCCCACGTGACACCACGTGATTAAACAGCCACTGCACTACCCCTCAGAGGTAGGCACACCTCAATGACAAATTTTTTACAGGATTTCCTCCTGTGATTAACTTCCATAAATACCTCAAAGCACATGAAGCATTTTCTCCAAGTCTCAGACTGTCGAATGTAAAAGAAAACCACAGCAAACCCTGCAACACAAGTCTCAATCACCCACCATGCAGAAGACCAGCTGCCCTTGTTTCTAGAAAGCAAAGGGTTTTCTCCCCAAGAACCTCAGTTTTGGAGATATCCATGTCGTTTTCCTTGTGGTATGAATGAGGATGCACTCCCAGCTCTCTGCTCCTGTGTTGTGGACTCTGTTCTCCGCACAAGACAAAGCTCTGTCAATGCAGGCCTTTTTCCTTGGAGGCTCAAAATCCACATTTTTCCAACTTCAGTATTTTCAGTACTTGCCAGGCTAGAGATGCAGTTAACACACGGATCTGAACTCTGAACTGATCCATAAAAAAACAGGCATAAAAAAACTGGGTATGGACATGGCCTAAGTGGAAGCAGAATTTATTGCACCCACAAACTATGAAGCCACTTGCAGGAGCCTCAGTAAAGGAAAAAGCAAGTAAGAGGGTGTTTTTCACTGCATAAAACTGTAAGAAAAAATAACTATTCTCTCCAAGATTGAGGAAAATAATACTAGAAGAATGATTTTATTTAAAATCTCTGCCATTTAGTTATATTTACAAAAATATGTAATTTCATTTTAAAGTGAGCATCAGTAACTGCCTACAAACTTCCTGGGGAGAGACTTACCAACTCCTTCCCGCTTCATCAAGCATCAGACATTTTCTGCTACACTTGTGCAGGGAAGTTTAAACTCATGCCTATGAAGACTTAAAGCACCTTCCCAGTTGTGTAATGGCCAGAACCAACGGGAAACAGACTTCCTGTTCCACAAAAGATAAAGATGACAAAATGGTTTCTACCCTGAATATTGGTATATAAAAATTAGAGGTTTTGTTTAAAAAAAGACAAAATACTTTGCTAAATAATAGTCAGAAGGAAATTCATTTCAGATCATAAGAATAATTGCTCACTAATTTCAAATTCCTTGAAAATATATTTATTTAAAATTTTTCAAAAGTACAATTATTTAAAGTATCTTTTAAAATAACATTGAAATTGTCAAGATGCTCATTTGTGGAAGTATCTGTAGTAGTACTGAAGTTTTATAGAACTAATTTTAAATTAAGCATTTTGTCAAAAGTTTCCATTTCACAACCTTTATTTTAATTTTTTTTTTTAATTAAACCCAAAATATTTTCAGAAGTTTCCAGCTTAAACAACAAGACATCTAAAAACATCTATAATAAGAAAACTGACAGAAGCCAAAAGCTGAAACTCTAGATGTAGCCCATTTGAGGAGCAATTTGACTACAAGAAGAGGAAATAACTGGCCTCCATAAACGTAGCAAGCTGCCATAGCCAGTAAAGCTCCAAGAAGCATGCCCAGGTCCTGAATCCTACAGATGAGCTTTGGCCTGATGGCCACAGCAGTGGAAGGTGGTGTGGTCCCCACCACCCATCCTGCATCTCTTGACAGTGCAACCAGTAAAAATAACACAGCACACTGATTATTTACAGGTAAGAAAAGGGGCTGCACCAGAGCCTTTCTCAGCTGGGGAAATTTTTATTTCCCTCTGCCTCTCCCCTGCAAAGCCTCATCTGCTACAGAGGACAGAGAGGAGGTTTGCCCAGAGACCTCTGCACATTAATATTTAGGAAACCACAATGAAGTTCAACCCAAACCAAATCTCTCTACCCCAGTGGCTGCAAATTCATTGAATCATAAAATCATTAAGCTTGGAAAAGACCTCTAAGATCATCAAGTCCAACCATCAACTCAGCACCACCACGCCCACTAAACCATGTCCTTAAGCACCACATCTACATATCTTTTAAATACCTCCAGGGATGGTGACTCAACCACTTCCCTGGGCAGCCTGTTCCAGTGCTTGACAGCGCCTTCAGGAAAGAAATTTTTCTTATGTCCAATCTAAACCTCCCTTGGTGCATCTCCAAGCCTCCTTTTCTCCAGGATCAACAACTCCAGTTCCCTCCCAGTTCCCTTTGTGAACTCATCACACTTGTGCTCCAGCCCCTTCCCCAGCCCCGCTGCCCTTCTCTGGTCACGCTCCAGCACCTCCATGTCCTTCTTGGAGCAAGGGGCCCAACATTGAACCCAGCACTTGAGCTGCGGCCTCACCAGTGCCCAGTACAAGGGGAAGAGAACTTTCCTGGTTCTGCTGGCCATGCTGTTTCTGATCCAGGCCAGGATGCGCTTGGCTTTCTTGGCCACCTGAGTACACTGCTGGCTCATGTTCAGTCGGCTGTCAACCAGCACCCCCAGGTCCTTTTCCACTGAGCAGCTTCCCCAAGTCTGTAGCATTGCATGGTATTCAAATACATACCCATACCTTCCAGTTCTAACATTTCTCCCTGGGTTTTAAGGCTAATATAACAAAGTTTATGTTGCTGTGTATTTTGGGTTGCCATAGAAACCTTAAAAAAAGACACCCTGACCTCTTTACAGAAAGGACCTGATCCAGAGCCCCTAGAAATCCATGGGAAGGCTGACACAGTCTGCCCCTGGCTTTGGACCAGACTGCTATTTTCTAAGAATGTGGCATAGGATCTAAACCCCATTCAGAAAGGGCCGGGAAGGCCACACGGAAGCACAGCAGAAGGGAGAATGAGCCCCGGTGCTCCCCTCCATCAGGGCTATCTCAGTCTATCACAGCCCCGATGCTGCAGCACAGCAGACATTTTGCATGGAATTCTGATTTTATTTTAAAAAGTACAAAGCATACCACAGCCCTGGTGAAGCGCATCCGTTTATATTTGAACTAAAGTATACTGGCTCTCTCCTGTATTTTTTTGGGTGGAAAGGGAAACTCAGTGGGTCATAGCAGGGTAATCTCTTTTTAATGCAGTGCTCTGTGCAAAATCCACATGAAGCCAGCCAAAGGAAGACAGATATTAATGATATTATCTTGCCCACATACAAAAATAAAACATCTACAGTGTTATTAATCTGCCCTGATGGCTTTCTCAACACCGAAATATTCTAAATTACCAAGTCTGCTAAAAGGGACAGAAAGAATATTGCTAGAAATAAAAATGCATTTTCCCATCTCAGTCTAAGTGTGTTTATCTTTGATATTTATATGGCCTCCACCACATCAGTATCTGCAGTTCTTACATTTTTAACATGATTTTTCTATGTGGTAGGAAAATATTTATCCCCAGTTTGCAGATGGGGAACTAAAAGAAAGAGCACCTCACCCAGCAATGGCAACCATTACTTAATTAAGATCAGGTTTCAAAACATT
Source organism: Caprimulgus europaeus (assembly GCA_907165065.1). The sequence goes on along the minus strand of OU015531.1, from coordinate 32,346,564 downwards.
AAAAATTGCCTTTACAGTAATGAGTTTCAGAAAAACAATAATTCTACTTTCTGTATGTGTCCTTTGTTCACTGAACCCAATGATGCTTCTTTTGTTCTCAAGCATCTTTGAGGGATAAAAATTTATTTTAAGCAAAACAGAGGTACACAGGCATGTGATTTCTCTAGGCAGGGCCTTCAAAAAACAGGAGAAAATTGTGAAACTCGTGAACACGAGCAACACTTGCTCTGCCTTGACCTGGAACACCTTCTTTACATCAGAGCCCTGGAAAACCAGGCTGATTTTTGCTGCTGAAGCAGTGAAAGAGGAGTTGCATTGGGGTTAGCAACAGCTACTGCTTGATGGAGAACAACGAGGTTCAGACCCCACCACTAGCAACAGCCATGGTCCTGCCATGCTGAGAGTGGTGGGTACAGAAAGTCTGACTCTCCCCTTTCTGCAATGAAAATTCCAGTACAACACCAGTGTCTGTCCCAGTCCCTCATTCTCAGGGCAGAAAACTCTGTTCTGTCCACAGCTGAGCCTCAAGTCAGATCTGAGGCAAGCCATCTTGATGAGAGAAGCTGCTCAATCTTCATACTTATTCCAGCTTCATAAGACAACTACACAAACCCCCTGCCTGCACAGAGTATCCCCTCCACAGCAACTTGACTGCAAAACCAAAAAATGCTTTGAAAACAAGACCATGAATGCAGCTACAGCACTAACACCAGGATACTGGCCAGAAGTCATACAACTGTGAGCTGGCATGACCCAGCCAGCCCGCTGCACAGTGTAGTCAGAGAGTAGGCCCCAGTTACTCATCATATGCAAGTGTTGTGGTTGTATCGGGCTGGAAGCCAAACACAGCCATTCACTCACTCCCTCGATCCCCAGGGGACAGGGGAGAGAACTGGGGGGCAAGGGTAAGGAGACTTGTAGGGTGAGATAAATACAATTCATTAATTGAAATAAAATAAAACTTAAAATAATAATGATAATAATAAAATATGAAAATGGGTGATACCCAGTGCCATTGCTCACCACCCACTGACCAAGCCCGGCCTGTTCCCAGATAACAATCCCAGAGGAGCGACAATCCCGAACTGAAACCACAATCCCGGGACAGCGAGAGCCCGAGCGAAAGCCAGAGAGAGCAAGAGAGGAAGAGTCCCTCATGAATGTCCTGCCCATGGCAGGATAGGAGATGGAATAGCCCATTGGCAGAGCCAAATGCCAATTTAGTTCATTAATTTAAATATTCCTTATCACCTTAGATCTTGCACTTGTAGGCTGACAGAACACGAAGTCCTTCAACTTCCAGCAACCAAAATGCAAACACTGGGATGTTCTCAGTGTTCCTCTCATAACAAATCCCAGCTGAAACCAAACCCCAGCGCTGTTCTAGCTGCTAAAAAGAAACCAGCTCTGGTCCAGCTAAAAACCAGGACAACAAGGTTTTAACACATAAAGTGTGGATCTGCTTGTTGCATGAGACACACGTGGAAAGCTCTGAACTGGGCAGATGGTCAGCATACACTCTAGTGTACAGGATCTCAACCTCCTCAAATATAGCAGGATCCTGGATAAACCTAACAGAAGGCCAGAGATGCCCAAAAAGGTCACCTCTTGGAGCAAGAGAACTAGAAAGCTGCCTCCTGTGAAATTTTACAAAACTATCTGAAATAACTGAACAAACAAATCTTCAACCTTATGCCCACAGCAACAAGTCCCCTCGTGTCACTAGAGATCATCTCACTGCTCAGAAAATGGTATATTTGTGATCAAAATGAAGAATCATTCAACACAGCGACCTGTTGTCAAGTAACAAAACAGTGAAAAGTCAATTAAAAAATGAAAGTCTTAGAGTAATTTGGCAGGGATGGTTTTGAGTCCAAGTTGCCCTGACTAGCAATTTGCCCAGAAATACCTGGGAGACACAAACCCATTTGGCTTGTGGTCATCAGCTGGAAAAAAACAAAAAAAAAAAACCCAAAAAAAAAACAAAAAAAAACCCCAAAAACGTTCAAAGTTTTGATTTTTTTTCTTTTTAAGGATAAATTCAGTTTTTCCCCTACCTGCTCCCTGACAGTATGGAAATTCTTGATGCATATGTCAATTCCCAGAAGACTTCCCAACACTCTGCACTATGCTACAGACATGGGCTGCAAGTATCTCAATAATTCATTCCTCCTGAACTTGAAGTGGCCACCAAGGTGGACTTGGAGAGGAGATCCTCCCTCTGGGTGGTACAAGCAAGCCCTGGAGCTGCGTATTTCTACATGTGAGCTGGTGGGACTGCTGTATGGATTTTCTTGCCTCTTGGCTGACAAAGCACGTATTTCCACGTGTATAAGATGTCTATGTTTGTTTATGTGGTTTATTGTTTCTTTAAACAACATTGTTTTCCACTGTGGTGAAAACACCTACAGAAACATCAGAGCTGTTACACAAAAACCTCTTGAGCTTCTGAGCACTTACACAATGGGTTCAGTAACCACAAAAGGTTACTCAACTCATGCATCAACTACGCTACTGCCAGCCCCAAGCATTCAGAGTACCTTTAGGATTTTTTTTTCCTTGCTTTTTTGCTCTTTAGACACTACTCTCATGGCATTTTCCCCAGCAAATAAAAGAAGTTAAGACTTTGATCAAATTTCTTGCTTTATCAGCAATAACATGAAGGAGTGGAAGATTTGCAGGGGAGAGAGCTGGTATCACTGAGGCAAGTACCTCAGAGCACTAAGTTGCAAAAAGCCATTCTAAACACATCTAAGAGAGAGAAGACCTAAGGAGGGTTCTTACTTAAGAAAGAGCTCCTGAATTGGCCAGTGCTTGCTGCAGACACACAGGAACAGACCAGTCCCCTGGGTCAACACCCTCCTCATGAACATTCTCATGAGCTGTTATTACCACTGCATTTTGAAAAGACTGGGGGTTTGGAGCTGCCTGTACAAAGTTCTTCAGGGGATGAATGTGGACACAGAGAAGGGAAGGAAGCATGAGGCTAGAGGATTTTGTAGATCTTTCTGCCCTCCAAATCCAACACAACAGTATTAACTCCCACAGAGACACTTCCTTCTCTCAGTATTAGGGATGGTGTCTTCCCATCCCATCGCACCCTACTTGGTGCTCAGCCCTACACATTAACTCAGCCACAGGGAAAAAAGCACCAGAGTCTTACACTGCCCATCCTAATGATGCCAATTTTGCATCCACAACTGGGTTCTTTCCTGCCATGAATTTTGTGATATCATCTTTATGTTCTTTAAAACAGTTGAATCTTTATAGGGGTGGGTGAAAGGAGGTATTAAATTATCTACCACAGACTTTACCAAGACCAAGAATACTGCCCAGCAGTTTATGCTCCCCAGCTTTGCACATTCCTGGGAATCATGCTTTAACTTTGCTTCGAGATACCACAGTCCCTAATCAAGTTGAATCTGAAGACCAGCTTTAGTTCTGGTCATTTTACAAATGAAGCTGTTAGTATTTAATTTATAAGTTTAATCTAAGGCTGCCATGCAGTCACCAAACCCATATGAGGCCAAATTCACACCAACTGAACCACACAGGAATATTTCTCTTGACATTAGAGTGGTTTAGATGGAACACATGGTAAGATAATTCTTCAGATGGCTATGAACCTCAGTTTCAAGACCTACTGAACAGCTTAAATTTCAGACCGGATCACAGACAGCAACTCAAGCTTTTAATCTACTGCTCATCATTTCTCAAAGTATGTTACAGAGATAAACCTTTCACTAAGAAGGTGTACAGCATTTACTAAGAGGAGGAACTTTACTTTTACTGAGTGATAGCCAGCATTTTCTAAGCATATGGTATCCAAATGCCTATTTGGAAACAGCATTCACTCTCCTGGGGCAGGCACACACATTCACCTCATAAAAACAGATTTACAAGTCAAAATCAGGTCTGGGTAGGAATGCAGGTCGTTTTCCGTGGACACTGCAGAGCAAGAGGTGCTCCCCAGATGTGCCTATTGTAATAAAATGCACACTTGGAGGAACAACCACCAGCTAATTCATTATGGCTTCCTACTTATGTGATCATATTCTAGAGCATAAAATCACCACAGCTCATTCCAAGGGAATGCAGTGAGGGCACTGTTTGCTGTTAACTCCCTGTTCCTCCTAATTAGAACTATCGAGGCAATCCTGGGGCACGTATACACGGTTCACAGGGACAATGGTCAAATGAAAATAGCTGCTACACAGATACAAAGCAAGTGTGAACTCTCATTGTGACCCATTTGTAAACTCTCCATTAAGTTAACTAATGGGAGAGAAATGTCTTTCATTTGGGAACACTTGGAGCTGGCAGAACTATTCTTCAGGAAATATTATCTATTCTTCCTTCCATATGCATCATGCTTGCAAACTTATTTTTTTCCTTCACAAAATGAAATTAAATTAACTTTTTTTTTTTTAAAGACTTCTCTTCAACTGCCATTTTTCACCTGGTATTTTAGACAGACTTATTTCAGTCTGTGGGTCACTCCAGCTGAAGTTTTAACTTCAGCTACAAAATGTTCACAGGTCATGACTGCTCCAGTCACTGGTTTGACCTCTGACTAACCATGCTCCTTGCACTAGAAAATAATTATTTGCAACTAACCTTTTTGTAAACACAGATACTTACATGAAGAGCAGCGATCCCCGAAATACCAGTACAAACAAAACATGCTTGTGTAAATTACCTCGACCTGTAAAAAAGGAAGAGACAAGAGTTGTCAAAACAGAAAGTGAGTTGTAGTAGATTTGCTAAGTTCTTCTGCTGTTTTACCAACTCTTCCCTTAGCGTAGAGGGGGATATTTTTGGAAAGTCTTATAAAATCCATTCAGCTGTTTCTGAGGTAGACGAATGTGGAAAAAAAACCTCACAGCTGTCAACTTTATTTTTCAGATCCTTTTTTTTTTTTGGTGCTTGGATAATTAAAAAAATGGCTTTGATTTACAACTCCAGACTTGGCAAGGGCAAGTGGTAGCCTTGACTGAAAAACAAGAGCTGTGCTTTAAGTTCTGGAATAACCACCTTAGGGATGTTTAAAACTGACTACTGGGCCTGACACAATACCAGCGAGAAGTGCTCTGAACCTCGGCAGGTGCACAGGCAGGCAATGGAAAGATTGCATTAGCATTTGAATATTTGAACTTGGAGTGATTTGAAACAACCTGGAATGATGAAATATCATAAGGGTCCATTTAAAAAAAAAAATCTACAGAAATCTGCTATCCCTGCAAAAAGGGAGTCCCACAACTAAATATCATGTAAAACAGCACACATTATTTTGTTAATCTTTTTATCCCTACTAAAATATAGCCTCAACAGTATACGTGCCAATAAAGTTAACTAATACACTAGCCAAACCAGCAGACCAAAGCAGTACCTGGAAACCGATGGCTGCACTGGCTGGTCATTTTCAGTTTGCGTTTGGTTTTTTCCAGCTTAAATAGGTTTGTGTGTTGCTACTACAATGGTATTGTGTGTTCAACATCATCTTCAAGTTAGCATCACTGATGGTTTTCTACTTCTCTAATGACAATCTGCTCAAGAAATACAACCTTAGGTCAAGTACAGCTGCTGATCTGCACAGTTCAGATGATGAACTCTTGACATCTCAGGACCTTTTTCCTGAGGCAAACTCAGCTTAATTCATAAACTTAAATCGTGGAGGGAAGTAAATTAAAGCAGAGCAGCAAAACAGAGGGCTTTCGGTAACCTCCATTCAGTAGCCAAGAATTAGCAAGGAAAACACAATTTCCCATTTTTTAATTGATGCTTATGCCAAAATGCCTCAGGTTTGTACAATCCCAAACAAAAATCTTTGGGGAATTTCAGCCTCAGGAAACATACTCTCCTGGGCAAAATGTGGTTTCCTGGAGTCAGTAGTTCTATTGCAGAATACTGGATGTTAACTTTGTTAATAAGAAAATATTTTTCAAATGAAAAATGACTTGTTAAACCACTTTTATGTCACTTTTTCAGTAACACATTAAAGTAAACAAAACTAAGAAGTTAAATAAAATAAAAAACCCACTACACCTGCAGAGTTTTACCAGCTCACATTACAAAGTCCTCTCTGAAGTGGTTGGTGAGCAATTTCCATTACAAACAGCAAGTGTTCTTGAAAGTAATTCAAAGAGTCAAATTAGGCAGATTACATCAGAGTATATTTCCCTGCAGCATAAGGACTTTTGAAACACCTGCCTGACATATTTCAACCACTGCAGAGAAACAGCACTGACTGGTTTCAGGAACTGCTGGAGCCTTGAAAGAAAGGCTATTTTATATTTAATTCTAAAATCCAATTTGTAATTATCAAAATAATTTTGTTTGCTATTTGTACTTTTGTTTTTAAACACAAATCAACAGTAATATGTAGTGACAAGAGGCCAAAAGCTGCACTAGCTAAATTTACAGTAAGTTTTATACACTTCATGTTAAAAACTAAATGCCTCCTGTTAGTCCCAGCATTTTGCTGGAGACTTTGTTGCCTAGAACACGTTTTAGCTAATTAGATATATTACCCATAAAATTAAAGTGACATGATCAAAAAAGTAGCAATGGCAGAGTTGGACAACACAGCATCAGAGACGAAGAGGTACAACTTGACATTAGCACTGGGAAAGAAGAGTTAGAGGGTTCATAAATGGATCCACTGTTACAGCTGAACTGTCCCAAATGCATCGCATCATAGCACACTGGAAATTTCAGAGACTGCTGCAATTGCCTTTTCACTTAACTTCACTTCTTGGAAAAATGCTGGAACAAATCACTACACAAATATTTTAAGCAAGAGACAGAGATGACTGATAGCCAACATGCATTTCTCAAAAGCAAATCATGTCAAAGGAGTTTATTTCCTTCAACAGCAGACAGGTTACGTAGATCAGGGAAAAGCAGCAGATGTAGTTCATGCCCTAAATTATCATAAGCAGTAGACAGGGTGACAAGGACAGGAGCAGAATTATCTCGATGTAATAATGTTTTGATGCTGCCTTTCAGGACATTTATTCACCTTGATGTACGTGAAGAGCTGGGTGGAAAAAGAAAAATGATGACCAAGTTGGTATCACTGTTTCCTGCACTAAGCCAGGCTCTGCTTGGTTCTGTCCTAGCTGTGGTTTATTTAGTATTTTCCTGAATAACTCAAATGATGGAATAGGTAGTACACTGCTTAAACACACTGCTAATGCTAAGCCAGACAGCTCTCTGTAAAGGGAATACAGAGGATTACTATGCAAACTGGAGAGACAAATTATAGAAGCTGTTTCAGGGGGAAAAAAAGAAAAAAAAAAAAAGGGAGGGGGGGGGCAGGGGGATGCAAATCAATATGGAAAAATGCACAATTTAACCTGAGTCAAGAATAATCATTTGCATAAATCAGAACCTGGGAATACCTCGTGTCTGATACCAAACATACAGACAAATAGTAGAATTATAATCAAAGAATCTGAACATCAGGCAGCAACACCATAGTGCAGAAAGCCAAGTTTCAACCACCACCGCAATGCGATGGTCTCTGGGCAACGCAGATGCCATTCTGCACCCATCTGACACAATGAAAATAATTAGTTAAGCCTGATGCATTCTATTAGCAGTACTGCTGAATCTTTCTAGGGAACAGCAGAAGCAAAGTTTGTAGGGAGAGGTAACCACCTTTTATTAGACCACCTTATATAGCATTATTGATTCAGGACTACCACACCTGGATTTCTACTCAAATTGCTGAGCTAGAAGTTAGTTAACACTTTCCAAATTGAGTTTTTCATCTCTTATTTCTACCAACAGCAGGCATGCAGCACTGCAAATTCTGTCTGTAAGCTTTTTTGATGACCAGCTTTTAGGTGAAGATCAAAGGCTGACTTTCCAGCTCACAATTACAATCTTTCATTTGTTTTTCCCATAAGAAGAATGTAGAGGGTGTACAAATACCTGCTACTACGTAAGAAAGAAATTAACCTGTCTGTTCTCCTTTCACCAGAGGAAACACACAATTACAAAACAATAGAAGCAGCAGGTAAAATTTCCAGTAATATTCCAATAAAATTCCAGAGAGCAGAGCTACCTGAGGCTTCCAGCTGTGACATGACGGCATAATTCAGAGCACACTCATGCAAAGCAAAAGCGCTGCTGGATTGCAACGTGCTGCTGAATTTTACAGAGCTTTTGTGGGGGAAGAGGAATAGACCAGTTCCATCAGTTCTTACCTCCATCTCCTGCATTTCAAGAGCCAAATAGAAGACTGCTGTCAGCAAAGTTGAAAGCTTTTCTTACTACATAATGGATCCCAGCAATGCCTAAATGTTTGCTTGAATTCTTTCACAGGTATGAGGTGGGGATCGTTACTTTCAGGAGGAACCTTGCAACTGTGATATGTAAAACACTGCAGCTCATGTATAATGAGGATGTCACGGTAAAAATGTCATTTTTTTTATATTACACACTCCAAAACTGTAAAACCCGCACCCTCAAAGTCAAGCCCTAGTTTTACGGAGTTAAGAAAAATAGTTTATAAACTTAATAAAGCAGATCTTGGGAGTAAAGTAAATTGGTGTGTCGGAGCGAGACCTTGTAACAGCCTCTGAACTGTGATCCAAGAAACTGGGACTCCAGAGAGGGAGGATATTGCATTTTAAAACCTAATTATACATCTCGTGCCCCTGGCACAACCAATACATTGTTCCTCCGTACAAATGAAGAGTATTGGACAGTCCCAGGAAAAGTAAGTCCAAGACTGAGAAAAATTAAATTAGTGCAGTCAACAGTTACCACCTCAATGATCTCCATTCTCACTTTTTTCCCTCACAACAGATTTCTAAGTATTGTGAAGCATTTCATGCTATTCTACAAGCAATGTATTTTACATCCAAAACATTACTTCTCAATTGCAAAAGAAATTAAGGAACAAAGGTACATTCTGGCACTTGTGGTTTCCTATGAAGAGCTGCTGCTCAGTGAGGAGGTAGATGGGCTTGTGTCTAGCTCCTGAATGATGGCATGACAGGCCAGGTTTTAGACAAATTTTCATCACCTGCATGACTAAAGTACATGATTTCTAGGTACAATCCATTCCTCAGGCATCTAATAAATTGCACTTGCAAGGATCTGTACCCAAGAAATTACTAGACTAAAAATACACAACTATGAAAAAGCCGAAAATCAGGCCCCAGTGCTTGCAACAAATTTCAGAAGCTTTCAGTCAAGAAAAAAACCCTCAGGAGAAAACCTACAGACATCACAATCTTCAGACATTTCATACCAAACCCATCACTGGTATAATCCCATGCGAGTAATCTCAGAGAGTCTGGAGTAGCATCAGAAATAAAGACATGCCCATATGCAAGCTGCTTGTCACATGGTAGACACCACAAACATGGCCAGCCAGCTGGTATATACTGCAGAACTCCTCAGGTCCCTGGTGAACACATCATGAACATCCCAAAGCATTTAGCAGGTGTTGTTAAACACTGAATCACTTGACAGATAATACAAATATTGTTGTGTGTTTGGTCTACATCACAACATCATCCAACACCTGGCAAACACCTTCAATCTCATGGGAATTCTGGCAACATTTGTAAGCAGTCAGATTCATGAAGCAGTGTGACTGCCTCAGAAAACAGTTTTCTGAGACAAGCTGGTGCAAGCTTTTGAGAAACTGAGAAGAGAAACTGAAGGCATCAGGAAAGAAAGACCCTGACCTTGGAAAGTCAGTAGGACTTCTACCAAAGCAGCCTAGGGTCTCACCACTGCAGCCTTTCAAAGCCATTGTCGGTATCTTCACACTAGAGGAAACCTTGAAGTTCATGACAGCACTGGATCACAGCAGCAGGGAAGAGTTTCTTCAAAACCTTTACAGACATGATGTCCCCATCAGAGAGAACTGGGCTGTATCTTATGTTAAATAAGCAGAATAATCTTATTTATTGATTCGTATCTTTCTTTTTTCAGACCCAAATACTGTTCTTCATATACTTTAATTCAGGTTTTTTCCCTTCCTTCTGGATATATAATTTAAAACAATTTAACCAATTATAAACTGAATGAAGCAACAAAAATACTGAGTAATTATGTCACAATGAAAACAGATGAATGTTGAAATTACATCTCCACACACTGAAGGACAGTCCTCTGGGGAAATCAGCATATGATGCCCAACTTCGACTTCTGCAATGCCTTGTGTTATTTTTGCTATGATGCTCATGAAAAAGATCATAGTAGCACTTAAGCACACTATAAAACTCATGACACTACTTTAAATTTTACTAAAGTAACACTTTTTATTTAGTGTTAAATCATTGCCTTGATAGAATATTGCGAACTCGCCTACTAATAAACTCTCGGTAGCCAGTTTCCTAAAAGGATGTTGTGTGATCCACAGAGATACTGCTAGAAAGATTCAATTGCAGAAGCAGGATGTTAATTGGAAGCCCATCAAGATTATCATTATCATTTACATTATGGCAGTAGCCAAGGCTTAGATGACTGTAGAAATAAGAGTGAAAGATCATTCTTGTGCTGAACCCACAAAGTATGTTAAAAAAGCCCACTGAGCAGCTGGGTAAGGAAAGAAAGGACTACAACGTATGCAAACCACTGGCACATGAAATTAATATGGAGCTGGTTTTCCTGTCATGCACATTCCAAGAAATATTTTTGAAGAAAGCCTAATTTCTTAGGGCGCTTACTCAGTACAACAAGCTTTTAGTTAAATATTTGAGATTCAATAAGTAAAGGTATAGAATTGCTTCAGTATTTTGTTGAATTAAGAACAAAAGCCATATGATGAGTTCCAGCAACAGTAAGAGATACACGTTGGATGTGTAACCCCACGTACACAACAAAGTACCTTTCCAGATCACCTGCCACACAGACATACTGCTCCTCCCTAAATGTGGTCCTGAGCAATCCCAACAGTGTCACACAGGTTGTAGGCTGGCTGGATTTACTTCAGCCACTCTGAAAGGGCACCCATCTCTGGAGCAGAACAAAACAGCTGCTTCATAGCACGTCAACACCCCTTCAGGAGGGGAAGTGAAGGAAAATACCACATCCATTGAAATTTAATTTGAAAGAATGCACACGTGGTTTAGGAACAGAGCGAGACGGAGACAACATTTCAAGAGAAATGCTATGCAAACAACTTCCCCTTCGGTATATACCACCACTCCCATCTTTGAGGGACTGAGTTCAGAGACATAACGGGGCCAAGCTTGTTAGCTGCTGGATACAGCCCTTCCACAGGAGAGCATTCAAGACAGGAGTCTAATCCAAGTTAGCTCAAAAGCCTTTGAAGTGGGAATGCAGTTTATGGTCCTCTGGTAATTCCTTCCTTGATAGGCTGGAGCAAAGGCTGGTTTTTTCCTACTTCTTCTTTTAATGGAAAATGGCCACCATTAGAAGAGGGAGGACTGCACCAATTTTGTCTGAGGACAGTCATTATTAGTCTCAGGAGGGAGTTAGAGATGCATGTTCTTTTGATCAAATTGCATTTATTTAGAGTTAATTTCACTCAGGCTAAGCACAGAAGAAGCTGTGAAAGGAAGCAAGTCTTGCCTTGGGCCTGCAGCAGAGAGAGAGAAAATTATTTCACTGTTGTCACAGTTCTTGCCAATAATACAGAAAAATGTATCAACATGACACCATTTCCCCCTCCGCCCCCCCCCAGAAAAAAAAAATCCTGGGCAGTGCAACTAAAAAACCCCAGTAATAATAATGTTAACACAATAAATCATATAATTTACACACCTGCCTGATTCCCCAATGACTCCCCTCTTCTAAAAAACAATCCATCTTAATTACTACACGAATACTTCAACCAGAAACTTCCACCCCCCCCCCCCCTTAAACAATTCTATCCTGTAACTGATGTCAAATATGCAATAAAAATAGATGCTACCTTGCAGGTAGCATTCAAATAACTGTGTCCACACATAAGTAGATCATCTGACCTGTCAGAGGCCCAAAGATGCAAGTTACACTGTCAGTGTGTGAGCAGTTTCCAGAACAGTGCCCAGGAGCCCGAGCACCTCTTTGCTCAGCAGGATGAAGTCACATACACATACATCTGCCATCTCCAAACTATTTTTTGTTTTCCCTTGTTCTTAGTGAAACTATGCAACCGTGGTTTTGTTCAAATGTGTTCAATAAGTTGAACAACTGTCCAACCAACACTCTCCTACAAACACTCTCTGTGTACCAGTCGGGTCTCTTCAGTCTACACCACAAGCAGGGTGGTGGGGAGGGTCCCCATCCCTGCTGTGACCATTTAATGTCACACTGAACAAGGCTTTTCACTTCTGTCTCTCAGTACCTTCACCCTTTGCATCCCTCCCTAAACCACAAGATCTTACAAGACTCTTCTTGTACAGTCCAGGCTAATGGAAATAGTCCCAGAAGTCTGCTGGGTTTCCTAGGAGCCATGATACAAAATACTCTTGGAATTTTTGCCATTTCCTGAATGTAAGCCAGCAAAATATGAAGGAGTTCAACCAAGCCTCAACTACAACCGTTGCTATGGTGGAAGACACAATTCTCTGAAAAATTTTGGATAAGTGTACAATGCCAAACAAACAATAAATAAGCATCTACAGTAAAAGTCAGGAAATAGGAAGATATCCTTAAGTTTCCACCACGAGTAGCTGTGTATGGGATGGCAGTTTTTGAGGACTCTGGTATCACATGGCAATTTCTGAAGCATGGGTATGCTTTTGATACAGGCAGTATTTCCCAACAGCATCCTTCTTTCAGGATAGATATCAGCATTATTTCCCTCAGATCCCATGTACCAACCTGGATCTCTTCCTGGAACTGACCTGCATTTAAAGAAGAATCATGATTGCTTCCTTCCTTTGCTTCAGCTTCAGTTCTGCCAGCGAGGGAAGATGGTGCAGGAACAGAAAGCAGAGTTTTGGTTGCAGGACTATACTGGATCTTAGTTGCAGTCAGGAGTAACCAACAGGGAAGAAAACAAAGTTGGGTTGGAAAAAGAGCAATAAAAGCACATAATGGGGCCTCGGAGGCTTCAGCGAGGTTTCCAGCTGTACTGTGGCCACACCAACACACACAGCACACAGCACGTTCACAGCTCTGTGGAAACTGCTTGCCAAACGCACAGATGAAGGTGAGCAGAAGACGGGATCAAAGCAGCAGTGACTTGTCCACCATCCACCTGCAGGCCTGATGCCTTAATGGAAATAGAATATTGTCCTGTGCTCCCATCTAGCATGCTCCCTTGTCTTGTTCCCACTCAGATCAGCTCATAAACAAATAGTAACATGTTTATAGTTTCCCAAGTATCTTCTCTACTGTCTCACACCCTCTTTTGTTATTCAACAGCCATTGGGGCAGCAATACATGATCCAGTCATGCTAAACTGGCTATGTATGCCTAGGCTAGCTCAGAGATCATTTAAAGCTGTGCAAAGATAATGTGATGTTTCCACTCATCTGAGATGGCCTCTAACATGCAGCAGTAGGTGCCCACTTCTACTCTACCTTTGACTGAAGGCTCACAGACTAATTCAAAGCCTGTCCAAGCAGCTCTCTGTCCTTGTCCCACCCATCAAGTCTTGTATTTTCAACTTTAGGCAGTGATTATGTTGTTTCACATGTTTGTGTAGTGACTGCTCTGGTAGGGATCTTATATGTAACCAAAGCACCCCGTAAAGTCAGAACTGGACCACAAGGCACTGCTTATACTGCTAAAAGCCCTAAATCCCCAAATCTCTTAAGAGGCTGATTCTCAGCAGATGCACTTCCTGAGTAGGGGCTAGGACTGAAACACAGAGCTACACGTAACAGCTCAATGCAGGGGCAGCACAAGCAAAAGAAGTCATTCCAGCCAGCATGATAAGCAGAAAAAACAGCTAAACTGTTTTCCAAAAGCAAGAGAGTTCATCTCTCCTTCAAGGAGTCTGCAGCCAGCAGGACAAAACTGCACTATTGTACATGCAATAGTGGTGGCTGATACCTCTCCATTTATATGCATCTAGAAAAAACAAGCTTTTTCCGAAGCATTTTGAGTGCCTGTTACAGTTTCTCTTTCCTTCCCATTTTTTTATATCTGAGCTTTGGGATGCTCCTTTAACTTGTTTCTCTGGAGGAGCAAGAGACTTAGGGAACAGCAAGTCAGGTTTTGGCTACTAGAAATCATCAGAGATCCAACTAAAATTATATGTATGGATGGATCTCGGTATCTGGAGACACAGAGGATCGTGCAGAAGACAACCTCACTTCAAACATCTAAAGATCAAGCCTGCTACTCAAATGGATTTGGGTGATAGAGGTGTATTCCAACAACTTGAACCAAAATGCCCTGTAAACTTTAATTCACCCTGACAGCAAACTGGAGGAGAAGAGCATGAGCCATACTTTGTATCTAAGAACTGAAGTAAAAGTTAGATTAGGAGACCAACCTTAAAACTAATCTGTAGTCCAATCCTTTATGAAAGATAGACCTGTTGAAACCAGTCCTCAAGCAATTTGCCCAAGGATAAACAATAAATCAATGTAATTACGTTGTTTCCAACCTAAGTAAATTATTTACAGTTTTTGTGTTGACTTAAAAGTTCTCTGGCTATCCAATCATATCCACGTAGGTATTATTTTATAAACTTTCCTTTTCTGAAGGAAATGTAACTATACATATACAAAAACATCAAGGCTACAGACCCAAGCACTCAAAACTTAGGAAATGCCAGAATTAAGTTTGCATGGGCAAAAGAAAATATTTTTCTCTTAATTTCATTCCCAGAAATGGTGAAACCATTTTTTGTTGAAGCTTTCCAAACAATTCATCTGAGGCAGACATTCAGCATGGAAAGTTTCAGCCCAAACAGTTAAAATTTGGCAAAGTTATATGCCACTGAAAACCAGGTCTTATAATGGGAAATGTGAGGCAAGCTTAACTGCAGGCAGCACTACGGGCAGCACTTATAATATATTTAGGACTAAAATTTCATACTGGCTTTGCTAGATCTGTTTTTCTAGGAATACTGTACAGAAGTATTTGAACCTTCTTACATACGTTTAAATTTCAGACTGTATTTGTAAGTCTGGGGTCTTTCACAAACTTGGCCAAAAATACAACACAGCTATTTGCATTAGCCATCAGACATAGAAGTCATTACTTAAAATAAATAAATAAATAAATAAAAATCTCACTTGTATGATATGAAGTCAAAACAGACACAGGTTTTCAAAGCACCTCAATACTCACAAAAGTTTCAGGTTTCCACCAGTTTTAACATGATTTTTTTTAGTTTGCATACTTCAATCAACTCTAGAACTGGTCAAATAGTGATGTTTTTTTTGTGAGAAGTGGATTTCAAGAAAAAAGCAAATTATTAATACAGAATTTTCTGTAGATGTGCATCTACAGAAAATTTTCTTGTTTCAGCAGATGCACTGAAACAAGCTCAATAAATAGTACCTGGAATTGCAAAAGAAAAGGAACTAAGTTCAAAATACAGGGTTAGATCTGCCAGTGTCTGAGGAGCTGGCTGGCAACATTGCAATGCTCGGTTCTCACTGTCTTCATGGCCTTCTGCAGCCTGTATTCTGCTTTCATCTCCTATTCTTTATAGAATCCACAAATTGCAATGTTATCTTACAACACTTTATAAATTCTTCATTGTAATAAATCACAATATTTGACATTTGTATGGTTATAAATTAGCGTGTACCTATATCAAAGAATTCTCAAGGTCCAAACACACAGTTGGGATTACAAAGCAACATTAAGGACAGCACCAGACCATAACATATTTTTTGGTTTAGGGCTGGTTTATGGCAGTGACATTACTATAACTACTTTCCTGTCTAATGCTAAACTGCTCACCACAGTTACTGATTTAGAGCTTTATGGTTTTCTTTGTGAATATAAAATTACCCCCAGAGCAGAAACTTGGTAGAGGCTTCAACCTGAAGAAGATGGTGGCAGGCCACCATCCATTCTCCTGCTCTTTTCTAGTTAGATGGTAGGCTCTTCCAAATGAGCACCATTTTATCCTGCACATCCTATACGACCACCTGTGCAATGGCAGCGCATCCTGGGGGGATTTCAAAGCACTATTAAAATAGAAATAAATCCCAGCTCACTGTGCTATCAGTCAATTAAATGTATTCTTTCCAGCAAACTTTACACCCCCATTCATTTTAATTAAACAGTCTGACTTCATTTGGTGCTCCTTCAATTTGCCTCTTTTGAGGCAAACCCCCCCAAACTATGTCTAATATTCTACTCAGCTAAACATACAGTGACTTCTTTATTCACTTCAGTAATACACAGTGACATAAAGGAAGCCTGTGAGGCAAGGCATCCTTGGTAGGAAAAATAAAGGTGACCTGTGAAGTACTTCTCCAACTTTCCTAAAGACTTCATATTTGTAACTTATAAATCAGGGAGGTTTGTTCCATAGTGACCTTGCCAATTATGCTACATTGCAACGAACATCTTTAAGAGCTCACAGTGACACAATGGCTTCTTGATTGAGCGCATTTGCACTAAGTTTCCTACATCAATCTTGCAGCACCAATAGAGGTGATGTAAGAAAGCTGAGAAACAACTATCAACTGTAAAAAAGTGAAGGTGGCCCTCAGCATCGTCGTTATTTTTTTCAAAACTGATGCTGGGGTTTTAAGCTTGATGTGTGCAACATCATCCATATGAAAACAAGTGTGGAAAAACTTTATTTATAGCAGCAATTTTCACATTGTGAACAAGTGCTACTGTGATTAGCAGCATCTCCTGAAGTTTACAATTCAACCATAAAAATATGTTTCAGACTTGTACTTGGCACTGAGGGGTTCAGCTTCAGCAGCAGAAAGAAGACACACTGCTCTTCACAGTAAAGAAAATCCTCCATTTTGCATGGAAAATTACAGAATACATCTGTATTTCTTTGGGCTATTTGCATCACCATGGGCCAACGTTACAGAAATGCAAACAATTCCTCACAGCAAAGCTGGGATTTCAGAGCCAGTCTGATACACTGGTATACTGACAAGAGCCACACCTGATTTATCTCTAAGCTCAGAGTATTTCATTTCATCTCTAACACAGATATGTTAAGCAAGTTCTTCTTACTGCTCTTCCAGCTTGCATATTTATTTGCAAGATCAACACACATGGATCTTTCCTTGGTTGATGCATCTATCCATTACCATCTCTACTGAAAATCTGCACTATTTATCCAGCTAATCTTGTTTTTACTGCAGAACCCCAGCATATTTTTGCTCAAGGCATTGCTCTGAAAACTCAGTGATGATTTCTCTCTACCTATATCCCAGGAAAGGTTTCTAAAGGAATGAGACTCAGTCCAGCTTTGACATGACTACATCCAAGGAAGCTGCAAACTAAGCAGGAGAGCTTCCACAGCTTGGTCACAGAACACCATTTCACTTGTGAAATCATCTTATTTTAGAGTAGTTTCACCAACTGCCTTAGAAATGAACTAGCAGTAGTTACATGCTGCCTTCATATGAACCCAGTCTGACAAGAATGCTTTCAGCCTAAAAACCAGACTTGTGACACAGTTCTGCCTCTGTATTGACTATGCTCCCTGGGAGCTCAGGTTCAGGTTGGGATATTAAAGAACTGGAGATGTTTTGTCTGGGATACAGGCTACTTTGTGGCATTGTGGGCAGTTTAGGAAAGGGTTAAGCTATCTTGCCCCCATAGATCACCCCACTGAAACTCCTTTTCAGTGTTAGCAGTCTGGCACCCTCAATTCTGCTCCCGTCAAGAGCTGGAAGGCTCAGAAGGAATGAGGGATGGGGGAAAGAAGTTTGAGCAGTTTTAGACATGCAAAAACTACGGCATCAAATTTTGTCAAAACGTTCAGAGGGCTCTAACAGTATTCACCTCAAATGAAGAATTTTTACAGTACTCATCCTAGATCTCAGATGTTTAAAAATACACAGATTTCTTCAGACCTCTCTTGTATCAAACACATGATGGGGAACAATGTCTTTACTCCAGCCAATAAATCACATCTCTTTCCGTACAGTGTTTTAATGAAAGGACAAGATTTTCTTACAGCCATGTTTTAATGTAAGATGCAACGTCACTGAAAAGAAAAGGATTTGTGCAACAGCTGAATGACAGGCTGTACACTTTACTGTAATCCCAAACTACCAAAAATACACTAGCATAGCATCTAGCATAAACCAGACTAATGCCTGGAAGATCAAGTCATAGAAAAAACTGTGAAAGCTGCATTTTTCCATAAGAAATATCTAGGTTGCCTGCCAGTGTTGTGAAGCATTAAGGTTACTGCAGCACTGGCCTTCCTAGGGAGGAGAAGCCTTGCCTGTGCTGTCCATTCATACTGTAGCAGAGCAGTCTTCACCCTCCCATCGCTGAACTAGAGGAGTGTGCTGAAGCATGGTTTTCGGAGGAACTCTGTAAATGGTGAGCAATTTGGGAAGGCTAACCTAAAACTCACATCTGCCAGCAATTACACTCACTCACTGAAGCACAAAGGAATTCTGCTTATTTGTATTAAGCTCTAAATACAACATGGCATTGGCTTCCAAATATAGAGATAAGTCTGTCATTACCTAAGCTGAACGCAGTGCCTGATCAAAAAAGATAGGCATGTCAGCAATTATGCTCTCATTACCAAACTTTAATCTTGTGGCATATAAATCAGCATTGTTTGCTATCTCTTAAGATTTATTAGTGCAGTAAAAAAGATCCACTCTCAAAAACTAACATGCCTCCTCATAACCTTATTCTTACAGGTGTAACACTTGGGAATTCTCCCAAGCCTAACAGGTAGAGTGCCCAGGCTCAAAGGCATCAACTGCTAAAGGACAAAGAGAGCGAGCGTTAATTATGTAAGAAAATCAATACATCCTATCAGTTACATCCAACCTGCTGCCATCAGCTTCAACAAGACAGCATTTCACAGAAGACTCTTAATACCTTGTAACCCTGAAGAAAGCTGGGGCAGCTGCCACACCCACTTATATTGTAAGTCAGAGAAATGAGTGTTATTAACATGCAATATGTATTATTAATGTGCTATTACTCATGAAGAACACATTGATCGGCTATCTAGTATTTACCCAATATGCTTTATGGCCTTCATGGTCAGGTCCTGTACCCCCTCAATTACTCTCCTCCATTTCTAGCTCCTCAAGACCAGAGTAACCTCAAGAAAGCTGTTATTCAAGACATTAGCAGTCATACCGACTGAACTGTGGTGTGTATGTGGTCTCTGCTCTCCAGGGGCATTGTCTAAAGCTCAGAAGTCAGAAGAGGCTTCCAGAGTATGATCATTCCGGAGGCTGTCAAGGATGGGCAATACTGCTCTGTGAATGAAGCCAGAGCCGCAGCGCTGGCCACAGCCACAGCTACAGAGCTGGTGGTTACACAAGAAGCTTTTAAATGGTTTTGAGAGACATGGAAAATGCCACATTTAGAGAACTGTAGATTCCTTATGCAAATATTTTTCATATGTCATCCCACCCCAGTAGGCATTTGATTTTAGGCTTGTTTTCTTAGGGAAACAAGGCTTAAGCAACCACAAAGTCTGTTTGCTCCACCTCAACAACCTGTGTCATTCATTACTACATCTCTGTTGAATTTATTTGAAACTGGTTGTCCTGCAGAAGTCATGAAAACACATGGCCAGATAGAAGAGAGAGATTATTTCATGACTGAGAGTAATGAACTCGCACTGCAGCCTTTATTACATACCACTCACAGTTCACTCTTACATACCAGACATCCCAGCTATTGGAAACAAATCCTTAAGAACCTGGTTTCACCAACTCTTGTTACACACGGGACAACTTCCGTTAACAACAAGGGCGGGAGACACAGCCCCATCTTTTGCACTCTCCTTCCCCTTATCAAAAAGCATCTCACAGCAGGAGCCGTACTGCATGGCCAACTGTTTTGTAGCAGCCAACAGATACAAAGCATAGAACATAACACTGTAAGTAATGGCAGAAGTCAGCATCAAAATAATTCAACCTACAATTTAGGATTACGTTTTTGCACCCAAACAAGATAGCACATACAATCAACCCCATTATTAAAGACTCCTACCTGGAAGACTGTTTTCCCCAGTGAAGGTCATTAGCAAAAACATAATTGTCATACAACCCCCCTCAGTTCACCGGGAAGCATCCCACACAGATAACAGAGGGACATGAAAGAACTACGCCTTACTACTTCCCCCTCCTTGCAGCAGGCAAGGAAGGACTGAACCACAAACATGATCCGTAGCAACACTCAGAGTTGGTATGTGACAATACAGGGAATTAGAAGCACATGTGCTAACGGAGAAGCGTAATGTAATTGGCATGCTCGAGACGTGAGTAAAGCAAGACATTGACTGGGAGATTAAATTACGAAGGTGTCAAATTCATAGAAGGGATGAAGGCAACAAAGCAGAAATAGTTGGCAAGATGGGGAAAAGAAACATTACATCAGAAAAGTTTTTTTAAAAATAGCAGGTTTTGTTGACACCCCAGAAGCCACTTGGATTAATAAAGAAAGAAAAAATGAAGAGGTGGGAGGTGAAAGTGGCTGAAACACCCTAAGTCCAGAAAGGGCAATGTTTTATATGCAAAGCAAGTCATCAAAGGCAAGAAGCAAAATAAAAAACAAGGCAGGCCTTGTATCTGCTTATTCCTTATGCAGAAGCCCAGAGAGCATTATGGGCTTCCTTCTTGAAAACAAGCCAAACGCAGCCAGCAATAAAGACTTTTGTGAACATATAAACATCAGGAAACAGGGTAAACACAAATGATTGCTGTAAGGCCAATGACACATTGACATCAGGACAAGGAAACAGCACCTGGTATAAAATAAGACAAGAAAGCATTTCAATCCAAGAGGAATCAGAAATAAAAAGGGAAGGTGTGATGCCATTTCCATAAAACAGTATCTGTATTAAGTCTATCCAGACAGATGTTATTACCCATAAACTGGGTAATGATACTAAACTAGCATACAGTAATACTAATTTGCTATCAATAAGTATAAGATAACACAGCCTTACAACCTTCACTGCATACAGAGAACGGTAATTTCTGGTGTTATACACATTTAAGCACATGCAAACAGAATTTCCAGTCTAAGATGTAGTCTAGAAAAGTGTATGCACATAAAAATTTAAATCCCCAAACTTATTACAACTACACACAGCTTTTTTTTTTTTTTTGTAAGAACAAGGGTTTTGCATGCTTACAAAGACCTGAGTTGCAAGCTTTGTGCTCCAGAGAGGCAGCAAAAAGGAACCAACCCCTAAATGAGTTCAGCAGTGTCACCTCTCTCCCTCAATTATGTGCCTTCACCTATTTCTTCCCTAAAAACATACCACCTTAGTTATTTTCAATGAAAAATCCAAGGCATCAGCAACTCTGAACTTTCACACACACTTGAAAATGGAAAAATATTCTGATAACATTGAAGCTTATTCATTTAGATTGCGCTTCTCCTCCAGCTGGAGCCGCATTCATAGGGATACAGTTCACAACTTCACTTCCTCATTTAATGCCCCACAAAAACTGTTTATTGCTTCACACAGCTTTCTGCTATGAACATTATCTTTTTACTTACACTATGAACTGCAGGACATCTTCCTGGTTTTTTTTTCCTGCCAGAAAACATTATTTTGACATACCCTTAGACTTGTAATACATAACAGCATTAAAAATCAATCGTTTTTCTACTAGTGTATGTCAGCCTCATGCTGTTTATTACTGTCATGCTGTAACACTCTATCATAAAATTACTTCATTGTTAAATTACTTCCCCAAGCACTTTACTGGTCCTCAGCTAAAAATACAACCACTGAAGTCACCATCGGTTTCTCACTCTAATCAGACTGGAGGGGCAAATAATTTTACCATTATGTAGTGACACCAGCTCCCAGTCTGACAGTTCCTCACTGCCCTGAACCATTATTTCAAAACCACAGGGAGATAAATAAACTTGCTTTCAGAAATTCAGACCTAGCCACTCTGAAAAACCACAATAATGGTGACATCCCCAGAACTAGAAGAGTAAAACATCAGCAAGTAAGACTAACCAGACTCTTTATTAATGATTTCCATGTATAATCAAATAAAAAGAATTAAGAGTTCATTAGCACCTGAACATTTTTTCTCCGAAATCAAGAGAGAAATAAAACTGGGAAGGAGATGGTGTTATGAAATCACAAGCAGCAAGCAAATGAACTGGGGAGAAAACTCAGCAACTTGTTTCTTTTACACAGTCCCTCATTGCAAAAACAAATGTAGACAACCGCTTCCCCACACACACTTTTTTTTCCTTTTTAAAAAGCAGTGTTGTAGGAAAGACTTCTGCCCTGGTCAACTTTCCATACGGGACCTTCAAATCCTGGCAACATCCTGGAAACTACTCTGCCATCACCACCCTATCTCATGAAGGATGACTAACTGGGAACTGGAGATGATAATGCCTACCCAAGATGGGTCTTAGGAAGCACCTGTGATTCCCATAAATAAGCCCCCACAGGCTAATGCATGAAGAACCAAGGATCTGAAAAAAAACAAATCAAAGCCCAAAAGACATTGAAGCACCTTTTCACCTGGTAAAAGACTACTTACATCCACATCAGAACAAAATTCAGCCCATACATCATTGCAAGGTCTGGCTTGACTCACTAGCCTGACCACAACCAGAAAACAGTCCATGGGATCTTTTCTAAGCATTTAATCAACATTTCCACCCGTCTAAGCAAGGTATTTCTCCTGTACACTAAAATGCCCTTGACTCAGGACTTCACCCAGTTCTCCAGCATATGAAGCGGAGGGATCATTTGAGTCGTCTGTTCCAGGCAATCACATGGCCATTGAGTGCAAGAAGATACCCAGAAAAGCCATTGTACCACACAGCATTTCACGCTCTATAATAAACTTCCTATCAGAAGCCACAGAAAATATTCTTGTAGCACAGGACGCGAGCATGTCACATCAGCATGCCAGCTTTTTGGAGGACTCTATTCCCTGTTTGACAGTTGATAATACAAACAGAAATATCAAAATCTGCCACCCCACAATGTTCCCAGTGCTGATGACAGGTATGCACATGGCAAATATGCACAAAGCCATTCACTGATGCTTATAAATCAGATCTTACCTTTCCTGTGCTTGAATATATCACTTGGAGATAATTTCAGCAACTCTGCTGTGACTTGTTTACACTGTCAAAAAAAAGAAAGGGGAAGAGGGGTCAGGAAGGAAAAGAACAGATCAAAAGACAAAGCTGCTTGCTCACGATTAAAAGTGGGAATGATTCTTAACTTAACATCTGTATCCTTCGAAGCAAAGTAACAGTCCCTGTAAGTCTCCCACAAATTAAAATGTAACCCTGTAGAACTAAGTAGAGCACTGTGGTACTACAAAGCCTACAGCATCTGGGACAAATCACTTTCCTCACAGAGCGATGCTGCCTAAGGTGGGTGCCACTCACCCTGGAGAGAGGTCTGGATGGGGCAGAGGCTCAACGTGAGGGTAGTTACAGACAGGACCCAGGTACAAGACAACTCTGTATTGCAATGCACATTTGTACTGAGTCTGAGGTTGGACATGCTACAACTCCTCATCTTTCCCATCTATCCCATCTTTCATGAACAGCTCCAAATCCAATCAAAAAATTGAAAGATCTTCTAAAACAGCTTCAAGTCCAGGTTCCTCAGTCCTAACACTCAGAGCATATTTGAAATGGCTTCAGTTATTAAACTGAAAGTTCTGTCACTTTTACCTTTCTGATTCTTTCCCCTGTCCCATCAGCAGAGGGTGAGCAAGCAGCTGTGTGGTGTTTGGGCTACCGGACAGGCTAAAACCAGCACAAACTCCCCACAAATCCTGGCTGCAACCACCTCCCTGTGCCACTGCTTCCCTCCCACACAAGTCTGCCTCAGGAACACTACTGCAGCATCCCCAGTGAGCAATTAACACAGATCCCCTGGAACTATCCTTGTTTACACGGCTGGCCTGGCCTGATAAGTGGAGAAGCCACAGACCAACAAACAAGTCAGAAGAGTTGAAGGAATGTTTGGCCTCAAGCAAAGCCCCCTCGCTCCTGCTGTGAGGGGGAGACCCCACTTCACACAGCACCAGACACAGAACAAACACCTCACACACAGCGACTGCGAGGATGTCGCTGAGTCCCACCTTGCAGGCAGGGACAGGCAGCAGGCACTGTGCCTGTGCCCCCACAGGTGCTGCCGCTCTGGAGCCCAAGGCAGGGACTGGCAGGGACCGGCGGCAGGGACTGGCAGCCCCCGCAGCCGCCGCCCTCACACCTCGTCGCTGCTGAGGCGGGCACCTGCCGCCATCGCTCTCACGAGGTACCGGGGCACGCGGGGCGCTGCCGAGTGCGCCATCCAGAACGTTCCGTGCAGCCCGCCCCGCCGGCACCTGTGCCCGCCGCGCTGGGGTGGTTCTGTCCGGCGGTTCTTCACTTAAAGCTGTTAACAGAGCAAACGCGGATGGAGCAAGCACTAGAGCCAGTGGAGGGGAAGGTTCCCCTCAGGACAGGGCTGGCTGCCCTCAGAGCGGGGAGGGGCTGTGCCTCAAGATGTGCTCTGTCTTATTGACGGTAAAGTCGCAAAAATAGTAGGACAGCCCTCACTCAAACCATCCACTTCTGCATCAGAGTGATGAAACCGGCGTAAAACACTCCCTTCGGGTCAGAGGAAACTGTTGGGTGAA
This sequence comes from Caprimulgus europaeus, assembly GCA_907165065.1. The sequence continues at coordinate 32,321,857 of OU015531.1, read as the reverse complement.
GGCTGTGGGCTGCACCCACCCCGCTGACAAGAGAGGCCCCGACAGCAGCACCAGGGTCTCCTCACACCCCCTGGGCAGTGGCTCCTGCCTGCACCTGGCCAACTGCTGCAGCTCAAAGCACAACAGGCATTTTAAAAGCAACTTGTATCCTACCCTTTGAGGTTCAGACTTCCCTTCTAGTTCCCTCTCTAGTTTGGCAGTCTGTTAGCAGCGCTCCCAGGCCCACAGAAACTCTCACTGGAACAAAGTAAAGATTATGGTTTGGCATGAGGCACTGTCTGATGATACCAGACTGCTAGCTGTCCCCAAAACTCACAGTTCCATAATAATGTTCCATCTTTTGCCAGTGTTCTGCCCTGGTGCTTCTGTTCTCCTCGAGCCACTGTCTCTCCACAGCTGAGAGACAATTTGTTTTCCTACAGACCTTCCCTCCTGGCTTTGCTGCTGAGAGGAACATACAGCAGAATGACCTGTTGTTCAGAGAGAGGCAAATATATTCTATCATCCAAAAGACTGGGGTTTTTTCCTCTTGTCCCCCTTTCCTATCTCACAACTCCTTTTAGTTCCACCGGGGGAAGGACAGAGCAGTGTTTGCTCTCCCTTGCACCCATCTATTTTGCTAGAAGAAGGAAGCAGGAAAGGAATCCAACCCAAACAAGGTTTTCCCCCAGGCAGGCAAGGACGATGTGATGACTGACATGTTTCATCCTAACAGAAATCCAGCTCCAGCAGATTTATGATTTAAAAAATTGGCAATACTGGAAGGAATTAGTATCACAGAAGATCTTAGAGGAGTTTTGGTCTAGTTACTCAGTGAGATAAGGACAAGGAGCCTCACCGAAAGACAAATTGATCCCGGTTGCACAATGGTTTTGCTGCCGTGAACGGAGAATAATTTTCAGTGGGCAGTACCTGAAACATGAAGTACATCTGTTTTACCCTGGTGTAACATGAGACTGAACTGTGAATTTTTATGAACACAGAGAAACAGCTGCAGAAGTTAACACTCACAATAATCCCCCTCAGTAAAGTATTTGGCCCAAAAAGGAGTATATAAACTCTCAGGCTTTGTGCATCATTTCTCATATATGCTATTCAGGTCTGTTGCTTCTCAACACACAATGCCACAGCACATTCAGCCACATATGTAACATTAGATTTAACAAAAGGATAAAACTGGAAAGTACTTCAGACATTTACATCAACCCCACCTTACATAGCAGGTGGCCATTCAAAGCACCTGCAGGTTTTTTGTCATCAGGATAGCCTAGGAGGTCCAAAAAAACAAATTGAGGTAGCATCATAAGCATAGAATCACACTGGAAAGAAAAATAGACCTCATCCATGAAAAAGTACTTCGCTGACAGTCTTAACATTCATGGTCACAGTTGTACTTTTCAGGCTGTCAGTGAGCTCTGTGAAACAGGCTCCAAGATGGCAGGGGCTGGGAGAAGACAGCCTCCACAGCAAAAGCCCATAGGATAACCTTTTCTGAAGTGATGAGGAAGCTGAGAGGATGACACAACTGTTGAAAGTACCCTCCTTAGTGTTCCGATATTAACTACTGCCAGCGAAGCAGTTGCTGCTTGGCTCAGCAAAAAAGTACATTTTCTAAACGAGAGACTGGGCCTAGAAGAGCAGAAAATGTGTCTGATTTCATTTTGAAAGGAGAGAGTGCAGAGAACTTGATTTGTAGCCTGCATCATGCTTTAAGATCCGACATGATGAAAGCTGTTATTATACTTTAAGGGTCCAATGCTGGCAGTCCTTAATTACACTGAGCAACACTTCATGACTTGAATAAAACCATGGGGTTCAGCAGGTCTGTTTGTGTGAAGTACTATTCAGGCTGAGAGCTGCAGTTTGGCTTCAGTGCTATTTGCTTCTCCTGTTTCTTCATAGAACATCAGAGCTCCTAAATGCTTTTCCAAAGAAACCAGAAAGAACATTGCGTGTCTGTTCCTTTTTCATTTAAGAGAAATGCATCACTGCCCTTTATGATCATTATCAAAATCTGTATTTAAGCCCTGAGAGTGGCAGTCATTTTTACTGTTTAACATATTTTGGCCTGCTTTCCGTTTCATCCAAGTTCATAACTTGCACTAGTTGGTTTGTTCTGGCCTCTTCTTCCATGATATATACTGTGCAGTAGATCTGGTCACTGAGTCTTTTGCTGAATATTTGGTTCAAGGAATTGGATTTTCAGTGTTGGAAAAAATCAAAAGAACAGCTCCAGAGGGCAAAGTTACTAGGTCAGAGCTCAGAGAAGTGTTACATAGCCCTCTTGACACAAAAACAGTTGTAGGCAGTCAAAAATAATCTTAATTTGGGCAATTGAGTTTGACGTGACTGTGACTGAACATGATTGAAATCCACTTTAGAGCCCCTAGAACAAGAAGATAAGTCAAAGCTACCACTTGAAAATTATTTCTTTCATATCTTTTATTGGCAATACTATGAACTTCTAGTTAATGATGTAGCAGCTGCAAAATGTCCAGGTCACAGCTACAATTTGGGAAAACAAGCAGAAGTTTAATTTGTTACCCAAACAACCTGAAACTCTGAGATGTTGTTCCCTTTGTCAGCATATTCCTGCCATCAGACATTCTCTTCGAGCATGCAGTAAAGGACCATCACTTCTGGAGCTGGTGACTAGCGTGAAGGTAGCCAGGGTGGGAAATGAGACAAATTGCTTTCAACTGGCACAGAGAGTTTCAGCAAGACTGTAAAGGGACATTTTTCAATGCACCCAAAAGGTGCTGGGTATCACGCTCCTATTGAAAGACCACAAGTATTTAAGTAATGAACTCCACCTTTGCACTTTGGAGGAACAACAAGGAACACTAAACAAATAGTGTTTAAATGAACGCCAGCCTGCATTCAAAGTCATTGATGAGAGCTCTCAATCCCAGCCAGTCATTTGAAAATATTCACAGCCGCAGACAAAAGCCTTTAAAGTCTCATCTTTGCAGTTGGAGAGAAAAAGCCCAGCCGTTAGCTTTACTCAAAGGGCATTCCTGACGGACAGTTATCCAGACGTGTTCCAGCTCTGTGTGAAGTTGTCTCCCGAAAGACTCACTAAAATGTTTCTGCAGTCATGAGACCAGGCTGCAGGAAGTTAATCCTTGTCATCACCTTTGTGACTCACCTTGCAGTTTCAGCTGGACAAATTATTCCTCACATCTCCTCTTCAGAAAAATAAACCACTGCGTTGAGTTGTTAGCGCAGAATGGCTGCCACGTTCCAGTCTAGGCAGATGGATTACAGCAGTGAGTCATCAAATTGAATGTACAGGCACGATAGCTAAGATTTACAAAGAAGCCTAAGCCTTTATTTATTTCACTGGACTTAAATATCTGAACCATTTACACTCTGCTAAAACCCCTCAGCAGTGTACCTAATCCCTAAAATACCGGTAGCTGTGTTATACGCTGCAGGAACTTCAGTTTTACAAGATACCAATTGCTGAGCAATAATGCTCACTGCCACATGATTTGCAATGCCTATGTGCTTAGGAACAGGGAAAAAATCACTATATATATAAAATTTAGAATTGGTCTCAAAACAAACAATGACAATGTTCAAACCAAACATGAATAAATAGGAGTTTAATTCTTTTGATTTTAGTGTTCTTAAAAACTGCTTCCTCAAGGACTCTGGCCCATAAATAAATCTAGGACAGAGATGACAACTTTTGGTGGTGGTGGTTTTGTTTGTTGACAAACCAGAAACTCTAGGAAAAAAATAATTACTTTGAGCCATATCCACACAGCTGTCTTATTGTTTTCAACTAAGATATTTGTATAAATAAATAATACATATAAAGAAAGTAAAAATAATTGGTCTGTTTTATCATTGTGATGCTGAAAGATGTTTTCCTTGTTTGTTGCTGTATGAATAATTAACTGGTTTCATTAACCTTTCATTCTAGGTAAGGAAATGTGATTGAAAGATGGTAAGAGCACTGTAAGCCATCAAGCCTGAGAGCTTCCTGCTGATACTAAACTTTGGCAGACGGATGCTAAGGAAACTACTCACCAGAAGAAAACAGAACCCATTCTGTCATGCTCTGCAGTGGTGCCATTCATTTCCTTAACCTCCAGAAAGCAAATCTACCCTCTGTGCTGGAGGATGGCACAGAGCATCTGTGACAGCAGCAAGTGACAGGAAACATGGTAGCCTTATCAGCTGCTGATTACACTAAAATTAACCTCTTCCCAGACCGTCTCTGTGCCCATGTCAGGAACCAAGAAGGTAAAAAGTCCCATGCTTCTTGTTTAATACTAAAAGGTTTTACTTTTCCATGTTACAGTTATACCTCCTCAAATGTATATTTTGAGATTTTTTAAAACATAGGGGGGTGGAAAATCAACACTGAGATGGGATCAGAAGCAAATTCAGAACAACCAAAAAGCCAAGGTAGATGTTAAGGTGGACAAGATTCTAGACTAGGTTTATATCGATTGTCTCCTTTTCCAGTTGACCAGATCTCTTTAAGGCTGTCTTTTCGGCTTTGCATCTGCAAGGGGCATCTTGAAGAAAAACAAAAGCAGAAAGAATGTGGAAAAATGACTGATACCAAAATTTGGACGAATTTTCAAACAGCAGACTGAGATAGAAAGGACAACAAAGGATTTGGTCTGTTGGAAGAGAACAAACACTAATAAAAAGGTGGGACATGAGGGCATGAAGGAGGTGTATGCGGAAGCAGGAAGGATTGGCTGTAGTTGAGTGGGACTTGAAAGAAGCAGGCAGAATGGGCTAGATCCTCTACCTGTTTAAATTGGCATTGCTTCTTTGACTCAACAAAGCAGTACAATTTACATGAGCTGACGATCTGGCCTGATAGCTGCAAGTTTGAGGATAGACCATATTCATCACAAGGCTGCAAACCTTCCCCACCCTAGGAAAACAAGAAGCATAATCTGGTCCCTGAGATTGCTGTAGCCAAGTGGAAAGGTGCCAAACACCTGAATATCCCATATGTGAGGCTCTTTATTTGGGGAAGGAAAAAAAAAGACAATAAAAACAATTTTACTGCCAAATAAAAGTATCCCTGATGCTTTCGTATAGAGAAACAATGACATCCAGTGGTGAGTTACATTAATCACACAGGCTTTACATTAACCTTACCTCAAGAAATCACAGACTTGGTTTCTTTAAATTTGTCTTTAAAACAGACTTGAAAACTGTCCTTCCTGCTTTCTTTTCTAATAAGCCAAGTGCCTCTGCATTTTTCTGTCAGCTGTAGTTCTGAAACCCTGCTCTAGGTCCTCAAAGTCTAATAGGGCCTTGATAGTTTCTAAGAGAAACATCTCCAGGTGATAGCAATATTATCTTTGTGAGCAACTGAAGGCTTCTCGGCAGAGTAGGCAAAATAGAGTTTGCAGTGCCCGCAGAGCAGATGAGTGCCTGGCACTGTCCTCCCCATGCCAGTGGTGACTACCTACACCCTGCCTCACTTGGATCACAGACTGACAAGCAGCTCCAGGCTGGAAGATAGAGGGAAAAGGAGGTTAAGAATAGAGCCTGGGGATAATCTGATACTTGCACAAAATTCTCCTCCTCTTCTTTCCCCCAACCAACCTCAGAAGAGGTCAATACAAGATCTGGTCCATGATTAATAGTGCCAGGCTGTAGGCACCACAAAACTGCCTGTTTACCCTGCTTTGTTTTGTCCACCACCCCAGTGGAAACAGATGACCTTTGGTTTGTTGCTTTTATTCTGATTCATTTTGTCTCCCACTGCTGCTTCAGGGATAACCCCTCAACCCCATCCTATTCAGTTTGATTTGTATTTTCAGCTCCTTTTTGGATTTGTACTATATACTGTCATCTATGGTTTCCATTAAAAAAAAAAAAATAATAATTGATCATACATTTCCTTCCTGTAATTTAATTGCATCCTGAATTTCTGAAGAGAACAGAAGGGGAACTTAGATAAATTGACAAGTGACTCACTCAGCAGCAAAGCACTTTACCCAGAAACGTTCTTGGAGTAAACTGTCACACCACCACTAGTCTGAAGGGTCAAGATGAAGAGCCACTCTCCAGAACTGGGACAATTTTTTTCCTATATTTGTCCAGATTCAATCTTTCTAAGCTTTATTTCTTTTCTTCCATCTAGGCATCTCACAGATTGATGTATCTACCATCACAAGGTCCCCTTAAGAGGAAGCGGTGCTGGCATACTTGTATGACTGAGAGGCACAGTGGAAGACAACCAGAATTTTTTGTGTATAAGCTCGTGGGATGAAACCACCTACCTACTAGACTTTTCAAGAGAAGTTGGCTACTGGATTCCTAGTGGGATTTTGTCATGTAAGTACTTTCAAAATCCCATCAGACACCCAGTGTCATCATTAAGTGCCTAAACAGTCCAAAGACTGCCCCAAATGTTTCTATCAAAGCTACACAAAAACCTCTGTCCTTTCAGCTAAATCGTGCTGTTTGTACCAATTGCTTGACTACAGCCTTTGGGGATCAGAATTTTAAATAGTCTAGGTAAAAAGTCCATGCAAAAATATTTTCCCTGTCTCAGTTTTGGTAACTGACCCCTTGCTCTCATATTAGGGAGCAATGTTAATTTGAGGAGTGGATTCATTTTCATGGTATCTTTCTTAAACACCTCACTCACATACTCTCCAACCCTTTCTTCTTCCAAGCTAAACAATTCTCACTTTTGCACTCTATCCTCAGATGGAAACCCCACCCAGTCTTCTAACCATCTCATGACATGCTTTTGGTGGACTTCCAAACCAAAGAGGTTTCCAAACTGAACCTCCAAAATGTTTGAGGTTTCCCCATCTCTGTATAGTACTTTCCAAGAGCACACTCCCATTGATTCTGGAGGCAGCCTTGAATCAAAACTAACCATAATGCAGTCAGGAACAAGTCTGGCTACTTTTTAATGAGGAAATATGCTCTTAGGAAGTATCATGTAGTGATGGGCAAACCTCAAACACATTGGAGGTTCTGCTCATAAACCTCTTTGATCTAGAAGTCTCACCCAATGGCAAAAACCTGATGATCATGCATGCACAAAAGTACACCAGCCATGACATGAGGGAGCTATTATCAAGGTGGGCAGGCAGCGCAGTCCCCGCTACTCACCCATGCTGCTGACTGGAGCAGTCCTAAGTTTTAGCAAGAAAAGAACATTTCATTACCAATAATAAAAGCAAAAATAACCCAGAAGTATGCAATTCAAGTTAACAGTCATCCCTCCCCACCCCATAAACTCCCACTGCAGTCGTATCTAGCAGAGCCAGTTCTAACGTTGCTCTCAAATCTGCAGCTGCAGAGAGCCCAGGCCAAGCCAGGTTCAGATGATAATGTAGCTTTAACTGCTCATTGTTCCACAGTGACAGAGAAATCAAGCTCTGCTGGGATGCACCACCCTTTTTTAAATTAATCTAAACTAAAAGACTTGAACTCTGGAAGAATAAATTTTGCTTTTGTTGCATGTCACTATTCTCCCACTGGGACAAGTCCATCTACAACACAAAGTCATTATAGTCTCAGCTTCAAGGCTGGCTTTTTATTTCAATCCACAGAGTCTCATGCCTCTACATCAAAGACCTGTCATGTTAGGTAGGTGGAGAGACAATGCTAGAGAAACAAGGAACTCTGAAACCAAGGTAGAGCAAGAAAACAAAACAAGGCAACAGGCACTCTGTGAGTGTGTGCCTGCCCATCTGTCTGCCTCTTCTCAAAGTCCTGCAGCAGAAGGGATTTTCATTCTCACAGAGAACTTTTTCATTGTGCTGATAAGAGTTATGGGACAGAGAGCCTTTTGTACCACAAACACTAACCATAACTAAACCATAAACTTCAGGATTTACTCTTCTCACAGTCATTTATTTGTTACACTAGACAACTCCACAGGACACTAGGCTCTGCTGATTGGTTTCCCTCAAGTTCCTTGTACCCTTTCTTTACATCCCTGTCCCCAGATATAAGTAATAGACCCAACTACCTGAGAGTTTCAGTGCATCATCAAAGCACTTTTAAAAGGCTTTTAAGTAAAAACAAAACTCCCTCTTGTTTCTTACAAAGTCCAAGAAAACAAAGCATTGTTATTTCATAGTTAGACTCTGCACTGTGCAATACTACAGCAACTGCATCAGAAGAGAGTCATGACAGGTCAAAATAGGGTTATGTACCTGGAGCCCTCAGAAAGAAGGGGAGGGAGTTAGTTCTAAACCAGTTAGAATGATTCTGAGCAAGTGTGAGCAACTGCTATTATTGTGATGTCCAACTGAGTAATATCTTATTTCTAATTTTAACATTTGAGAGGAACTTTTTGTTTGGCCTGGCTTGGCCAGGGAGCCCTTGGCAGTTGCCTACGGCTCAAATGCTAATATGTCAGGAATTCAGGTTGGCATCCTGTGTCTCGGCACACCGATGAGGATGTGTTGTTTCTCTGAACTCTCACTTCCCGTCTGCTTCACTGTCGGCCTGTACGAAAGCCACCGAACAGGAGACTTGCAGGTCATGTGGCTCAGTTCCCGTGCACTGTAGACTCTTGAAAACTTTTGGTTGTATATCTCTGTGGCTCCTACTCAGGTGAAACAGAGGTCACAACCAACCAGAAAACTTCTCAAGTATTAGCATTTTTCTATTTTTTCTGATAACCTGTGTAATACAGAATGCTGAGCAAATAGGCTGCAGAAAATAAGACATGAACCAAAGTGAACCTTTTACTGTAAGGTCTGAAAAGATTCCATTAACTTTTTATTATCAATAATATGTAACTTTAGATTGTCTCTTCATCTCTGATATCTAGCCAGAGTGGATGCAGTGCCAAAACAGAAGAAGCACTGTGCTCACCTTTGTAACTGTACGTGACAGTTTTACCTTGGTTAACTAAATATGATAACCGTAACTCAGTATCAGCAGTAGCTCTGAGGGTTTAGCTCTTAGTTGCCTAAGACTGGAAGGATGGATGAGGAAAGGAGGTTATACCCTCTGTTTCAAACTCTTGAGTAAATGGGAAGCTTTCCAGAAGTAACAGAAGTAACCACCCCTTACTTGCCCTAATTAAAAAGTTCACAGCACCGCTGAGAGAGAACTCAGATAAGCCTCACTGAACTTGACCCAACCTTTTGATCCACTAAAGTTCAGACAAGATAACCGCAAAGTACATTAGTGAGATGAGACTGAATCAGCCCTGAAATTAGAGATGCAAAAGACTGACCTCATTTTCCCTTCTTAGCCCTTCTTCCTATTCCTGCCCAAAGTTACTCAAATTGTTTAGTCTGGTATTTCCTAGCACTTTCATGTATTTATTTTAAATAAAATGAAAGGATGGGGTAGCTGTTATGAGTCTTTAGAGGTTCCACAGTCCTCTCTTGCTAGTCAACCTAGAATTTTCTTTCCTCTCACTCTTCAGATCCCATCTCGTGTTTCATTGTGTGGTTCCTCTTCCCACTTAGGTCTTTCATATATTTTTAACTCCTTCACCCTTCCTTGTGCCATCACTTAGACGAACTCTCAATACTTGTTTTCTTTTTAATTACTTTTCTCAGATTTTTTTGTCTCCCTCACCTGATTATTCTCATGGCTACTTAATGCCCACAAACTGACTCATATCTTCCATCCAATTGTTACACACACAACTGAACACAATATCCCAAATCTCATGATGCCAGTGCCATCTCAGCAAGAAGCATAATTATTTAATATCTGATTTGCTGTCTCCCTATAACTCAGAGGTCATGTCCAATAATACTACTTCCCAAATCCCTCTATCTGATGAAGTATTTGCAGTTTCCTTTAAACATATTAGCTACATTTTTCTAAACTGAATCATGTTTGTTTTCTTCTTATTATAGTACTATTCTCTTGAGGCTTCTTTTGTACAAGTAGATGGAAAGAGTTTTTTCCCCTTATTATTGCACAAGAGGATTTTATGTCTTTGGATGTGTCATAATAAAATGGTTTTGGTAGCAGCAAACCTAATTCCTGTTGTTATTAAACCATAACACACTTCAGGACAACTTAGTCATTGTGGAATAACAGAGTCTTGTGAGTACCACATATACCTTGCAGGAAATGCTGAAGTAAGAGGAAGTGGGCTACAGAGAGACAAAGAGGAAGGATTTACAGGCTGAGTGAGAAATTCAATCAGCTGCTCTTAATGCTCTTAATTAATTAAAAAAAACCAACCCACAAAACAAACAAACCACTAATCACTAACAGCTAATTTTTTTCTGTTACTTAAAAAATTTGCAGTGACCTTCCTCATATAGTTAAAGGACAGCAAAAAGCATGGTAGGAAAAAATTGGTTCTTAATTGTATATACTTTGTGATGAAAAAAATATAACCCAGACTTTGGTTTAGCAGGGGGGCTCTATCTGTCCTACAGCAAATATTGGGGTACTTGGTCTATAAAGAGGCTGCTCTCTTCTTGACTTATGTGTAGTCAGTATATTTCATATGTAAAGATGGGTTTTGAAAGATTTACAGCCAGTCATGGACCACTTGGGAAAGGTATTTTCTTCACATTCAAAGCTGGACTTTCTTCCCAGCCACTCAGTCCTCCTGCCATTTCAAACAACTGCTTGCCAAATGAGAGCTCGTTGTAGTAGGAATGGTGCGCTTCTCTTTGGGAGAGTAGGGCGGGTCTCGTGCATGCAGCCAGCCATGGGCTGTCCCAGGCTTCACAATTGTCTGGGAATTAAAATTTTATCTATCTGAAGACAAATATATATATATATATACTTCTAGGTTTCTATAGTGGCTGGTCTACTATACATCTTCATCTAGACTTGCCTAACAATCTTCTTTGACCTAGACAGTCTGAATTTCAGGTTTGGCTAGAGTGTAAACTAGTCAGCAAGAAGAACAAACTGAAAGCCTGACAGTACAGAAGGCAGAGTTGTCCACAAGGTGTTCAGAGGACTGGAAGGTTATGCTGGTCGAGTCTGTTGCAAATCCAGTACCATCTGACAAAGATGAAAGATAAGATAAGGCAGAATGAAAATTTGTGTGTGAAAAAGCATTTTGGTGGTGAGTTAGCCCAGATGCATTACATCTCTGTCATTAAAGAGCCCTGGTCAGATCACACAACTCAACTAAAGAAGCTGGCAATGTACCACTTTATACCACTTGATACCTATGAATTTACATAATCATGTGGCAGCTGGATGTATTTATGCACAGAACCTGGTTTAAAGAGGCTTATTTTGGGAGGTACCTTGCAGAAAAATATCCTTGATGGCCACGTCACTTTAAAAGAATAATAACTTGTGTCACGGGAGATGGTACACACCTCGGCTTTGCCATTCAGCTGAGAGAACATCACACTTCAGAGTCATTGTGCTTCCTTGCACTGCACTTTGTGAATGTTCCACCACTCATGCTGCTCGGGGCAAAGAGTGACTTGGGAGCTAGTTGGAGAGAAGCTGGTGCACTGAGTGAGGGAGAGCTCAGTGGTACCCTGACACCGGCACTGCCTGCTACTGCACTGTCAGCCTGGCAAAATCTAGGCTAGTCCCCACAACCCAGATGCCTGGGAGGTGTGGAAGTGACACAGAGGCGAGAAACAAGGAAAGTAAGAATGGGAGGAACTAACTGGTCTCAGAGAAGTGAAGTGGATCAGGAGCAAACACTAAGTCAACAAATGGAGAGAGGAAATTAAGAGAGAGACAAAAATCCTCATTTAACAGTTTATAGCAACAGGTCCTAGGAGAATTCTCTGAGGCTGCATCCCTTGGAAACGAAGCCATCAATAATGCAATCCTGGAAAGGCATCCCCACTCCAAGTCTTGAACAGTATGGATCCAGGAAATATTAAATCCATCTGCTGTGGAGAAAATGTTTTATCAACAACAAAAAACCCATTTGATTTATTCTCTAGACGCTGGGCCCAGACTCAGTCACTAAGCTGTGCTATCTAATGTGGTTAGACAACTTCTAGGGAACTAACCTCTTGTTGCCATTACTCACAGTATTTGCTTTTCCCCTATTGCCTTACTCATCTGATTCCTCCCTTCTTATTATGACTCTGGTTGAGTTGATAGGTCATAATTTATACTACAGGCTGAGGCTTTCATGCCTTTGTCGGTAACTTGAGCCAGGCAAGTGAGTTATTCTTGCCTTTGCCTTGTTTCTCCATCTCATTCTTCTCCGTCTGGGAGTTTACCTAGACCTAGAACATGCTAACTCTGTAGTACTACCCATCAGGATAGAGGACAATTTGCTTTCCCACCAGTTTTAGTTGCAGTGTGTGTCTATGAGTGTCTTTGGATGAGTTTTTGCTTGATACCAGGTATTTAATAGAAGCCTACAGTGATACAGCACCATTAGTCCCAAAGTGCTTTCCAAACCATAGATTTATCCACCTAAGTTATCCTAACTAACATTAAAACAGAGGCATCATTGGAGAAGAGCAAGCACACACTAGGCACTTTCTCTGCAAAGCTGATGTGTAGTGGGCTTTTTCTCAGGCATTGTGTCCAGCCCAACTCCAGACATTTCAAAAAACAAATCACCTACCTTTGATACTAGTTCGAGGTCAGTTCACTAGCTCCTCCCATGTGGATGAAAGCCAGAGCATGGTTTACACTCATTTTATACCATACCCTACCCACGTTACACAGTGGGCACAGACTGAAACTACCCAAGTCCTGACACAGAACCCAATTGCTTTCTCTTAATGATCACATGTGCCAAAAGTAGTACAGAACAGTTCTTCTCCATCTTTCTGGGCAAAGACTCAGAGAGCAGCTACATTTACTGGGAGTGAAAGGCCCATGAAACCCCTTCATGTTGTGCAGCACCATCCACTGAGACACAGGGATGGAGCTGCACTCCAGGCTGAAGCTGCACTGAGGTTCCTCAGATTGCAAAATGCTCCTCTGTAAAATACCAAGAGCTTCAGCTAAGTCTACTGTGATAACAAAATCAAGAATGAGTGGAGACAGGGTCTTCTTACACTGCCAAAAATGGCTGCCTTCCTAATATGTGCTCTCGCATCCATACCAAAATACTGGATACCAAATTGCTTGAAGATGTCCAGATCACTTACTGGTAGACATAAGGCAAAGTATTCACATGGGGCAAAAATAGCCTTCCCCTCCTGTTCTATCCCATCCCATCCCATCCCATCCCATCCCCTCCTGTCCTATCCCATCCCATCCCATCCCATCCCATCCCATCCCATCCCATCCCATCCCATCCCATCCCATCCCATCCCATCCCATCCCAAAAGAACCTTGCATTCTTCATGTTCAAAAAAAGAGCTTCCCTAGTCAGAGAAGGGAGGCCCTACCTCAGCTGAGCATTTTGTTATTAGGATTCAGGACATTCTCCACATCTTTCACCATCAAGAGCTCAGCAAGTTTATTGTGTGCAGCAGTGCAAGTCAGATCTGGCTGGTTTTTGCCTAGGTAACATCAAAAGAAAAATGTAAGGCTTCAGTTAGGTAACAGTAAGGTAAAATCAGGTGGCCACTTGAGACACGTTAAACTCCAGGAAGGGTTAAAAAGTTGAGCTCACCTGCCAATTTTTCAATAACCAAAGTCTTAAAACAAACAAAACAGAGCCAAAACATCCTCCCCATCCAGAAACATACAACAGAGTTTGAATCAGCCCCAGCAATATGGACAAATGCAGAGCTGGCCCATTAAAATACCTTTAACCTGCTTCAAAAATGCCCTCATGATCTTTTGAGTTGGAGCAGTGATTCCTAATCTGCTGTTTGACAGCTGCCATGGTCTTGCCAAGGGTGGTTCCTGCTCGGTGGTGGGTGAAGTGATTATTGTATCTGCAGTCAGCTAGACAGTGCAGCAAGGAAACCTGGGAGATGAAAGGCACCATATAAATATACAATATTATTACTGCTATTATTACTATTTCACTGGCCGTTTGCCTTGCTTTCTGGTTGAGCAAGAGAATATGAGTATTCCTGAATGCCCCTAACTCTGCCTTTAGTCAAGACTCGTCTTTAGCACTGTAGACCTTCAGATATAATTTTTTCCCATCATCTCAGTTCACAGAGCCACAGACCATGTTTTTTTACTTGGTATTAACTTCAAAGTATTTTTTCCTTTTAAAATACAAGTCAATGTTATTTGTTAAATGACTGTTTTGAACTTGGATCCAATATTTTTAGTAAAAAAAAAAAAAAAGTTTTGTTTTGTTTTTTAACTGGAAAGAATCCAAACTATCCACAGCTTTTATAACCCAACTTCTTTATGAGTCAGGACATTTATTGCCAGAAAAATATTATTTTAACTTTATTAGTGCAATATAGTAGTGACATCTAGCGGCTTTCAACAGCATCATGATGAGCGAGGGAGAGGCACAACTGGCAGGACCTGTGGGAACAGATCCAGTCCGGGGTTTTTTATTATGCCATTGTTGAGAGTCAGGGGAAGCTGAATGAGCTCTTCTATAGAGTTTATCAAAATTAGAAAGTTTTAATAATATAATGAAAATAAACTCTAAGATAGGAAATTCCAACAGTATAACACCCATGTGTTTTCAACTCGCATTTATAACAAGTGAGGTAAAATTTGTGACTTCCTTTATCCCAGCTGAAATATCTCATTGTTCACCGTAGAGAGGTCCTTCACCATGAGCTAAAGAAACAATATTCTCAAATTTCTAAATCAGCTTTCAGTCCAAGGCAATTTACAGACCATGTAGCCTAAATGCCACAGGCACAGCCCAGCTCCTTTTGAAAGAAGCAGGAGTGGTGCCACAGTTCTCCATAAAGCAAGATCATATCTTCAGCATTACTTTTTTCAAAGCTGAAGCTCCTCTTTAGGTCTTCATCCAGGACACATTTACATGCAGACTTAATTTTACACTCAGGAATACCAAAAACTGCCAAGATTTGGCCTTTTAGTAACAGGACTGAGGTAGTGCACTCACCAGACTGGCAGAGGCAGAGAACACTCACAGGGCTCCTGAAGCAAGATTGACATGAGAGTTAGATGTAGAAATGTAGAAATGTAACACTTCTAGTGCTGGCATGAAAGTTTATCATCAGCTTTGTAGCCAAAAAGTATTTTTTGTTAACTGTGGAATAGCATTAACATTACAACCAACTCATGGGTTCCCTTTCTTCCTCTCTGAGCTTGCCTGCAAAATTTAGTTAGGCATAAAAATTGCCAGATATTCTTTGAAGACAAAGTCAATTATGCTTGTCTGACAATGCTCAACTGGCTGTGGAGCTTCAGCCTACCAAACATTCCTGTGATTTCAAATTCTACTGTGGATCTTAGACATTTTTCTCTCCCTTTGGCTTCTTCATTACTTGGTCAAACTTTCCATGTAGAAGGTCCGTTTAACAAAAAAAGGCTGTAACTGAAAAACAGCTATTAATAATTGTTTTGTTTAGTTGTGGACACTCTAGCTATATACAGAAAAGGAGATGAAATATTGGAAAACTCACTGTGTATAAGCATATTACCCTGTGTTGGCTGGCTGCAGCTTAGATAAACCGCAAGGTCGTTCTGTAACAGGCAGAGATCTTCCATGAGCTCTGCTGAGAAAGGCGGTGTTATGCAACTGTTGGGTTACGGCTCTGCAGGTGTGTGCCTGGGCGTGTGTGTGTATATGTGTGCGCATGTGTTTTATTATGAAAGGATTTACTTTTCCATGTGCAGCAGTGACAGCACCCCAGAGGAAGTCGTAGCTGGGAAGCATCTAATATAATATTTGCACTGCGTCTGCAGTTTGTGTCAGTGTGCCAACGTTGTTGCTCTGCTCTCCCTCCTCAGGATTATTAGGGGGTTTGTAACATTAAATATAATGACCGTCTTTGAAGTTTAGACTTAAGAACTGAGACGGTTTTTCCATGCTGGCAGTTAAGTTTCAGCCTTCTTCCATGGATGGCAGGCCAAGGAAACAAGCGGTCAGCTCCACATCTGCCTGAAGCACCTCCTCAGAGTCAACCTACTGCTTCCACCCTGGATGAAGCTTCCACCCCAGCCTTCGCTTGCTGCTTGGCCCCATCTCTATCATGCTCCTACAGCCAGGACAAGGTCAGACCTGGAGGTGTCCTCCAGTGCTCCTCGGGCAAAGCCCCCTTGGGGTAATGCAGCCCCGGCCCCAGGGCCATGGCCAGTGTTGTCTTCAAGATCTGGACTTCTCTGCGCACAAGGCAGCATTCCCCACATGTTGGAAAGTGGTGAGTCAGAGCAGCGGCTTGAGGGAGACTTCAAATACTCCAATGGGTCTGGCAGAAATATTTATACACCTGCATTTTTAAATATGCTCTACTTTCTCACTTTATAAATACATGAGATCCAGTTGAGCACTTGGCCTAGCAGAGCCAAGCATTCCCCTTTTTATTTGATGAACCAGCTGTTTTTCTGGCCTGTTCACATAAACATATTTGTGTGTGTTGATTTTGCAGTTCATTGGGAAAAAGAAACAGATGACAGGTCGTAGTGCATTTTTGTTATGTATATAACCACCACATAGAAAATTCCCTTCAGTCCATTTACTTGTTTACTTTGCATGAAGGGAAGCAGCACATAAAATGCTTGGAGAAGGTATGGGAGGGGGACTGCTAATGCTTTTTTAATCAAGCAGATGCAAAATCAGTTCATACAGGTGAGATGTTGCAGTGGATCTGTTTACAGATTACCATGGGCTGTGATATCATGTGATACAAGTCCACACATGGGACAACTGATGTAGCCTGGACAGCGAGCTCCTACTCACTTATTCATTCCTTTGGTTTTGGCTTCCATACCCATGTTTCCCTGTGTGAATTGGCACCGATATTCAAGATTCAGACCATGATTTTCAAAGGATCTGAGGTAGATCCTTGTGTCACTAAAATGCCAAACCAGTTGGGCAGTTTGTTGGTTGCCTCAATTATCTCCTTCCACACAGGTAGGTGAGTCAAAAACCAGCCCACTTAACCTCCAGCACTGCATGTAGGTGGACAGCAGTCATAGCCTTGTGCTCCTCCCTGTGTGGAGGCTGGTAAGGAGCTAATGCAATGCGACAATCTCAACCAGCTCATAAAATTATAACGGGATGTCAAGGAATTTATTGCCAAGTCTGAAAAAGAAAAACATTTCAATATCCTATTATGGCCTCTTCCCAGCCCTATAACCTGCTGAGAACTAGGCTTTAAAATGCTCTACTAGCCAATCTCTCTGAACTTTGACTTCTATTTGGAGGCATTGTTTTTTATTCAGCTATAAATAAGCTGAATTATGGGCTTTTTCAAGGGGGACATGCATCTGGAACATTACATGGAAAACCTCAGGTTAATGCTCTGACAGTTTGTCTAGGCAGTAAAAGGTAATTGCATGTAACAGCACAAAAGTTGTGCAATCCCCAGCACAGGGAACTTTGCTTCACGCAAATCACTGGAATTAGACAAGGGATAGGATATACTCCCTGGAGGTGCCAGATGCCAGTTTTATTCTTTATACTTACCTTAAGAATACATTTATAATTTAATATTTTGCTCTATTTCTGGTTGTCTTTGGGGCCAAACTGGAAAAACTAAAGCACCATAAAATGGTTCATCCTGGTAAACATTCATATTTCACCAGCTGCTTGAAATAGTTGCAGTATATTTTCACAGCTATCTGCCCCTTCCATTTCATTAGTAATATCACTGAGCTCCTTATTTTGTGCAGCAAATGAAATTTTAAAGATCTTATTTTGGTGTGTGATTTTTATTATAGGATTTCACAGCCAAGCCAAAAGGGAGATGACAAATTAACAAATAAAGCCCATTTCCCAAAAGAAAGGCTTATATTCTGGATAATGTCAGATGTAACAAAGCAAAGGATGTGCATAAGCCAACATGATAAAGCAGTGGAGCAGGACTAGCCAAGAAGATATCAGTAAGCTATGAAGTTTTCTTTCATTTTGAAGAAAAAAAGTAGTACTTTCTGCTTCCTTTGGAATTTTACACAACTTTTCATTTCCCTGTGAAACTTTGAAAGCAGCTTTATTTGAAAGCTCCCTGGGGGGTGCACTGGAGGGACAGGGCACCCGCATGACGTACCTCCACTCACATGCTCAATGGCTTTGCTGGGGAGAGGGGAGATGTGCCTGATCTGCCTAAATGCTACCCATTCCTTTCAAGTGTGATAAGCAAACACGGATGCCTGCAACTTTCTTTGTCATCAAGACAACTTCAGTTGGGCTGGCCCCAGAAATAAATGAGAAGAACAACCTACTTAATTGACAGCTGAGCCAGGTGGCTGAATATATGGGAGAGAAATCGTTTCCAAGCTGCGTGCCAAGCTCATGTTCTCTGCAGCGGGGCCCCATTTGGTGCTGGGGAAGAGTCAGGACTCTGAATCGCAGTGTCATGGGATGCTTTGGGCACAGAATCGACTGCTGTTGGCTGGAAGTGCTGAGGGACAGTGCTGATCTTGCTGTAGCTCTGAAAATAGATCTGCACCTGCTATTAGCATTAGCTTTGCTGTCAAAATCCCGTCCAAGGGTGTAAATAACTTACGAAGAAGAGAGATTTTGAAAATAGACTCCACTCTTCCTTCCTATCAAGGAAACAACCCAGACAAGTAGTCCAAATCTTTCTGACCACTCAAAAGTCAAGACAAAACATTACAAGCGTTAGAAAGAAGGAAGCATAAAACAAACCCATGCACAATTAACAACTGTGCAATGAAAGCATGCAACAAACTAACCTAGATTAAAAATGGCATCAAAGATCCAGGTATAAATTGACTTGAATGTAACTGGAGAACTGCCAGGGCGATTAAATGAACTTGCATGTGCCAGCTTCTCTGCTCCTTTTCTTACTCTCTCTTTGCCTTCATGTGGGTCCCAGGCTTGCCAAAGTGCTGTCTCTTTCTATCTCCTGTTTTGTACTAGCTGTCCCTGCTGCCCAGGATCACAGTTGCAGTTGAATGTGGGTTTTGTTCTGGGAATGAAAGTATAAGAAGGTAAAAGAAAATATCATAAGTAAAAAATTCAAAACCAACTCATCATTTTAAACATTTTTATTCCAGGGTATGACTTGAGCTGCTTGAAATTCAATACCTGACTGCAAAGTAGTTCAACACCTGATGGCAAAGGAGTTCAGCAATGCCTCTAAATTAATCTTCAACCACTGTGATTTCCAAAATCATATGACAATTTCCAAAATCTTTGCCTATGAGTTTGAAACAAGGACAGAGGCAGAGAATCTTTATCCCCAGGCAAAGTTGGAGGGTATACATTTGGAAGAGGTTCTTTTTGAAGGTGTTCACAAGCAATAGGTTCTGGGATGCTGCTAGGAAGGAGCTAGGTGATGAACAGCTATGCACATAAATAATAAAACCTAATTATATAGGGAATATAAATCCAAAGAGAGCAATAACATCTTCAGCTGTGTATGTTTGCTAGTTTTACCCAGCTGTGGGCTTGAGGTCACTGCACCACATGCTTTAAATCAGTAGTTTTCATATCATGTGCACAAGTAACATTTCAGTTCAAACTCGTCCCCACCAGCACCCAAACTTTCCCCTTTGACAGGCCACTTTGCTTACTCCAAATGCAGCCAAAGCAGAGCAGGCACCAGCCTGTACGTGACTGCAACAAACAGAGGGTCTCAGCTGAAAAGAGTTCTTGTGCTGTCAGCCCATACAGCACCACAGACACTTCCTAATCCACGTGATCCTGCTCCCACTGGGGATTTCATTAGTGGGAATCAGGCTGGATTTGTGCTGAACTCTCCTCAAAGGTGGAGAATTAGAGCCACTGGTTTGGCATAGGTGACCTTAGGAGAAATATCTCCAAATAAGCTAAACTAAAAATTGCCCTTAGGGTTGTGTCCCCATTTACCTTGGATTTGGATGGCCCTGTTGTTCACGAGTGCTGGTGCTCTTCTCACACCACATCACAGTGCTGGCTGAGCAAAAAGGACACATATCCAGTCCATGAAGTTCCTGCACAAAAAAATATTGATTTTCCTTAAAGAGAAATATCATCTGGACGCCTGTTCTATCACTGCAGTAACTGAGAAGGAGCATGGCCCAGCATATTTGGATTGTGTCACATGGGACAAGTTAAAAGCTCAGAAATGGTCTCAGGAATTGCCAAAATGTCATAGAGGTAGTGGAAGAAGCAAAAGTCTTGCCAGCTCTCGCATGAATGTGTGTTGGCTCTAGCATTCACGCTGGAAGTTTTTATGTGGCAACTTGAATTTCCTCATTTCACTCCTCTTGTTTCAGTTATCCGGTCATGGAGTGAAAAAGCAAAACAAAACAAAAGCACCCAATGTACATGATTAATCACTCACTCTGCATAACTCGCAGTAAATAGCCAAAGGCTAGTCACGGCAAATAATTCACCAACGCTCTGGAAGCTGAAATACATTTGTATGGAGTGTTCAGACAGTTCTGACTAGCAGACTCTTAGAAATGGGTACTTGCAGGAAACTCATCGACAAAAAAAATACGGTATTTGTTATTGGCATCTTTGCCTAATATGGCAAAACATGGTAAGGATGAAGCAGAAGGTGCAAACGAACTGTGATACACCCACCAGAAACCAACTGGGTACGAGGGCCCCAGGACACTTAACTTTATTGCCATGCAGGATTGAGACCTCTCAGCAACCACAAGTGGGACACAATTTTACAAAACTTTGCTTAAATTCAACCCCAAACATGGCTCAGATTTTTAAAAGCATGTGATGCCAGATGTACAGAGCCCTTTTGAAAAAGCAGCCATCCAGCTCAGTCCCTAAATGAGGGCTGAACTCTGTTGGAACTAACTTTTCAAAGCTAATAACCTGGCTTCAAGCTTGCTATTGTCTCACAGTGGTCATCAGATGCAGGAGAAAAATGAAACCTTGAGGGGAAAAGATCTTATCCAAGATCATCAGCAGAAATGTGTTGCTCTGCAAACTTGTTTTCTAAATGGGCTTCCCTCCCAGTGCACCCCAAGTGGCACATGGGCTGAAACACAGATGGATCAACACCAGCACATATACAGCTGTAAATAGATCATATATAATGGTGTTTCATTTTGTATTCCCAGCTTGCCAACAGATATTAGGCCATGTGTCTGGTCGTGAGATAGAGAGAACTTAAGCCCTGGAATAATAGCTACAAAATTTTCCTTTGTATATGGTTGTGGATTAAGGGCCCCTTAGCAAGATAAGGCCCTGTTGTGGCTGACTGAAATGATTCATGTGAAGTCATGAGCAAACAGATGGGTGTCTGAACAGAACCAGAGCCTACCTCTCCGAAGGAAGGCAGCCTGCCCTCCGGCCCGTGTTTGCTGCACAGAAATGCAACCCCAGCTCCAGCTCTTTCTCACAGCTGGGATTTACCCCCTCACTTTGCTGTCTGAAATGGTGTCATGGCAGAGTTTATAACAAGGAAATAATCTGACAAAGCCAGACTTAGTCAAAGGCTTTACTCTGTAGGAAGCTACCAAAGCACGTGGAGAACCCAAACCCACTACTACTGGCACAGGTACATTTCAGTTTTACAGCGACTGGAAAATAAGGAAAACATGACTCAGAAAAGTGAAACTGTAAGGAAGTTCTACTCAAAGTTTGCTCTGACGCACTGCTCCCAGGCAATTAAGCTGCTCTAAGGTTAATTAGCCAAGTACACTATCTATGTTCGCTTTCCCTCGTGCATCCATGCAAAATAACTATGCACTCCCAAAGAACTACAAGGAAAACAACCAACCAACCAACCTGCACAGGCAGGACTTTGTTGTACTTGTTTGAGGATATTGCTTGTCATCACAACAAAACCTCACGGAGCAATTTAGTGCATTTTTTCCACACCTTTACATCCTGCCATTGTGTTAAACAGGGCCCCATCATATCCGACATGCAACATTTCTTGTGCAAATACCTGCAGGCTTAATATTTTCCCTGAGGAAAGACCTCAGATATATAAATATTCAGAAGGGGCAGTACAGAAGAGACAAATACAGTACAAGCAAGAAACCAGTTCATCTATGTGGACTCAAAACTGCAAATATCCATGTTTAGGGACTGCATGCATTCCAGCAAATACACCAAGAGGAATACTCAATAAGGCATCTCGTCTGTTTTCTTGCCCAGTAACAGGATCAAGAATATTTCTCTTATAGAAATAAACAGGGTGCACATTTCCTCTGCTGCCTCCACTCTGGAAGGCCAACGTTCTGCTCACTGAGATCTTCCATGGTAACTTAAAAGCGCCAAGTGCTCTGAGGAGGGCATGTGGGTGAGTGCACGTTTGCATGTGACAGCATTGTCATGCTCATCATGGTGTGCAAATTAGCTCAGGCACCTGTGTCCACCTCTGCAGTGAACCAGGCCCTGTAAGCCTGGCTTTGAAGAAAAAGTTAATTTATTCTTCAGCATCTCTATTTGCCTTGCTGGTCATGCAGGGCTAATTTTGGTATTGCTTTCACTGCTGCTCTTGCCCTGAATCTAAGATTTTTCTTCCTCTGTTCCAATTTTCTTTCCAGCCCCTGTCAAGCAACCAGTGCAGGCATTTATGGCCTTTTCATTTGCTGAAATGTGATCTTCAGCAAAGCAAAGTTTGACCTCTCTTGCCTTTCAGGCCAGTGGCGCTTTCTCTTAGTGCATCACTGGCAGTGGGCACACAGCAGCTTTTTCACAGAGCAGCAAGGATGTTGCTGAACGAAGAGACAACATTTTTGCAAGGTGAACAGTGTGAACTCACATGCACACCCCCAAACCTGTGCCTTTGCCACATTTCCAGAGGGACTGCTAGGTGTGACCCAAAATCAGAGCTGGGAAGACATGAGGACCACTGCATCTCCAGCAAGCAAAAGATTCAAACTGCAGCACAGTCTCTCTTATAAATATTTTATTTATTTTATTTTTTTTTAATATATAAATACACAGGTACCTCGCTACTGAGATCCAGCCTGGAGCCCTGCTTAACCACATGCTTGCCTAAAAAAAAATAAATCTCCTACAGGAAGACAACCACTTCCATACCAATCTTTTTCCCAAGTCCTGCTTATAATTAAATTCCCTTGTGTAGCATCATCATCTCCTAAGGTCCTTTCCCAGCCTCTTACTTCAGCAGTTGTCCCCATGAATTTGGCAAACATCTGTGAGGATCAGGGTAATCAACCCAGCCGCTTGGCAGCTGCCTGCTGCTGTGCCCTGCTCTTTGAGTTGGTCCTTATTTCCACCGAGCCTGTCCCATACTTGAGAAGATGCTCCATGGACATTGCTGTGGCAAACTGCTAAGGAGCACGCTGCCCAGTCATCCCCATTTCTCTCTTCTCTCCCAAAGCCAGGCAGTTTGTCCTTCCTCAGCATTACTAGAAAATTTAAAAGCTTGTGTTGTGTGCTGAGTATGGGATCAGGAAGCCCATCTGTGTGCTCACCATGCCTGCCCAAGCTCTCCCTTCCAATTTTCACTTGCTTTTGGGCCTTTCATTTGTGAATTTGCAAATCTTTGTCAGTTTTTGATGCCAGCAGCATGAAGAGACAAAACCAGATGGAGATAACATGGGGGTATACATAGAGTGCACTAGCTTTGCCATAAATGTACGATTGAAATACCCAGTAACTCCAGCCTAAGATGATCACATCGAAAGGAAAGCCTTGCTGTGGACAGCATTGGCTCAGAGGTTAATGCAGTGCACTGATCTGGCCAGACTTTATCCGAGATGTAAACTGCTCTTCCTCTGTGCTGCAGCTCCTTAGCAAGGAACAGGGAAAGTGTCTCCTTTCTCAATCACAGAATTGCCTCCATTGGAAAAGCCCTTTCAGATCATCGAGTCCAATCATTAACCCAACACTGACAAGTCCCCGACTAACCCATGCCCCTCAGGACTGTGTCTACACGACTCTTCAATCCCTCCAGGGATGGGGACTCCACCACTGCCCTGGGCAACCCCGTTCCAACACCTATCCTTTTTCGGCTTTATCTGTTCAGAAAAATCTGGTCATCCAGGTACACACACTTTTTTTTTTAAAAAAAACCCCTATATTTCTCCAGCATATACAGACCCAGCATTTGTTTAATTTTGAAGACACCACATCACAATTTTTTCTAAGCTAAGAGATTTGGAGTCCACAGCTTTGCTGAGATAGATCAGAAAACTCAAGCTAAACCCAGGCTGGAAGGAACTCGCCAGCTGAAGCAATGTCAGCCAACACATCAAGACAACAGGAAGTCTTGGGAGAGTGGTAAAATTAAATTTTTCCCAAGCAAAACATTTTTATTAATTTGATAACCACCAGCATTTTATTTTGACATTAACTAAGATTCCAGTATAGATAATGGGAAATGGCAGCTTTCTGTTTAAAGCTGAGGGATTTTTTTTTTTTTTTACAACAACATTGAAATAGCTTAGAAGCATTTGCTCCATTTCTGATGGAAGCTTCACCTATAAGCAGCATACACTGGTATGTGTTTTTAAAAATATTTCCATATGCTAAAGAATGCAAATGGTTGCCAAAGAAAGTGGCTGTTACAGCAGCAGGCTTGGGCTGTTTTTAAAGGCAAAACTGCTGCAGAAATGAGGTATCCACAGAGGTGCACTAAAGCAACACTAACTGCAGTGACCTTGAGATGACCTAGACCTCCTCATATTACAAAAATGAAAAGGGAGTTAGAAAATCTGAGGCCAATTAGGCACTTTTTTTTTTCCTGGAGACATGATGAAATTTCCTGAAACAAAAACTTTAGCAAATTCTATAAAATACTTCTAGCTTTGGTGGAAAAATAAATTATTGCCTTTTTATCTCCTCATTCCTGAGGCACAGAACTGGCCCACTTCTGTTTGTGCAGATGGATTGGAGGGAAAACACCCAAAGAAGGGCCAAGTGGTGAGATTCTTGGCACGAGCAATTAAGTGTGAAGTTATTCTCAGGGCTGCCTATTTGTTATTGCAGCAGGAATCATTAAGATTATATGGAAAGATATTGTCTGGGAAAAAGTGTGAAGTAAGGATTATATGTCCTGAAATGCGATTAGCGAGCACAGCATCGTCTGTCCATGACAGGCTCTCTCTGGACCGGCAATAGAGATGAG
Organism: Caprimulgus europaeus; assembly: GCA_907165065.1. Next base: position 32,296,889 of record OU015531.1, on the reverse strand, counting down.
GCTGCACTCAGGTGGCTCCCAGGACACTTGGCTTTTGGTCTGAACTTCACTTCTGGAGCAGGTCCGTCGACCAGGGACAGAGGCAGGAGCCATCACTGAAGAGAAGGTTGTCTCTTCACTGCCCTCCAGTGCTTCATATTCATCTGTATCCACCCCAATGGACCTTCATGGCAGTTTCTAGTGGGTTCAAGGTGCTGTGGAGCATCGCTCCTGTCACGTGTGGGCAGCAGCTGGTCCCGGAGGAGGGCTTGGTGCTCAGTGGCTTCCCATCATCACAGCCAAGCAGAGGTGGGCGTGATGGCTCAGTCTCCTGTGGAACGCGTCCCACATTGGCTCCCTCAGGGACAGCCACAACTTTGTGCGGCCTGCACAGGCTGCTGCCACCGTCTCTGGACACCCCAGGCACCAGCCATGTGGTGGCAGAAGACCTGTTCCCTGGGAGATCTGTGACCTCAACTCACATCCATGCAGGGATTACCTCCTCCCCAAGGACGCAGCCGAAGCTCCCACAGGGCGTACACCAGAGAGCGTGGCCTGTCCTGCCCTGTGCTGGGTGGCTCCCCGGCTAACAGGTCCTAGAGCCAAAGCAGTGAGGCAGAGGAGAGCTGAAGGTCCCTTCCGCTTTTGCTGCTGGCCCTCCACTGACTTCTGCTGACTTAGATTTCCTAAGTAAGACATGAGCAGATGGGGAAGAGCCAGGAGCACCAGATCAACTCCACACAACCCAGAGCATGAGCAGAGCCCAGAAACAGCATTTTCAACTCTTCACTGTCACATCTGTCAACAGTACCACCATTCCAGCAGGCAGTAGCTTTCTCCACCCTTCCCTTGTAAAGCACAACAGCTCACTTCTTTCCAAAGAGAAAATAGACCCCAACAGCATGGTGTAAGCGGGTCTTACACCTCAATGTCAACGTAGCTTCAGCATTTGAAATGTGGGATGGTCAGGCTCCACGAAGGCTATAAGCCCCATGCTCACAAAGCCGGTCTTCGCAGCCCGGGTGTGCACGGCCACTGCAACACAGGGACAGTCAGTGATGGGCTTTGAACCTCAGGGCCCTGCTGTCATACAACTGTCCCTGCCTTGGATGCCCTGGGACCACTAGATGTGTGCCCTACAGATGAGATTTAGCTCACAAGACAAAGGGCCACCCCACAGCCAGTCAACTGTGGTTGTCCATTGCCTTCTTCATCCAGGTGGTGCTGAGAAAGATCCATGTTGGTTTCTCTAAGAAATGGCTGCAACCAGGACAGACAAGGGATCTCTGCAAAGTAAACTTTCCCTGCCACCATTGCTCGTGGTGGTGCTCCTCACCCTGCCACTGTACTGCTCTTCCCATCTCCATGCTCCCTCCACACCCATCTTGTCTGCAGGCCAGGAGCAAATGGCCAGGGCTGCAAAGAGAGGTGGGGTACCCTGCCAATGTGGGGATTAGGGAGCATGAAGGGTCCTCAACAGATCTCAGACAGACCACGCACCATGGCTTACCTGCCCACCTACACCCACGTCTCTCTCTAAAACCAAGGGTCCATGTAGAAAACCAGTAAGCCCTTTTCTCTCCCACCCAAGGGGAAGAATGGGTTTGGGGCAACACCACCCTGGCCACTTCCCTGCGCCTCTCTCCCTCACTCGGCGTGATCCCGTTCCAGAGGGAAATGTTTGCGTTTCGATCCAAATGCTGGTGGTTTGGACTTTGCCTTTCACAGCTTGAGTCTTGTGGCATCTGCTGTAAACTGTGACAAGGGTTTGCGAGCCAGCCAGGAGCGTGTGCCGAGATAAACGGGTGCCTACAAGCGCTGAGGAGGAGCCGGCAGGATGCCTTTGCCTATCGCTTGCCAAACCAGCCCCAGAGGATTTGGAGCCAACAATGCGTACGTCAAGTACTCCAAGTGCCTCTTCTAAACCAATTCCCCCCACAGCACCTCCGAGCAGCCACCGCCATGCAGACAAGCACACTGCAGGGTGAAGAGTGCAGCCACATGCAAAACTCATCAGAGACGTCGTGTTTAGACAGGAAAGACCTGCGAGATCATCGCGTTCATCTGCTGGAGAGAAGCTTCCTTGTACCGGTACCAGAAATCCCGCAGACAAAAAGAACCTGCATTCCTCTGACACGGCTGGGTTACCCGACCGCGAGGGCTGCTCCGGGTTTGCAGCCGCGATCAGACAGTAGGAAAGATGATACAGGGAGAGAGGGTGGTCGGACTCCAAACCTTTCCAGATGCAGCCGTAACTAAATACTCTTCCCACAGCACTGATGGTGCTCAGGCAAGGCAGCGGAGCAGTGTTAGGTCATCACCAAGGAGAAGACAAAAAGTGGTATTTTCTAATGCCTAATTGGATACATCCAATTAAGCTTGTGCAGAGATGCATAAACCACATTGAAAATTCAGTGAACTCTCTTTGGTTCAATTGTAACTTTGACTTGTTAAATTACTGTTTAGAATAGTAAAAAAAAATCTAAATGCTAAAAGGAAAGAAAAACATTCCAAGGCTAAAAATTAACTATTTCAGCCAGTCCTAACAGCTTTTAGTGGGTGCGCACCACTTATTTACTGATAGTGGAAATGCCCAGGGAAACTGAGTGAGCTCAAACAACTAAATAAGAGAGGTCTGGATTCAAATAAGTCCTTTATCATGCTACCATACCTTGACTCAGCCCCGATTAGGTCTTTAAAGAGGATGTTAGCTATAGATATGGGTAATTACTGCTGATTTCTTCCAGCTTCTGGTCAATAAAAACCTGGAAAATAAAAAGCATCTCCGTAGAAGGCACACAGCATGACCATGAAGATGCTGCCTCTGGTATGTAAGTGATTGACAACCGACTTGCATCCTGTTTCAGTACCACAGAGCACAGTGCAAATGCTTTTAAAGTATCCAGGGAAAAGCTGGAGCTTGGAAAAGGCACCGAGTGCCCCGGCCCACCCCACTCCGGAGCAGTGGCACGATGAGGCAGCCAGAATACAGGGTCCAGCGCTACACAGGGCAGCTATAAAAACTGCCATTGACACAGAGCACGGCAGGTTGGGCCCAGATCACAAGAAAAACCCATCAAACCACCACAGAGCAACCAAAATGCAATTTTCATATCCCCAAGGGTGGGGTTTAAACCACACTGACAGTCACAGCCTTTTTCAAAGGGGCTCTAAGCTTGTGTCTGGCACATGGTGCTGCTTCTCTCCATCTCTGCCATTGGAGCAGCACATTCAAGAGAGGAATGCATTCCTCCAGGTTGGGTCTGGCTGGGGATTTCTAGGAGAAGCACTGTTGGGGTAAGGTGGAGCAGAGGATCTTTCCTGAGTTTATTTTTTGCATTTTTCTTTAGGAGAAGTTGGTCCTGAGGCTCCCCGGGGTGAGCAGTGCTCACGACACCCCTCAGCTCCTGGGCACCTCCCAGGCTCTTGCTGCAGCAGAGGAAGGTCCATGTCCTGCACAGATGTGCTGTACCCATCCACACTGCCAGCAATGCCGTGCTGTTTAATCCTGGCTAGAAACTTTTAGCTGTCGGAAATCCATAGCCCAGACTGTTATACACCTTGAAAATAAGGACTGAGACTTTGATCTGGATCCAATGGGATATTGTAGTTGGTGCTGTAAAAATACAGATGCCTAGGGCATGAATCTGGACTCAGTCTCTTGGAAAAGCACTGAGAACTCAGTCCTCTAACCTGCTTTCCACATTAACTAGGCAGCTCCCGTGGGAAGCTCAGCCTCTCTCAGGACTGGGTGCAGCAGAAGTTGCATGAAGGCACCGGCTTCACCTATGGAGGATTTCCTTCCAGCTGAAAGATTCACATTCTGAAATGTCTCTACAGCTTTCATTTGTTTGGGTTTGGGGTTTTTTTTACAAAATACACGTGAATTTCACCAAATATATTAGAGAAGCATATTTCCTATAAGTTAATTTCCTCAACAATAATTTCAGTAAAGCTATTAAAAACCATGAGAAAAAAACAGACTATATAATTTTGAATCCTTTTGTGGCCTTTTATCCCTGTTGCTCTTCATCAGTAGGAAACAAGTGAGCACTGCTGTAGTAGTTTAACTTGTCTGGCAGCCAAACACCATGCAGCCACTTGCACCTCCCCTTCTTCCCCCATCCAGGGAACAGGGGAGAGAATTAGAGATGTAAAGGTGAGGAGATTTGTAGGTTGAGATATGAGCAATTGCATAATTGGAGTAAAATAAAATTAAAATAGTAATGATAATAATCATGTTAATAATAATGTATAAAACTGAGTGATGCACAGTACAATTACTGACCACCCACCAACAGTGATCCCAGAGGAGCAAAAAGGCACCCCAAACCTGAAACTGCAATCCCAGAAGAACAAGCCTGAGAGATTCCCAGGAGAATCCCCTCACTTTCCAGTCAACACCATGCTCCTCTTTTTTGTTTGCAAGTTTCTGTTCTAGCAAGACTTCAGAGTTACTGGGTGAGGACACGTCCCATATTTACATGAGGGTTGTCAGAGGCTGTGTTGTTCATGATGCAGGGCAAATTGTGGCTGTGCAGCCAGAGCTGTCAGCAGCCAGACATGGGGCGAAACAGAGCCATTCCCTGCTCCATGCACCCCAAAGCACGTCCTGTTCCAGACGCAGAAGCCTGGTGCCTCAGTTTACCTTTGGTTTCTTCTCCTCAAGGCAGAGATTTGGCTGTGGAAGAGGCACCTTTCCAAAGCAGAGGCTTTGCTGGAGCAATGTGCCAGCTCAGGAGCAGCCTTTGCCCAATGGGCACCCCATGAGCTCCTCCAGCTGAAATCCAGGCACCACCTCCTTGCCAACCACCCTCCTTGCCGAGAGGCTCATCTGACAAAGCTCAAGCCCCCAGTCCCCATGGAAGTGGCAGCCCATCTTGGTGGAAGACTTACAGAAAAAAAAAAAAAAAAAAAAAAGAAGCAAGGTTTTTCCTGAGCATGATGTGTTCGGAAATTAAAAATAAAACCTTCAAAGGGCTTCTTCAAAGGGCAAAAAGAAGGAAAAGAAAATACTAAATTTTTGACTGCGGAAAAAAAATAGTCAAGAGATACAAACGCATCTCACTTTATTTGCACTGGCCTGCGCCAAGGAAAAGATGAAACAGCAATTCTTTCTTCTCAGACAAGAAAAGCTGTTTCTACTTCAGCCTGAGACCCATCTCCAGATGAAAAATGGGCCACCCAGCCCAGGGCTGCCTTGCCACCCTGGCTAGCAGGGGCTGGGGCCTTGGTGGCCTGTGGTAGCCCAGCCACTCTATCTGCGCTGCCGGGTGTGAGGAAACCCGCTCCCACACTGACACAGCTCGTGCTGGAGCCCAGCAAGGGCCGCTTGTGCGGCACATCCACAACCAAACAGTGGGAACATTTTGCAGCTTTTCTCCAAGTCCAGAGGGAAAAGGTCTCCCCAGAGCAGGCGCTCGCCCCCATCCATCTTCTGTTGGCACCCGCAGCTGCTGCTGTTTGTGGAGCCTTTCCAGCAAGCATCAAGAATAAACTTCTAAAAATATACATCCCTCACGCTTCTCCAGAAGGGAAAGTTCCTGTTTCCCATCCTCCCGGAGGCTCCTGCCTTGTGCAGGCAGCAGCTCTGCACTGCAGCTGAGCAGCTCTAGGCAGAGGAGAGCAGCAGCTGGCTCCTGCGGGCAGGGGCAAGGGCAGGGCTGGCAGCACCCACCCACCCACGGGCCCGGCTGAGGCGGTGGGTGCCCACCACAGGGACCTAGCACCTCTGTGCTGTGGCCATTGGACATGCAGAGCCGTGGCACCAGCCCCAGCAGGCCATGGCAGAGCTTGGCCCCGTAATTTTGCAGTGTGAAGGTGGAAGGGGGAGCTGGGGAGGAGACAGGGCTCCTCTGGGACAAGGGCACGGCAGAGGCACAGGCAGGTAGATTTCAAGGGTGCAGTTGTACCCAATTAAAGCTCATAAATGGCTCTCACCTCCACAGCCAGCCCAGGCCAAGGTAAGTCCAATGGAAAAGACACTAGGTCTGCTGTGAAGCCGTTACCTCGCAGTGCTGACATGTTGGAGCAGCCAAGAGCAACCTTCCTGCACAGAGGGACACATGACAGCAACTAATCCTAGCAGATAGCACCCAGTCCTCACAGTGACAGACAAGCAGCCACCTCCTTCCTGTGACAGACAAGACGGGAGAACTGCCCTACAGTGGGAAAACCCGAACCAGGAGAGCCACCACCAAACCTTCTTGCCAGAGTCACAGCTCAAATACAACAGCCCAGCCTGCTGCAGCGTATCTTCAGATAAAAGCTTTAAAAGAATCTCATAAAAAGAGCGTGCAGTTCTCTGTTGAGCACTTTTCACTTCCAACCCTCTTGACCAACGATGACCACAGCTGTGCTGAAGCAAGGAAACCCACCGCTGCCCACACAACACAGCACGGACCAGGACAGGGACACAGCTGGCTTGTAAAACCATCGCTCCCCCGGCACAGGGCGCTGAGGGACCTCGCACATCCCCATCTCTAAGCACAAACCCTTTCCCATCGCCTGGTTACCACAAGCCATCAGCAGTCAGGACCAATAGCAGCCCATAGTCCTCCATTCCAAGAGCAGCAGTTAACAGCCCACAGCGAAGCCACGTGCTGGACCACAGCAAGGAAACCCCAACACACTGCACAGTTCCTGGCCAGAAATCTCTTGCAACCCAAGAGTGTTCCATGGCCTCTCTTTAACCAGGGCCAGATGGCCCCTGATCTTCCTCCTTGCCCACACACTCTCAGGGTTTCACAGCAGCACATTGCACCCAGGACAGTGCATTACTCCCAATCTTCAGTGAGAGGGAAGAGTCAAAAGGGACCCCAGACCACCCCAGGATGGCTGGGAGCACCCAGCAGAGATGCCTCCACAACTCCTCCACTAAGTTCTCTGGTGGGAATTACCAGATGGCTGCTCAATAGGCTACAACTGCAAGGAAAAAACCCAACAAAACAACCAAAACCAAAGGCCACCCAGATAAGATAGAATTTTAAAGTTTGACCTCAAAGTTGATACTCCAGATTTTAGCAGATAGATCACAGAGCTGTTATGGCTTATTGGGATAATGATTTTCAGCAGGACGTTCACAACCCCTTTAAAGAGTTCAGCCAGACTTCACTTTTGATAGTGCACTTCTAGCAGACAACACATGAGATTTTCCTTGCTTTCCTCTCACTGCAGTGCAGCACAATTGCTTTGAAAATTATTATCCAGGTCAGAGTGGCCAAGAATAAACAGTAAACTACATTAGAGAGATATTTTGAGGACTGAATTTGCCAGTTCTTAGCCAGAACTTTGTTCACATTCTTAGCACAGAATTTATAGCACCTTTACAAACATGCTTCCAATATGCACCTTACCAAAAACAACACTTTCCAAGAGAAGCTCGCTGGTGAGCCCTAGGGTCGGCGTACAGTCAGCTCAAGCTCCGCAGAGGCTGAAGTGCGATGATTTCACAAGATGTTCTCACTCGCTGCTGCCCTCATGCCTGGACCTGCCACGCCAGCAAGGTCCTGGCCAGTCCCCCCGTGCCAACAGCCTGAGGCAGCAGTGGAGGATCTGCTCGATCCATCACTTCTGGGCTGATTGTTCAGAAATGAACAGGAGCAACTCACGAACCACACAGCAGCAGCTTCTTAAATGGTTTAAAAGTGAACTTGACTCACAAATAAAAGCACTGACAGAAGACCAGGGGATAAAGGGGAAGGATGAGAACTCTGGATCACTTACTCTCCCTAGTCACTGCAAATTAGGTAAAGAAAATCTGAGAAAAAGTTGTTCTTGAGACAGAGTTAGCACTGGAAGACCCTTTAACTGCACTGGGCTCAGCTCAGATTGCTTTAGCAGCCAACGAGATAATATTTTTAAAATACTTTTAAAATTCTATCTGCATTCTTGATAAAGAAAAAATTCTTGTGCTGTTTCTGCTGAGGCACAACACGGAAGCGCTGCAGCAAAGCAGAGTTCAGTGCCTCCGAGATGGGTGAACAAGCTCAGCTCCGGTTTTGACCACGTCCTCCTGAAGTACGTGCTGTAACAAAGGGAGGGGTAACAAACCACCTCAGAACCGCACGCACCCGCGCCAGAGCGCGCAGCCGGGCCCCTGCAGACGCCCCTGACTCCACACGCTTGGCCCGGCAGCCACGTGCCTTACGCTGGGCGCTGCCGAAGGCGTGGGGACAGGCACCCGCTGGGGCTGCACCGCCAGCGCCCAACGCGGGAGAAGGGGAGCACCCACCAACAGCAGCTCCGAGGCAGCAGAGCTGTGCGCCGAGCTCGTGTTAACTAACACGTGATACTGACGCTTGAATCTGTGATTCTGTGACGTTATTTATCCATTTATTTGACAAATTCAGTTCAAACTTTTTTTTTTTTATTAAGCACATTCCACAGTACAAAGCTTTAGATCATGAACGGTATCTGTACAATTTAACAGTTTCAAGAAGCTGTTCATACACCAACTTTCCAAACAGATAATTGGCAAACATAATTACAAGTTAGAATTAGACTATCCCAGTGCTTTGAAACATTAATATAGCAGTAATGTACAGTTGCTCAATTATGGTTAGCAAAACAAAGTCCAGAGTGCAGCCAGGATCACTACCATTAATCCCAGGAGTCAAGTTCCTTGGGTGCCAATCACAAAAGTCCACTGCTATGTTACACAAAGCACAAAGAAGTTTAGACTGCATGTTCAAATACCATTATCTCCCAAGGAAAAACATGAATTTAAATCTTACACATGCATTTAGAATAAAAGAGGACTCCGTTCTTCGGAAACAAATACCTTTTTCTTCAGGGCTGCAACAGATTTTTTCTTTTTAAACAGTTTAATATTAAAGCCATTAGATGGGAAGGGTAAAGTAAGACACTTTCACAAACTACTGTCAAGCTCACCAAAAAGTGATCTTACGGACGCTCAGGAGCGTGTTTTTAATCTTCTGTACTTCATCACATTCAGTCATCTCAAGGAATTAAATACTGTTGTAGTTACACATAAATGGGAGTTTAACTTGAACACTGATCCCAACACCTCTCAATGTGAAGGGTGAAGAGGAGAAATCCTTAAGTCGCACTTGTGTAACGGTTCGGTAACGCCTTGACGTGCGTTTTCTCTGCGCTCGCTCCACACAGAAACGATCGTCTGAGCACGGCTGCCCCGCCGGCCACGCGGGAGCGACCCCTCGGCAGTCGGACATCCTCTAACCTTTCTGATTGGAAAAGGGAAAAACACAAACCCACAAAAGTGCTGCCAGAGGACAAAAAAATACACGACGTACAAACGATCAAAGGAATGACAATACATTTCCGTGCCAGCGCACATCTTCCCCAGGAAAAGAGGCAGATTTCACGCTGAGCTCAACTGAAGCATGAAAGAAAAGCTACCAACAGGCGCAGTCACACACAGCTAATGCAGATAAAACAGTCACTTTTGCATTTATCCATGTCTTTATTCTGACATAAGAAAAATGCAGGAGCATTTCTATGACCACATAAATCAGAGGGGAGACTATGACAACATCAGAAAAAAACTGCAGAGACTTCCTAATAAAAGCGTGCTAACGAAGAGGAACCACGGCCAGGACATGGCAACATGGTCACAACTGCAGATGAGAAAGCCAGCATGGTAATTAGCACAGTAATCGGCATGGAAACCAGAGCATCGACTTGAAGGGACCTCCGCTCCACCGTAAGGAAGTGTTACAAATCACACATAAATAAATTTAACTTTGGCCCATGGCATCTTCTCCATTGAGCAGCCAAACTAATGCTAAAGAAGGACATCAGCAGGCATTTGTGAGGACCTACTGGTGTTAAAGAAAGACACCTGTAAATACTGCGGCACAAAAAATATAAGATACAGAACATAAATTAAACATTTTTTTTAATTTTTAAAAAGTTTAGAAATTACATTTTAAAATATGTAGTTCCCATTAAAAAAAAAATCCTAATGAATACTGAAAACCCCCTTTTGCAGAGAAAATGTCTCGGTAACTCATATTAACCCCTACAGTGCCAGTAGTTAGAACATCCTGCTGCCAAGTGCTACCACATTTTGTATTAGTGTGTAGTGTCAGGACACCCTGACTGCCAGCACCCGGAGGTTACGCTGTTATGTACATTATATCTACATGCTTATACAGTATTTGAAATGAGGCAAGCACACATGGAAAGGTTTTACTATACCAAACATTAGGAAGCGTAGGACGGCTGTAGTACAGAGCACAGTTAAAAGGAAAAGACAGTGCTATACAACTAGTTTAGATAACCTAGCCTGAATTACAGGTAATCTTTAATTTAAAAGAAATTATTGGTGCAGAAACAAGTAAACTGTAATCCAAAAATATTACTGAGTAATTCAGAAATATTTCTAAGAGTCCAACATACACTCCTATCAAACAAAACAGGCTCTGAATCTGTCATGAGAGTAGAGTCTAAAGGACAACGGTGACTTTGAAAGCAAAGCTCTGTACATTCTGGGTATGTGTTTGGCACCCAAATTTCATTGGAGAATGTTTTTTTCTTTAAAGTCAGACGAAAGTGCAAAGCAATATAAATTAGGCCAAGTCCTTTCTTGACTTCTGATTTATTTCTGAAAAACAAGCCATCAGAGTTCAGTTTCTACAGACAATTTACATGTGAAGCTTTGGATTTCTCACTGCAGGGAAGGATAGGCTTCTGAAATTCATCTATTCCAAGTCAGTGAATTTGCAGTAAATTCAAAGACGACCACTGAGAGCAGGAAAGATTAAGAAATTTAGATATAGAATTGTGCTGCTTTGCATCTACACAGCATCTAGAACCAATTCTCACTTTAGCTGTCAATCAACATCTTCAGGCATGTAGTAGCCAAAAATCCAGTAGTTCGTGAAACCCTGAAAAAGACAAAAGACAAGCTGAAGTGACAGAAGATACAAATCAAAAAGCAACACTTGAAGACATCTGGAGAAGGTTAGGCCCACACCATCTTCTGCACTCCATGCTGAAACCAAAGAGGAAAAACACCTGCAAGAAGCACAACAATTGGGTGACACATTAAGGGGGTGCTCACCATTAAATATATCCCTCTGTGCTAAAAGTCCTTCCTTCAAGGAGAGATGCACCCCCAGAGGACGTTGCTTTCATTGTAGAACATGCTCTGAATACAGTTGAAGAGCGAGAGTCTCAACAGCACCAGTCCTTGGGGGTCACCTAGAGCTTGGCAGTTTTCTTACAAGTTGTGAGAATCAAAAACCCTCTTGGGGACTAAGAGGGGAACCACCAGCTTGTCTCACTAAATGCTGAGCCCCATTTACTAAAACACTGGCCTACTGTGAGAAAATTTTCCTTTCTTCTCCATGCTGCAGAAGAGCAAGTTTTGCGCACAATGCGAGTTCAGTTGCTTTAATACACGAGTTTTAAGAAAACAGACAAAAAACTCAAGCAGTTTTACATTTCGGTCAGCTTTTCCAGCCACTTGACTCCGTTATTAGCTTGGAGCCAGTGCAAGTTCTTGGGGTAAATAAATTGGAACTTTGATTTTACCTGTCACTTCCCAAAACCATGTTTATGGACTACGGAGAACCACCCTCTTCTGATATGAAATTCCCATGAAAGGTTAAAACATTCTCAGGCACTTCCCCTTGACTTCCCTTCCCCCAGCCCAAGGCCTAGTGCTTAATATAAGAATATTAGGCTATCATATGGTAACAATTTTTATCATGTTACAATAAACAACAGGAATTCAACAGAAAGCAATAAAACTCTCGCAGCCAACTGCCAGGACTGTCAAAAATGATCCGCTTTGAAGAGGCATAATGTTGCAAGCCTTGTAAAGAAGTGTACAGGGCTGCTTCAAAATTCAGAAGACTATAATATTTGAAAGCATATAAAACTTTCGTTGAATGTCATAATAAAATATTAGCTGTTTGACCATAATTTTATGTAGATTTATGGTTTTTTGGATTCTGAAGTCAGACAAACCTGTCAAAAAGTGACATCACAGTATCTCTCCTCTATAGGAAATTATGAAGGGACTGTCATTACCAACACCAACGACTCCCAGGATAGAGCTCTGCGTTGCCTCAGTTGTGCGTTGCGGGACAAGTCAGACCACAAGCTGTGCAAAACTGTCAAGCGTGCAGAATCCGAAGGGAAGGACACACTGCCAAAGGCATTTCATATTGCCCTGACAAATCTCAATGACAGTAGCTCTTGTGGGCCACATGTGGCCAGAGAGGAAAGTAAGACATCAGCACACTGCTGGTCAAGTGAATTGATATAAATTTTATTCAACTCCTAATTTCTTTTGTGCTTAAGACACGCTACGTACAGCTTTTCCAGGAATCAAAACTAATAAAAGAAGCCTGCCAAATATACTTATGTAATTTAAAAATCAAACCAAACAAAAAAAGCAAAAAAATAATTTGTTAATCTCAAGTTATTTTGTAAGTTAACAGAAGAAAGCCCTGGTGTAGGAACTGGAATACAGACGGAGAGTGTTCCTAAAACTATCACTGACTTCCCATGCAGCCTATTCTATCTGCCTGAAAAGGCAAAGGGAAAAAAAAAATAGAATTACTCAGAAAGGAGGAAAAAAGTTTTCCATAGACAAGGAAAACAATTCAACTTCAACAAGCCTTGAAGTTTCCACAGCAGTTCTCTCAGGTATGGACCCAGGTGGCACAGAAGCCAATGGCAGTACCTCTGTCTTAACAGGAACAGGACAAATTCCCCAGGGACATTACTATCAGTGACAGAATCAAGCTTTCCACAACAAGGATGCAAGTACATCATCCTGGATCAAATGAAATAATTTTCAAGTGGACAACTTTTAGTCACTTTCCCACTCAGTACAAACATTACATTTAGCAGTTCAGCCTCCTCAAATTTCTGTTGTCCTAGTGCAGGCAGGGTAAGGAAGTCCATGAGTTTTATTAAACTACCCTTGCAGCAGTGTTCTTAAAATGTAGTTGCAAGGTAAAGTTCCATTAACTGCTGATTCTGCACACTAGCTCATCATCATAGCATCAGACTTCTTCCTTAATCATGGGCCTAATTATATTAAGTAATTACAGGTTCAGAAAGACAGGCAACTCCATCTAGCAATGGCCAGCTTTTTGATTTGAGCCTTTGTGAAATATGACAAGCCAACAAATCCAAGTGTCCTAGCCAGAGAGGACGTTATCTTGGCTTATTTAAAAATTAGTAGGAACTCAGTTAGTAGGAAAAGCAGCTAACACTTTCCTGAGGCATGCTTACAGGTAAAAGAAAACTAATTTTTAAAAAACAGTGTCTCAAAGAAGCAAACTGTGTCTTCACAAGGGAAGGTATTTCCCAGCCACTAGCAGAGATCCTACAGAAGGAGTGGAAAAATCTGAGGAGATCACTGTCACAGCAGGGATAAACATACAGATAATGAAAATCCTCGCTTACATGAAAACAGGGAAAGCTTTTACCACAATGTTTAAGCAAACTACTAATTATCTACTTCAAATAAAATAAATCCTTCCTGTTGGGGCAATATTACTCCTAACTCCTCCTGCTGCGGTGTCTCCACTCCTTGGAAGGATCCAGCCTCAGCACTGGCGGAGACGGGGCACCGGAGAATGGGGCGACTGCTGTGCTTTGGGAAGGCAGTTTCTGGGTTTCCAAGTCCCAGCATTCACAGCTATTTATAGCTTGAAGTGCAACTGTTGGCAGCAATATAGATGACATAAGGAAAATAATCCACTGTCCTAACAGACAGATCTACAGTGGAGCTTGTACCCACTGTGCTTTGAGAACTAAATGAAGCTGACTTGCAGAAAAAATGGAAATAGAATAGGCAAAGTTCACATGCACTGTTTCTGACAGCTCTCAGTTGTCATGTTGCCTAACACCATGTGACTTTCAGTTCTGAAAGCTTTCCCTACTATTTGTGGTTACCACAGAACTGCTCATTTCTGATGAGCATTTGTCTAAAGTTCATATACACACTCAGTTTACTACAGATGCATTACAATGCTCATTACAAAGCTTCACATTGGGAGCAGATGCATCAAGAACTCTAAAAGTCTCTGACTGCACATCTGGAATACTTGTGCAATACACCAAGTCTCCTCAATTTCCAAGAATGTTGTGAATGTAATAACTTTCCATAAAATACCTGAAGTACCCAATTATAAACAGAAGGGATTATAAAAGCAGGTAAGATAACATGACAAGTTTTATAAGCTGAAGCATGACCATAAAGAGACTAGACAGTGGAAGAAGTGGCATAAATAGGTTTTATTTTCTGAAAGAAAACATCAGCTTGCTGTTTTGACTAAGTCAACCTGCAGGTAGAGTGATAATTCCAAATATTTATAATGCATCCAATCAAAAGAGGGCAATTTACCTTCTGAGGGTAGTAAAGTGCAGACTGTTATCTGGAGATGTAAGTGTATGTTCTAGATGGAGAGCGGGTCTCATTCTGAGCACTGGGTGGCACATTTAAGAAATCCCAAATCAGAATTGTATCGTCATGGGAACTACTAATGATCTGAAATTCATCGAACTGGAGTCGAAAGACACGTCCTGAATGTTCCTGTGAGCAAAATGAAATCAAGTTAGCAAGGCAAGAAGAGGGTAACATGTCATTACATCACACGTGTGTCTGAAAACAGAATGGTATGTCCAAACTCTGCTGTGCTCGTTAAGAAACCCTTAGTTATAATTACATTCAAGTTTAAGAAAAGTTGATTTTGTATGTAAGCTTTTTTCAGCTAAACACACAGCTCAAATCCAGCACTGTAAACCCCAAGCCTCCTCTGGAGGGGCCTGCCAAAGAGGCTGAGATTATTAAAAACAAAAGCAGCCTATCCATCAAGAAGCAGCAATTTAGAAGCCTGGCTGGCACTGACAATCTGCCAGGGCTCCTTCTCTTATACAGCGTTTGCATTCAACACTGCTGCTGACTCCTATAGCTCCAATACACCACACCACAGCTGCAGCTCGGACACGCTGCTGAAAGGATCATTACAGCTCAGTACTCAAGAGGAGCACATTCAAATGCTGCCATAAGAAAGGGAGGTGGAGGAGTACATGCAAGAAAACTCAAAATGGCACTAAGAGGCCCAGAAAAGGTTCTCCTTTGTCCTGCTTATTAATTTTTAATAAATTTAAAATGAGTACACAACCTTCATTACAGAACTAAGCCAAGCTGCCAGACTGATCTCCAAACTATAACCTGAGCTACAGGGTGCCCACAGAAGGGAAAGAATCAACTTCTTCAGTAGAACTAAATACACCCCATTTATATAGAATAAAATAATAGTTAAATCTCACCTCTATGCAAAGACTACTAAATAGAAAGAAAAAATTAGATGCATTTCTAGCCATGTAAGCACTTCTTTAGGTGTTGGAAAGGCCAAGCACATGCTGAATAAGCCAGTAACCATCACATACAGTCAATAACTTTGGGTTGCTAATAGCTTGTCAAAATGACTCCTGAAGTAAAATTTTATGCACGTTTCAGTGAAAAGAACAAACTCATTTCCTCGATCTATTTTTAATCAATTCTACTGTCATAAACCAAAACCTTCATTTCAAAGAAAAACATAACTTAAGCAACAGCCTTAAATCTGATAGTTCTCTGAAGTGACTAGAGTTCCTGTGGTAATCCCTCCTCCCTTCCCTCTTCACATCCCTTCCTTCCAAACTGAAGGGTTAGGAGAAAAGTTTGGCAAAGGCTCACAAGACTCCTCCTCCCCTTTTAATAAGCAGACATTTAAAGTCAGCCCTACAATGATATTAGGGAAACACACCAATAACTAGAATGATTTGATGAAGTGTCATGCTGACTATTCTTTTTAAGAATCTCAAATTAGAAAGACTTGATTTTTTTTTTTTTTAAGCTCAGATCCAAATCATTTAGGATATAACAATATATATTTTTTTCTTTCTTCTTAGAATAAGCAGCAGCCTAGGCTTTATAAAACATCCCGAGTTTCTCACCTATCTCACTATAGTTAATAAAGCGTCGCTCACAAATAAAAGATTTCAGATAACCCCAAATGAATTAGTTTTACATACCACTAAAGTACGCAAGCACAATGTACTTGCTGGGGCACGAGGGTCAAGAGCAGCTTGCAAGTCCCAAACTTTAATTTTGCTGTAAAATAAAATAAGAAGGTCATTATGAAAGTGTGGTTTCAAGTAAAAGCATGAAAGAAACACCTAAAGCAATGGAAAGCATGCCAGATTTTCCCCACAGCTATTTCATCCAGATAAGCAAAACGTTAGAATCTATCTTCACAAAAATACTAACGCTAAATATCATAAAACAGAGTTTTGCATTTCCTTTTAGAAGCAAATGCAGTGATGCCTTTGTGATGGACCTATATGAAAGATAAATGTACTATGTACACAGAAGCCATTTTGGAACTGCGGAAGATCCCAAAAGCTCACAGCACTACTGATGAGGTGCAAAGTTCCAGTGGGAATTAAGCTGGGACTGCCAACCCCAATGAGTCACTAAACCCAAATAAAAGGCTAGAGACACAGTTCAAGAATGTTTTTCAGTAACTGCTGTTCACTTGAAGTACGAAACAGGCAGAGAAAGAAGTGGAGAATTTGGACATAGATGTAAGCTGCCATGAATGCACCACACACTGAAAATACTGGGCGAGTCAGAAGTGCTAACAGTGGGGCTGCTGCCCTCAGCCCAACAGAAATGGTCAGTAAAGACTTCCGAGCGTCCCACAAGATACATTTACACTTGGGATAAACACTTTCAGTGCTGCTGTCTTACAAAAATAGAAATCTTAAGCTACTTTAAGCACACAGGACCTGGCAAGGAGCAATTCCTCAGGGAAGAAACAAAGGACTGTCTCTTCAGCCAAACAAAAGTTTGCTTTCTACAGAAAGTCCGGCTTGAATGACAACATAATTTAGGAGTGTGCTAAAGAGCACCAGAAAAGTAGTTTCTTGGCTACTTAAAACTGCAGCCTGCTGCATTGAGATGCTCAAGCAGAAACCACTCGGATCAATTAGTCCATATAATTGATCCATTAGTCAAATCAGAAGAGAACCCTTACACCAGGGAACACAAGGCTCAATGGCTTTCAGAAGATGCTTTGCTAAGAAAGGCAATTTTTTTTTAAATTGCTTTCAAAAACATACCCATCATAGGCTCCACTAACAATCCTCTTATTGTCAAACCTGATGCATCGAACCAGTTCTTCATGGCCTTCTAATACTCTTAAACAGGCACCACATTCAATGTCCCATAGCCTTAAGAGAACAAAGGAGAAAGTCTGAGTACTTCAGGTTGAGCACTGGCCCTTCATCTCATATGCAGCGATTTAAGCATGCTACTGAATGGTTTTCTGTAGGAGGTATCACATGATTTGCTTAAAAAGCATGAGAACCATGAGATGTTCTTTGCCCACAATTCAGAGAGAAGTTCATGTCGCAGCTGCAGTATACCAAAATTAATTTAGTAATTCAAAATTACATACAAGTAAAGGTTGGATACGTGTTAAAAGTTATCTTTGTGAAGTTTAATACACTTTTTTCTATTCTGCATAAAACAATGATTAGAGATTCAGAAAGTTGCCCAACATCTTCCTCATCTCTCCTAGCAGAAAACAGGGTGATAAACTGTACCAATAGATGAGAAGTTTTGTTTAACTTTGACATAAACCTCAGTGTCCCACTTTTTCACAGGGACGCGAGATGTTTACTCTCACACTCAGTTAAGTTTCATTCATACACCATCTTGTCCAATAGCAAGACATACCAAGGATGTTTTGCCCATGCAGCCATGCAGGACGGCATCAAAGATCAGGGGAAATCCTATTTTCACACGTGCAAGTGTGCAGTTACATACCGACAGCAGCTCAGGGGCACCCACCTAATGGTATTGTCTGAAGATCCACTGACAACTAGTCGATCCCTGTACTGGAGACACGCAATGCCACGCTTGTGCCCATTTAGAGTACGAACAAACTCGCACGTACTCGTACTCCAGACCTGTGAAACACGAGATAAACACTTCTGAGAATTACACCCCAACAAGGTTTTGGAATGTCAATAGAAGCTGTTATGAATTTATGAACAGAAGAGGTCTGACTGGCTGGACAATGGATAAAAACTCACATGGTATCTTCATGGGCCAAGAGTGGGGACCTGGCATTAACAGAAGACTGGCACTATGGGGATCTAGCAGTGACAACAGCCATGGGCACTGCTATTGCACATTGAGTCAATGAGAAAAGTTGGGAGGGGTTGTATATAAAATATTTTCAGGTGGTAGAGACTTCCCCAAATGATCTTAAAAACTTGATTACACTTTAATCTTGATAAATCGGTAATCATCTTTAAAAGTGGAAGTTATCACATACACAAAACCTCCACATTTTTCTTACCGAAAAAATTGCTAGCAACTACTAGTAAGAGAAGGCCAAAACCATAGCTTATAAAAATTTGGTGGCTGCTTCTTTCTTAACATTAAATGATTAGATCAACTTTGCCCATTTTTAATGAACTGTAATTGAAGTTGTAACGTAGAGTATCCAGCAGCTCATTTCCCAACAGAGTGCAGCAGGACCTTTGGCAGGTATTTGGACGCCAAACTGCCAAGAGCTTTTTGGCACAGTCTAAGTTAGCTCTGGTTCTAGAGAGGGAAGGGTGGAAACGCCTTTGTTAGATTAATACACTCTGGGTAACTCAAATCTTCTGGTATGTAACAGTCTTCAAACATGGCAAAGTCTAGTTGAGCTGCGGGGAAGGCGTGGTGAGGAAAGGCAACTGCTGATAAATTTCACGTCTGGAACAGGATTGCTAATTGAAATAAAAAATGTTGCTTGGAAAAAGGCACAAAATGTGCCACACTTAACACACAAACCGCTCTTGAGACCAGAGTTCGAACAGCGAATGGGCTTTACTTTTTTGCAATTATACGGCAGAAGTCACAAAACCGTTATGAGCTCGGTTATGCGCGTAAAGACATTCACAGCTAGCAAGAGGAAGCAGCTCGCCAAATGGTAAAGAAAAAGGCACAGAATTACTTATGAACACCTTGGCTATTCAGAGCTGAATAATGCTCAGGAGCTTTTCTGGCTTGGTAGGCACGCAGACCTACGTCAGAGCTCTGCTAACTTACTTTAATGGTCCTGTCACCTGACGCTGACACAATATACTTGTCATCGAAGTCTACCACGTTAACGGCAGCACGATGGCCAACTAAGACACGGCGCAGGGTGATATCAGTAGGGGATGCCATATCCCAAACAGCAATTGATCTGTCCTTTGAGCACGTCACCATTAAGCCGTTACTGAACCTCAAATGAAGCACTGCCTCGTTGTGGTGAATCAACGTGTTCAGAACTTCACCGGTATTTACATCCCAAACTCTGCAACAGAAAATAATTTTAGTCCAGATGAAGGATGATGGCTATGCACAGTATAAAGTGTAAACATGCACACATCCGCTATTGTCTCTGATACAGAGCTCTCTGGTTGCTTAACATGTCTTAGTGCTTGGGGAAGGCAGAAGATGGGTGCAGCGGAAGTATCCTCACTCTCATCTCAGACTCACAAACAACAGCAAACAAATAAGCCAGGAAATGCCTAAGGTGGGACTACTGCTAAAAGAAAGGGCTGCTTAACAATGACCACAATTCTATAACCCTTCCAGGATGACCAAAACCTGTATGATATGTAAATTGATGGAATAGACCAAAACAAATCTTACCCAATATGACTTTTTCAGTTTTACACCATTCATTCAGACTTAGCACACGCCAGTGGCAACTGGGATGTAGCACCCTCCAGGGCTACCTACTAGTTTACATGAAGTGAAAAATCACAACTTAATTTATACTACCTGAAGGGTGTTACAATTAGTTTGTTTGGTTTTTTTTTTAAGTTTTATAGAGATTGACATCAGTATACCAGAGCAAGATACTAAGAGGAGACAAGGCCCTTCCACTGAACACCTCTGTTGGACATCTACTGACCACTGAATTCATATAAGAATTTAAACTCAGTAACAATAAAATTGCTGTCAGATAAGTGCTGCAAATATACCAAGTACCCTTTCATTAATAGTCATAATTAAGAGATGTCAGAAGGCAGTACAAGAAACCCTAAATGAGGGAATTACTGTATAGTTGGCCCATCAGCCATTCTACAACTTCAGTATATGTCTTGAATAATACAGATCACATTCCTTCGAAATCCTTAATACTAAAAAACTGAGACTGAGATTTGGAAAAACATTTATTGAAAGTATTGCTTTGCCAAGTAGGAATATCTTGAATAAGATAATAATATCAAATTTATATTAGGAAAACTTTCTAATTATTTGGAGATTGTTGTAAATATTCCCAGATCTGCTAGTCAATTTTTGTGCAAAAACTTAACACTCACCTCACTGTAGAATCTGAAGATCCAGTTACAATGACTCTTTCATCATACTGCAGACAAAGAACCGAGCCAGTATGTCCTGTTAATACTTTCAAACATTCCAAGCTTGTTTTGTCCCAAATCTGTTAAAAACAAGAGGGATAAATGGCTTGTCAAGATCAAGAACATGGATTCAAGACTTGAACATTGCCACAACTGCAAAGGAAAGAAAATTGGAGATACCAGGAAGAATCCATGGGTAGTTGTCAGTCTCTTCTCCCAAGTGACAGGACAAGAGGAAAGAGCCTCAAGTGCACCAGGGGAGGTTTAGATTGGATACGAGGAAAAATTTCTTCACCAAAAGGGTTGTCAAACATTAGAACAGGCTGCCTGGGGAGGTGGTAGAGTCACCATGGCTGTAGGTATTTAAAAGATGTGTAGATGTGTTGCTTAGGGACACGGTTTAGTGGGGGACTTGGCAGGGTTAGGTTTTCGATAGAACTCAATGATCTTAAAGGTCTTTGCCAACCAAAACGATTCTATGATTCTATAATTAGCCTGTCTGATCAGTGGGCTGTGCTCTTTTTTAGGTTAAGGAAGCATTGATGCAAGTTTTTGACAGAACAATGAAATAACCAATGATCATGAGGTGATAAAAGTTTTGTAAAAAGAAACTCCACAGATGATGAGCATGAAAACAACCTATTGGCACAAAAGCAACCTACTAGCAATGACAAAAGACACAGCTAAGGACAGCAGCACATGCAGTCTTCATTCATGTTTTGTAAACTCTGATTTCAAAAGCATTTCTGTGGCACCAATAATATTGACCTCTTGCTGGCAGTTCTCAAAGTTTCCAGAGCAAGTACAGATGAGAACTTTGTCAGGCTGCAGACATCCCATCCTCATAAACCCTGCACAGATAAATACTGTCCCATGAAGAGACAAGAGAAATCAAGGAAACACAGGCAGCTAGCTTTCCAAGACAGAACTACCCACTTATCTCTAGGGAAAAGACTGAAAAAAGTGTTTACCTTAATGGAGTTATCTCGTAGGCCACTGATAATCTTTTCATCATCATACTGTAAACAGTAGACACCTTTGCTGTTTTCAGAGCGGCACTGAATCCTTTGCAAATTATGTCGCCCACATCGCCAGTTAGATTCTATAGTCTAACAAGAGGGGAAACAATCAGGAGTTAGGCACAGGGCCACATGCCTGAGCATGACTACTCCAACACATACACAGCAATCTTTCTGCTTTTACATATGTCATCCTTAAATTCAAAGTAGATAAAACTGAAATGTACCTTTTCTAATAAAAATACACAAAACAGAATGAATTAGGACTTTTATAATTTGTCACGACAAAAATCTGTGTTTAGCAGTGAAAATGATGGTCAACTAACCTCAATCAGAATTTCTAGAGGAGTCATTGAAGAAACAACTCAGTTTCCCCCTCCCATATTTACACAACCATGAGCTGACGTAATCATCAAAGATTAAAACAGGAGCTGGTAAGGTGCCGTGTTCAGCCTCACCTGAGGAACTGACATTACAGAATTGCCATGTCCAACAGGGAGGTTATGGGAGTTCTTGGACCTTTCCTTCCCCTACCCAGTCAATTCACCTATTAACTGTTGTTACGCATCTTAGGAAGGGATTTTGTGATATGAAAGCCACCTCTAAGCATCTTAAAGCCTGATAAAAATAAAACTGAGGAGGAACAATCCAAACAATCCAAACCTACTTTTCCCTCCTGCCTTAAAATCTGAGGAAGTGCAATTCTCAACATTTTCATTCCAAGAGATATTTTTAAGTGAAGACCTGACACACATTAAAAAGCCACAAACTATTTCATAGCAGAACCAGGATGATTGCCATGTTTTAATCAGCTTTATTACTTGTCAGGCAACCAATGTTGATTTCAAAGAAATGTAAGATTTTGCATAGGAAGTTCATAACAACAATCAGAAAAGAATCAGTGCACAGAACTCCAGACCAACACCTGCAGTACCTAGACAGGCTAGGATGCTTTCCATCTCCTAGTACAGGCACCAGAACAGACCATTTATTTAGCTATTCCCCCTCAATTACTGCATGGAAGCCTGGGGAGAAGCTGATCAACTGTCAAGTTTGTTTGGAAAAAGCGTATTTATAACCAAATCCTAACTTTCAAAGCAACAGCAGGCATCTCCGCAGCTTCTCCAAGACTGGAAAACAACTGAAACACTTATTAAAGACAAAAGTGCAGAGCTACTATGATGTCCCAATTCTAGGAAAACATGTCTGCTCCAAGGGAAACCTAACCTACCACTTTGTTTTCCACACATTTGCTCCTTCAGTTGTCTCCCATTATGCAATCTGGAGAGAATTGTACACAGCCATAATGCAAACCTGATGTGCCACAGGAATTTGTCTAAATCATAAGCACTAAGAGATGCTTGTAGAGGAGCATGCTGACAAGTTACTCATCCCCTCTCATTCTCCTCCAGTTTGGTGGGGAGAAGTTAATCAAATTAAGATAGCAAGTGATCTGTCAGTTTGGGAATAGCTTTTCTGGGCAGTGAGTGCACTGCTGATTGTCAGGGAGGGACCTGGGCTTAAAACGTTCAAATCTGACACTGCACTGGTTCAGCCTTGGACTCCTGCCTTGAAGGTAGCAGACTGCTCATTATGCTACTCGCTCACCATAGGATGGAGGGTCTGAGGGGGAAGGACAGGCAATTCTCAAGCTTTATCTGAAGAGTCATCATCTGTGATAGGTGCTAGGGGGGCAGAACTGCAACTCGTTAACTCCTTTGCTGCTACAGAGGTGACCCTCAGAAACAGGAGAGGATTTTAGACATTCATAGCATGAACCAATATAATTACAGATCTGAAGGCAAGGTATTTTAAAATGCAATACTAGCACTGAGAACACAGGAGGTAAAACATGACAGATGAGAGTTACCCAGTTGAAATAGTTTTAGAAACCATATATGTTCAGACATTCAACTCTAAAAAGTCTAAGGGAGAGCTTCCCTAAAGCAATGTTCTTGGCAAGTCCTGAAATAAGCATCTGTACGTAACGTGCGCAGGATTACTCTCGCTGTCGATTGCTCAAACACCATGAGAGCACTTTCACACTTCAGCTTCCTGCAACAGTAATTACCAATAGCCAGAGAATATGTTCAGAACACCACAAATCAGAAATTTTGCTTGTAACAGTTTCCCAAACAAAACAGCAGTCAGTAAAAGTACGCTCACCAGACACTTGGGGCACTAGCTGGCTTAATTCTTAGGAGTTCATGATAAGAAGCTACTTAATAAGCTCCCCATAAGAAAATGCTGGCTTCAGATAAAAGAAACTAAAGTATTATGTGTATCTATGTGAAGGCACTATAAAGCAGTAAGTCATACGCAGGTGCACATTTTAATCCTGTGAATAGATGTCATTTCATTTAGACGTTATATGGTGTGGCTACTGTGGGAAAATACTTCATGTTTTTCGAGAACTTGTAAAATCCCCTTACACTGCGTAAATTCTCAATATGCTGGGAAAGTCGCCATAATACACAGAGAATATACAGCAGCATTTCAATTGGCCATAGAGTGAAAACAGATGTGGACGTATAGAGAAATAACATTATTTTAGATGACTAAATACAGCCGAGTGGGTGGGCAACCTGGAGGACCCTCTGAAAAGGAACATGTTTAATACAATACTGGCAACCACATTAAAGCCTCTTGCTGTAGGAAATTTCTTGTTGTTACTGAATAGCACAGTTCGTAAAAGTCTTCATCTGCAACGTCCTTCCAGGAGATATCTTAATAAGCTGTGTATACACCAAGTAGGTAGGCAGGCACATACAAGGGGCAAAGAAGAAATCGCCGTATTTCATGGACCATCACAAGCAGCAGCAAGTCAATGATGAAGACACTCTCGGTTTATTTGCATATTTACGGTACCAAACTTAATACCAATATATGCAACACCCATTACTGTATTTCCTACAGATACCCTCAAAGTCTCCAAGATAACTGCCTCTAAACTAGGGTTTCACAATTAAAAGCAAGATGTTGCAGAACAATATCTCCTTAGTCCACACACAAAGAAAAGAAGTTTCTCACACTTTCCTAAAAGCTCACTAGAGCAATCACAGCAAGTAGCTGACAAATGCTGTACAACCAACAAAATCTGGACATACAAGGGATAAATAAAGACCAAGCACGAAGCTAAAGCACCTGCCACAGCAGGAGAGCCATTTGGCAGCTGAAGAAATGCATAAATGGATAAAAAAGGCATTTAGACAGAAAAGTACATGTAGAATATAGTCCAAGATGTAGAGGTATAGCCAAGCCTTGACCATGCCAGAATATATTCACTGGTACAAAGACATGCAGTAAAAAGAGATGCAATTAATCTGGATTAACAGTTGGAACATTAACTATATATTGGAAGTGTTAAGGATAATCTACCATGAACAGGGTTTTTTCCCATTTGATAACGTACACCATGTTCAGCTCCTTGGCTAAAAACTGCATTTTTTTTCCTTGCGAATGTTATTGCAGAGTAAGTGGGTTTATCTTAATCCCATAAACCAAGGAGTTTCTGTTCCCTCTGAATACACAATTCTCCTGTAGGAGAAATGGGGCAGAACAAAGAAAAAGGAACATACATATTTGTTATGTCCATAGGGATTTCTCCTGAAGCATTAGGCATTTATACCAGGGGCAGTTAAAATCCAAACCCTTGTTCCTCACATGCTTTCTTCAAAGAGAAATAAGAAAATCCCTCCTGACTGTGGCAGAAGAAAAGCAGAAGCAAATAAACATATGTCATCAGGGTAGAGATGTACCAGCAGCAAAGCCTCCTTCCAAAGCAGATGGCAGAGGGATAAAAACCCTGCAAGTAAAGAGCACCACCATCTTTCTTGTGAGTGTCATCACTTCTGTAAACCACTGTGGAGGAGCTAAGGGCCAGTGGTAGGCATGTAGCAGCAGAGACGACTGAAAACTCACAGAACACAGGAACTGAATCAGCACTGGGGCAGATATTGCACATGGAAAGCAATAACATCCCTGCACCAAAGCAGTAGGGCAGAAAAAGTACTTGCACTGTATCCATCATCCCCTTCATAAAACACCTCCTCCTTAGACCAGCTGCATAACAGAAGTGATGAACAAGAAAATTACACGGTCAGTAAGGTCTACAGAGCTCACATCTCCACAGAGCAGCCGAAGAGTTTTGGCTGCAGGCATGGGATACCTAACTATACATTCACTAAGACCTGAGCATATTGGCACCTGAGCCAGTAACCATGTATTTGGAAGGGAGCAGCAGGGTATCCAGATGTCCATACCAATATCTTGAACATAAACTGGCACTGCTGTTAGAACAGAGAACACCAAGTGCCACAAACCTTCCACCACCACATCTTGCCATTTATTATCCTACTTTTACCACTAATCATATTGTCTTTCCCTAGTAATTCTCTTACCCTATTCTAGGAAAAAACTGAACAACATGATCCATGCTACACCATAGGACTCAGAAGAGTGACTAGATCTGGATTTTACTGTCAAAACGCTTCAAAACATAGAAGGCAGCACCTACACAACTGGGAGCTTCATGACACCGTGTCCCTCATATGACAACTGTTCAGTGTTTAAGTTAATTTATACACTACTGCTCTGAAAACACAGGCATGACTGCTCATCAAAAGAATTTGCTCTTTTCACTACTAGGAATTCTTCATATTTTATATTATTCACAACTATAAGTGAAAGTCCAGAAGAAACAAAAATTTACATGGGAAGAGGGGGTAAACAGTAACATAGTAAACAAATGCAAGGAAGTAAACCCAAGTAAAGATTAATTTAAAACAGTGATCAACTGATTTGTGGTATTTACCTCATTTCATGCAAACACAAGAGTCAATTAAGAATAAAATCCACCTTCATGAAGCTTAACTGAAGCAAGTCTAACAAATAGAGCAATAGGGATTCACTATACCCCCACATATAACATATGCTAATCTTATATATATATATATGTATATATATTTAAAGTTCAGTGTGCATTTGTTTAATACAAGCAGAAAGGCTCACTTTCACACACAAAAAAAAAAAAGCCAGGGGAAAGAAATTCCAACAACTGAAAAGTGGGCTTCTGACTTGATTTATAAAAATCACAAGATACTCAGGCCATGTTTTGAAGAATAGTCTGAAATTAAAGCGAGGCCAGAAAGTTAGGGATGTACTATTGAGAGTCACTCCATGTCTGAACACTACATGGGCTTCCAGATCAGTCTGGGGTAAAATACCACTTTTAGTGTAAACTCCAAGGCTAGAAGAAAAGACGTAAACAATGAAGTTCAAAAATCTAAACAACTATAGAGAAAGGAATGGGAAGTTTTTCCTAGAAAGTATTATAATTAAATAATTATTTTTTGGTAGAATTCAGGACCTAAAAATTAAGTTCCTCATGTTTACAGCCACTGAGATAAGATCCAAATGTGGGCAATATGAATTGATGAAGTGTTGTTTTTTTCTGCATGCAATTGATCTGCATGCAGTATGTATGAAGCTGCTCAAAAGTCCACCAAGTAAAACCATTCCTGAGTCTTGCTACAGCTTTGCTGAGCCCTTTTTAAAGCCACATTCGAAAAGAACAGACTGACTCTATGCTGCTGAGCAAGATAAATCTGGAGAGTGGAATATGATAATGTCTTACAGAGGAAGAGACTTGCAGAAACTGCATTAAAGGCCACTGAGGTATATGCAAGGAATATAGGAAATGCCTTTGGGAGACAGCTGACAGTATAGCACTGACCATTTCATCAAGCATGAAGAAAAGACAGCATGTTCTCCGAGTGTCAAAATAGTGTTATATGCTGGAGAGAGTTTAAGCAAATCAGACAAAAAAGGCAACATAAACTGAATTGTCAGACCTAAGGAAGAGTAATTCAGCATTAGGACTATCCTAGTGCCCAGAAGCGTGGTAGTGCCTGACTTGTTGTGGGAGACAGAACACACCGCAGAGGCCAGACATGAGAGACTGATTACTCCCACATAAATGAAGTATAGCTGCACTATGTCCCCATGCATATGTTACCAGGTGCTGCCAAGAGACAGGATGCTGTGCAAGACAGTCTTATCTGACCATTACAGTAGTTCTATTTCCCCAAGCAGGAAGTAAAGAATCCTCTCAACTCCTACTCGGCAAGATGTAACAGGAAGATGCAGAGGAACAAAGCAGTTACTCTTTCCTGACAGATCTGTCTTCTCTACCAAGCACCTCTGCAAACGCAGACACAAAGCACGAGATCCCAAAAGAGATTCAAGGGCAGCCTTTGATGAAGAAAATTCTCATCTCTGCAGCTGCAATGATCACAGTAACACCCACTGATAGGTATCCCTGGCTTTCTCTTAAAGGATCCCCATTTCCAGCAACTTCCAGCAACTAGGTCTAACACACTTCGAAGTAAAGCGTCAAGCTTTGAGGTTACAGCTGCAAGATCAAAACGGACTTTAAATGGACTCCTGCTTACACCAAAGCGACAGAGGAGAAGCACTGCTGTAACTTACAGATCTGGAGGGGAAATCTTAAAAATACATGCCAACATAATGAAAACAGAGAGAGGTCTTCTGAGGCACGTCAATCACACACGCATCTGGACTATACACAACACCTGACAAAGAACAATGCTGCTGAAAAACAAAATTATTGCACACTTTAGGTACCATGGGAGACAATAAGTTTACGCACAACACCATAAAAACACAAAGTTCTGTTTAAACAGGTAGTTATCAGCCCGTGGGGGGCATAGGGGCAAAGTACTCAAATCCCTCCTTCAAATCTGCAGAAGAAATCGACAGTCTGGGTTTGACCATTTGTGGAAAAAAGTAGATGCGAAACGGGCAAAGTGAAGGAAAGAAGTCAAGCCAGGGATCTGTCCCATGTTAGGGGCATCTGAAAGGAGTCTTCTGCCCTGTTCAGAGAACTGAGATCTATGCTATGCACCACAAGAACTTTGTCCCTGCTGCCCAAAAGCCTCTCCTTTCCTTGGCCAGTTTCATTTTTAAGAAATGCCTTTTGGAAAGTGCCTGAGGAGAAGAGATTTCAAAGGCTGGCTGAAAACATTTCTAGGCATATAATGCTGACCAGATTCTCCCCACACATGCACTTAAAATTTCTCCAGCATCATAATTAGAACAATACTAAACAAACCCATTTCCCTCAGAAATTATACACTGCAACTTTCACAAAGATCTCCCAATGCTGGCAGTCACTCAGGGTGCGAACTGACTTTTTCCCCTTTTCAAATTTTCCCAAGACTTTAAAATTCCAGTTCCAGTCCTAAAATCTGAACTTTTTCAAAATTCAGAAGAACACATGGTGTTTATCTGATGGCCTGTTGCCACATTTTCCTAAAGTCTTCAGCAAAATCATGTTTTAATTCTCATCTTAATTAGGTGGACCTAAGTCTCCATGGAAACAAGATGAGGGCACTTGCCATGTGCCTAAAGATAAGGGGAACATTTATGAGGTAAGTCTATTCAACTCATCACAAGAAATAGATACTTGTGCTAATCCTGAGGGGAAAACAGAATAGTTGGCCAAGCTTCACAAATAATATGGAAAAGATCCAGGGACTTGGGGTTCTGGAATCAGCAGTATTAAACTTCCCATCCTGGCAGCGTGCCGATTAACACAGTCCCACTAAAACAGCTGACCTTCTCCACAAGGCTTTGGGGTGGCACCCAGGCACAGGACACGCCACACCAACCAGATCATCTCCAGAAACAAGGTCTTGCAAACCCATGTTCAATTTCCTAGGATAAGCCCCAAATCAACTTTTCCCTTTTAAAAAAAGCTCCTAAAGAAGCTTGGCAATTCAACATCTGACTTGGAGACACTGAAAATTACTGGACCACCTCTTGCGAAATGAAATCTAATTAAATATTTGGCTTCACAGTGCAGGTGGAGAATAACTACCTCTTTCCAAGAACTTGCTTTCAGATGTCTAAATGTGTCCTTATTTTCAAATCCAGTGATTTCAGAAGTGCCATTATGTTCCTAAAATGGGTTTGGCATGAAATAAACAGATATTTGCACCAATAAATTTTCAGAGAGGCAAGAGAACCTCACTTCCTATCACCGTGCAGCTAACACTACTTTGCGGTTTCCTGGACTTTTGACCCAAAATGCAAATAAAGCCCTAGGGAAATAATTCAAATTTGCTATTTATCATTCCTCATTTTTCCTTCCAATTGTTAATTCAGGTTTTGGATTACTTTTCAAATTCCGTCAATCAATCCTAAGACGACAGCACATTCTCCTTTGCGCTTATCTCTACCCACAACCCCATTTAGTACCAGCTGCAGTGAATTAATAACTTATTAGCAACAGTCTAACACAATTTGGTTAATCTTTGTGCTCCACAGGTAAAATACTGAATGACAAGATTTTTGTGTTATATCAAATATGTTTTACGGTATTAAAAAATTAATCCTTTGGACACAAGCTAAATGTCTTATTAAAAAAACTTATATAATGATATAAATGCTAATATGGTAGCCTTTGGCTCATCACTAGCTCCCTAAACGCTGACCCTCTGACAGAAACAGGAAGATCTTATTAAAGGTCCAGGCAAATATTTGAAGAAAAAAAACATTTTAGTATTCAGAGATATAAAATTCTTCATCACAACTAAGATAAGATGAAAGTCTTATTTAAGAGCTTCTGCACATTGCTTTGAAAAATGAAGGAAAGGGAAAAGGGATGAAACTGAGGGAGAGCATGACTTTAGGCTTCAAAACAGAATGAGAAGAGAAAAAAAAGGTAAGTGTTCCTGATCTTATAGGTAAGTTTTGCTGTTATTGTTACTCACCATCTACATTTTTTAAAAGTGTTAAAAGCTTCTTTTGACAGTGCTTTAGGGAAGCAATTTGTGAAAAGTGCTTTAGAGGGTGATTTACTAGAAAAGTTATAATAGACTTTTGGAAGTGGAAGAATTATTGGACTCTTGACTATTAGCAGAAACACTAACCCCACTCCAGGTTGGAAACCTGGAAAACAGCAATATTTGAGAAGGTTTGAAGGAACTATGTAAACAGGGAAAAATCTGGCGTGGCACAATACCCCTGTCCTTCTGCCTTCCCCCTCTGGTTCAGCAATTTCGAAGAACCAGGAGTGGGAAATGTGCTGCCTGTATAAACCGAGCAGTGATGACTCTGGAAGTAGCCATTAGTTTTCAAAGAGAGACTTCACCACTCTAGAAATCGGGACAAAGACACATTTGTTTCCTGAATCTGGGCAAACAGAGGCTTACACTTTTGCTAAAGTGACATTCAGAGGCCAGAACCCACAGCTGACAGGTCTTGGCTCCTTCCGGCTTTCCTGCTCTATCAAAGGATCCACAGGCCATGGACAGCACCCAGGTTAGTTGCCAATACCTTAAATTCTACCCCAAGTGATTGACAACCACTAACAACCAAAGGATTTTCATAGATTTATAGACACAAGCATGGAATGGAAAGTACAGAACTGCAGGCAATTTTCCGTGAACAGCCCTAATTCTGCTTCTCTCTTCTTGCCTCCCTCCATCTGAGCTGGAGATACACTGGAGTTTCCCACATGCCTCAGTAATATTTAACGTTGTTAAGGATATGAGCAGTAGATAGAAACTATGGAAATCATATGTAAAAGTAGCTGGATTGCCAGGCAGTTTGGAACAGGCAGAAACTATGGCAACAGCTTACAGTTTACTCTCTGTACGCTGCAGAAAAGACCACTCTTTTCCCACGCTTATTACTCACGTTACTATTTTTACGTGCTAGTGGCATGGCATGTTTTACATACAGCACATTCTACCGCTCCAGCTCCATCCCAAAGCTTGACACGAGACAACCCCTTACTCTGCACATTCTACATCCATCACATCATCCACCTGAGCATTATATAATAAATAATAAAAATTCATGAGTTGAAACTCTGAAAGTAAGTGCAGGCTGAAAAGAGCATTCTAAAACTGTGTTTCTTGAGTTCCAAACACTGATGCATTTTCTATCCATACAGAACATATGAGCCCTTACTTTCCAGGCAGTGCAGTGCAAATTTTTCTTCAAATTTGAGGGTTTAATATATTTACTTAATGATATTTAGTTTTTCAAGAAACATGTTCATTACTATAATTTTTACTGGCATACTCATTTCCCAGTCACAGATATTTTAGAGACTGGAAGTTTTTACATTTAATATATTAGCAACAAGCAAAGCCTGAGTATTTTGGTTTTTTTCTGTTTATTTCATACTAGCAAAAACTGTCCAATTCAGGGGATTCATTTCTGTACATTGTACTAGGACTTCTACAGCAATTAAAGAAAGAAAATATTAAATAGCAGATTGTGACAGTTGAAAGGCTATGTGGCCTCAGAACATCTCTAATGAACACTTCCATTTCTAATAATAAGAAATCCTATATAAATGTTCCACTTAAATGAGTTTCAGTAAAAATAACTTTAAAAATCTGAATTATAATAATACTGAACTCCTTCAGCTTTCTACACCATCTCAAAGGTCATTTTTTCCACACTGCTTTTCACCCATTTTTGTTACTGGAAGTGCCAGAATTTTGCAGAAAGCAAGAAAATATCACATTAAGAGTTCTCCTTAATCCCATGAGCTGCTTACCATTGCAATATCACTGTCATTCCTTACAGAGAGTAGACATCTCCCTTTAAGTAACAAAATGTCTATCATTCAGCTCACAAGTAAGTATCAAATTTGATCTTATTTTGCTTAGGCTACACTTCATGCTTAGTTCTTTAGCTGTTTATAAATTCTGTAGAAAGGGCTAGAAAAATTATTTGAAAACTGGATGCTTTCCAGCAGATACATTAAACAGACAGGTTAAGAGTTCTGAACAATTTTGTTTACTGAGTGCCAAGCAACACAAGTTCACATTTGCCATAGCAGAATGATTCCATTAGTTCACATCTGTCTTAAACATCAAAACACATGTTTCCCCACTAATGAATTTCAGACCAATAATTTCACATCCATCACGTGGCTGAAATAAATCCATTATAGTCTGTGGTATAACTTAAGAGTTTTGTGGTGGGTACACAGCAGAATACCAACATAATCCTGATTTATCAGAAACACTTTAAAATAAGTGAGCAAGCCCAACTTTGTAACTCTTAAACAAGATAAGTAAAATCTTAAATCAAATAGAAGAACAGTCATTTCTACAGTCTTTTTGCCACCAACATCCCTACTGTGTTTATCATTGTAGGACTGATTGTTCTCATCAAATCACTGGAGAGGGGAAAAGAATCCCATATCCTGAAGAAAGCTATATTTGCAACAGTGACTGCTTTTGAAGTAATAAGTTATTAAATGAGCAGTGTTTTAGATGATTGGTGTTTACAGTGTTAACCCTCAGATCACTTTCTAAGTGAGCATCATCAATACATTAGAGCATTCAGCAATAATGTGGAATTGTCTTGGAGTAGTAAGTTCCCTAAACCAGCTATTTTATTAAAATCCATCATCCCAGAAAAGTTCCTTAAATACAAAAAAGATGGTGTTAACACTTAAAAGTAACATGTTAATGCACGTACTGCGGCACTAAGTTGCTGAGGGTGTGTTTTACAATGTCTGATGAGCCAGAGCTCACAAAGTAGTAGCGATACAGATACATATGATACACTTCGTTGCTCCAACGTGCATCATCTTTGACAAACTAACAATACACAACGTTATTTCCCCTGCAGATGTTATATATCAGAAAACGTACCTCTATATCCTGTATTATCTTTGGGTATAAGGACCTGTAAAATGAATTTGGGGGCCCATCTGTTGGTCTGTTTTTAAACAGGTACTGATCCCTAGAAAGAACCAGAAACATATTTTTCATTTTACCACAAAGAATCCAAACTTTAAAGGAATTCAAGATCTGCACAGAACAAAACCTTATGACATATTGTCACAGAATACTTATAAGAACTTTTAGTATTGTCGCTACAACCCTTGTGACTTTACTACTTGACAGCTGTATTTAAAGTGTCATGCTAAAAAGGTGTTTTCCTTACGGTTTTCTGAACTAGGGTTCACTGCTTCATAAGGCTTTTAGCCAGCAGGGTGTCATCCTCTTGCTCTTTACAATATGCCTTACATTTTCTTAGGCACACCACTAGAGAGCACAGAAAAGCAAGTTTCTAAAGCAGAACACTTCATCTCTTCAGATACTTGTGAAGGACAGAAAAACTCCATTGCCACAAACATTTGAGAGAGGCTTCTGCAGCCCAATCAGCTATTTTACATTTTAAGCAAAAAGAGTTTAAATGAAAATACTTCATTCAAGAAAAAGCCCTGCAAAATATGTTGTTGCTAGCTTTTGTGAGCTGATTCTACATGTTAAGTTTTCCCTGCAAAATAGAAATTACAAATTTGCAGACAGACTTACCAGAAGCAAGCAAGTGTTGAAAGACAGTGATGCACAAAAGGACAAAGGTCAAAGCCAAAGCAGGAATGGGAGCTGACAGCTTTTGCTGTAGCAACCCCTCACTACTCCATGGCAAAGAAAAGGATCTTAGTGATACCAATTTACTATAAACTTACATTTCAGCAGAGCTCATGATTAGGGAAATTTGTGAAGGAGAACACTGTAAAAGGTGAATTTAGGTATTGTCAAAGTACTTACCAACCCCTTCTTTCTGACAGTCCCTTCCATAGTGGATCTGTGCGTACCATTCTTTCAATCAATTTTTTCCATAGCATTCCCTCAGAGATGACTCTCTGCCATTCCTTACATACCAGCTCTGCTGCACAGAGTGATCTGGCATCAAGATAGGAAAGGATGTTTTCTGCTATGTGATCTAAGCCTTGCTCTACAAAGAAATAAAGGCAATCAAAACATCAATCACTTCACAGTAAAATACTAAGCAAGTTTTGCAATACATTCAGAGAACGCCAAAGCAGCTTTAAGGCACTGGAGCAACATGATAATTAAATTATCACACATAGAAGCACTAGTTACAAATTAATCCAACCAAGTATACCAAAATATCTCTAACACTTCACTGCTTTTCTAATACCATCTGCCTACTGGACTGTCCCATTTCCATAATCCAAGAACAAGCACGAACCAAAATTCAGCAGCGTACCCAAGCGGCAGAAAGCGTTTTGCTGCTTCTGGGCATGGAATCCTGGACTTTTTGAGCACATAATGCACTGAGCTACACGATCCAAAAATAAGATCATCTTCAAGCAGATGCTTTACTAAGCAGCAGTAATAAAAAAATTAAAATATTGATTCTTTTACTATTCCCTTATATATAACAACAGATAATTCAACTCGGCAGAAGACAGGGCTCTCCATAGGAACAAATACAGACATATCCAGTAGAAGCATGAGCAAAGATCCTGCAAAAACTTTCTGGCATCAAAGGCAAGGCCATCTTTTCTATTTAAGCTCTTTCTATAATCTGCAGGTGCCAAGTCTGCTCCATGATTTTGTTCAGGACTCTGGTGGTAAAGTACATGCTGGAGACACAATGCCCTGCAGCCTGATGTAAGAAGGGAAAAAGATCAATGAGAACAAATTTGGCAGTAATTCAGTAATTGCAAATGGTGCTTTAACATCTAAGGCAGTTATCCCAATTCATGGTTTAGTGTCACTGGACTCTATACTTAAAGAAATTATTATTGAATGACTTTTATCAGAAGCTGGGGATTTTGAGGCTTCTCTTCAGCTAAGGAAAAATTTAAGGGGGACAGTTTTTTTGAAACAACCTCCAGTTGAGTGAATCAGACTGTAACATTCAATACAGCATTTATTTCAAGGCCAGTGATGGAATTGTTTCTAGTATGAGAAGCAGCTAAGAAACCTCAGGATCAGCAAGAGTCAAGTGAATCTCAAATAATGAGAGGTGACAGCTCAGGTTCTGCACTGTAAATTCCAGTGTAAAGTACATCTAGTTTGGCTACACAAAGATTTCCCTATGTATTTACAATAGCCATATGAACAGATACTATCTTGGCATCTTTCCTGCATCTGCTGCTCTCCCACTCTCAGAGCACACCACCTTCTACTCACAACTGAGCAACGAGTGAGCTCGTGTACTGCTGATTTGACAACGCTTGCTTTACTGGGTCAAAGAATTAATTCAGTAACGTAATGTAAGAGAACTCCCGAGTAAAACAGCATTACTCCAAATGAAAGCCCTCTGGCAGTACTTAGACAACCCAGAAGCAATATCTACCTGGGCAACTCAGCCTGTAACTGCACCTGCAGCATAAAGTATGTTGGTTGGCCAACAAGCAACAGTTGTTGGTGGCCTGGGGAAACACTGGGTTTCATCATGAAGATCCTAGCCACCAGAAACAGGTTATGAACCCCTGTGATCCTTTTACATCATGGTAGGGTTAGATTTACATATTGAGCAGACTGTGCCTGCCAGCAGAAATTAAAATATACCAGAATTGGGGTCCTGCCCATCATACAGGTCTGTGTGAGGCAACGTGCTGCAATACATTATTTCATACATATCAGTTAATACTTATCTAAAAGCACCAGGTACTTGAGCTGAAGGTGATAGAAAGAATAAGCACATCAATAAAGGTGATTAATACAGTAAGCTGCCACCACAGAACTATCAAAACATGAAACAGGTAGAACGCTGCATGCATATGCCTATGGTCTTTGCTTAGATCTCTCCTGCTGAGGGCGTTAGATTTAAAAACACCCTCAGTTGAAGGTGTTTTTGTAGTTGAGTAGAAGTACATACATAGAAACCACTTAGATAATATACTTGCACTAACTTTAAAATAGCAACCAAACTTTTCTTGTTCACATTCCAACTAGTGTCATTGGTCCCACAAAAAATCACTGGTAAATCTGTTACTTATTTCAAGGGACCTGCAATTTTGCTTTCCCAAAAACTCCACTAAATCAGAGATCCAGAATAACTTCATTTTCATGAGTAACATATGCCAGTTGGCCCAGCATGAAAAAAATCTTTCAAACCAGGAGATGACGACCTTTTTAATTTTCCACTTTATCTCATGACAGCCTACTTTAAGCTTCAAATAGGCCTGAAAAAAAAAAATTCAAAGAAACTACTGTTAATTTTTTAAAGAATTAAGAAATTGTGTTCATAGAGTCCTCCACTGCATGCTAAATTTGGCCTTCATAAAAACGAACAGCAATAGAAAGGAGAAACCGATACATGTCATTGAAGAGTATTAGTTTATTTCTTCTACTTAGAGAACTATAAAAAGGATTTAAAGAATGGTGAAAGCTCCTACAATTTAAGTTGAGTTTATACAAATTTTTCAACACCAGTCATAGTAACAGATTCAAATAACTGAAATGTAACAAGGTCCAAATAACTGGTGGATCTCAAATCTAACCGCTTCCAAACCGGAAAATCCTCTCCTAACAAAACCACATCTCAGTGCAGCTTAAAGCTGCTCTATCTCCTACATCAACAGTTTGAAGAAAATATCAGGACATTTAACTACATTAATAAAAGTGGTCTTCCAGTCTGCCACACCCTGATCTTTCTAGTAAATAGCAACTCTGAGATTCTAAATACTGTTTACTTAATATATATTTATCTTACTGTGATGTTATGTGATTTGAAACAGTTCTCAAGGGCTTTTCAGAAAATATAACCATTGCAAGGTCATTTTCAAGAGTTAGCTGGAAATCATGAATCTTTGGGTATCAAGACAAGCTAATTCATTGTGCAAACTGGAGGACACAGCTAGATAAAAACAAAGAAAACAAATGGGTCTGCTGAGGTAGCTTTTCTCTGATTTTGAAGGTTACAGGTGTGATGAACAGGGCACATGTGTTTTAGTGGAAACAGACCTAACAGTTATTTCAGACTTCAGTACAAAATAATCATGTTCAACAACATAAATTCAACCTATATAGAGCAAGTGACTGTCTAGTACACCTATAACACTGTAGTCACACAACACAGCCCTTTACATATTTTCCCAGTGCACAGCACATTATATTTTGAAGAGGAAGAATTTTCTACATAAAGCATTACAGTTCCCAAAGCAAGCAGCACAGAGGAAGAGACAATTAACCGCTATAATTGCAAAGTCTGCATTAGTAGAGCACTACACTGAGGTTTCTGACAATAAAGTGTTTAAGGGTCCCCATTTCACTCTACCAGTTTTCTTTCAATAGTTGTTACACAACATCTGAGCTGAGATCATCCTCCTCTCCCTCTCCAGGGCACTAAGTTAGTGCATTCACTATCCTCCCAGCATGGGCACCATAGTTCAGGGCTAAAGATGCATTAATATTCACCTCACACAGGGATATTTAGCCAAATTAAAGGGTAATGAAAGAGTGCTAAGAAATGACAGAAACGATAATTCAGTTCAACCAGTATCAGGCTACTCTCTTTCAAGCCAACTGATATAAAAATGAATAATTGCAAAGTTTGGAAGAAGTTAGGTTACAGTTAAACCAGCAGACCCAGATGTTATTAAAAAAGAGATGTAGACACTCTCATGCCAACAGTATTTCTGCAAAATGTGGCAGAATGACAAGAGCACTGATTTTCAGCTTCCAGCTCTCCCAGAGATACAAGGGTTCTGTCCTGTCCTCTCCACATGACAGACAATTTTAATCAGCAATGGCATGGCAGAAGAGCAAGGCACACATCAAATTAACCTTTTCAGGTGACCTTAATTCCGTTTTGATAGAAGAAAAACACACTCCAGCTATGTCTGGGTTCCAAAAAAGCCAGTAGCACAAGCTATGGTGATGACAGCCTGCATTTTTGAGGTGTAAATTCTTTACTCATGCACCTGAGAGATGGCAGGTGAATGAGCAAATGAATGATGAAAGTTCACCAAATAAACCGGCTGTACAGCCAAAGGAACAGCTGTCCTTAGCAAGCACATTTTGGTCAGCACACCACTATTTATATCTTGTGGTTGTATAGATGGGACAGCAGGATCCATGCTGAACAGATACCCATCTGCTGGATGCAATTCTCATTCCAAAGACAAGAAATGTAATTTTGCCTAATTGGCATAACTTAGTAAAACAACCATCATATGTGTACACTAATGCTCTTAGAAAGGGGAAACTTGGTACTACTTGACTAAAAGCATTTAAGCAAACAACTGCACTTAATTCAATGATAAGCTTAAAGCAAAGTTATGGGACAAAGTAGCAATACTGGCACTTGAATATGTTGCCAATAACTTGCTTGCAGCTTTGAGCAGTTTGTGAAATGTAAAGATCATGAACATGTCAAATGTAAAATGAATTCCCAAGGGAGAAAGTGACAGACAACAGATGTTCCAATTATGTTAATGCACAAAAGTTTAAAAGTTTATCTGTTACTGCCATCTCCTGGCAACAAACTAAATTATTATCCACCCCCAAAAGAGATGAGAAGTCTGAGGAGCTGTACAGTTACAAATAACCAACCTAATAAAAACACCACAATACAAAGCATTCTTAGAACTCAAGAAATGAGTGGGTTTTTGATGGTGGTGGTTTTGGTATTTTACCCCTACTCTAACGCACCTGTATCATCTTTCAGAAGACACTGAACAGGATAGCTTAAAAGTGGAACCTGAAATGCCTTTAAGAGTTAGCACTATTGCATCACTTGCACTTTCATAGCAGGCAAGTGGTTCTGAGTATCTTAACATCTTAAAGATAAGCAAGTACAAATACTTTAGCAGTTTGATATGCAGCACACAGCATATTCCATTATCAAAAACTCCTATGTTGCATTTTAAATCCTTTGTGCAAGTAAGAACGTACATTTAAATAGCTCAGAAGAATTTGACTATTGCCATTCTGAAACTATTAAAAAGTATTTGGATCACAGTCAAGATGGCAGACAGCACACACCAGGGCTTGCTCTCTAACCTAACACCTTTCATTGGGAAGCAAATGTAGGAGTGTTGAAGTCCATGGTTTTATGATTTCCTATTCAGAAATGAATGCGATCTCTGAGCAACACAAGGTATGCATTCATCAACTTACACTCAATTGCTTTTAGTTTTCTTTTCCTTGTGAAATACTATTTTTCAAAAAGATAGTTCTCCAAATTAAATGCAGTTTCACAGAACTGATTAAGAAAAATGATACACGACAAAGAAGGAACATTTTGCAATTGTTCAGTCTTTCACACAACTGCATTTGAAAGCAATAACAATCCTCTGAAAAACAGCTGTGAAAATCTGGATCCAAAGCCACCTCATGCTGGGAGTCTGGAAATGCAACCTGAATGACCAAGGTACCACCAACAATTCACCCAAAAGGTAAGCCCTTCTTGCAGAGATCAATGTTGCCATTTCTGGCTATCGACAAGACAATTTGAAGCAGAGGTGAAGAGCTGGCAAACGCTGCTGAGGCGCCAGGAGTCATGAATGTCACTTCCTTAGACAGAGAGAGGTACAAAACTCACTGTGCCACCAAAAAGCTGGCCCCAGCATCCCCAACCAAAGCCTCTCCTCCAATTCAACACAACAGAGACTGTGTTCCAGAGCGCAAACAGGACTGGGTATTACTGTGTGTTTGGTGCCTTCCTGTGGCATGTGCACAACTCTGAAGTTTCAGGCTAAGACCCAGGTCCTTCTCAAAATCCAATTTTAAAAAAATTTCACTGTCACATACATATCAAGCACTTAGAGACAGGGCTAAAACACTCTTCCTAAGGAGAGTAACTCTCCAAACAAACTCAAAGTACAGGGAAAAATCTTCCTTTCTAAGGTGACTTTTGTTTTCTACAGGTTAAGAATGTTCTCAAGAAGACCTAGACTTGACTGCTGGCTGCAGAAGGATGTTTTATGGAACTATCAGACCAAGCATTTGGAGAGACAAAAACCAAGTGACAAGTGCTCAGCTTGTTTTTACTCACTTCACTAACCCAAAGCTTTGCCAGAGTCTTGCTTGTGGTGTAATCCTACTACCTAGTAATGAGTAAATGCTCTTTGATGTTTAATTGAACCAAACTCAGCTTCTCAGTAAAAGCCAACTGCCATCAGCTTCCACATCTCCTCAACAGCAATAACAGACACACCTATGCATATCAATATGGGACTGTACACTTCCAACACATATAGCCTGTTCATTATGGAGCCAATATTTCATTGAGTTTTAAGGATTAACTGCAAATTACTAGACTAAAGCCCTTTATTAACATGCATAATTTTCACAATTCTGGGTTTGGTTCAATTAAACATTAAAGAGCATTCACTCATTACTAGGTAGTAGGGTTACACCACAAGACTCTTGAAAAGCTTTGGGTTAGTGAAGTGAGTATAACATTGGTCACAGTTAAAACCAGATTTTTAAAAAGTCAGAAACTCAAGTGTTTTCTGATGTTAAAATATGCAATCTCGTCTCCTATGAATACATGGAGCCTTGAAAGCTGCATACTGAGCACACATACACAAACACTTTTGCTTTGCCACCAATTCTGTTAAGATTTTTTTACTGCTTGTGAAAGTGCATGGATTTAAATTGTTCACATTTTTAAAAGAGGTCAAGTAAAATATTTACTCTAATTAACAGAGTAGGAACAGGTCCAAAGCACAGATATTTTGATAGGCCCACTATAATTATTTTAGACTACACGCAGGACTAAGTTTAAGACATACCAAGGCCTGAAATAGGTGCACATATCTATTCTACATTAAAAGGCAGTAAGTATTTAGTTTTATAAAAAGTTTTTGAAACAGGTACTAAAACCTATCAATTTAGTAAAATGCAGCTAGCATTTACTGGTTCACTTTTCAAAGACAAACATTACTCTCTACAAGAGCTTTTGCAGTTTTATAGAAAATGGTGAAAAATTACAGCTGTTGTTGATTACAGGCACTAGATGAAGATTTGGTTGAATTTCAATAATAAATTAAAACTATTAAAATCCACAAGGATTTCAAAGCTCAGTGTGTAAATATCACTTTGTATGAAAACAAAACCCAAATGTGGGATGTCAACTCTATAACACTGACTAACATTGGATATGAAACAGTCACTCGGATCAGGCAACTGCACAGGTTTTTATTATTTTAGAAAAAAAAAAAATTCAAAAGCAACCTGGCAGGGTTTTACTTGCCTGCCACAGAGTACGGTACTCTTACAGTTTTAACACACAAAATAGATATCAAAGGGACTTTCTTTCCTAATCAAGGGTGACAAAGTAGTGCTCAAGGGTCCAAGTTGCAATTTTCTCCAAGGAAAGGGCACAATTGGATGTGACCATACAAAGAACGTTAAGATTAACATCTTAAAGATAAGCAAGAGACTTAAAAGCATAGAGGTGACATTAGTTATTCTAGCAATTATGCTGTCCATTATAGTCTGCTGTCTTTTGACAGTTGTTTTGGACATGCTAGAGAAAACACTGTTGGCAGATGCAGAGAAACAATGTGTATGGCCTTCTGAGACCTTTGTTCAATGGGACTTGCAGTAGCTGACATAACTATGTGTCATACCATAGCTGATACAGCTAGTCATACACCACCATGGTGAGCAGCAGTAAAGGAAAGAGCCTGACCACAGCCCAGCTTGTAAGAACAGGCGCTGCAGACTAAGCATTCTGACATCACTTACAGAAAAGCACACCAGAATTAGCACTTTTTTCCAGTGAAGCAGAGGGAAGCCAGATACAGCAAACTTTTTCATTTTTTCCTGCATTTTCACAGGTGTAAAACCAGTAGAGACAGTAGCAAGCAAAAACTATTTCTATTTAAAACAAAGGAATTTTACTTCTTTAAGACAAGTGAAATTATCTGTTAAAAGGTAGTACTTTACTGTCATCTTTTAACTTGATGTTAGTCCAACGAGGGATTGATTTCAAACAACTCAGATTCTCAGATTAAGTTCTTGGGCAAATTTGTACAGACATTACATCCAAACACCGCATTACCTTTAAGGAAGGCTGAGTATGGGAACAACTCCCAGTATTTATATCATAAAAGCAACAAGTTGTAAACAGATATATATATTTATATATAAAAATATTGTGTAAATAAGTATCAACTTATGCCGTTCCCAAAAAGGTCTTAGGAATAAATATATTAGATATATATATATAAAAATGAGCGCTGTGTATCTTCATTGTATTAGCCTTCAAGTATAAAATAAAATCAAACAAAATAAAATTATAACTGAAGTTTATACTTGCACATGATGACCATCTGACTATTTCACTTTATCAAAATTCAGTATTTTAAAGACAAGCTGTAAGAAACACCCACACTACCTAAAGGAGACAACTCTCCAGTCAAAATGAGGACCACATTTTTATGTGTGTGGCCAGACAAGCTAAGTCTTCAATAAAATAACTTCCGTGAAACTGAGGTGTGGGGGAAAAGGAGACTCCCTCTCCTTCATAGCCCTCTTTCACATTTTTAATCCTGTTTTTTAAGAAAATAGAGCACATATGAGATTCTGTATCACTTCCTGTGTCCTACCCCATGTTCTTCATTCCCCTCCAAGAAGTTCAACTATGCTTGACAGATGAGCCAAAATCCCCCCCATCAACTCCAAAAGTTGAATTCCTCCAGATTTTGTGAAAATGTAGCAGCGCTACAGAGAACAGAAACCCATAACATACAAGCAGCATTCTGTCCTGGGTACCAGGAGAGCCCACACATGCGAGACCACCTATGCACACCAATGGCTACAAAAGCTTCAGAGTTTGTTATACAACCAACCTTTAAAGGAGCGTTACTCCACTGGTCCCTGCGCTCAGAAAATTACCAGTTTCTAATTCCCTTTGTAATTTGTATCACCTCCTCATCCACCCTCAGCACTCACTGTCATGACTTGGAATTCTTGAGATAACATCCACAGACTACTCACTCAATGCAGGTGCGAGCTTGTGCTGTTATACTGCCAGTGGCAAATAGAACATTTTAACCACCTCATGCTTATGTCCCACTCTGGAAACAATGTCCACACATTTATCTTTCAAAGGATCAAACGAATCATTCCTTCCAGAAATTAATGGAGAAATACACACAACTTACCAGGAGACTGAAAGCTAAAGATTCTATATACCTAGTTATTACTGCTCCATATTTTTTTAATAGAAATGCATATAGCAAGTGTGAGAACAGATTTCATACTCTAACTATTGATACAGGTTTACACTGGTCACTGGCAGAGGAGGTTCTGAGCAGCTGAAGGAGGGAATCATGGCTGGACTATACAATAAAAATCCACAAGTGCTTTTGCCCTTGAGTCAGCAACAAGACCAGATTCATTCAACTAAGCAGGCAGCTTTTTATTTAAGATTCGAGAAACTTAAAACAAAAACTAAAATGT
Organism: Caprimulgus europaeus; assembly: GCA_907165065.1. Next base: position 32,253,244 of record OU015531.1, on the reverse strand, counting down.
AATAAAGTCTTCACAAATTAAAGCATCTCTATAGTATTTTCTACACCGATGGTGCTTGTGTGAAGAAGAAATTTAGACCAGAGCTTCCAGAGATACAACTTTTATGACAACTCAGTTTCAATTTAAACATAAACGATTCTTCAGGATATGCTATTCACAACTACTTTTACATGGAACAACACTGGCATCCAGTGGCCAATTCAATTAATCACAGAAGAGAATTACTTTCAGCTACTCTTCTGCACTCTTTTTGACTAGGAAGTATCATTTTATTTATACAAAACAATATAAATCTGAAGGATGCTCCAAAAAATTTGCATACACCCAAAGTATTAAACAAAAGAAAGTGCTTATAAATGCACCTCTTCTAAAATAAATGTTAATTTACCTGGTAACGCAGTGATGAAGTCCCGTTGTAACATGGGCTTCAAGTAAGAGTTAATATGTCCATGCTGATAGTGACACATTCGTGAAATAAGGTGTTCCACAAATTCAACTTGATCTGATTCAGACCACTGGTCAAAATATTTAATACACAAGTCTTTTTCCTTTTCGTAGTTTCCTTCCGATGGTCTTTTTCTTGAGACTATCACAGATGAAGTTCCATTACTTATCTGTTTTTAGAAAAGGAGTATTAGTATTTAAACATAAACAAGAACAGCTTTAAGAACTCTCTTGAGGAAGAAAGTGTGAAAAGACGCAAAGAAATAATCAACAGAATTAATTTTTAAAATACATTCTTAAAGCTATGAGTTACACTGTGCAAATTTAATCTTTAATAGATAAATTAAAGGATCTTGCTCTAATTGTAAGTTACTTACTACACTGAGAAACTTCAATTCCCTTACACTTACCATTTAAACAGCAAGGAACTTAATTCTTAACTTTTCCAAATTAAACCAGTGGTTTCTGCTTCATATTGCAGTTTGCCTCTACTGCATACTGCAGTCTGCCTCCACAAATGATTTACATAGGTTCCAGTAGTTAAAATAATGCACATTTAGAGATATACTAAAGTCAGGCATTAATATTCTAATTGACACAAAAATTGAAGACCTTATCAGTGTTGAACTGCTTGTAAATGAAAACTGAGAATGACACCATGTCAAGGGCTTGCTTTGTTTTTGAGAAACAGCTCATACGGACATTTGGAACATTCACACAAAAACATCATTAAAATCCTGGGAGCTTTAGTTCCAAATAAGGATGCTACAAGAAGAACATCCCAGGACTTGCTGCTAATTAGCAAACAGAAGCAAGGATTGATGCCAGGCTCTTCTGGCATCCTCATCCCAAGAGGGATGCTGAGGGACAACTGTCAGCTCTCTGAAATATTCCCAAACTTCTTCAAAGCAAATTGGTTGCAATTCCTTGCCATGTGACAGTGCTGAATTTTTCCTTTGAAATGACAGTCACATGCTCAGAAAGGTTTAACTGTATTCTCAAATATCCTTTGACGCAGAATTGTCTTTTCAAGGTCAGGACAAACTACAAAATCTGAGATCTAATAATTTCTCAAGTATTATTCACCAACGCCATCCTTCACTTGAATGCTGAGCTAATTTTAGGGTGATACAGTCAACAACATGCAAGGATGATTATGCAGACGCAAGATTTGGAAGTTTCTCAAAAACAGGAACATATGAAAATATACCAACTCTTTCTACATGAATGTTAGTCCTACCTGCCATAGGGTATTTTTCTTTGGAGACTCATCTTCATTCTGATCCTCCATTACTGACGTGTTCTGGGGGGGGGAGAGAGAAAAAAAAAAATTACAACTTCAATTTTTTATTCTATGGCAATTCCTTGCTCTACAAGCATTACGAAAAAGCAAATCAACTGAACAGATAAAATTCAATTTCCCAGTGAATGGAATTATCAAAGACTTCTAGCCACAAAACTTTGGTATTATAAATAAACTCCCCTTTTAACTGACATGTTTATCAATCCCATTTACTGTAAAGATAAGCCTCCAACCCCTCTTCAATTTTCTTTGACAAGTTTTCATGCAGCCTTTCAACACTTTTCTCACTGGAAAATAAATTCACTTTCATCCTACTCAAGCCAAAGTAATTAAACCTGTCAAAGTAATCAACTAGCACTTTCTGCCAAAGTTAAATTACATATGTCTCGTTGGAAAAAAAAAAAAAAGAAAATCACTATAAACTACTTACATGCAACAGAAGATTTCCACCTCCCCCCCAGCTCTAGCTTACCACAAGGAGGAGGGACCAATCTCTGCAGAATGTCTCTGTAATTCACTGCCACATTCTGTCCCCTATAACCCTTGGCAGTCACTGTCTTTCTTCACCCTGACTTAATTACAGTGCTCTCCCCACATCATAACTGCTCCTCCCTACTGTTTTCTTCCCTTTTGTATGAGAACAAAATCTAAGAATTTCTATAAACATCCAGCTGCAAATGTTTCTTTCAGAGCTTACCTCAGTTTTTCAAAATCTTTCACCCATTTCTTCCCCTTTTTGTTTTTTTTAATTATCTGCTCCTTTTGCTATCTGTACTACAATTACCCTCTATTTCTACCTACTCACCGGTACCCCAACCTGGGGCAATTACTGCTCATTTAGCTTCCCACCAACCCCATCCTCCCCATTATTCATGCCCAGGAGGGACTGGCTAACTGGTAGAGGGCTATCATGAAAAACTTGAGTCTCTTAAAGCATTGTCTGTACTTATTTCAGCTTTCTTCCCCTTTATCAGCTATCTCAGCAGAAAGAGGAACAATGCATTCAAGTAAAACACATGATGGAATAAGTCACACAATTCCTTTACTCTTGCCATCACACATTATGGATTAACACTTTAACAACAACATCCAACCCCCATTCAAAACACAATTTCATCTCAAAAACATTCACTGCTTCATCTCCTCCTCTTTCTTGCATAAGGGATATACAGCACCAAAAACAGAAAACTTGAAAAATTAACAGTATTACTCCATTAGGCAAGCCTTCCCCCACTGACTACAGTGCTTTGTCTCAAGTTTACCTTGAACCCCTTCCTGCCTTGCAGTTAAGTGGGAAAAAACATGCAACACAGAGACAAGAGATTACATTATGAAAACTGTGTGATGGGAAAACTCAAGTCTATCTGGTTATGATGCACGTAGCAATGATAAATACAAGCCCAGGAGATGGCTAGTGAGGAATCAAAAAATGGACAAAGGCAGTAAAGGGTTTGTGTCCCTCCATACGTACAGATATTTTAGTGTTTGTGGACATTCATAGAATAGTAACACTGGAAAAGTAAAACAACTTTTCCACATTTTCAAAGTTACAGTCTCTTGAGGGACATACCAGTTATTCGGAACTACACACTGCTCACAGCCCACACTAGCACTGATGCTGTGTGAGGGATGTGCGAAGGATGCTCTCCCACCGCACGGTGCCACAAGAGGGAGCACAAATTAGCCACGGACTTACTGGTCCCCAAACCGGCCCACGCCAGCAAACGTGACTCCGGGGAACTACACAGGGGGATTTTACTTTCTTTTATTTTAAATTTGAATGTGTAAATATACTCATTATAGCGATTATATGTTGTTAACAGTGTTTTCAATTACTATGTGCTGAAATGAGTAAGGAACATCTCATCCCCTTTTGCAGATGAAATAAATATATGCATCGACCCAGTGCGCTGAGAGCACGGAACAGGGACGCTGACTGAGAATGGAGTCAGCACATTCACCAAAAAACCCACATTGTATTAGTTTAGCCCCAACTTAACTTTCCTTCAGTAGTCACGGCAAGACTCTGCCATTGCTTTCTTCTGCTCCTTTACTGGGAAACATCTTGGGAGATCACTAACTTTCCCTGGGATGTAGACTAAGAACTGTCTCCTAAATGTTATGTCTTTTCATTCTAGGAACATAGAATAAAACTATCACACAGCAGCACTGGAACACAAAGTGTGCAAGAACACAGCCTTCACCAAAATGATCAGACTTCCACAGTAGGCTATTGACTCCAGAGCAAATTTTTGTCTTTGGTGTGCACCTACTCAATTCTACTGTGCTTCTGTCGCTGCCCAAGTAAAGAAAACTTGGCAGCAGGCTTTAGGGAGATGCTACATCCTTGGCACATCCACCAATAGAAGGGAGAAGCAGGAGGATTGCATTTCTCCTGCCCCTCTCCACTTGTCGCTCTTCATTCAGAGCATCAGAGCACAGTTTTGGCTAAGACGACAGCGTCTTAGACCCACAAGTGGGCGACCTGGTACGGGCAGTGCTGCTGCTGAGAGATTATTTCCATGTCCTCTCAACATCTGGGCCATGAATGTGAGAGCAGACTACATGGATTGATTTTTAGGCTGGAAATTTAACATTGTATTTATGTATTTAACCAGGAAGTAGGTAGATGCATTCATTTAATGGTATCTATTACAGCGTTTATTGTTTTCTCTCTTTGCCTAAACTTACTCCACTTCTGCATACTATATTTTAGAGCTTGATGGTTTTAATCCTTCATTCTTTCCCTGTCTGCTCCCAAATATATAGCTTGTTTTCCCAATATCTTCTCTTCCTAGTAAATTCACTCTACTTCTGTCTTAAACACTTAATTTTGAGAGTCATTCCCCAGATTACATACATCATAACTCAAGACTCTACCGTGTCTCTAAATCACTTAGCCTATTAACTGAGACTAAAAGATGACCGGGTGGATCCTGTCCTGTTGTCTGGAAGAAGCAATCAGACAACTCTAATCTGTCCTGTACATCCACAGCACTTGGCAAAAGAAGAATTTCAAAATTCCTAACAGCTGATGTCACTCATCCTTGCTCAGGAAGGTCTCTAGCTCTTGTGCAAGAAGGAAGATAGGCATCTACAAGTTCAGCTCTCCTCTTCATCACGCTGCTCCCTTCTCTCAACTCTCACCTTGTTGCTTACCGCACTCACCCTCTACAGAAAGCCACCGTGCTGGCTGCCCCTGCAGTTTTCCCAAGCAGCTTTAAAGTGGATTTCAGATGGACTCCACTCCATTTCCCTGCAGCTCTGCTGCTGAACAGCACCAAGACCTGATGTGAGCGATGAGCTCTCGTTCAGTCACTCCAGCAAGGCCGTGAGCCCTGCAATATCACTGACCTGCATTTGCAGACTCTAAAAGAACAGGCTTGATTTTTTTTTTACCCCCACAACAACAAAACTCTAGCAGCTTCTCACAGTGGAAGCTCAGCTTCTGAATACTGTCAATTAATCCTGTTTGTAAGTTCATTTTTTCCAGAAATTCTTGTTAAGTTGCTCACAGCTCTTGCAAAAGTAGAATGGTATTTCCAACCAGCTGTCATTCCTTAATTAGTCAGCCTGGAATAAGCGCTCTCCATCCCCTACTGGGAATGGCAGCAACAGCAAAGTGGTAACAATGAGTCTAAGCATAGATTTTTCCGTTGCCTTATAGTTCTTATAACCCAAATGAATAAAGTTACACTGAGAAAAGCCTCTGTCTTTATTTAACAATAAAACCAGCAATGGCATTAAAATTTACAAATTGCTCTGCAAGCTCTAGAATTTTAAAAGTTTGTTTCCTGAAGACTGGCAACCCATATTCCTCGCCTAGTTCTGCAGTAACTTCAAGCTTTCTTTAGTCTTTTTGCTCCACAACACCTCAAGTCTTTGGGATTTCTATGAGATACAGATGAACATAGCAAACAGGTTCAAAAGTTACTTGGGGAGAAAGAGGTACTGACAAGCAAAATTACATAAAGCTCATTTCCTTTGGAGATTATGAAAAGCTTCCAAAATAAAAACTGCCATGACTTATGCCAACCATGAAAGGTAAACATTTTGTAGGTATTATTGTGATAGTTTCACTAGCAAAACCAGGCCAACTATAAAACTTCACAAAGCACAGTTTCAATTAAGATGCTTTGATACCAGGTAGAAACTAAAAATAGCATCTCAAGCATATGTTCCACATATGCATGGTTGTATGACGCTAGGTGCAAAAGCACCACAATTTTCCTGTAGATGAATGGCATTCAGCCTGCAAGGTTCATCTCACTCATGAGATATATGAAAAAAGCTGCAACTTTTCTAGCAGAAATCTATCAAACCTGCACAGGCTAACCAGACTTCTACCAGAGTTCTGCTAGCTATAGGCAGGTAACACTTGGGTGTGCACCACACTTCAAGACTTGGGAGTGCCTTTAGTCACTTAATCTTAGACTCTGAAGTCACTTAGACTCTGAAGAGAAACAGCACGGTGCAGCTTTGTTCTTTAACCCAGTTTTAGTTCCAGTACTGAGAGAGCAATTACAGAATTGATAGCAGTAATCCTGGGAACTGGGACAAGACACTCAAGTTGCAGGAGTAGTACCTAGCAAGGCAGACAACATTGCTATGTCTCTTCAATGAGAAACTTATCCCCAAAGAATGGATTCACGGGATACAAAGGATGGATGGACAAAATAGACAATAGCTGTGTTGCCTTGAAAAAAAGAATAACAGTCTTCAATTATTATATTTTCAGCTATAATGAAATGGAAAGCAATAGACAGCAAGAACTTTATTTCCCACTACCCTTCAGACTACACCTGTAATTCTCATCCAAGTTAAAGACCAAGCTAAATCTTTACAAATCTAATATTTGATAAAATTTCCACTCACTGGAAAAAATAACAGGAAATGTCAGTTAAAATTAGAAAATAAGCAAAACTAATCAAAATATTTCAGCTAAACAGGTTCTGATCTCCTTTCACAAATCACGTCTACATCTGATTTTAGAGAAGTTGAAGAAATGATAAAAAATAACTAATACATACTTGGATATCTTGAAGTCAAGCACTGCAGATTAAGCTTGAGCTCTGTATACTCAACATGCCTTCTGAAACCAGCTCTGCCAGCACAAGGATTGCTGAAGGTATTAATTATATTTTTCACCCTCCAGAGGAGGAGAGGAATCCACCATGCTGTGTGACAACTGGACCACATCAGTAAGGAAGAAAGCTGGGTAACCATCTTTACCATCTAAAAGTGATGAGCATGTGTTCCTCATGGCTCCCTGCTTTTAGTACAGCCAGAAAACCCTGAATGGCTTAAAGTATTTCAAAATGAATGCAAGCCTCTCCCTAGGATATAATGGTCACCATTTTCTAACCCAGGAACCTGTTAAACAGTGTTTATTAACATCTTGATACCTGATCAGGGAGAGGAGATTTTCTTCTTTTAGCTACTGAGAGACAATAAAAATATACTGTACCACAAAGATTAAATTAAGTTGGAGAACCACTAACTTAAACTGCACAGAATGCCAGTCAATTCTTCCCACAAAAGGGACCAAATCCCTTACTTATCACATCCCTCAAAATCTGTATATAACCATCTGCAAAGAAATGGGGAAATACTACAGTCAGGTCAAAAATAGGTGGTCACTGACAAAATGTGCTTATCCTAACTACTGCAAAGATCCATCACTCCAACAAAGTTCTTCAGAAGCACAGCCATAGGCTATATACAGAGGAATGACATAAAAGTTCTCCTATCAAAGCAGTAAGCATAAAAAGGTATGGACAGTTACTAAGATCTGGGCAATAAAGATGTTTGGCTTCACAAAGACGACAGCAACAGCAACAATATACCTCCAGCTATGGTTTAAGCTCACTGACGTCCCCTGTAGAAAACCGTTCTTTGCAATATTTCCCCACTAATTACATACGAGATAAAATACAATTTTTTTTTTTAATGTAGTGAGATAATGATATCTTTATGCAGAAAAAACAAAAAACCCTTGAGAAAAGCAGAAAACAGAGCTCATGGCCAAATGATTTTCCAAATAAAGAGTTTCTGAAAATATCTGATGGTAGACAAACTAAATCCACTGCCACACTCACTATAAAGCACTTTGAAAACAAAGCACTAAGGTCCATCAAGTTAAATCCGATTTAGTTTTAGGTAGTCCTGCAAGGAGCAGGCAGTTAGACTGGAAGATCCTCATGGATTCCTTCCAACTTGACAGAGTCTATGATTCTATGATTCTAACTTGAAAGTTAACTCTGCTGACCATGGACATGTCTATATTTGACATCTGTATTAGTAACTGCTTGTTTCAGCTTAAACTATTTATGTAAGCATTAGGGATCTGCACAAATTCAGCTCAATATGCTTCATTTCTTACCTAGCTAGCTATTCTCCCAGTTGCCAGGTTTTATTTTAGTGTAGTTATTGCTGGAAATGCAAACAAAAATATACTGGAAATACTGAAAGAGTCTACTAAGATCCAACAGCTGAAGGCAAAATTAGAAAAAACCTCTCATACTGAAAATAAGGCGGCATTTTTATTTGGCCTCTGACTAACCATCAAGGAGTTTACAGGAAGATAGGATAAATTCAGTACCAGCAGACAGTTATCCAGTTTATGTTTAAAGCCTCTAAAAACAAAACAAACACCACAGTTTGACCAGAAGTTGTAGATGTGGTGTTTTTAAAAGATACCTAATGCTTTTACATACCCAGTTTGACACCTCTCAAGGGCCTATTTTTAAGGAAGATTTGTCCAGGTCAGTAAATCCCCCAAAACCAACAGTTGCTTTCTCCTGTCTCTCTGCTCAGAGAAAGAAAAATCTAAAGTTATTCTTCACGTAAATGTTCCAAAACAGTTATTTTTGCAGGTTCAAAAGAATACAAGCAGCTACTAACCAGGTCACCTTGTTTAACCACTAATGCTTTGGTGACTGACAATCAGTACTACTATTTTAACTTTGTTTCTGAAGTATCAGTCTTCACCTTAACCTCACTAGAAAATCATTTTGCTGATCTTCTATAAATACGTAACTGTGTATCTCTTAATACTCAGTACATCTGTCTTAACATTAATCTTAGAAGTCAGATCAGCATAGGCTGCATCCAGAGCGGACTGAACTACGTAACTTGTTTTTAAAAGAAATTATACAGGAAAATCATCCCAAGTTCAGAATTACTATTCTGATCCAATTCCATGAAACACTAAGCAGGGGCTCTGACTGTCAGAGTCTGGCTGCAGTTTGTGCGTGCAACTGCCTGTTACGAGGATGTGCCACCACCAAAAGCTCGGCAGTCCAAAACTACCCAGCGGAGCAATGAATTTGGTAATTTGTACCCCAACCTGCAAAGCACAACTGCTGATGGAATAAGTACCATAGCAGCAAAATCACCCTGCTGGCTTTTAGAACTTCAGAAATAGTGTAATACACATTCTCGTAAAGATTAGTATTAAAAAAATATATATATATTCACTGACTAAACTAGCAATTTAGGATGTAACAAGAACTAAACAAAAAAGTGTGCTATTTTTGCTCAAGTTACCAGTTATTTCCAAGCATGCCTATATTTCCACCCAGCAAACAGACATCACTAGAAAAAATAAATAACAAAAAACACAATTATTGCAATCCCAAGAGACATCCAGTGTTTTCAGCAGCAGGTATAGTTTCTAAAATTAGATGGGGAGGATGCTTTTGATCCATCAGCCAATTCAAGTTCTCCATGGTTGGGGCTTTTTGTGTATATATGTAATAGTTTATTAGTTCTTAGGAGCAGGCTTACCTCAACAGGTACTGCGGGAACATACCTAACATATTCCTTGCGTAACTGTTTCAAACACACCCTAACTCTCATTTAATTTTCTGAGTGTCTGGAGTAAAGAGTCAGTAATCAAAAACTGCCTAGATCCATCCTATATTAATATGCTGTATTTACAAGGACAATGAATACTGAATTGTGTAATTGTGTAATTTGATGACTCATCCCTGCGCCATTCTGAGTACTGAAGCATGAAGGCTTCCAAAATTTGCACATCATGAAAACTATTTTCCTGAATATAAATATGTTGAGCCCCAAAATTATTTTTTCTCTTTTTTAAAAATCACTTTCTCTACACCTACCCCTCAAAACTGAAAGTACCAGTTTCATGCAGAATCAGTTAAACAAAAAATAAAAATTAAAAAAGGCAAATGTAGTTTTAAATTCAGCTAGGCAAGATTTGGGGGCTATGTTAAGCCTTGCTGTAACATTTTCCGTAGTGCCTACTTGCTCAGCTTCAGGTGGTAGTTGAAAAAAAAAAAAAATCATCATCATAGGTTGTGAAAGAGCATCCAGCAGTAAGGGGCAGCCAGCAAGTCTTACTGCAATGCTCCACCTGAGGCTTACTGATCATGTTTTACTTTAGATGAAAACTGGCTTTATTTTCTAATCAGCTGGTTTCTGCATCACTTTCCCACCTAATAGTGGGTTTAATTCTACCTCCAGCTTACAAGTGTTGCCTATTTTTCAGCTGTCTCAGTTAATGGCTTTAACTACATGGTCACTCAGCCTTTCTTGGCAGATACTGTATGTGTGCACTACATTAGCAATCCACATTCTTGCCCAGAGCAGAAAAATCTTAATATTTAATTAGTATAGTAAAGCAATCATCAGGCTCATCATTGATATTGCTGCAGATGGTTGCAATCACTTTCCTAGAACATTTCTGAATTAACTTTCAGAACTCTAAAGTACAAATAACCTGAAAGATAAATTCCTTCTGCCCACAAATAACAATTTTAACAGTAAAACGTTTACATCAGAAATATGGCTATGACAAACTGGCTCTTGTACACAGACAATAAGAGCAAGGCATTGACTTTCTTATTTATTTATTTTTAATTAAGAGAAGCTACCTGAAGTTCTACAATTACTATTACTGTTTTTGCACTAACAATATTGGTAATGGTTCATCTAATTATTTTTCCAAATAAACCTAGAGCCTATTTGCACTTCTATTCTCAATCACAGAGTAAAACAATTTTTCCTCTGCACATTTAAGACTCAAAGGAAACTTCAAATTGTGTTACCTATACAGTGAACTCACTGAAACTACTGAAGCAAATGCAACACAATTTCAGAACTTCCACTGCACCACAGACACTTGTCCCCTGTTACAGATCTGTTCAGACCGTTTGCATCTACAACTATACCAAAAGCTACGCTAAATAATTGGATTTTGTTAGGCAGTCAGGAGGATTAGATATGTCAAGCTTTTTTTTTTTGTATAATGGAAACATTAAGTAGTATTTGCTACCTTAGAAACTGTCTCAATACTTGGTAAATAAAAAGTCTCTTTAGCTTTTATTTCCTGCATATAAAAAAATAGTCAGAAATTAAAATTTGAGGGGAAAATATGGGCTAAAGATGATAATAACTTTTCCTCCTTACAGGGCAGATGCAAAGAAACCACTTCACATTCACTAATCTATTCATTTATAGGACTGGTAAAAGGAAAATACACTATTTAGAAAGTTGCACTTCACTGCTGACTGCTGAAATCGGTACATCCATCAGAACCACTTTAACCGAGGAACTTAAGCACACAAACAGCAGCTGGCTTCAAGGACTCTATAAGCAGCTGAGACATTTTAGAGCTAACGGATGCATTAACCGATGCATCCCCCTACAACACACTATCCATCAGCACTGGTGTTCCCAAGCCCTGAACCAGCTTGCACACACCTCCTACAACCCAAGTAGCTCAAACAGAGTACCACTTCCAAAAGTGTTTGCGCTGTGTGGACGCTCCGAGTCAGGTGCAAGGCAAAATTCCAATCCCACTTCACAGCGCTGGGTACAAAAGCTGTAAATTGCACATTTTTCATCTGCATTATGTCCATGGGTAAGCAAGCCAGAAAACACACCCCTCTCCCCTATGCAATTAATTAGCCCATTAACAGTATTTCAGACTAAAGGCAGGACAAGTAACATCGCAAGAGCAAATTTCAGGCTAAGCGAGTAATGAGATGACTTTAGATTCATCAAAACCAAATTAGCCTGTGTTAAGATTAACTACATTTGCAACTTGGCTGCCTAGTAGAAAGTTAAAATACTTCAAGGTTTATTCCTGGATTTCCAGAAAGAATTTAGGTTCAAATCTCTGTTGCTGGTTCCACATAAAGCCAGGTCCAGCCATATTTCACTACCTCAACATGCTGGCCAGAAAACAGGGACAACCCTCAACATGAAGGTGTCTAAAAAGCTGTATGTAGGATGCAACATAAATGGGCATCAGAAATACAGACACTGCAGCCAGTTAAAGATCCAGATCATTAAGCCATTTTTTCAAAACCTGATCAATTTTTTTCTCATATCCACTACCGCCCAACACATGGATGCTGCTTATTGCCTTTTCCTTCCTCTAATATACAGAAAAGATCTGCAGCCCTTTAACCCTTGAGCAAAACAGTAAAATGGAACAGAAGGAAGAGAAGCAGCAGACATGTACATCCGGCTTCAGAGAAGTGGCTGAGCAACCAACACAAATAGCACATATCAAAGCACATAGAACTGAAGAATCGTTTAAAAACAAGCAACTCCAGATAACGACAAGCCCACAGCCACAAGTTCACTGACATTAAACACTAATACACTAGGACTGGAGAACCAAAAGAAGCTATAAGCTTCAATTAAACATTCAACTCTCCTCCAAGCATTCTCTACAATTTTTCTAAGAGCAGATTCTGGCACTTCCTCTACATCCCTCCTTGCCTTCCCTGGCCACCAGTTTATCTCATTCTTTGGCGTTTGCTCTTCCCCAAAGATCAGCAAAACTTTAACCAGATTTTGAAGTGGCTGGTATACAAACTTCTTTAAAAGTCTGTGGTGGTTTGGCTAAACCAGGACAAAGTTATAAAATGGTTACTCAAAAACACTGAGGGGTCTGAAATAACAAAATTGCAGCAAACCTCAATTATTTGTCTTTTGCAAAATAGAAGGTATTTGCACACAAAAGAAATACAGAAAGAAAAGCCACCACAATGAAATATTCAATAAAATTAAAGCCTTAAAACCAGTCAGCTACTCCGAGAAAGATTCCTGTGCTGCTGTTAAGTCCAGCTTTTTCCTCCGAAGATGTATAGTAACATATTACAGATCTGGCAATTCATGAAACTGTATCAATCCATCATAACTATCCAGGAAATCCTAATCACTCATTAATGGTCCGAAACACAGTCTTTTGCTTACACACAATTTCAGTGTGGTTTTGTAACTGCTCATATCCAAGCAACCAAAAACCTAGAGAAAACCTTATCTCTAAAAGGGCCGCAGACTACTTCAGCTAAAGAAAAAAGCCTTCAGCAACACAAGATGTTAAAAACATACCCAAATCATTTTTTCAAATATCCACTCAGCCTTGCCTGGGCTTAGCCAGACACTGCATTCGAGTGCTGATTTTATCTAGGTATTGAAAGGAATGTGTAATTGCGTAATTTAGATTTCACACAATTTATATAATGGATGTCTAAATGCTTCTGACCTATCAGGCCAGCACCACTTCTCCCCCTGCAACCTCAAGATACAGTTGATTAATACCAAAAGCAGATCACTAAGACTGCAGACAAGGATTTGAGAACGGGAGGAACAGTTGCCCAATGTCTCAGGTTCCTCTTTTTGGAAGATTATTTTTAATCTGTGTCACATCAGTGACGGACTTTACGTTACAGCACACTATCTTCCAGGGGTGTAAATGAACAGTGGCACGCTGTCGCACGGGGCAGCGGATCAAAAAGGCAGGGGACAGCTGAAACCAAGCTATTGTGCAACAAAGCCTTGAAACCAAAGCTGTGACCACTGCAGTGTGCCAGCAATCATCTCCTGACTTTCTGAAGACAGCTGGGTTTGATGTTACTTCAGTAGGAAAATTGCTGCATGTTTCTTTTACTTCTGAACAAAAGGACAGTATTATACAAAGTGCCAGCTTTGGTTTCTGCCGCCTGATCTGGAATCTGAAAGGGCTTTTGCTTCTGACAAGCTGCACTGAAGGCTAACTTTGAAGTTAGCAGGGCTCAAAAATAATTTATTGAATAGATGCTGTAGGACAATATAAAAGTCTCTACAGCAGAATGATGACAATCACTTAGCAGCAGGCATCCTAATTTTTTTTACTCTTCAGGTACTGAAATCAAAGCCATTTGGCCCAATTCTTTTCATTTTCTCCCAAAACAAATGCTTATATACAAGCTTGAGACTTTCAGATTACATTTGCTCTAGCAACCTGAGTTCAAGTGTACAGAATTACACTTGGATTCCTCATCAGACACAAATAAAGGGGAAACCCAGGAACAGCCTGCCTGTTAAGTACCCCAGGAACTTTTCACACTGAAAGAATAAATGTCACGACAATGATGACTGTTAAGAGTGGAATCATTAACATCAGCAAAATCATTGCTAACACTGGTACCAAGACTCCTTCTTATTTCCCGCAAGCAAGGGATCAGACCCTCCTGCCAGAGACGTTTCTAGTAAAAAGTCTGCTGTTTGTGCAGCGTCTGACAGACACTGCACAAATGAAATTTCAATGTTAATGGGAAATATTTGATTATGTTCTTCTCTTTTCTTGAAAAATTCTTCAATGGGAAATAGATCAAACATTTAAAGGAAGAGGACTAGATAAAATATAGAACAGACTGCCTTGCTTTCCTTCTATCCTAAGAAAGATTTCATCTTCTCTCAGCATAATCATGGCATGACTAGGAGGCAGGCAGACTGCAAGGCACATGACCTAGCAAAATTATTTACAGCATAACAGTATCAGAGAGCAAAAAAAAATCCCTTTTTTCCAAAGGAGGCTGAGAAAGCATACACATAAAGGTGTGGCTAACATCATCTCTCCGCTCAAAGACATAGTCTTCTGCAGATGGATCATAAGAGGTATCAGGAGTCACAGCTGCTGCCTGCTACTTATGAAATATATTAAGCTTAGTGAGATTGTGCTGGCTTTTCTGAGGAACATAAATTTACACCTGAAATTACACTCATCTGTTGCAGCTTTAAGCAATGGCTCTGGATTCACTGAGGCAAGGTCTAGTATCCGGTGTTGATACATTAATCCATCATGGCAAAACCTACTTGTCTCCTTAGGGACATACCCTTCCCAGACTGAGACGATAGACTGTGATCTCCAAATGCTACAAGAAAGAAACACTACCAAAAGGCAGGCTAGCAAGTCACCCAAAGGAATACGGACCGCATCCCTAAGCTCACGTCACTTTTTCTAGGTTCGGAAGTCCCTTCCTTAGCAGACAGCAGCTTAGTGAAGTATCTCAAGAGGGATTCACATCACCACTTCCTCCTAATCTCTGTCATAAAGATTATTGATTGGGTAAATTACTAACTTTCGAATAGCAGCAACATCTGAAACCCTCCCCCCCAACACACACACACACAAAAAAAAAAAAAAACCAAACACCAAAGGTGAGAGGATTGCCCGCCAACTAACAGCCACAGGTGAAGTAACTTGAAAAGCTGTTCAGAAAGAGAACCAGGCTCCTGCAAGGAGTCACTCTTCTGTCCAAGCAAGCTTGCAGCTTGGGGATGAAGTGTGTGATCTGTAAAAATGGATGAAAACAAAGTCCAAAAAAAGCACTCGTATGAATTTAGATGTTTACACCAGCAAAACCCTGTGCCCACAAGCAGAAAAGTTAGCGGTTGGCAGCACTAACCAGCCCCAGCCTGGGGAGGCCACTGCAGATGACCCCAACCTGCAAAGCGGTTGCGCAGGCTGCCTTTCACCTCCCAGACCACACTCACCATTTGCTGCACGCTTACCACAGACCAGAAGGACAGCTGGATCCGTTCGGCTAAAGCCACAGCCAGCTACAAGTGACTGATGTACATCATGTCTGGGGAAAACCAGGAACCAAAACTTACAAATACTTAGTCCATTTGCTTGTCTTCTGACAAGAGGGAACACACTTCTGCTCCTCAGCTAAGGAGACTAAAGAGGAAGAGCTCTGGTTCACAGTTCAATACTAGCTCACTGGCTGAAGTTTAGAGTAATCTAGTAAGTAACCACTCTCTTCTCCTTAAAAATAAACAATATGAATCGACCCAATAAAGAGAAGGTCTCTTTTATTGCCTTTAAGAAAGAACAGGCTTAGTTAATAATTAAAGTCCTAAAACTGAAAGCAGACAGATACACAAAGGATGACTGAGAAAAGGGTTTATCATAACACCCTCCTTCAGATAATAGATCAGGCTTAGAAAAAAAACAATCCCTGCATTGTACATTTACTTATTCTACTGGTGTCCAGACCAAACAAGCAGCCATGGCCACACCATCAGGAAGCACCACAAGCAGCTGCTGTCACCATCAGAGACTGCAGCCAGAGCGGTACCTGGCTCTCGGGAGACCGCAGCCAGAGTACCAGCCCCAGTTTTGGGCACTCCACTACAAGAAACACACTGGGATACTGGAGCGGGGTCTGGTAGAGACCACCAAGATGGCCAAGCACTGGAGCACGAGGCGGGGGGCGGTAAAGTGCAATGTTACCCTTTGCAAAATATTTGCAATATATGCAACTAACACTGAATTGAGCTGTCGTATCAGTCCTCAGAGTATGCTGCACACACATTCTAGGAACTAAATTTTTAAAGGTATTATGAGAAACTACTGAAAACAAAATCCAAACTGCTATTAACTTTGAGAGGAGAATCCAGCTTCAGCCAGAAGAAAAAACAATACTGGGAAGCACTGCTGCTGATTAACAGAGAGAAAACTGGACATTTTTACATCAGATCTACAAACAGGGTAATTCAGACCATCTCACTGCACAAAATGGCAACAGGCCCATTGCATGGATATCTTCAACTGCTTCTACAACACTATGCTTAGTTTTAAAGCTTTCTATCTCAGAAATAAGTATGTTTAAAATAGAGGGAAAAACACAAATATTTCAGATATTGGAGAGAACATTCAGTTCCTTTAAAGAAAAGGAATCAAATATGCATTTCTTTTTAATGGACCTGTTGGACTGTTTCCAAAAATAAATGGTAACAGTCCCACTGTTTTGAGGCAAATACCAGAAAACATGTCAAACAAGCATCTGTAAATTACTTCAAACCTAACAGAAGAAGCAAAACAGTTGTCTGGCTATGACAACTCATTTTAACAGCTGCACAGAAGAATAATATTTTCAAAAGGATGCAGACTATACAGTGACAGGTTATTAATCATTTTTTTTATTTCATGCACCATAGAAAAAGGTTTTAGCAGAATGCATCTACTGCACTCATCATTTTAAGAATACTGCATCATGTCTGTGTTTGAATGCATACTGTGAAAAAAGGATGATGAAGTTTTCATGTCAATAAATCAGAATCCTTAGTTTTCAAATACGATTTTTTCTAACTAGTTTCCATTGTTGTCCTTCTTTCTGGTATCCAAACAGAAACATCAACCAATAGAAGCTCAAAATTAGTAAAGAGTAACAAATAGAAGCTTAAGTAAGTCAATGCTAAACTGTATCTTATCAATAAAGAGAAAGATAAACTTCCTCCTTTGTGCCTCAGCTCAGCTGTGATACCACTGAGATTCCTTATTGCTAACAAATAATTTCCTTCACAGGGAATGCTCTTGTAACGAATAAGTATTAAAACCCTAACGCTCCAGAACTCCACCTGCCACTGGCAAATAGTAAGCTCTTCTGAACAGTAATAAATTATGAACTGTCCAATTCAAAAGGCTTTTAAGACCACATTTTTGTGAAGACAGCTTCCAATTACGGAGAGAAAATCGATACATTCCTGTCTTAATCTATAAGCAGGAACAATACTGGCAAGAATTAAGTCAATGTCACCTTCCTACTGCTTGTCCATCACCAGGACACGTGGTGTAAGAATGAAAATGCAGATAAAGGAAAATCTATAGAGCTGGACATCCCATTGTGCAGGAGTCAAGGAAAAAGGACAGGTAAAGTAAAGCCTACGGATTGCTGGGCAAACAGGCTGGGAGGAGTCAGGGTAGCTTCAAGCCTGAGAAAGCCACTACATGACTTGTAGGATCTGGCCTCTGGTGGAACAAGTCAACTTTTCACATCAGAAGCTCTGGAAGTGAGAAGTTCATTGTTCATACAGTGAATCAGTGCTCTGGTAAAGCTTCCAAGCTACAGACCCTACATGTGAACATAAAAGGAAGAGCAGGACACTACATACAACTAAGCTGAAAATTTTAAGAATAAATGGAAAGGTGTAGAAGAAAAATAACATATTGGGAGGCATCTAAATAAGCAAGAAAAAACTAAGAAGAGTTTTAGAAGAGAGATATAATGATATCTTTAAAGAAAGTCAAGGAAAAGTGTAACTGAATAAAAGGAAGAAAGAGTTGGCTGAGTAGCATTTGGTTACTAGGCTAATTTCATTACATCTTTCCAATAATTTATTCCCCAGCATTATTTCATCACATCCTACATTATGCAATAATTCAAAGCAACATTTGAGTACTTATCTTCTGCTGCTTAGTGAGTAGTCGTCAACTCACACTGGAGATGTTTACTTACAGAACTAGGAACACTGGACGTTTCTCTCTGCATGACAGTGCCATTGGAGCTATTTCCCAAATCAGCAAGACAAAATAAGTTCAAAACCACCGCAATGCTTCACCAGGATGGAGCTATGGAAGATGATGTATCCACATGGCTGCATTACACAACTGGTAACAGAACCAGTTTCTTTAAACACCTAAATAAGAGACCAGTACGTTTTTTAATCTTGCAGTCAAATCCCTATCAAAGAGAAGATGAAAACAGTAGCTATTTAAATCCAAATGTGTTCATAATGGTAAGCTCCTTGGTACAAAAACATTATTAAAGATAATTAAGTAGCTAAAAATAAGGCCTCAGAACCTACAGTAGTTTCAAGTATTATGAACTGGCATTTAATATATGTTTTGCAATACAACAATAACAAGTGATAATAAGCATCAAGGACTTTATTTCCAAATAATATTAATCACTGAAAATCAGAATAAATGAGAGTAGACTTCAAGTACCACAAACAGGAATAAATATTTTTTAATAAACTCAATTTATCTAATTTATTTATGGTTGGTCTAGATGATTGTAATGGTCTTTTCCAACCAAAGTATTCTATGATCTCTCTTCTCCATTCGCAAACACCTCTTAGAATGCAGGAAGTATTTCTCCAGTAAACTACAGGAACTATGAAGCTATTTTACTACATGAGAAAAAGCAGAGAATACAAAACCAGACTCACTGTGGAGAACTGGAACACTACCTCCAATCCACTGGCATCAGAGGATATTTGCTTAAATGTTACAGCTTGATTTTAGAAGAGTCTAGTTAGATTTTATGTCTGCTAACATCATGGAAAGGGTAACTCGAGTAAACCTAATTTCTGCTTTCTTCTTTTAGACTGATGGCAGATTGCTTTTGAAACCAAAATGTTTGAAAAAGCACTAAGACTGAATAAGAGATTCCTGAAGAAATTCTACAAGGCTCCAGATTTAAGACTAGAGGGTTTTTTTCTTCTTTCTGGACCATTCACTAATCATCCTACATAAACAACACACAGAGATAACAGATACAACTCCCAAATAGCTTCTGTGAATCATCAAAGGACTTCTGTATTTCCATTCTTAAATTTCTTGTTGATCATCATTACCCTAACTGAATGTGTGCTACAGAATGAAGACCTAGTATATATGCCCTATCTGGTTTTACCTCTGGGCTTATAGCTCAGGAAAGAATTAAGGGCAAATCATGGTACCAAAAATTAAAAATGCAGAAAGCAGCTGGTGCCATTTTGAGTTCCAAGTTCCCCTTTGAGCATCACTGAGTCACACGCCTGAAAGGAGAACCTTTTTTTTTTTTTTTAATGTATCTCCCACAGATGCTTCTAAAAGATTCAAAACTTCTTACTGCTGGTTGCAGTTCTACAAAGATCTGATTTTTTTTTTTTTTTTTTTTTTTTTTTAAGAAAAGCCTTTATTTTGGAACAAATCTTAAATCAACAAAGCTCTCTACACCTTACCAAGTAGTGTGATTCACAGGTATCTGCTTAGGAGAGTTATCCCTTTTACTCTCCAAACCACTCATCAGAAGGGTGCAGCCAGCAGAAAAGCACCAGCGATGCAACACGGGAAGGAGCAAACACCATGGTGAAATCTCTCCCCAGTTACTCCTGAAGTACAACAGCCTGGATACACAAAATTGCTTCTTTCTATGCACTGAGCTCCCAAGAGCTTCAAAGCAACCCCAACCATGGTCGTCCTCGCAGTGATGTACTTCATTACTAAAATTTGTTAACCCTGTTAGCTCTTACTGCTACACAGTTAAAAATATTCTGATTGCTAAATTCCTACAGGTACATGAAACAAAATGCCTACACAAATTAACTGGTACTTCCAATGTGGTTTTCATAAAGACAGATCTGTAAAAATTCCTGAAAACAATACAGGTTTGAGAAACTTTTCGAAGTGACACACCCTGACATAACAGCTCCATTAGCTGTGGTTCTTAATTATATATGACATCACATCTGTGTGACAACAGGTTTACAAAAAACTTGTGTATAAAGCAGTACATTTATGAACAAACTGTTCTGTATTTTATCCTGTAAGTAATATACTACAGAAGTTTGTAATACAATGTATTCTGCATCAATTAATCTACCACTCAGCCTGGTCTGAGCTTTCACCTTGTCAATTTACAGATAACTACTATGTACCTACTGACAGATACTGGACATTATCTGTAACAGAAGCTGTAATAGTAACTGTAACAGAAAGAAAAAAAGTGTTCATAATAAATAGGTTTACCATTATTTCAATTGAATATACAGATTTTCCTGTTTTTAACAAACTCAAATGGAATGACTGCAAACAAAACTCAATTTGTTTAAGTTTTCATGCACAAAAGCAATTTCTTTTAATTATTCATCTTGTACACATGAAAGACTGAATCACTGAATAATGCTATTATGTTATAAAAGACTAAAATTAAATAATAGTTATGTTCTGCTAAAATTTTTTACATTCTAAACACTTTAGGAAGCACCACGTAGTTACTACACATTCTGCATTTTCTTTCCAAGGTAAGTATCCTGGGAGTTCAAAATTGTTAACTGATAAAAAAAATCTCCCTTTTTATCATATTCAATCCCTCCCAAACCAGTGAAGAAACAGCAGAAATTCCCCTCATCTATTAATTATGCAGGCTCAGCTTCAACAGCTTACTAGAAGAAAAACAGAGAACTTGAGATTTAGTGGTCTTCTATGCAGAGTTAGCCCCCCATCCCTTGTTCTTCAGTTTTTAAAAGCTACATCAGCAAAGTAACCCCAAGATCTCCAGGACTCCATGCTAACTATTCTGCATTCAAACATGCGCAACGACTGTAATGTAAGGCTATAACCAGGATCACGCTTAATAGAAAATAAAAAGCTTATCCTTTCTAAATTAAATCACACAAATATTACAGGCTAGTCAGTTCATTGCAATTTAAGAGAAATGGCAAAGCTCATTATGTTATTTTTTTTAAAAAATTAAATGAGAAAGCAAAACATAGCAGGCAACATGCACAACTATGCTACTTATAGCACAACTTAGTAAACAGGCAATAAAACACAAAAGCTCACCACCCCCCGCAAGAGCCTACTGTACAGAAAGCCATCTTAAGATTCACTCCTACAATGCAGTTAAGTAGAAGATTGCAGAAAAGGATGCACAAAAAACATTTAGCAGACTTAACAATTCCATTAAACAGAGTCCTGAGAGTTTAACAAATGTTCAACAGCATAACGCATAACATTTACAACAAGAAAGAAGAAAGGCACCTGGAGACATCTGACACTGGGCATGCTCTGCAGGCATCTCAGTGCGCACATGCTCTCTACCAGGTTGGAGCAGCCTAGCCACAAAGACCTTGGCACAGAACACTGCAGGGTGACAAAAAGGAAGGAAGAGAAGAAGCAGTTAGATGCCACAACAAATCACTCAAGGCAGGCAACTCATTAGTATGTTAACGTGGGTACTTATCTATGTTATTTCTACATTAAACACAAGGTTAACAGCCAAGGGTATAATAAGAACTGAAGATCCTTTTCAGAAAATAAGACATCCCTCTGTCCTATCAATAAACCATCCCTCTGTCCTCTCAAGGATAACGAGCTGATTTTCCTCATTTGCAATCACTTGGCTTTAGTGCCCAGCTGAACATGGTAACTTACTACTGGTAGTATCAGAGTTGTTACAGTTTGGGTCCATCAGTTCAGCGATGCATCCACATAGTGCTACCAACAACAGAGGTTCTGCTGCAAGGGGAAAGATGTCTTACTCAGCAAACTGGCCTGGCTGTAATTGCTTGTGAGGTTTTTACCTTTGCCATCACCCTTGGGGAACAGAAGTACAGGAGCTTTTCATTACAGTGGCAAGTCTTTAGAATACAACCTGGAGGAGCTTCGGTAATTAAGGTTTGGCACCCCACACTGTCTCAACTTTCTCAATTTGGTTTATTTATTCTGACAGCAAAGCCAACATTAACTTCTGAGGTTACAGTCTATGTACTGGAACACCAACAAAACAAAAAATTAAGTATTTCTAAAGAGGAACAACAGCAAGCTAAGTTCAAATTGCAAGACCAAGCTCTGCTTAGTCAAGATGCATGGTCCTGATTAAATGGGTTATTGGGGAAAAAGTTTGTATTATCAGCTGAGGGTATCTCAAAGCCAAACCATACCCTAACTACATTTTTCACTCGTACCACCATCCAAGCCAGAAAGAACCAAGCTTAACTACCAGATTCTACATTGCTGACACTAGAAGTGAGAAAAAGTTTGGGAATTCTTTTGTTTCTTTTCTGAATCTGAAGAAATTTTATGCAGACAGACTCTCCAAACCTTTTATATCTCCATGATATTATTTCACAGTTCCTTTTAAGGACAGAAAAGTACACACACTACATAACCATCAGATAAAGTTAGGAAAAGGATTCAATTCCACACTATCAAGCAGTGCACAAACCCAGCTCTAAAATTTGGCACAGGCTTAGCTTTCAATATTTTCCACACAGGCTTCCAGTTTAGTTATAACAAACACCAAATTTTTAAAAGAAAAATCCCACATGGACCGAAGTTGAAAGTGGAATAATCAGAGGTGAAGACTCAGGAAAAGCGGTTATTGTGCCAGTAATGAGGGGAAGGAGGGAGCCCAGAGCAACTGAAGAGGTTAAAACCTTTTTTTTTTAATTACATATCTTATTAATAAAAAAAATAAAGCCTAATATTTTAATGTCCATACTAAGGAGAGAAATTAAAGCAAAAACAAGAGAACGATGACCCTAGCAGCACCAAAACACACTGGAATTCTCTCTCTCTTATCCAGCAGGAAGGCTGCAATTCCATAAGGATGTTCTGCACAATGCACCCGTCATGTGATGGGTGGGTGCATATACCTGATGTACAGGAGTAAAAATAAACATATTTATGCTCTATTGTATTATATTATTAAAAGCTTCTTATTTTAAGTTTAGATAAATGATTTTTCGTTTAGCTATCAAGTAACTAATCCCATACATCTGTAATTACTTTGCAATAATTTACTTTGACATGTCCTCACACAAACACTTGAAATTTAGTTCCCAGAACTATTCTAAGATAGTCAAGCAGTGATATTAGGGAAACTACCTTAATTTCAACAATACACTAAAAAAAGATTTTTATATTTTTAAAGAAAGATATAATGTACTGTTCAAACCCAGTGATCACAATATTGAAGATGTTGGATCTTACACAGACTGTTTATAGCTCTGCTTCAAAACAAGTGTATATAACTCAAGAAACTTCCTTTCTAATCTGTTTCATTATTTAATCTTATTTGTCACAATACCTGAACAGTGTTTTCACAACACTGAACCACCAAAATTCAGTGCATCACTGCAGGTATTTCTCAAAGCCCAAATAAATTTTCGCACTTTTAAACATGCAGGCCCAGTTAAAAATTTTAATTCTGCTCACATCACTTAGTAAAAGTCATTGATCAAGAAACACAACAAACTTCTATCCCAAGATTTTCAGGTAAGATGTACAAAACTGTGTGTATAATGAATCTACACCTACAGCAGTTCACAAATTACAAGCTAAAAATCACTGGTTTGGGTTACTAGACTGTTTTCTTTTAGGAACTGCCCTAGCTAATTTTATGAACTTAAGAGAAATATGGGTAACTTGAGAACAATTTCTTAATTTAGTTCAGAATACATTAGACACAGAGGCTGTTTCCATGCCAAGTTTAAGCCACACAAAAACCTTTCCACAGTATTATGAAACCCTGAATAAAAGGATTTATAAAAATCACTGGACACTGAGCTGTAGCAATGATATTGCAAAATACTACAAATTAAATATTGCATTCTACTTCACACTAGATCAGGAATGTGCAAATATTTGTGTGCTTCACTGACATGTTATTTCTTGACTCTGCTTGCGTAGGAACTGTCATAAATAAAAGCATAATAGTGTACTAAAGATTTAATTTTTGCATAACCAGAGCCTGGACTTATGCCTTCACTTTCCACTCGCCTTTCATTGGGATCCCAAGGAGACAGAGCACTATTTAGTGAAGTTTGAGAGGGAAAAAATTGCACTGGCTAATGGGCATAATATTAAATGCACATATAAACCAGTGCAAATCCCACCAGCAGACAACAGAATCACACAGCCTAAGATAAGGCCAAGCAAAACTCAAATTTTAAGGAACAGACTAATTTGCAATGCAGAGGTTTAATCAACTCGCATTAAGACAGCTATGTGTTCATGTACTTACAGGGGAGGAGCAAGTAGATTAAAGAGGGGCGTTGCAGGCAAGCAGTGAGTGATGCTGAAAGAATAAAGACAGAGAAACCCTCAGTCTGATCTTTGAGGTGCCTTACATTTGGAAAGACTAATACATTCATTTTATTACTATACGATTGATTGTATTTCTATACAATCAATCAGGGGGTCCAGCCTCAGGTATTACATTTAAAGTTTTAGGTTTCAATTGTCAATCTCAAATTTAAGAAACATACGCAAATACTGGCATTTGCATTTGAAACTACAGATTCGCAGTGTTATCAGTAAAAAAGGAATATGCTTTATGTCTTTAAAGGTCAGATGCTAAGAATTTCTTATATTAACAGTAAAGCACACAGTGGTATACTTCCAATAAATCAACTCTGTAGGTGATAGTTATTTTTTTGGTGCCTCTGTAATAAAAATTATCAGTCCCTGAACAATCCAAAGTTTTCATTCCCTTTGAACTTTTCATAGGTGTATAGTGCTGCTGTTTTGCTAAAGCACTGTAAAATGTCCAGAAATCTTCTATTTCAGTGCATTTGAAATTAAGAGTTATGACCAAACAAAAATCATCACTTTCTTACCCCTTTAAAAAAAAAAAGCAAAAAAAAAAAGCAAACAAACAAAACCCATTTATCCTATAAAGCTCCCAAATGAATACACACAATAACCTGTGTTCCTGGTGGAACTACTACACCTTTGATATCCACTGACAGAAATATTCCAATGTCATAATTAACAATGACAGTATTTACATAACCAAGCCTTAACATTGGAAGTTTTATAAAGTATTAAAATTATCACCCTGGAATTTTTCACCACATAAATTTTATTTATACAAGATAATTTAAGGAATCAAAATTTCTTGGTGTGTTTACAGTTTGGGAAATTCTATTCTTAAGGCAAAAAAATCTTTGCTTTTGAAAATCAATTTCTAGACAGAGTCCAAAAAAGGCTGGTGAGAGGAGGTATTTTGTAATTTCAAAGAAAAACACAGTAAAACAAATGTAGGAGCTAATTTACTCTGTTTCATTACAAAGCATTACTAATTAAATGAATTCACTCCTCCTGAAACAACTTTTTTTTGTTTGCACTTTATTACAAAACAAAATCGAACATAAGAACCTAACAAATCAGTCAAGTTTACAAATCCTGAAGTCTGAAATGCTTTTCTCAACTTTCCTGAGACAACAAACCAGCTCCTCAGTAAGGTTAGTTCCTGTTCTGGATGTCCGCAGAGCTACAAATAGTGACTCAGGCTGGCAAAGCCAGGTACAACCAAAAAAACTTCAACCTTCATTATGAATTCTTTTCAGGATTTTAACTCTAAGAAACTTAAATGCTATCCAACATTTGTGATTTACTGCTTAGTTTACCTTGATTTAGGCCTGGACTAACAGAACTGATACTTCCTTATTTCCACTAGCACTTAATAGTGATAAATTCATTGGGTAACTGCTGTTACATAAAACACACTCTATGCCTGGGAATGACAGACACATCAACCGGTAGCTCAGATTTAATGCTAAAAAAGGGATATTCTGAAAAGCAAACTTAGACTTAAGGCTAGTGTAACTGTTTGTGAAAGCTACATGATCCCAAGATAAATTTAATATCGAGCTCAGATCTTAATTTCTCAAAAATCAGCATTAGCCACAACAAGACGGAAAAAAAAACCCCATAACCCAGTAACACGGTTCAAAGGCCTTCAGTATTATTTTACACTCGGCAGGGAACAGTTGCCAACTACTGGGCAAACTCCATCCCCTTTGCTAGCTGGGATATCACCCAGATCTTACCTGGTGCTTTTACCTTAAGTGATTCATTCAAAATAGTGGCAAGCAGAATAGTGTTGAACCAACTAGATATCAGAACAAGTAGTCTAAATGTTTGCAAGAGGTGGAAAAGTAAAAATGTCAAAGTATACTCTTAAGTGAGAATGCTTAATTGGAAATAAAGTGTGGGGACATGCATGTAACACAAGAACTTGTGCTCCACAAGTGACAGCCTGGCTTGGCACGATAACACATTCACTACGCTGCACGTTTTGGCACAACATTGAATATCTTTGCCGAGATACTCGAAAACAAAGAAAAGATGTACGTCAGACCAACAGCAGTACTTTGTATTCTTCCTATCCTTTTTTCAAAACCAAGTTGTCCCTTGAGAGATGCAGTGTACTCACATGCTCCACACAAGTTTGTTGGAATTGGTGCCATCACATCACTACCTTTTCCATGCCCAAAATGCAATCTCACATCCAGTCTTGAGTGTCTGATTTGGAAGGCTGTTTGAATACCATTCATACAACCTATTTCCAAAATCCATTGATTTTTACATATGTATTCCAGTGTTCTGCTTTGATTTAAAATGGCTATGTTCTCAGGTCAAGAAAATTGTCTTAGATGTGATTTACTCCTGCATTTCTGCCCTTTGAACTACAAACGCAAAAGTGAATTTCTCAAAAATAAGTATCCACAGAATAGCAAACTCATTTTAACTTGTGAAATGTTTTTGATTATTCCCTTACTGTTATCAGATCACTAAAAAAAACAGGTAACCAATAGCTGAGTCACATTTCCATCAGAAAAATCTATTTAGCTAAATGATTGTAATTCAAAAAAATCACTCAGTGTTACAACCTTCCCATAGCCAATCAAGATCTGCATGTAAGCTTTTTGCATTTGGGGAAAAATACTAGGTGAGGAATTGGGAAATTTAAGGCAAGACAAAAGGAAAGTAATTAATCAGAAATTCTCCTCATTACCACACCGTTCTTCTAGATAGGACAATGAATTCACAGCAGGGTGATCGATAACGCAGTCCCGCTCTGCTCCTGAAGATCAAAGTATGCGCTTGCTACAACAAAATGAATGCTACAAAAGGAATATGGGTTCAGTGGAGAACAGATTAAATGCCTTCTTTGAATATAACAACAATCTTACTCCATTATAATTTATTCACCAGGATAAGATTAATGAGATGCAGTAGCTCATTTTCAGGAAAATACAAAAGACTAGGAAGAAAATTTTCATATGTTTACATAAGTCACGCTGAATGTTAACTGAAATAATCTCGATTTTCCAAAATACACAACATTTAGATTAACCCTTGCTTCCTTCATGTAGGTACAACCCAATTCCCACAGATTCAGAACTCTGGAAATGGGATATTCCTTTCTGCATTAACATAGCTTACATTGCATAAAGAAGGCCATTTCAAAAGAAAAGTGGCTTTCCTATGTTCTTATGCAGCAGGAACAGAGGTGTTACAGACATCTACAGACAGCAGCACACCTGCTCCTACTAAATCATAACTTTAGTATGAGGGAGAAAGAGAGGAGAAACACCGAAAAGAGACCTAGCACTGCCAATTGAAATAGTAGAAACTTTGAGTGAATAAGTTAAACAATTAGAAAAACATGGCTGAAACTTGTGTAAGGTGTTAAAAGTTCTCTTCAGACTCTTTTCTGTATTATTAAGTTTTTAAGGATGAGACCTGAGACAATCTATAAATAATATTAACCCCACCTAAAAAAAACTAGTATAGACAAAGCTGTGTGCACTTTGTTTAAATGCATATGAGGCCTGAGCTCAGTATATAATAAAGTGTTGCCTTCACATTTAAGGTTTGTACATCAAATGCTGCAGAGGAATATTTACATAGCCTTTGATAGCTGACTTACACTTTACTTTCTGAAATGTAAGACTCAAAACCCATGCAAGGACTAAGCCTCCAACCTGCATACATTCGCACTCAAGTTCAACTTGGCTTTACCGCTGCCTTTGACAGGATTGTTTCATGTTTCAAAACGTTAAGCAGTATTAAGTATCATAACACTGGGGATCTTAATCAGCAGGAGTACACATTTATGCTTTCTCTTCTCCCTGCCCCCCCTCACAGTGTATTTTAAATTATTTCCCCTTTTCAGTTTTCACCATTTAAGATGCCAAGTTCACTTCTGCCTCCCCCTTCCCTCATTTTAGAAAAAGACACACCCTGAACAACAAATATGCCACCAAAAGATGTTATTTTGCTGTGTTAACTCCAAGATGAGTCTGATTGGTGCGTGGGGCAAATTCATTTTGATATTATACAAGACTGCAAGAAATGTGTGAGACTAAGGTTAATGAGTATTTCCCTTAGATTCTCTCTCAGATTTTTTTTTAAAGAATTATACTAAAAAAGCAGGCCCAAGACTTCTCTACCCTAACCAAATAAAATTCAAGTACTCAAAAAAATCAAACCAGGAAACAACAGTACCCTGTGCACAAATAATTCATTATATATTTATTCATCAATTAAATTAAATTATAATTTTTGCACAATATACCACACCAGAAAAACAAACAAAGCTAAAACAATACATGAGATCAACAGCA
Source organism: Caprimulgus europaeus (assembly GCA_907165065.1). The sequence continues at coordinate 32,224,278 of OU015531.1, read as the reverse complement.
CCTACAAGAGTTTCTTCTACAGCAGATTAAATATTGAGGCCTTAACATTTGCTCTAATAGCTGTCTACAGAAGAGAACACTCAAGCGGCTTAGTGTTATTGCTATTAATATCAAAAGGAATTGAGGCATACTGCTTCGTACTAACTTTAGAAATAAGTTGCCAAGTTTATTAAAGCACTAACTTACAATAAAGCTGGGCATTAGGAGAAGTGCAGGTCTCCTGTTCACATCAGATATTTAACTCATAACTTTATTTTCCTATCAGCCAGAGACTCGGCTTTCCTTCCTAACACGCACAAATACCTTCCAAACTTGTCTTTGAGACAACATGTTGTAGCCTTTTACAGTCACCTCAAAATCTGAGATGAATGTGACTCAAAATACAACCATACTCCTGTACTCTGAAATAAACTCGCTATAACTTTAAAGCTCCTCTTGAAAACCGTGCCTTACAACTGGCTCAACTATGCTTTGAAAACAACGAGGAACAGAACTTTACGTTGAAATCTAATCAAGGATTTAAAAGGCTGACTCCCAGTGCTGCCCACAACAGAATTTCAAATGGCATTTCAGCAGGATAAAGCTACTAAAATTTGCACTACGAATGAGACGAGTTCTCTAAATTTCTGATGAACTCATAAGAGAACATGGCTAGAAATCAGAGCAGAGCGCTATTATTTTCCTGAACCTGACTGAGAAGTTCAAGGAAGTCACTGGTAAGGCTGCTTTCTTCTTTCAGAAGCAGGATTTCTAAGCTATTTGCTTAGGGCCCCTTTACCTGTAGATACAGCTTTCCAGCTCCACAGAAGGCAAGCCTACCTTATGTTCCCAGGGCTGTTTTTCACAGTAGATCTGCAATTTCCTAATAAACAGCATGTGAGTCTACTGAATATGTTCTTTCTTACTCTAAGCTCAGCAGCTAACTTGGTGTGTTCTAACACTTCAGGAACATTAAGCAGTTAAAGCAAGATACTGAATTTGCGGACAAACTCATCTAAGCAGAAGCAGCAAGATATAGTACAGGGCGACTTCTTACCTGAAACTTTGTTTCTGCGCTTCAGATCCACCAATCCAGAATGAAAGGGGATTCGAATGGGTTTTCCTTCTCAGACTTGTCTGTTAAAAGAGAGCAGCCAATCATCTTCAGCTTGGTGTACCTACTTCTTTCTTGAACGAAATCCCAATTACGTACTCCTAATGCTGTTAGAAAGACAAGGCAGCCTAGGCACCTTACCAGTCGGGTCATGACTACGTTAGTGGGGTCGTCGGATTGGTGGATCTAAGACAAAGAAACGGATTTATGGACAAGGAATTGCTCTTTCCCCTGCCATGAATCACCCAATGCACTACAAGTGTTTTGGGGCAACAGCTCATTCTGCAAAGATTAAGGAAGACAAGAAGAAACCACAATGTTGACAATGAAGCAAATGCTAAAGCTTCAGCCACCAGCTTGAACCTCACAAGCCTGCTCCACGAACTGCCAGAACAGCCATATGCAGGTTTTCAAAACAGCCCACTGCAGTTCTACTAATCCGCCATATACATGCTCTAAAGCATTTTACTGCAATGATTATTTCCCTGTTTCCAGACACAAGATTATCTGACTTGCCTTACGGATCTGCAGCACAGAGTCCTCAAGACACTTATGATCTGAATGACAGCACTGAATTCAGTAAATTTTCAGTATCACTGTGTCTCTGGAAAACAATCTAGAGCTAGAAGAGAGTAAGCCAAGGCATGCTACTCCTGAGACAAGAAAAAAATTACCTCTTACTGAGCAAGCTAAAAGCCCTTCATCCAGTACTTTAAGCAGCACACTTAAGAGTACGAGTGACCAGTTTAAAGCAACTTTAACAGTAACCCCTAAGAGAAGATGGAGTCTGCAGAAAGCCCACACCATGTAACAGAAAGTATCCTAGACTGACCAGCCTGTCCGCTTTCCATCAGATCTTCAAAGTTTTGAGATACAGCCTACAAGATTTCCCCTAACAGCAGCCAAAAGTAACAGCAACGTTTTCTAGAACATAGAAATATGCAATATTAATGCAATAGCCACAGAAGAACATGCCACTGCTGTCTCTACCTCTTTCCTCTGCTCTCCAGCTTCTCCAAAGACCTGAGCCAAGCGTTCTTCAGCCTCCACAGCTGTGCCCCACACCTCAAAGCACCAGCAGCTTGGAGAAGATGGAAAAAACTGACACTGCTCACAGCTGTGCCAAGAAACTGTCTCAGTGAGGACAGTCACATTCCTGACTGTCCAGAGATACCCACAGAAATGAGCATCTTCATCGCGGGGTGATTTTCTGTTTCTCCACCACTGGTAAAGCAACAGTCGACTGTATGGCGACATTTCAAGGACAAAGCAGCACTGTAAGCCTGATATTGTTTCCGATCTAGAATTTTTATGGCTGCCAAGCAAAGTGATAAGATGTTAAGGCATATGATGCAGAATTTGAAGAGTACAATACAGCTCAGTAAGAAGCCAGCTATCTAAATTATATAAATGTACTGATTTACCAAGTCACAACAGAGCCAGCAGGGTGTTGGAAGGAGAGGCACTTCACCATGAAGTGATTCCTTAAAAGTATTTGCAAGTGCTACAGCACAGCTCTGATTTTTGCCTTGAGAAGTACTGGCGTGAAGGAGACAGCCTGAACATCAAGTTTCCCTGGCTAGTCCTTTGCTGCCCAAATAGAATTGCCTAAAAGATTCTTTAGCAAATACAAGCTGTAATTGTAACTTAAATTTGCAAACAGATTCTGAATATAGATTTTTCAAAAAGCTGCGTGTCTTTTTGTTCAAAATTTTTAAATTAGCATGACCAAAAAGGATAGAAGATTTGAACAAGGTACTGTCGTGCAAGACATGCTGGCATACAAACACACACCTCACAAGAAGGCAAGGAACGCAAGTTGTCAGAACTTCTTTTGTAACGAACGCCATA